>OX637478.1:10022500-11242285 GCA_951800055.1 Cenopis cana
GGGGGGGGACACTTGACCATAACAAAAATTATCACTTCAAAGCTTAATATCACGCCAACCAATTCTTTAATCAAAAAATGCTTAAATTTTAGAAACCTTATATAGATTTTATTCAACCGTTTTGTTGGCGTCATTGATATGTATACTCATGCCAAATTACAGCTTTCTAGTACAAACGGTGACTGAGAAAAACGGGGGTCGGACGGACGGGCGGACGGACGGACGGACATGGCGAAAATATAAGGGTTCCTTGTTTACTACGGAACCCTAAAAACGAGCTATCCTGTTTAGCTGAAACTTCAAAGACACAAAATTCACTGACTATTAAAGCGTTATGAAGTTCGCCGGGTCAGCTAGTAATTGAATAAATTCCGTACTATACGGTTTACGTAATTTATTCAGTACGGTTATTGTCGGATGCACAACATTTTGTTATCAATCAATCAGCGTATACAGCAGTATTTCGTACAGTCGAATTAAAATATGTGCACGGACAAGGTAATCAATAGTAGATTGTTAACCAAGGGTTGAAAGCGACCCATTGCAGACGAGATATTTTGGCGCTCGAACGTAGTGAGAGCGCCAATAGTTCGAGGCTGAAATGGGTGGTTTCACCCGAGTTAAACACTCTGCTTTTCATTCCGAATACGAGGAAACTTTTTTACTTAAAATTCAAAATTAATATAAAATTTGAAATCCTTATCCCTAATTAGTCGAAATCAATAATGATTTTTCGCAAAAAAAAAATGTTTTACTTAAAATTCAAAATTAATGTAAAATTTGAAATCCTTATAGAGTTAGTCGAAATCGAGTATAATGACGATTTTTCGAAAAACAAATTTTTTTAAAGTTTAATTCAACATTAATATAAAATTTGAAATCCTTATCCCTGAATTAGTCGAAATCGAGTATAATGAGGATTTTTCACAAAAAAATTTTTTTTGCCATAAAATTCAAAATAAATGTCAAATTTGAAATCCTTCTCCCTGAATTAGTCGAAATCGAGTATAATGACGATTTTTCACACAAAAAATCTTTTTTTTTACGTCAAATTCAAAATAAACATCAAATTTGAAATCCTTACCCCTGAATTAGTCGAAATCGAGTATAATGATGATTTTTCACAAAAAAAATTTTTTTTGCCATAAAATTCAAAATAAATGTCAAATTTGAAATCGTTATCCGAATTAGTCGAAATCGAGTATAATGACGATTTTAGCAAAAAAAAATTTTTCATTTAAAATTCAAAATTAACATAAAATTTGAAATCCTCATTTAAAATCGAAATCGAGTATAATGATGATTTTTAGCCATTTTTTTTTTTCTTTTTTCTTTTTTTTTACTCAAAATTTAAAATTAAAATAACATTGGAAATTGTGGTTGGCATTGGCTGATTTGGCTGTCGACGTGTTTTGTGATTGGTGGATTCAATGTGGTGAAGCATTTGCATTGGTTCATTTAAAATGTTTTGGAATCAAAAATATGTATACATGTTAGCCCGTGGGGCGCAATGGCCCACTTTCAACCCGCTCCTTAGGTCAAATATGACCCACTTTCAGAGTATGAGGAATGAAAATGTTTATTGATCTGGGCATAAGGTTGCTCTTATTAGGGTTCCGTACCCGAAGGGTCCAAACGGAAAATAGTCTTTAGGTCCCTTACTCACATACCTCCATTGCGAAGTCCAGGGTTCATGTCGCAGGCACAGAACCACGGATTGTTTAATGAACAGGTAATAAGATAAAAAAAATGCAGGAGTGAAAGCGTCAAAAGTGAAAAATTTTTGGGTGAGTTGGTGAATTAATTTTGTATTAATATTGGTTTTGGGTTATTAGGGAAACCACTTTACTCTTAAATCCTGCATTTTGATTATAATTTATATTGGCTTTAACATTTTCACAGTTAATACAGTATACAATTGTTATAAAACTACTCAGCTTTATGATGATATCCCTACGAGGTTGAGCCTTAAGTTGATTTTGTGACGTGATGATATCTCAAGGATTAAGGTGGCCTATTTTTTTAGGATTTCTCCAGTGGTCACCCTCAAGAGGCTCGCATCACTGGTGTTACAGTCAGCATCAGATGTGTCTACGAATATGAAGAGATCAAAAGTATTTTATGTCACACCTGGCCATAAAGTGGCCATTATCGCACGCTCCGCGCGCGAAAAAACCCACTTCCTGGCCAGGGGGTGACATAAAATTTTGTACTTACCACGGGCGATAATAAAGAAAGCCTTAGATCGCATATTTATCGCCCTTGCTCGGGCGTAAAATACTTGCGATCTGAGACATTCTTTGTTTTATCGCCCTTGGTAAGTAATGTACTATTTTATAAGGCTCTAGAGTTTTTGGCCACTTTATATGCGTAGTAACACTAGTAACATATCCTGAGATCCAGCTGATCATGGACAGCTCAAGGACCAGGGTACGTTTGTCCTACTTTTGAAGGATCCCTTAATTTGTCCCTACAGTTAGATGACCTGACGAAAGACAATGTTATGCTCTATGACAGATTATTATTTATTGTTAACATAAAAAAACAAGCAAAGAAAATATTAATATAAAAACATGTAAATAGTAACTGTAAATTGAGTTCATATATACCCTTAGATAACTCGGTTCGCCAGATCAATATTGTATGTAAATTACATAATGTAATGGTTTATGGTTTTTTTTATGATTAATACATAACATAAATTTCTTTATTATGGTTTATGGTTTACATCTACAACATCAGTTAACTTGTACCAGCATCCAGCAACGTTCTTAAATGTTATTTTTAAGGAAACTTTAGGTCTATTTTTTGTAAAAAAAAAATCTGCATCCTATTTATGTAAGACTGTTTGTTTCTGAATAAAAAAAAAAAAAAAAAAAAAAAAAAAATTGCCACAGTTCCTCGGTTCTCGGTAGGTACCCTATATACCCAGAATATACCTACCCATAATCCATATTCCTACATTTCCTACCTATATTCTGTATTCCCAGAAGGCTAGCCGCATTGGCACGCTGGATGGCAATGCTAATCCGCTGGGCGAAATTGTGGCCAGTCCTCTGGTCACCAGAAGTCTTTATAAGGCAGGTATGATATGTATCCACAAATCAGGAATCCCTCGCTAATTGGCAAATGGTTCCCCGTAATACGGAGATGAATCTCCATTCCGAGCCAAAGAAACATCCCGCCGACGACGACGCACTGAAGCTAATGACAAAGACTGCTTTGTTAGAACGACGGTGACTAGACTGACTAATTGGATTTATTAGATAGCTAGGATAGGTACCTGTATCCAAATTGGTATCGATTGCACTGTTCATATTGCGATATCTGATAAACAAACAGTATAACAAACATATTGCTGTGAACACATGACTCAAACAATATTTAGTTATCCATATAGCTTAGCTTCATGGCTCAGAGTTTAACAGCTAACGAAATTTTTATGTAACAATTTACGAGATAAAACATCTTATCGAAAGTACGGTGCAACATCAGTTAATACACATGAATGAATTTTTCTGTCTAACTGTGTAACAGTTTGTTGGCAGTTTGAATGCTTTTGATACACTTATGTAGGTATGTCTTTAATTTAGCTATATTTAGTATTTTATATTTTTATAGCTTATTTTGGACTCTATTTTCAAGCGTATCATGTTCGCATCAAAAAGGTTTTAAAACAACAACTCGAGTAAATTCTACTAACGAGCTTTGCCTTCAGCAATATGATTAAAGTAAATTGTTGCTCAAAGGGGAGGCCGAAGTTTTATCGTATTTCAGACCTCAACAACGAAGTCTATTGCTTTAAAGTAAACGTCATGATTTAGAAATATAAAGTTAATATTCGAAAATTCGTCGTGCTGAGATTACTAAAAACAGCGGGGCAATAAGCGCGCAAGTTTTTCGCCGTAATTTTACGGAATGGGCGGGCGGAGCAGCGCTCTACAATGGCGACTGGACGCTTGCTTCCGTTGTTCCGCCGTTCACTTTACTATAACTCTTAGCTCGCAGCTCTACAGCCCCAGTTACTATCGGTAATGATTTCACCACAACAGGAGGTAAATACTATATATATGATAGATGGAGGAATACCTACTCTACATCCTGCGCTAGCGCTACGGCAAATGATTATAATTGAATATTTATATATTCATTCACGCGTTACATTTCCATAAACTACCCCGGCTATTATTTATCAGGTTCAATGGAATACCTTTCTGTGTGAATGTTTTATTCAACCTTTGGAACGCGGTCAAATCATTGCAAATATTGAAAATTGATATCACATATCCACGTTTAAATAAAAATCGTTTTCCTACTTACATCTAAAATGTCTAGGCTATATGATTTTTATTTAAATTACTAGTTTAAGTAGGAACAGGAAGTCGTGGCAGTGTTAATGGTAGTCAAAGTGATTTAAAGTTCTGCTAGCGTGTAAAATGCTAATTTCTAGAAGCTATATACTTACTGTCAGTTGACAGTCACAGAATTAAACATTTTTGTCCTTATGTAATTATTTAATTAATAATTTACTTTGTAACCAGTGAAAAAAGAAACATTATACACAACTCTTCATTCAAAGAAGGATAACCGGAAGAGCCCTGAGTAAACAAAGAGCGTGCTAATTAACAAAATAAGTTACATTTTCTGTGTCTGTCCTTTCTCTTCTCAAGGCAGGATTCGAGATGCCAGTTTATGCAGACATTTGGTTTGAACTCAGAGCTGTGTGGGTCGTGGCGTCAAGTTGTACCTAGTTATCTAAGTTCCTAAAGCGAAGACCACAAGGGAAATTTGTGAGTAACAATGACGTCTCATTGTTACTCACAAATTTCAGTTCTTGTAAATTAACTATGAAGTCTTAATGCAACGTGAGTATATTTACTCCAGTATTTTCATTAACGCATTCACTGCCACCCTCTTTTCCTGGACATTCGGCAGGTGCCGCACTTTGCTGTGTGCCCCAAACGCACATGTGAGTTCAACCGACTATTTTAAGTCTAAGGCACTAAGGCACAGGGTACAAGTGTCAAATATTATGAACGCGTCTGTGCGTCGAAGGCACTGCGTGAAAGTCACGGTGACGCATATATGCGGCGGTGGCAGTGAATGCGTTAAAATGCAAATTTTATACTGAGATTTTTCTTGAATAGGTAAACCTGATAACACTGAAATTTCATAGGTGTATTAGAATCACGAACAGCTGCCTATCTACCTACCTAATTGGATCAATGTTTTGCATTGACTCGGTAGGTAATGTGAATTTGAAAAAGTATACATATACAATGTGAAAAAATCATGGACCACAAAAAATATGGCGTATTTAGTACATTTTTTGTTACAAAATAGTTGCGCCATTTACAAACTGTTCCATTCCACTAAGTAGTATACGAAACGTTTATATAGCGTTGCTTTATACAAGCAGAAATGACAATTCTCGTTTAATTTGTTGAAAGCTTTTTTGATAATAACATGGAAACTTTTTTCATAGCTTATTGTTACGTAAGTATGTACTTGTTTTCGTCGTGGCGTAACAATTTATAGTCTGTCTGACTGCGTCTATCGGAATGAAAGAAGCTTTTAAAAGTGAAAGGTTCTTCGTTCTCCGGCGTAGAAAGAGGATATATAGAAGGAGGGTTAGCAAATCACACACAAGGACGGAGATATTGTGACAGTTTTTTCTGGGGTTACCACAAAAAGAATAATCTCCCCATTTTTACTGACAAGTGGGTTTTTCATTATTGGGAATGTTCAAAATAAACTCTTAGTAAATATTAGCGGGCAAACACAAAACATCCGATGTCCTCCCAATTACGATATAAATGTGTACTAATTTAATACCTACATTAAAGTTAACAAAATCACGATTATAATTAAAACGACTTAGTTATTCAGCCATTATAATAATGAAATTCACAATAGTATTCTAATCACGTCACAATTAAATTTTTTATCTGTTATTTTTAACATTCGAGCCGGTTTAGTTTACCCAACATTATGGGTAACATATTTTTTTATACTCTGGCCACTGGTTCATCGATGACATTTCGGTGACAACGGCCGGTGACAAATAATCGGTTCCTTATACGCGATGAGGGACAGAAGATATGTCATTTTTTCTCGCTCCCACGTGTGTTATTGTCTATGCTTACATCTCCTTCACACACCTTTGTATGTGTGTATCACCAGTTCCATCTTATACTTGTTCCATGTTCTCCGGGATATCAACGTCGCATTTTACGTCGCCACCACTTTTCCTTAAGTTCTATATGTCCAAGCTTAACCTTAGGGAAGATTTCACGGTACCGTGCCCCTGTCGTGCGTGTACGGGCCGACTTGGTATAAATAACCTGCCTAAATAAAGTGTTCCGTCACGGCCGCATAATTTGCGCCTAATAATTGTTGTCATTAAATTAAGTGCGCTACGCTACTGTCACCGTTTGCCTGACGACGTAACGGGCGAATATATTACCTATGCAGAACTCTGATCGAGTGTCGGCCGGGCTTAGTAGCTCTAGTATAAGTTTTTTCGAAACATTAACTAATTCGAACGCGTTTGCGTTTTGTGTCAAAATGTATGAAAACGCTCTCACCGAGTTTGAAATACGCGCGTTCATCGGTTAGCAACAAATGTTATACTCGCTGTTTTAGTTTCCACTAGTGACCACCAGAGGCGCTGTTCACGTTTTCATACCACTTTCATGCTTTTTGAGACAAAACGCAAACGCGTTCGAATTAGTTAATATTTCGAAAAAACTTATACTAGAGCTACAGAGCTGACTCGGAAACGATGTACCTACAGTCACCAGCGAAATATCTGATACGTCCCTATGATATGGACCTAGAAATAGAAGCTTGTCAAATATTTCTGCGCGCCCTTGTTGTGCACAAATATTGATGCTTAGGTAGTGACTGTACTGTGAATCGTCCCTAGAGTACAACCGCGCACGCTGCCTATTACAAACAACAATGCGAGGTTCTGTCGGGGCGGCCGATCTCAATTAACTAAGTGTCAACGCTGCCTCTATAAACATGAATCTGTATAGTTTGGCAGTGATTTAACTGTTCAATTTGGTGTTGCTGTGTGGTGTTGGTATCGAGGACGTTCCATACAACATAGGCACTGCAGTCTCCTATCCTTACGTGTTCTATCATACTGTACTTAAACAAACTGAAGACTTTAATCATATCACCTTTTTTTCTAGAATTTCGCTATACTATAATAATCACTTAATATGTTGTTGTATACTTCAAGAAGCAAAGCATTGTAGTTGCTTTGCAGCTCGCTATTGTAATCCTTGAGAAAAGTGTGATCATGATTAAGTCTCCAAAAATAGTTTGTTTATACATGATACTTGCTGTATAGTCTATGGTCAACATCTATATAAGGTGAAATAGAAAAAGAATATTCTCTTTGATCCCATCATGGCTGTCTTTCATTGCACGCTCCCATTCTTAATTAAATATAAAATATATTTAGCCTGCCTGCACGCCCAAGTCTAGATCCCAACATTACATGGTGTCAGAAGAAAGAAGAAAAGTCGAAAAAGAAGAAAAACAATGGCAGGTGAGAACGGCAAAACACAAAATGTCATATTGGCTAACGGCCTACGACCGTTAATACTAGCCACTCAAAATGGCTCCGGTACTGAATGTGCCAATTCAGAGAAATGGAAGCGATGGAAGCAGAAATTTGAAATTTATCATGAAGCCAATGATCTTGACAAAATTCCGGACAAAAAACAGATAGCGATATTCTTAAATGCGCTAGGCGACGATGGTCTTGACATTTTCAACTCGTTCCAAGTGGACCGGAACGAAGAAACGTTAAAATCTATTATAGAAAAATTTGATTCAAAATTTAACGCTTTAAAAAACACAACCGTAGAAAGGTACAATTTCTTCACTCGGTATCAAAGACCAGAGGAAAGTTTCGACGAATACGTAACGTGTCTAAGCAACCTGTCGCTAACATGTGAATTGAAGGACATGAAGGAATCTCTATTGAAGGACATGTTCATCATTGGTATAAGAAACGAGAACATCAAAGAGAAACTCCTACAAAAAGAAGACTTTAAAGATGTCAGCGAAGCAGTCCAAATGGCGAAAACCATCGACCTATCAAGCCAAAGGTCAAGAAAATTGAAACAGGAAGAAACACAACAAGTTCAAGTAGTCAACCGTCAACCAAGACCAAAGTTCAGGAATTCTACACAAATGAAGAGATCAATCAGCCGGGATCATTCAACTTCATACAGGACTAGCGACAATCACAAAGCCAACTTCAAGACTACAAACGACAATCGACAAACATGCAACAAATGTGGCCAAATTCATCGAGTAAGGTGTCCAGCTCAAGGCAAGATGTGTGCGATATGTAAGAAACCAAATCATTTCGCCCAATGCTGTTATCACAAAACCAAAAAAGTAAGTTTAATAAATAGTCAATGTAACGAATCTCAGTCTTTATCCAATGTAAACTTTCATCCACAAACACAGTGTGAATCAGATTTTATCATAAGCTCTGTACACAAAAATAATTGGACTATAAATGTTATTTGTCAAAGTCACAAAATAGTCTGTCAGATCGACACGGGAGCTGACACGGATGTCATGTCTCTCAGCACTCTTAAAGATTTGGAAAAGAAATGTAACATGAAATTTCCTATAAAAGAGTCACATAATAAACTGTTTACATTTTCAGGTCACTTGATTGAAAATTTAGGTAGCATTGTTCTGACTTGTACATTCGACAACGGCAACCAGGCAGAGATCCAGTTTATGGTGGTGAAATGTGAATGTTCGACAATTTTAGGTTGGAAAACATGTGAAGACTGTGGCATTGTCAAAAGACTGTTTGAACTGACAAGTCAAAACCAAAGGTCAGTAAATACACTTTTAGATACTTACTCTGATACTTTTGAGGGACTAGGCTGTCTACCATACAAAGCTCATCTAGATATAGACACTAGTGTTACACCTAAAGTTTGTCCAGTTCGTAGAATACCATATGCATTACATTCAAAACTTAAGGATGAAGTAGATAGAATGGAAAAGTTGCAAGTTATCGAAAAAGTCGCTACTCCAACAGACTGGGTAAATGCTATTGTTCCCATAGTAAAACCTAATGGTCAATTACGTGTGTGTCTCGACCCTAGAAATTTAAACAAAGCCATTAAAAGACCTTATTTTCCTTATCCAACATTAGACGACTTGCGTTCGAAAGTAGTAGGCGCTACAGTATTTTCTAAATTAGACGCTAACTCTGGATATTGGATGATACAATTGGATGATGAAAGCAGTCAGTTATGCACCTTCAACACCCAATTTGGCAGGTACAAATTTCTTAGATTAGCCTATGGTTTGAAATCTAGCGGAGAAATATTTCATAAGACAATGACAGATTTATTTGGAGACTTACCAGGCGTATTGATATTTGTCGATGATATCTTAATATTTGGGTCAAATCAAGCCGAACATGATCAACGACTAGAAAATGTTCTTAAAAAGGCTCGTGAAGTTAACTTAAAGTTCAATAAGTCGAAATGTTCATTTAGTAAGCCAGAAATTACTTACATAGGTCATATTTTTAATGAAAAGGGCATTTCAGCAGACATGTCAAAGGTCGAAGCAATAATAGACATGCCGAGACCACAAAATGTCAAAGATTTACAAAGATTCTTAGGAATGGTAAATTATTTAGGCCAATACATACATAATTTGTCACAGGAAACCAATTTATTGAGAAGTCTTCTTAAAAAAGAAACTGTTTGGCAATGGACACAAAACCATGAAAAAGAGTTTCTTAAATTAAAAGAACTCATTAGTCAGTCACCAGTCTTAGTTCATTATGATGTAAAAAAGCCAATCAGAATGTCAGTCGATTCTTCAAAAAATGCTGTCGGAGCAGCAATTTTTCATGGTAAAAACCCCATAGCATATGCATCAAAATCATTAGATACTGCACAACAAAACTATGCACAAATTGAAAAAGAGCTATTTGCGATACTCTATGGCTGTAAAAAATTTCATCAATATATTTTTGGAAAGACCACATATGTAGAAACCGATCATCAACCTTTAGTAACTTTATTTAAAAAACCTCTGTCAGATGTCCCAGCTCGTCTACAAAGAATGATGATTGCTTTACAACCATATGACATCATAGTTTCATATACAAAAGGTACGGAAATGTATGTTTCTGATACACTGTCAAGGGCACCCATAGAAAATTCTAAAGTAGAAAACTTTGATTTGAATGAATTAGACAGTAACATTGTATGTCAAGTAAAATCATTAACTTCAAATTTGGCAATAACTGAAAATAAATTGAAACAAATCAAAGATCATACTAAGTCAGATATAACTTTGTTAAAATTACAGGAATATTATATGAATGGTTGGCCCAGTAGTAAATCAAAATGCGACCCTATTACGTTACCATACTGGCATATTAGAGACGAAATTCATGCCATAGATGACATATTATTTAAAAATCAATCGGTAATAATTCCCAAGTCTATGCGACCGGAAATATTGACAATACTACACGAAGGTCACATGGGATTAGAAAGGACGAAAGGGCTAGCTCGTGGATTAGTTTTTTGGCCGAATATATACAATGACATAGAAATAAAAATAAGACAGTGTGAAACGTGTATGATGTTTAGTCCAAATAAACCAAAGGAAACTTTATTATCACACGAACAACCTTGCCTACCTTGGCAAAAACTGGCAACAGATTTATTTGAGTACAATCATAAAAAATACCTTTTAGTGGTAGATTATTACTCTAATTACATAGAAATAGCACATTTAAATACAGACACCCGAAGTCATACTGTAATTGAACAGTTAAAATCCATTTTTGAAAGGCATGGAATCCCATTGCAATTAGTCAGCGATGGTGGTCCTCCATACAATTCCCAAGAATTCCAGGTGTTCTTAAATGATTGGGATATTGAGCATATTGTGTCAAGTCCGCACTTCCCAAGGTCTAACGGTCTTGCTGAAGTCTCTGTAAAAATAATAAAAAACATATTAAGAAAATGTCAACAATCAGGTACAGATTTTCATCAGGGTTTGTTACACTATCGAACAACACCCAGAGGAAATCTGAAGTCACCTGCAGAATTGCTCATGTCAAGAAAGTTGAGAACCAGATTACCTATACATAATGATAGTCTAAAACCTAAAGTGGTTAAGTTCACAGATCATATGCAAAACAAGTCTGAATTAATACAAAAACGAAAGTCATACTATGATCAACATGCTAGTCGAACTGAGGAATTTTATCCTAATGATCAAGTCTTTTTCAAGAAAAATCCAAGTGATATTTCATGGTCAAAGGGTACAATTGTGTCTAAAACCAAATTTCCTAGATCTTACTTAGTGAAAAGTACAGACAATGTAGTCTATAGGCGAAGCACACAACATATAAAGTTGTTTAAGTCTTGTTTGTCTCAGTCACAGTCAAACAAAGTTCAGAATAAGTCAGATCAAGTCAGCAGTCAGACAAACAGTTACAGTCAGAGTCAGTCAAAGCCTCAGTCAACACAGTCAAGTCAAACATACACAAATAAACACTACAGGTCAAAGTCTGTGTCCGATGGTAGTGTGTCAAGTCAAAGCAATGAATCTAGGTCAAGTCAATGTAATAACGATGTTGAAAGGGAGGATAAACATGTTTATTATTATATACCTGAATATTTAATTGAATGTCGCAAGTCGAATCCTAGTAATAACCTAAATATAAGTTTAGATAGTAATAAGACAAATTCTGTGAATGAAAGCTTTAAATCTATGCAGTTTAATGAAAGTATTGTAGAAAATAGTATGTCTAGTCAGTCAAGTCCTAATTTAAGCCTAAACAGTGATAATCATAGCCAGTCATCTCCAATTAGTAATGAAACTGAAAACTTACCTGTTTTGAGAGATTTGTCACTAGTGGGAGACATTCCTGTACCTCGCTATAGTTCTAGAGGGAGATTGTTAAAGGAAACAAAAAGACTAGATTTGTAAAATATTTATTTAATAAATTCATGACATGTTATTAATATTTCTTATTCACAGTTTGACGATGTACCACTGAAAATTATTCACTTCACTGTTTATATTGTATGTTCATCCACTGACATTATTTATTCATGATGTAATTATTGTTCTTGTTCAATTTATGTTTTATAATGAAATGACTAACTAAATGATTATAATAATGCTGACATAGAAATGTAATTAAAATGTTTCAGAGGCTCCATGTTTGCTAAGTGCAAATATAGGTTAGCTGCCAATGTCACGTCAATGTCAATGTCAGTTGTCATGTGTCAAATTTATTTTAGTTAAAAAGGGGCATGCTGTATAGTCTATGGTCAACATCTATATAAGGTGAAATAGAAAAAGAATATTCTCTTTGATCCCATCATGGCTGTCTTTCATTGCACGCTCCCATTCTTAATTAAATATAAAATATATTTAGCCTGCCTGCACGCCCAAGTCTAGATCCCAACATTACAATACTTAGGACACGTAAGGATGAATAGACTGTAGATCCATATTGGTGGTACCCATAGCCTGCATATACTTTTTACTCATGAGGTCATCCCCCATTCAGGAAACTATTATGTATATTAGGTATTAGGGGTAGTGAACCCTTGTTCCTAATGAAAGCGACACAGTAAATTTAAGAAGCTGCCATGAAGCTCGTATTATTCAACAATAGTCGTATAAGTAGATTAAGTTTAAAGGGGTAATTATAGGTAGGTAATTAACCGACCAATTTTGATAATCTCAAAGGATGCCCTGTAATGTATGTAAGAAAACCACACAGAACTTTTGTTTTGTGAAAACTTGCTGTATGGCTTTCAGTTTATGAAATCATTAGATTAGGTTGAAAAGTTTACATTGAAAAGGAACCCTTTATACGCATGACGTAACAAATGTTACTAAAGTAACGCTATAAAAGGGTGCACCTCTTATTGTTTTCATTTTGTCCTGCCATTCGCCCTAATATAGAAGACCACCATACTTCCATACTATATAAATGTGAAGATAACGCTGTCTGTCTTTTACCACATCACGCTTAAATCGGATTTAGTTGAAATTTCCAGTACCTTCGGGAGGGGCATACGATACCTAGTTTTATTTTATCTCCGAAATAATTAAGGCGATAACGAGTTTTACGTTTATTAACTAGTCGTCACTGGCCAGGGCCTTTTCCTTTAACTGTATCAGAGTAGTTATGTCGTTTTTTAGGGTTTTTATATACCCACTCAGTCGATCTCAAACCCGGGCCTCATTCAGTCCGTTCAAGTAGTCCCGTACGCTTCGAAGCGAAGAATTATAATTACAAATCCCCTGTAACACTTTGTAAGCAAGTAGCCCTCGTGTTATATCACGAAGGAACATAATTTACGAGTAGATAACAAATTCACATAACTGCAGACATCAATTTATAAACGGACTAACTATTTAGATACCTACCTATATATTTATTCAATTCAATTCAATCATTTTATTTATATCACCATGTTATTTAATGATCGCTGATCACTATCACTACTCGTTTCACATTATGCTTATTACCAGTTTTTAGTGAAACAATATTGACCTAAATTAAACCTAACCTAAGATAAATAGGTACAAAGGTAGGTATTATTCTTCTGACGCTTAATGTCAGACTAACGGCATATTTCAAATTAGCAGGATGTCAGATTAGCAGAATGCCAGACTAGCAGAAAGTCTGCATATCAGATTGTCAGATTATATATGGCGAATGTCATAATTTTCTGACGAGAATTTTGTTTTTCGAATTGTTTATTTATTGCAGGTTATTAAATAGTTAATAGGTACCTAACCTCCAGCTTTTAGAAGTAATAGACTGCGTCTTGTGAGGGGTACGGGAACACGTGAAGCCTGCCTTATTTGGGTACCTACATATAGCTAATTACAAACGCTGTAATGTACTCGCGGAACGGTCCCGTCACATTATGCAGAGCATCTCGAGCCATATACTCCTGGCCCCAGAAATTGTAAATACAACGTATAATAGATGATCAAACTTGTTTTACAGCTACTTATTATATCACGTCGGTGGTTAAACAAGTAAACACACCGGGGTGATTCTCATCCTCAAAAGTTAATTGATGTCCACACCGGTCCGAACGTTGAGTGAAAGTTAAGGAAATCAAAGTGCATCTTAAACTTATTGTTGTCTTCAGTTTACTCTATGGGTCCCTCTCTGTTAAAATAGTTAAAGTCAAAAATATTATGTATGTAGGTAATAACTTTATTGTACACAAAAAACAGGTAAAAAAATACAAACAAATTAGGACATAAAAAAAATAGGAAATTAGGAATTAATCCGGGCCCGGTGTGGACAAATTAAGAAAATGTTAAATTTTGGAATGAGAATCGCTCACCTGATAGTAAGAGGTCAAAAATTGTACATAAACTCTTTTTCACTTCTCATGCTCGAAAAGTGTGAAGTGAACTTGTGAAGCGGGGCTAAAGTAGTACATTTAAGCCCTAGGGAAAATATGTATTACATATTTATGATAAACAAAACATTTTAATTTGACCAATCAAAATACTTCACCTATTAAATCCACCAATCACAGAACAGTAATTTGACAGATTAAAAAATATTTGGTAGAAATATCAACCAACCAGAACACAGCTGTACTAAAATCGACCAATCAGGAAAGACGTTTTTCAGTTCTCTAAAGATTAAGCGGCGTCTATGGTCACAGCAATTACGCCTCTTAAAGAAAAAAAAGCGCATGTTGCATAACTTTCTTTAATATAGCAAAAAAAAGGGAGGCGAATGCGCAAAGCGAACGACACGCATATGTCGTGGTAATATGGCTTACTTTAGACCCTTGTCAAATAATCTAACTCATGGGAAAAAATCAGCAGGGAACTCATTCCACAGCCGGAGCATTTGTAGGAGGAAATTCCTCTGATACGATACCGATAGGTCCACTCAACTTAGGGTTAGTGGTTAGCAATGTTAGCATCAGACAAGTTTTAGTTGTGAATCTCAGCACACTATCGGAATTGGAGCTACCGAGCGTCGCGCGTTGATATAGTTGATAGAAACGCATCACCGACCACGTTATAGCTGTGCCATTCCAGCACAATCTGCATAGATGCATCTGTTGTCCAGTCTGCTGAACTGGAAATAACACGAGTGGGCACTGTTGTCCAATATCCATTGTCAGATACATTTATTGTTATAGATACTGCATATCAACATCAACTGCTGGAATAACGCTTTTTAGAGAGGTAGGATTGGTAGGACACAACAACAGATTGTCAACTCATTTTGCTCATAATTCTCTCTTACAGAAAACTGCAAATATGATAATTACAAGTATTACTTACAACTATTTACTAGTTCAGTAGGTATTTCTGGTGGTGAGTAGGTGAAGTCACCATAGCTCCCCAGAAAACGCTATATTGAAAGTGAGCGAGGAACGTGCATATGTATGTAAGAAGTAAGTTCCATAAGCTAGGTACCTACTGCATGTATTCAGAAGCTATGTACCTACCTACTGTACCTACGCGTATAAGGCACACCGTAGACTTGTTTTCTTCTGTTGTGGTGTTTAAACAATATTACAGGAGTACCAATACATACTTCAGAAACAGAATTAAACTCCACTCCAGACCAATGCCCTTAGCTTTTGAAACAAGAGAAGCATTTTGTTTTTCCGTATCGGTGTCACCAATTAACGTAGTCGCTACAATTTGCAAAGAGCTCGGCATCAGGCATCACATAATGCATCACAGCGTCGACAGCTCCGTGCAAGCGCCGCGCGCTGATAGACACGCATCAACGGCCTAAGCACGCACACAAGGTTTCAATCGACATTGTATCTAGGTATTTGAACTAATGAACTTTGTTATAATAGAGAGAGAGTAGAAAGGGCGGCAAAACAATCTGTTTAAGTTGTTTATACATACATCAACAACCTTCTAGTCACAATGAGAATGTATGTATTTTGTTCCGCATTTGAAAATATCAGGAAAACATAGATTGCGTATATGAATGAATACTAGAACACACACTAAAAGATGTTAAAGTATACACTACCTACGTTTACACAGGAGAATTTGTGGTTTCAGATCAACGTTTATGGATTATGGAACAGGTAACCGCAAAGCCTACTTTGAATAACTATCTGACTAGGCAGTACCTATACATGAACAAAGCACTCCTTCCCTAAAGTACATCTATGTTACCCTATTTGAATGGATGTTTTTAAAGTTGTTGCACATTCGTAGATGTCACGTAGATGTCTTCAGCGAATCCCAGTAGTCGTAATAAAGTTCGGAAATCCAGAACTTCAAGATTGAATTTCCGACTTTACGACTTTCAATTGATAAAATTTACGTAGCATAGTCTCTGGTTTGAAACTTAAACATGTAAAATGACCAGGACATTCATTTTAAAATGTCGTGATGTATAATTAGTACTTAACTAAATGTGAATGTATGTAAACAAAGGATAGATGGGTAGGTACCCTAGTTTTAAAACTATTTTTCAAGTTTATATAGGTCTAAATGGATAGGTATAGTAAGTTCCTTACTAAAAGCCGTCGCAACAGGTTCAACAAATGTCTTACATGATACGAGACCTCCTAACTTTAACTTGTATTCAATAAAATTGCAAACTTTTCACAGCTTATTACTAGAACCGAATTTGTTTATCTGAAAGATGATGGGTTTCTTACCGTTATTGTTGATTGTTGGTAACAGTTGAAGTTCGCGTAGTAGGCTTGGGTTCGCCGCGTGTTGTCGAGAGGTCGAGCGAGGCGGTCGCGAGGCGTGGGCGAGAGACGAGAGGTATCGCGCGGATTCGCGACGGCACTACCGCGCTTCCGAGTCCGGCCCGCCGCCGCTCGCCGCCCGCCCTAGCCACTGGGACACCCTATTGAAACTCGCGCAACGAAACTCGCATCGTTCGAATAACATGCCATCCCGTTCGGACTAAACTCTGTTCTACACTTTTCGACGACCATTTCGACATAGATGATCTTGAAAGCCCCGCGCTCTGATTCCTTGCTGTGATTAATCGGCGAGCCACCTGCGGATCCGGTATAGCATTACGTATGTAATGCTGTTTCGATAAACAATATTGAATTAGTTAGATGAATAACATTGTGTTTGAAAGCATTTACAGGGAAAACACTAGGATGTAAAAGGGTTTCCGGCTTTACGGTAACGTATTAATGAACAATTTGTTTTCAAAAGGTGTAATTATTTAATTGAATTAAAAAATATCGTAAGGCATGTTAGGTATGGTACCTATTCCATATAAGCTCTAGCAAAAAATCTGCAATGTGAATGTGTTTGATTGACACGTATCTTGAAATTCTTGACATTTTCTCAATGTTTCTATGTATTTATTTAGAACGACTATTGAGACCCAATGACATACATTTTAAATCTAGGTATTTAGAGTTTTTATGTTGCCCTTGGTCATATTTTAATAGGGTGCGCATATTTCGCACGAAATGCGAATAACAGACGGATGGAGATACATTTTCCAAGATGCTTAGCACCTGCTCTTTTTTTAACCTGACTTTGGCTTTATAGGCCGTCCATTAAAGCGATAGGAGTGCGCGGTTGGAGAGTGGCCTGGGGAAAATCCAGGGGAACCTCCGACACGACCACGCGGGAGGGCGCCGCGGCTCTAGAAGGTCCTGGCTTGGGGACTTTTGGGAGACGAACGCCTTCAATGAACATTCGTGCCAAATTTTATCAAAATTACCAACTATTTCGACTGGATTATAGGTACATTAACGGGCAGCAATTACATGACACAATAAATTGCTTCAGAGGTAGAGAACTTTAAACTTTCGCATTATGCTCGATTTATCGAGATCTATATTCAAAGTCGGCGACACTAATGAATGGTAGTGGCAGCCCAAATATCACGAACGACTTTATCAGGTTTTTTTTTTATAACGAATAGATAGACTTCATCACGAACGACCTTATAACGAAAGCATTACCTTGTTTTTATCACGTAAACTTTTTCACGAATAGTCAATAGATTATTTCACGAATAGACTTTATCACGAATTAGACTATACCTATCACGAAAAGATTTTATCACGAAAACTTTATCACGAAGACATTATCACGAAAGCTTTATCACTAAAGACGACGAAATCTTTTTCATTATAGACTATCACGAAAACTTTATCACGTAAATCTTATAGTGCGTGTTCTTAAGGGGTTACCGTCCGTCGAACAAATACTTCACTTTCAGAAACCAGGCACCAGCTTTTAGTATGTTGTTACTTAGTCATGTCTCCTGAGGGGCTAAGATGATCGTTTAAATATGTCGGACATAAAGCATTCGTCCCTTACTGCCAAGAATACAAGTGCGAGAGGGACGAATGCTATATGTCCGACATATAAGCGATCATCTTAGCCCCTCTGGACCCTTTAAAAATGATGATGTTTTTGCCCCCTTTAAAAACATTTAAAAATAAGTATGGCTTCGGGCCAACAAGATGCTTATACTGTGTAAATTTGAAGCCTGTAGCTCCAACCGTTTGGCTGTACCCACGTTGGCTGTCCCATATAGAGCTTATTGAGTAGATACTTACTATATTTTTAATTAAAAAAATATTGGAAAACAAAGGAATGAGAAGCCACCAAAGTCAGCTTTTTTTACGAAATTTTGTTCTGAAGAATTTTTTAACTTCCCAAATACCTATAAACTTAAAATTTGGTAATAACGTTTGTTATTACGTATATTTTACCAACAAATACTAATATATTGATAAATTAGATTTTTTCTTTGAAATGTCCGTATTTTTCCTAACTTAATTTGCGGTCGGTTCGGAACCCTAAATGTGCGAAGTCCGACTCGCACTTGGCCGGTTTTTTTCTTTCTACGGGTCGCTTTTATCAACCGATTCTCGTGAAATTTTGTGAATAGGTTCTTTAATAGTTTATGGAAATAAAAAAAAACATTCACAAGGTCTATAGCTCACAGAGACACTAGTAAAAACTTTCAACGATTTCTGGTTTAAACAAGATGGAATTAAGGGTTTTTGAGTTATCGCCTCGCTGAAAAACTGTCTTGTCCAAACAAAAGGATGTAGGTAAGTGTCGTGACTTCCCTACGTAGATACGACCTTTTTTGATTCAAGGTATTGAATAGTGTTTATAAATTTGGACTAAGTAGTGGGTGTCGGTAGGGAAACCTTCTTTGTGCTTGATCAGACTATAATTTGTACTATTACTTATACTGTGCTATAATGAAATAAACTTTTCAATAAACATAATTACCATATTATTGTCTTTTCGGTAAAGTTTTCGTGGTGAATCTGAATATTTTTTCGGGATATAAGACTTTAGTGATACAATCTTTTCGTGATTTAGTATGTATGTATGTGAGCACTTTATTGAACATAAAAAAATTGATTTTGAAACAGTATACCTACATGTCACATAAGATTAAAGGACAAAGGCGAACTTATCCCTAAGAGGGATAGTCTATCCGTGATAAAGTCTTTAGTAATAAATTTTTCGTGATAAAGTTTGCGTGATAAAGTCTTATCGTGATAAAATCTACGTATTCGTGGCATAAAGTCGTTCGTGAAAAAGTTTTTCGTGATAAAGTACGGACACGGCCCCGGCGTACCGAGAGGTACCTATGGCAACCCTACAATTTTTATTCCTAATGTACCTACCTGTTTACCTCAAAATGTTGAGAACAATATGTAGAGAAGACAGTACTTGCCCTTCTTGTAATGTAATTCTGGTAATATTCCAGCCCGGTTACAGGAAATATTATTTTGCAGGTGTAGGTTTTAACTTGCGCGCAGAATTTACTAACAATATTCCTGATAGGGGTTATTAGGTAGCAGGTACTTTATATATTTTTCTCAAACATCCAAGGAAATGTCGTCCTTATCTTCGTGATAATAGAACGCGAAGTACGTCTTTGCATTACACTTACTGAAGATTCGTTGTCAATTCAAATTAGCGGCCGTTTCATACAACTTTGGAGGCCATGGCCCGCAATGTTTTAGTAGGGTTTTTTGTCTATCTATGGCATACTGCCATCTGCCACTCAAAAAAACGACATCGATTTAATTTCTCATTTAACTAATTGAGGGATAAGGTATTTCAAATTTTATATTTAGTTATTTTGAATTCAAACATTTAAAAAAAAATGTGAGAAATCGTCATTGTACTCGATGTCGACTAATTCAGGGATGAGGATTACAAATTTTATATCTATTTTGAATTTTAAGAAAAAAATTTTTTTTTTGCTGAAAATCGTCATTATACTCGATTTCGACTAATTCAGGGATGAGGATTTCAAATTTGATATTTATTTTGAATTTTAAGAAAATCCTATTTCGCGGGCTCTGCAGTAATGTACTATGGTGATCTAGCTACGTAGATTAATTGTTCATTCACGGAATTAATTAATTCACTTCACATCATTTTACTTAACCAATGAAATAAAATACGAAGTTTAGCGTTAATATTTATTAGCTATATGCAATTATACACAATTTTGTTTTTTTACATAATGCTTCGTCAATTACATCAAAACGGGTGGTTGTATACATGTTACACCATTATTTTATTAATTAATTATTAGCTGGCCAATTTAACTATGTCTATTTTTAGCCTTTACTACAATAAAAAAAGGTCTAATATTAGATGCACCTATTTGTAGACAACTGTACGTGCGCAAATTTGTAGGCGCTAGATTAAGAAGACCACTTTCGTAACATTAAAAATTTTGCTGATCCTTATTTGCCGGCGTACGTGGGGTTTTTGAATGTCGACGTCGCAGCTTCTAAATGGGGGTTTCGCCCTGAGGACAAATTGAATCGATATATATGTATATGAAAGATATCAGTAGACTGAAGTCCCACCAAAAATACATTATTTTATGATGGGCTGTATACTTATAGGTATGAGGTATGAGACACCATGTTGCATGGCTTAAGTGTTATAGATAGTACAGTCCGCATCGCATCAGAGTGACCGACCCTTAAGCGCCTTATAAAAACTGTAAGTACAATAATGTCAATAATTTCGTCGAACTAACACTCTCTCTCTCTCGCTCTGTGGTTAACAGGGTTGACACGCAATCAAGTGAAGTGGATCATGGTTCAAATCCACGGATAGAAACTTTTTGCATTTTTATTTGATTTTTCTTAACTATTACCTATATAAGTAAACTAATGCGATGCTTTTCTATAATAAATGTATTAGGCCAGTCAGTAGAGAATTAACGTCAAGTGCTATGTTGTAAAAGGTGGCAAAAAGGTGGTGTAGAAGATTTTCTTTTACTTTTTTTTCACTACATAACTAGTATAAAACAAAGTCGCTGCTGCTGTCTGTCATGCTGTCCCTATGTATGCATAGATCTTTAAAACTACGCAACGTATTTGAATGCGGTTTTTTTTAAATAGATAGAGTGATTCAAGAGGAAGATTTATAAGTATAATAGGTACATGCATAATATAGTAGAGAAACACTGATCATTTCAGAGTTTTCTAATGTGATGTCGTAAATAAACACAATTTTTTTGCGCTTACATTGCAAACGCTGGATGCTACTGACCATATATCAAAAATGGTAGCACGACATATCTCGGGACAACTTTTGGTAGCTACTTTACTTAACCTGGCTTTCTTTCGGTTTATCGCTCATATGTTCTATACGAAGCATCATAGCGTAAGGTTACCTTCTAGCAACTTAAAGAACATTAAATTCTGCGTCTAATGAGTACAAATACGCAGTAATTTGATCAAGCGATTGTCAAAAAACGAAGTTTTCCCGAACTTAGGAAATAAACAGTGAACTTTGATAAATCTTACCTTCTTAGGGCACTCCCGTTCCTCCTGCGCCCTGATATAGAGATTCTGCTGCTCATCGTGCGAGTACACGAACACGTACAAACAGTCGTTGTCTTCGTCTTGGAAGCTGCACAAGTGCTCATTCTTTGATTCGTTCGCTGCAAAAATGCATTTGGTGCAGTTTACTTACAAGATACTGTAGTTGGGTTTAACACGTTCACTGACTGACAGAACGATCTGACAATGTCACAAGTCCAACTGACAGTTGTACTGTGCATGCAGTATGGGAACGTGGCTCCATATACATATCCCCACATTGGGGGCACTCGGACAGCGAACGTGTTAACATAACACAAACTAGAATGTATTTTGTCGCTATTTACTACCAAAACTAAATGTCAAAATAAAAAAAAACGAATTATAACGGTTTTTAGGGTTCCGTAGTAAACAAGGAACCCTTATAGTTTCGCCATGTCCGTCCGTCCGTCCGTCCGACCCCCGTTTGTCTCAGTAACCGTTAATACTAGAAAGCTGTAATTTGGCATGAGTATACATATCAATGACGCCGACAAAACGGTAGAAAAAAATCTTTAAAAAAAAATTTTTTTTAAGGTACATGCAAAGTGGTGGTGAATTTTTTTTCTGCCAAACCCTATCATGTGGGGTATCGTTGGATAGGTCTTTTAAAAATATTATAAGGTTTCTAAAAGCATTTTTTGATTAAAGAATTGGTTAGCGTGATATTAAGCTTTGAAGTGATAATTTTTGTTATGGTCATGGTCAAGTGTCCCCCCCCCTGACAGTTAAACGGTGGCTACTAGGCATGTGAAAAAAATCATGGTAGTAGTATATACGATGAATTTAAAAGGAAAACTATCACAGCTAAGTAGACATTACTAGTTAAGGGGAGGTATCCCCAACGCAAATGTCCCGCTCTAACACGCGTGAGTTTACAATTAACCATCCCGCTCTCTACGCAAGCTCTGCGCGCAGTTTTGTAAATATTTAGCTATAGTCATTAAGCCAATCATTTTATCAAAGCGAACCCTGCGAATTTGTCTATAACTATTTACGATCTTTAATTTAGTACAAAAATTAAATATCAGTAATATAGCCGTAGTATTGAAAATACATTCGAAAAAGGGGTAACATCGCGATTTTTTCTATCGAGTGAAATTCATCAGGTCATGTAACTGACTGCGATTTTGACTAGACAAAATCCTTATGTAACACATATATTTTTTTTAGATTTTAAGACACTATATTCTATGTCTCAGATGGTTTTTAAAAACTCAAAAGTGGTAATACACGGCCTTAACGAGTAATACTTAGTCGAACTTCAGAAATGTACTTTGCAAAAGCAAACTTTCGTACAATTTCCATTGATACCTTAGATAATGTTGTTAATTCTGTCAAAAACATAGTAAATATAAGTTTGCGAACTTTTTAGTCCACATAATGTAACGGGTGGACGACTACGGAACCCTACCTTGCGCGTGGCCCGACACGCACTTGGCCGGTTTTTTAAGCTAAATAAAATAAGTGTGAGGCCATAAATAAGGTTGTAGTGCACAGCGAACAGGGATTCCGGAATGCAGTTCCACAGCTTAGTCGTTCTCAGGTTCCCACAATCACACTCAAAAGTGGAAGCGTAGCACTTCGTGCGAGTTAGAAACCCTGTTTTAAAAAGAGGCCTACGCCATGCGGTACTTGGGCGCTAAGATTGTGTCCGTCCGTAGCCGATACTCACCTTCAAGTTTGCCCTTCTCTACGATGGGCATCGTGGGGTGCACGGGCTCGCAGGAATTGACGCAGGTCTGGTTGGCGGTCCACTCCGCGCCGCGGTGGTGCACCGAGCACAACACGCACTCTTTGAACTTCTCACAACGGCCAGTGCAAGTCTGTAACATAGGCGAAATTGTATGTTTTTGAAATCAAATTTGTCAGATCTATAAACTAATTATCATTGACATAAACTGTAATATGGACCCGAATACAAATAATCTCTCTGCAAATATTCTAATTTTACTCACGGGGCACTTATCGCAGTATTTGCCAGAGTAGTGTTGTCCGCCGTTCACGTTGCACACACACTGCCCGCAGACACATTGTCCATTGCCGCTGCAAATTTCGCCACCGTCTGCAATGTAGGTATACACAACATTTTAAATACCTATAAGTCACACCGGGCCATTAAAATGGCAATTAAATAGGTACTACCGCACGCTCCGCGCGCGGAAAATCTCACTTCCTGGCCAGGGGGTGACATAAAATTTCGTTCTTACCACGGGCGGTAATAGACAAAGCCTTAGATCGCATATTTATCGTCCTTGCCTCCGCCTCGGGCATCAAATACCTGCGATCTGACACATTCTTTGTTTTACCGCCCTTGGTTATATAATGTTCTATTACCTGTTAGATGGCCACAGCCATTACACACAGACACTGAGTGCACGATTTTGTCGAAAAAATCATGCACCTTCCTCGAACGAGGATCCACAAGACTGAGGCGCAACTGTATTGTCACATGACTTTTCCCAATTTCAGATCACTAAAGTCTACCTACACACTTCCAACGCATTTTCGCGACGTATGAAAGAGTGAGTGATAGTAGGCCGCGGGAGTCCGCTGGATGCAGGTGGCGCAGGACCGGTAATTGGGGAGGCCTAAGTCCAGCAGGGGACGTCTCTCTGCTGATAAGATGGTGATGATAACCTTAGTATTGGCTTCATCATACTGATGGTTATCTGGCACGGAGTCTGGTCCAGCAGGCAGTCGCAGGCCGCGCCGGTGTACTCGGGCCGGCACTGGCACTTGCCGCACACGCACTCTCCATGCTCCAGGCCCGAGCACAGCAGCTTGTTGATGATGGTTACCTGGCGGGCGGCACGGAGTCTGGTCCAGCAGGCAGTCGCAGGCCGCGCCGGTGTACTCGGGCCGGCACTGGCACTTGCCGCACACGCACTCTCCGTGCTCCAGGCCCGAGCACAGCAGCTTGTTGATGATGGTTACCTGGCGGGCGGCACGGAGTCTGGTCCATTAGGCAGTCGCAGGCCGCGCCGGTGTACTCGGGCCGGCACTGACACTTGCCGCACACGCACTCTCCGTGCTCCAGGCCCGAGCACAGCAGCTTGTTGATGCTGGTTACCTGGCGGGCGGCACGGAGTCTGGTCCAGCAGGCAGTCGCAGGCCGCGCCGGTGTACTCGGGCCGGCACTGACACTTGCTGCACACGCACTCTCCGTGCTCCAGGCCCGAGCACAGCAGCTTGTTGATGATGGTTACCTGGCGGGCGGCACGGAGTCTGGTCCAGCAGGCAGTCGCAGGCCGCGCCGGTGTACTCGGGCCGGCACTGACACTTGCCGCACACGCACTCTCCATGCTCCAGGCCCGAGCACAGCAGCTTGTTGATGATGGTTACCTGGCGGGCGGCACGGAGTCTGGTCCAGCAGGCAGTCGCAGGCCGCGCCGGTGTACTCGGGCCGGCACTGACACTTGCCGCACACGCACTCTCCATGCTCCAGGCCCGAGCACAGCAGCTTGTTGATGATGGTTACCTGGCGGGCGGCACGGAGTCTGGTCCAGCAGGCAGTCGCAGCCCGCGCCGGTGTACTCGGGCCGGCACTGACACTTGCCGCACACGCACTCTCCATGCTCCAGGCCCGAGCACAGCAGCTTGTTGATGATGGTTACCTGGCGGGCGGCACGGAGTCTGGTCCAGCAGGCAGTCGCAGCCCGCGCCGGTGTACTCGGGCCGGCACTGACACTTGCCGCACACGCACTCTCCATGCTCCAGGCCCGAGCACAGCAGCTTGTTGATGATGGTTACCTGGCGGGCGGCACGGAGTCTGGTCCAGCAGGCAGTCGCAGCCCGCGCCGGTGTACTCGGGCCGGCACTGACACTTGCCGCACACGCACTCTCCATGCTCCAGGCCCGAGCACAGCAGCTTGTTGATGATGGTTACCTGGCGGGCGGCACGGAGTCTGGTCCAGCAGGCAGTCGCAGCCCGCGCCGGTGTACTCGGGCCGGCACTGACACTTGCCGCACACGCACTCTCCATGCTCCAGGCCCGAGCACAGCAGCTTGTTGATGATGGTTACCTGGCGGGCGGCACGGAGTCTGGTCCAGCAGGCAGTCGCAGCCCGCGCCGGTGTACTCGGGCCGGCACTGGCACTTGCCGCACACGCACTCTCCGTGCTCGCGGCCCGAGCACAGCAGCCCCTTGTTGCGGACGCAAGAGAAGTTTTCGCACTCGCAAAACGGACCGGAGAACGCCTGCAACCGTACAATGCTACAGTAATCTGTACCTAGTTTCTTATTGGTAGAATTTGCTGCTTTGCAGTAGTGCAGAGAAGAGCAAAATTTGATAGTGTAGGTAGAGATATAACCATAGTAGAATGTGTTTCTCAATTTTCAAATCGAATAACAATTATCATTTTGAAGAAACGATTCAGAAATCAATGCTGATTTTACTAAAACATTTATGCATGTCATTAGAATTAAAATTCCAATGGCACACGAATAGATAAGTAGTAGTAGTGGGACGGTCATTAGCAACTTGCAGGGTAGATATAGATACCTACGTACCTGCTAGCGAATATAACCTAGTGGACAGTCACCAGCATTATTATCTGCCAAACCAAAGGCGGCATAAATATCTGACACGTTCTAACGGCCCTGCAAATAGAGTCGTGTCGGATATTTATGCGCGTTTTGTTATGGCAGTTGTACAGTAGAACAATTAATATATTTCATTTCACGTGATTTTTTTTTGCGTATAAAAGTAGACAGTTATTCCCCGGATCCGTAGATTTATGTATAGTCAATCAGGTGGTACCTCAGACGGGTCGGGCAACTTGTTGCACTCGCACACGCCACCGCCGCCCTCGCCGAGCACACGCAGCTCTTGTCAAAGCGGCCCGGCATGGGCCCGGCTGGCAGGCACGCATGGTCAATAAGATGGTACTTACCTCAGACGGGTCAGACAACTTGTAGCACTCGCACACACCGCAGATACAGTCTCCGCGGTCGGAGCAGACGGCGTCGGAGCTGGCGTTGGTGGGGAGGCAGCCGCGGTCCTGGTCCGCGGAGTCGCCGCCCTGCGCCGAACACTCGCAGCTCTTGCCGAAGTGGCCCGGCTGGCAGGCGCACACGCCGCACGCGGAGATGCCGTTCCCGCTGCACACGAGCGGGCTCTCGTCGTACGCCTGTATAAAAAATCCCAATCCTAATCCAGCACAGCAGCAGAAAATATACCAACCTATTAAAAAATCTATTCAAAATTTTATTCATCACACTTGCTCGAAAAGGGTGTCATTGCACGCAGCAGGCGTATACAGAGCAGTTATAGCCCACGGCAGTTATCAGTTTAATCGTCTTATAATCGTATCAGCAAGTAATCTTACGTGATGTCCAGGATGTTCGCACGGACAGTCGCATATCATCTCCAACTCCACAGTGAGGCCCTCGGAGATGACTCCGGGGTAGATGACAAACGTCTGCTTCCACTTGCTCGGGTCTTTCGGACACTCCTTCAAAGTGATCTCAGCCGTGAATTCCACTACATCTCCCACCTACAAAAATGAACGCACTTATTTAAAAAAATATATCATTACAATTTCGTAAATAATCCATGCGAGTAAATAATAAATATAACTTACCCTTAACCCGTCACACTTATTCATCTTAAGTACATTGGTTTTGTCGAGGCAAGATGAATAATATTCGATTTGTATGGCGTCACTCGACTTGTCCGTTATTTCAACCGCCGAAGTGATTTTCTGCGGAATAAATACCATATCACATACATTTTATATTTTTGTGGGCAATCTTAAACAAATGAACCTAGTCCCAAACTAAGCAAAGCTTGTACAGTCAAGTGCAAAAATACGTATCGAATGAATCCTCTCATAAATATGTACCAAAACCTTAATTCACCGACATAAGAGCCAAATAAGAGCTATGGGACATACTTTTGAGCAAGTTGTATGCACCCATATTTTTGCACTTGACTGTACAAGTGTACATGACTGATGCTGACTGTACTAAATACCCAAGAACAAATATCCGTGCTTATCACAGTCCCCCCAGCTTCGTGGACAGCGTCACTAGTGTCACTACCAACTAAGCTAAAGCGGTCGTCAAAACCAACATGATAAAAGAACTTAGTCACATAAACTTAAAAGAAAAGATAACAATGTATTAAACAAAAATAACAGTCAGTCATTATCTTACCTATAATCAAAGAAAATAAACAACGATTTTCTTATTTATATGGAACATAAAATTCATCTGAAAACATAACGTCACATAACGTAGATTACATATTTGTGGCATTTACCGTGGAGATCCGAAGAGAACGGATGCATTGCAAATTTGGTCACACTGCGTTGCGCGACGTCCGCGCGACGCGACCGCTGCGCGCCGGAACGTATGCTAACAGGTTAGCGACGTCACACAGGCTGCGCGACGCGAGCGGGACGGTTTCATACATTTTAGCGCGCACGCGCAGCGCAGCGTCCCGCTTGCGTCGCGCAAGCGGTGTGACCAAGCCTTGCGTGACGTGTGCGTGCGCGTGCGCACGCAAGCGGTGTGACATTTACTATGGAGATTCATACTTTACAACGTCCACGTCGACGCTTAGGTACTTGCTGCGCAGGCAACCAATGTGCACCGGCCTTTACATTCATAATAATTTATAAACCTCTCCTAACTAAAATGTGCTTTGTCGCTTTCTCACAAACACAAATGCCAAGTGACAGATAAAGACCAACGAATTTTAACCTCAGTGAGTAAAATATAAAGGGAACAAATAAAATGATCACCTAAATAACTTTTGATATCATCAAATTTTCGAACCCTATAATAAGGTTGAACACTCAAAAAAATTTATCGATCAGCAATTCCGAGTCACCAAAAAAATTCTACCTATTTTTGCAGCACTTGCATCTATTTTACTTATTGCGTTCTTATAAATTTATAATCGCATCAAAAAAATTGTCAAGTACCACCAAAAACACTAAACTACCACCTAATCTCATGCACTTTTTTTCATTAGAATAACCTCCAAATATTATACACATCGCATGCTACATTTTAGTAAACAGTTACAAATTAATTGTTTTTAGTACTATAAATATTTTAGTCATTTCCAAAATGTTATAGGTAAATTAGAAAGTAAAATTCTAAATTAATTTAAAAAACAACGCGCAATGTGGCTGTGTGAAATAATAACACGTATACTGCTATCTCACTCAATCAAATACAAAGAATTGTCTGAAGCATAAAACCTATTGATATGTCGTTAGAGTGAAAGGTACCTATTGCTGTTTCATTCTAACTACCTATTGCTGATGGTTTACAAACTGCAAAAAGTTTTATTATTAATTTTTTAATGCGTTGACGTGAGCGCGTTTGATTGAAAACTTTTATTTGAAAATGAGTTTTGTTGATTTATTAAATTGTTTGTTTGTTATGAAAATGGATAAAGGTCCTCAAATGAGTTTACTTTATTAATTTAGATAGACTTTCATGGAAAAATTAAAGGTAGTTAATAGGTAGAAATAGGTATAGGTAGGTTTAGGTTATGTTAGTTTTGTATCGGCCCGAAGGGCCAAAACAACTCAAAATAGGAGCTCCGCGCCAGCGGAGATCCGTCAATACTGTTCCAATGTCCACTAGTTTGAAATAAAAATAGATGTCATAGAAAAATACTACTACCTAGGCAAATTGACGATTATCAGCGAATAGAGTAGAGGCAAAAACATCTGAGAACAAATAGCTGTATGCGACCAGTACGGAAATCACTGTTGAAAATATATTAAATTAAATTATGTTATGTACGTGTCTCATTAAAATTACAGAAATTTTGAAGCTTCTATAAAATAAAATCATTTAGCGCTGTCTTGCTCGCACGCGGTGCGACGTGCGAGCGAGACGGACCGTATGGAATACCGCATCAGTGTGCTAGCAATGAGGTTAGACTAGATTGGAACTGCTTTGCGCGTGGGGCGTTAAAAAACAATTGCCGCGTGAAATTTGGTGATCATGTAGTATTTCTGGGTATCGAAAGAATTACTTGGGTGTAAATAATTTTAATAGGATTACGAGCCCTGTAATATTTGGATGTAAATTATATGAAATTTGGTGTTTGAAATTAGGTGATCATTAAGTATTTTTGGGTAGTGACTAATTTATTTGGTAACAATTTAATTTAATAGGTTATCGACATGTTACTTCTTTGAGTTGCACTTTATATTTAAAAGGAGTTGAAAATTAGGTGCGAATCTAGTATTTTTGGTAATCAATGTAATTTTTTAGAGCATCATTCGGCAACTAATTTGGTGGTTCGTTAAATGCTACCCAAATATAAAGGCCTCAAGTTATTTGCTTATCCGGTCCTTCAGTGACCGTAGGGCTGGTTCACTGGGAATCGGCAATGCCTTTCAGCGAGCCTGTGATTTGGGCGAGCTTTGAACATAGTTTAATTTGCTATAGTTCAAGTTAGTGAGTTCTCTTTAATAACTTCTGTTTGTGTTTGTTTGTTCTTCTGTTTGTTCTTAAATAACTTTATTCGACATCAAAAACCATACATTATATTTGTATTCTATTTAAGCATATAAAATACCTATTGGATCCGTCCCCTCTATGGTCCGTGACTGTGACTGTGTCCTTCGGCTTACGTAACATATTATCTATATATATAAAGTTGATGGGTGACTGATTAATCACTGCCCCGCCGAAACTGCTGGTCCTAAAAATTTGAAATTTACACTATAGTTAGGTTATATAACGGAGGCAAGGGATAAGACGGGATTTTTGGAAATTCCACCCCTAAGGGGGTAAAACAGGGGTGCAAAGTTTGTATGGGGGGCAATAATTTTTTTAAGGTCCAGACTTGAAACTTTGTACAAAGACTCCTTAAAATAAGACAATGAAAGTTATATCTGCGTTTTCAAAATTTTCGTCTCCTAAGGGGTTGAAAATGGGGGTGAAATATTGTATGGGGAGCAATTTTTTTTTAAAGTGAGAGTCTTCAAACTTTGTATTAAAATTCCTTATAATAATAGAAAAAAAGTAATTTCAGCGTTTTTTGAAATCCATCCCCTAAAGGGGTTAAAAAAGGGTTCAGAGTTTGTATTGGGAGCAAATTTTTTTTAAAGTGAGAGACTTCAAATTTCTTACAGAGACTCTCTGTTTAAATACAACAAATCTAATTTCAGCGTTTTTTGAAATTCATCCCCTAAAGGGATCGAAAAGGGGTTCAAAGTTTGTATGGGGAGCAAAATTTTTTTTTAGTGAAAGACTTAAAATTTCTTACAGAGTCTCTGTTTAAATACAACAAAACAAATTTCAGCGGTCTTCGGAAGTCATCCCTAAATGTCTTAATAAAGGTTCTGTGAAAAAATTCTGTGAAACTTTCCAGTATTTGTAGCTTAGATATCAGAATAGGGGCTATAATATTAGGGTGTTAAAAGAGGTCATTTTGTATGGAGAACAAAATTTTTTAAGATAGAAACTTAAAAATTTCCTTAATCGACTAAACATCAAAATTACAAAAAAAAAAACAGATTTCAGAGTTTTTCAAAATTCGCCCTCTGAAGGGATAAAAACAAATTTTATTTTCAATGAGACTTGAAACTTTGTTTATAGGCCTACCTAATGCAAGCATTAAATTACGAAATAAGTAATTTCAGTTTTTGAAAACTCTGTCTCTCTGTAACCCTTTCACGCTTAAACCGCTGAACCGATTTAGATGAAATTTGGTGTGAATATAGTTCGAGTCCGAGGGAAGAACATCCCATCCTTAAGGAAGTGGAAGTTTGTATGGAACAGAGATAACTAGGTAACCGCCTGAAATAAAAGAATAGCAATAAAATTCTAACTCGATGACCGAGCTCTACGCAGACGAAGTTGCGGGCAACAGCTAGTATTATATATTTACCTACACTGCATTACATCACATAGGTGTTTCTTATCTGCTTGCACTTTGCTCTTGTTTGTGCAGCATTTCTTTTAATCAAGTCACCTATTATTGACCGAGTGAAACGAAGGGGAACTCTACAGGTCGTATTTATTTCTCAACCGATTCTCGTGAAATTTTGAGAGCAGTTCGATAATTTATCGGTTTTTTGGCGACTCACTTTTGGACATTTTCAGATTTTTTTTCAGTGCTTTTGTAATTCGTATGTTTCTGAGGAGTTTTCGGTTTGTTCTCATCTCAGGTCGCATTTCTCAACCGATTCTCGTGATATTTTGTGAGTAGGGGGCCGATTTTGAGTGTCAAACGCTCGACTTTTCACTCGACATCTGTCAAAACGTCATAGTTCTTTGACAGATCTCCAGTGAGAAGTCGAGCGTTCGATACTCAAGTTGAATCAGGGGACCGATTTTTGAGAGTCGAACGCTCGAATTTTCACTCGAGATCCGTCAAAAAACTATGACGTTTTGACAGATGTCGAGTGAAAACTCGAGCGTTCGACACTGAAAAATCGGTCCCCAGTTTTTGGAAATTTATGAAAAAAAAACCAGCCATGTGCGTGTCGCTACATTTCGAAAAAAACGCAAAATTAAGTTGGTTTTAGTTAGAAAAAATAAGAAAAATCTGATTTATCAATATATTACTATTTGTTAATAAAATATACGTAATAATAAACATTATCACTAAATTTCAAGTTCATAGGTCAAGAACAATCCCATTTTTGATAAAAATTGTGGGATGTAAAAATTCTTCGGAACACAATTTTTGTGACAGCCGACAGACGGACGCGTGTGTGACAGCAATAAGATTCCGTTTGGACCTTTCGGGTATGGAGACTATGAAGCCCTAAAACACTCGCGAGGTCTACAGCTCACAGAGCCACTAGTTTATAAATAGGTACTCACATTGTACTGTCCGCGCACTAGATTAACATTGTAGTCCTGAGCGCGGGAGTATGAGAAAGATAAAGTCTGCATCTGGTCTGGAAAATAAAAACAATCAAGATAGAATGAGGATAGAACGCCCTGGAAATAATGAGGGCCTGTTGTTTCAAATTTATTTATTGCAGGTGTTATCCATACTAATATTATAAATGCGAAAGAGTGTCTGTCTGTCTGTTACCTCTTCACGCTTTAATTTAACCGCTGAACCGATTTAGATGTATGGAGTGACTAAACATTTTTACACACGTGGAAATGCAAAAGCAATAGGTATATATGCGTTAATAATACGTTTGGCGGTAGTTTGTTTCCTGTAATTGTATATTATAGGTACCTATACTTACCCTGTCGCAACTTCAGATTGACTCTCTGCGGTTTAATCTGCACGAGGTTCTCGCCAGAACCCGCTGTGCCCATAGCACCGTCGGCGCCGTGGGCACCGGACTCCCCATACGATGCTGAGCCTGAGCTCGAGCTTGACCCAGAACGCTCTGAAATACAAAATAACTATCAAACATCGATACTCATCAATATTATACAATGTTTATTTATTGTATTTAGGCGCTCGTTTGTTTTATGCGTCAAACGCATTGCGTTGAATGGATTTATATGGAAACTTTATACTTAAGGATTACCAACAGGTGCAAAAAAAACATATCCTCCAAATTCTACATAGAGACGCGCTGGACATAGAAACCGGTGGCGGCATATCATCCGTTCCAGATACAATGCAAGCCTGATACTGACTACGATCCTCAGATATGAGGGATCGACCAGAGGGAGAGAGAGAGTCTTAAGTAATCATACAAAGCCAAAAGGAACATAGAGATAGACATTAAATATACATCACAATAACTAGGGACTAGGCTGGGTGGTTCTAAAAGTGCAACAAAAACCGTACTGTCTTCTCGAAGATCTCACGGTTGTAAATAATGCCATACAATAAAAAAATAATGAATGAAATTACTTCTGCTCAATTCCTTGTTGTAAGCAACGTCAATAGACCGCTGGTTGTCAGGATTGAAGATATAGGCCTCGTCACATCCGGCGGTGCCTCCTTCCAAGGCAGGATTAAAGCATCTCGGGCCGTTGAAGACAGCGGCGAAGCACCAGGCGCAGTTCACTGTCCGTATACAGTCACTGCAGGTCGTTTTACTGGAGCAGGGGTTCTGAGCCAGCTGGGCTAGTGGGGCCGGCTGGTCCGCCATGCACACCACGGCCAGACTAGCCAAAAGGCATAGTCGTAACGTCGTTCGTGACATTGTGTGCGATTTGATTGTGCTCAGATCGATATCTGGAATGGAAGAGAAATGCCAGGTAAGCCGCGGTCGCAGAATGTAGGAATCATTTTAGTTAATTTTTTGTTATTTTTTCGGGTCAAGGGATCAGTCTGAAAATCAGCGCTGGATGTGCGACACCTGCCCAGCTGTGGTTGAGACTGGTACGCATTGCCCAAATATTTAATTGAATGTTTAGTTTAGTATTTAGAAGATATTTATGTTTAATTTTAGGTTTGTGGCAATAAAACATTTTTTTTATGATAATGGGACCATGTGTGTGTGATGTGTTGTGTGTTGGATTGCCTGCCAAGAGTGCTCGAGTGCTTTCTTCCTAATGTTTTGGTTGTAAGCAGACACCCATTTTGATTCCCAGTTTTTTTTTTTTTTACTTTTCTCCTTTTAGTTTTTTTTCGTTTTAGGTCAAAATTTAAAATCGGTTGAAACCATTGTAATTTAAAGAGAAAAATAAACGCATTTGTATTTGTTTATTTTTTAAGCATTTCCATGTCAATATTGGTACTCGCTCAAACTCGATCGATACAACTGACTGTGTTCTACGTGACAGGTATAGTGCGCGCCATCCACAACGACGCGCCCCTCCACCGCCCGTTCCGTACAATTGCGCATAGATTAGTATGAGATGCGCTGTGGAGGGGCGCGTCGTCGTGGATGGCGCGCAACTTACCTAATACAACGCAACCTACTTAATAAATGTTTCGTGCCAAATGTTTGGACTTTTTTCTTTCAAATCGCCACAATTTGAATGAACATATTTTATTGTTGTAATTGTGAAACATACGAACACATAGACAACGGGAACTCATAGCTCCTACGCTGACGCTCACATAGACAATGTGCATGTATTACACAGCTACACAACATGTGTACATGTGCTATAGTTCAACACACACAACCATGGCTCGCCCGCGCTCGTGAGATAGAAGTACTCTACCAGTACTGGGAGAATCCCAACTAGGATATAGTGCAAGTAAAAGGAAAAAATTCTAAATTTAAACACCGAGCAGGATTCGAACCTGCGAATTCCTGACATTCGCAGGCAGTCGCTCTAGCCAATTGAGCTATAGGGTGCGCCCCACACCCGGTCCCCGATTTTTGAATGATTTTTTTTCAATTATTCCTTTATTTCTAAATTTGTAGTTTGCGTTTACAGCGTTACTGCTTTATACAAAATTAATTTGGAATAAACTGATTAAGTAATAATAAAAACGTATTAACTAATTAGACAAAATTAACTTTATAACATTGAATATTTGCGATGATTATCGTCTTTCTTGTTTGCTGTCTGTCTGTCACATATGTATTATTATTTACGGTGTTCAACAATTCATATTTATTTATTGAAACTAAACTATATATATTCTTAACAAGGAGTCTAAGCATTAAAACTTTAAATTACTATAACTTACCAAAATAGGGGTTTTAAATTCCAGAGCCTTACTTATTATACTACACTCGACGTGACTCGACCCGCTTCCGACCACTACTGGTATATTACATTCTTAATTTATGCACTACTGGGACGTTTACCTACATAAGACGTTACAGTAAAGTTCGCAATAGACATGGGGAAAAGCGTTACTTTTCGATCACCGTTACCTACTGTTATTCCCGTGCCAAAAAATCACAGTGACTTTGCCAGTTCGGTTATGTCGTGTCACGACATTTACGTTTCGATCATTCCCGGCAGTTACTGATATTTCTGTAACAACTGATGTTACTCTGTGACTAGTGTCACTGCTACTTCTACTCCTAACTTAACAATGTACATACATACCAGTGGCGGAGCGTCCATACAACCCGATTCCCACCGACTTGCCTAATTTTCAGCCAGTCCAGTTTTTTTACTACTGCTCATGAAGAAAAAGTCTTGCTCATATTAATAAGTACTCTTGTTTTCGTTCGCTCTTAAGGCCGTATCTCACTACCCTCTATCCTATCGGTAGGGCCCTAACTGGGGGAGGGGAGTACCAGTACCCCCAGTTAGGGGTAGGACTACCGATAGCGTTAGGGGCCTTAGTGTATTTGTACCAAAACGCCGACTGAACCCGATCGGCCCCGAATTATGCCGAGCCGAGTCACCAATTCACCATCAATCACCGAACCGCAGTCACAGTCAGTCACAGCGCAGTCACAGTTAGTAACAGCGGTCACGAGACACGACGCGACGCGTCGCTTACTGTTCCAGTGACATTTTCTTCTTTGACATAAACTTACTGACGTCGCAAAGATTCTCACTTGACATAATACTGTCAGTATTACGTTTGCGCAGTAGTAATATCATGCGCAGAAGCGGAGCAGTACCGCCTTCGCATCGTCCCGCTACCGCGCATCCCGCGCCAGTCAGGAAGCACTCATTTAAATGTAGGGGCGCAGTAAAAAATGGTATCGCGTCGACTGACAGCTGACACTGACATTTGACACTTTTCTCATATCCTACTGCCTCCGCACCAACAAATCAGGAAGTCGCCTAAGTAACAACGTTACAAAATAACATTACATTGTTACTTCGTGACAAGTCACACTGTTACTTTTTAACGGCGGATCACCGTGATTTTTGATCATGAAGTTATTTATCACCCACCTCTAGTTCACAACACTTTCAGTTTCATACAAACGAACATATCACACCTATGTTGTCCACAAAAATTTCCATCAATCCACATCCACAAATCCATGATATCAAAGGTCAGTCATATCTTTCTGTAAACATTAACCACAGAATACTTTAATATAATCAATTTGAACATTCAATGGATATTAAGTCTTTCTGTAGGTATATACCTATGCATATTTTTTGAAGACTATTTTCTGAAGTTTCAACAAGCACTGAGATGGACTATTAAGATCTAGATACTTACAACCTATTTTGGGCGCACTTAAGACTGCGTCGTGCAGGGTAAATTCTCAGCGCCAATCAAATTTATTTATTTTTTAATAATTTTCCCCATTAACTCACAATACTCACATATGCACGGGGGCGTATTTACCCTAGGGCCAAAGGGACCATGGCCCAGGGCGGCAGGCATAGAGGGGCGGTGAAGCCGCCCCAGGGCCGGCCCATGGGTGGGCGGATGGCGCGGCTGCGCCAGGCGCCGGATGTCAAGGGTTGCCAGCCACCGGATATCAACGTGGAAAAATTTGAATCAACGGACGCCCAATGACCATCTCGCACCACCCGGATTTAGGGCTAGGGCCGGCGCTGCCCCTTGCATCCTTCTTTGGGTGCCTTTTCTTGTCACCTACAATACCAGTAACGTATACTAACGTATCCAGGCCAATATACAAAGGAAAATGTCAAATGCAACATGCATACACGTGCCTTGCGCGGCACATTCGTTACATCATCGGAAAATCGACAGTAAAATCGTAAAGCATGATGTTTTATAACTAGTATGTTGTATGATACAACATACTACTGTTGTATGGATCAGCTACGGTAAGTAAGTAGTATTTTAATCTTTTGCAACATCGAAAAAAGTCATAAACTATACAATTTACCACGTAAAATTTACCTACTAAGCTTTTAAAGCTAACTTAATTTAAGCCGAACAACAGCTCTATGGGGACGACCCACGGGTTCTAGGGATAGGGACCGAGTTATGACCCTTTCGAAGGTCCATTTATGCTACTCAGGAGCAAAAGTTAAATTGAAACATCTTATCTTATTATCTTATATCTTTAAACGAGCAATTCTTGTATATTTATTTATTTATATACCTATATATATATATGTTTATTTATTTATTTATTTCGGGGATCTCGGAAACGGCTCTAACGATTTTGATGAAATTTGGTATATGGGGGTTTTCGGGGACGAGCAATCGATCTAGCTAGGTCTCATGCCCGGGAAAACGCCGAGCAAAGCTCGGCCGCCCAGATATTGTGAATTAATTGAATGTGTATGAAATGGAAACCAAGTACAATCATTTTTGATGACCTATCGGTTGATGTTCTACATGTTGTTTTCTAGTAATGACAAGAACAACTCAGATGGTCCCGTCCATCTAAATTTCAAGTTAATTTAGTACCTTACCTACTATGTATGAGGTATATCTAGTTTTGGGTAAAATGATGTGACTGATGATGTGGCAAAACTATAAGGATCAGGTTTTTGCCATTTTAGGATTCCGTACCTAGACAGCGAATACGCAGCGCCAGACAAAAAAGTGAAGATATTATGAACATGGTGCTTGGCACATGGGCCGTCAAAATTTTTCAGGGCATGCAACGGGTACATAATGAGACGCATTAAAAAACGAGCCGAAGGCGAGTTTCATAATAAGGTTACATAAGTTTTAATGCCTAATTGTACAGTTGCATACCCTACTTGATCTACATCCATATTTGGTGTCGTTTCTCAGCGCGTGCTCAGCCCCGGGAAGCTTCCTGCACGGTACATTATAAAGCGGGGTCTTAAAGAGGATTTACTATATGGGTGTAGGTAGATAAACAATTATATAGTATGACTTTTCATCGCTAAATGTCGAAACATAACTTAATATTAGAGCCATCTAGTGCCCGTGAAAACAATTATATAGTACGGCTTTTCACCGCTAGATGTCAGCACACAACTTAATATTAGCGCCATCTAGTGAACAAGAAACAAACTACATAGTTTGGCTTTTCACCGCTAGATGTCAGGTCTTATACATTAATTTTAGCGCCATCTAGTGATCAAGTAACACACTAAATAGTTTGGCTTTTCACCGGTAGATGTCAAGTCCTATACATTAATTTTAGCGCCATCTAGTGATCAAGTAACTCACTAAATAGTTTGGCTTTTCACCGCTAGATGTCAGGACACATTCATTAATTTTAGCGCTATCCAGTAAACTAGAAACAAACTACAAAGTTTGGCTCCTCACCGCTAGATGTCAGGTCTTACGCATTAATTTTAGCGCCATCTAGTGATCAAGTAATACGCTAAATAGTTTGGCTTTTCCTCACTAGACGTCGCATAATTAGAGTAGCTTGTTCCCACACCACTAGATGTTTTAAATGGGGGACTGTAGTCTTTGCATTCTACTCAAATTGACAATGACATGACATGGCAACGACAAAATATGACATGCATCAACATGGTACTTACATACAAATTGTTTTGAAATAGTGCCTTAAAAGGGATTGCTTGGTAAATACGCATAGATTCATATTAAATTTATTGCCGTAAAACGCTGGCGTCCAGGGACTTCCATGACCACTCTGTTACACGATTTGCGGATACTTTCCATAGTTAAATACCAATTTGACAAAACAGTTTTCCAATCACAATCCAGCATATTGATGTGAGGCTGAAGCATTCCAAAATATCTATACCATTTTGTCGTCATTGATATGTATAATCATGCCAAATTACAGATTTGTAGTACTCGGTTACTGAGAAAAGCGAGGGACAGACGGACGGACATGGCGAAACTATAAGGGTTCCCTGTTTACTACGGAATCCTAAAAATGACAAGTTCTGATCTGTAACCAAAACCTTACTAACTGTATCTGAAAATGTGTTTAATTTGTTACTTGAATTTAGTAATACGCACCTCATTATTCATAAAATTTCTCGAGGCTCTGTTGCATTCTGAAGGATGCCTGGGGTCCGCTACCTAATCCCAAGATTTGACATAGGCACTAGTTTTTACAGAAGCGACTGCCATTTGACCTTCCAACCCGAGGAAACACTAGACCGGGATTAGGCTTGTCAAGTGAGTGGGCAACTTTACTGTTTAGAAATTCTCAGGCTGACCGAAGGCTTCTAACTTGGCTTAACGACTGCTATCATAGACAGCAGCCGGGATCAACGAACAAGAACAGACATAGGACAAAAATGATCAAGTAAATTATTGTTATTTTCTGAAATTGGAACTTGGCCGGACGCGCTGCCGTGTGCATGGTCAGTTCATGTTGAATGTAAGTAAGCCCATACCTGACATATTAACTCTTATATACAGTTCTTATAAGATCCAGAATTGAGGAGAATAACTAGCAAGAGTAATATAAATGGTCTATATCGATGACACTCAACTGAACATCCGTGAATCTTATTGCAACGGGATAAGGGCTACGTACTAATGGTCAATGGTTGTGTAGGTTTAAACTACATCCATATCCCAGCAACAGGAAATATTATTTTTCTCAAAAATAATATGTAATGTTCTCATAACATCTGTGAAGATAGTATTCGAAAGTGGCTCATCCTGGACAGTTGCCAGAAGTGTCCAGGAAGTAACACCTACTGTCCAGGAAGTAAGTATGTAAATCCCATTCCTGATATATATTATTATACTCTTTGATCCCATTACATATCATAATATTTGAATTTAGAACTAGAAAATAAAGTTGGCAGTTTTTGACATTTAAAAAAAATGTAGGTACCATGGAGGTTGACGTGTCCGTATTGCACGATGTGAATTGGCGGGAAATCAGTTCAATCATGTTTTTAACTATTTCTAGACTAATTTAGAAATTAACATGAATAGATTAAATGAATACGATTCTATTTACGATTAATTAAATACGATTTATTAATCTATTCTATTGGGGTTGTGGCATAATATCAGTGTCTTAACACAACATCTAGCTAAAAAAAAGTTCACTTGTATTTTGACGGGATTGACTTCATTGATTTAATATATAAAGTAAGAAGTATAATTGATAAAAATGAGTTTATGTAGATGAATCAGATTGCAATACATACACAGATATCACTAGGTACTGAAAAAAATACTTCCATCCAAGTCTAAGGTGGTATTTGACCATTTATAAAAAGTTCATCAAGTGCAAAGCGGAACATGAAAGTACTAGTTGGTCAGAATGCAGGTACTATTAACCGTTATTCATACAATTTGTTTCATTTTTGTGAAAAGCACTATACAAGCTTCGACCGTAAGTGCCATCCTGGCCTCGTATTATAGCCGGACCTCGCCTGCGGCTCGGCCGGCTAACTCATACTCGTCCAGGATGGCTTACTTACTGGTCTCTGCAGTAATGTACTATTTCTCAAAAATAGTATGTAATGTTCTCATAACATCTGTGGAGATAGTATCCGAAAGTGGGTCATCCTGGACAGTTGCCAGAAGTGTCCAGGAAGTAAGACCTACTGTCCAGGAAGTAAGTATGTAAATCCCATTACATATCATAAGTTTAGCTGCTGCTGCGGGCGCGGGCGCCTCCCTGCCAGCGCCCGCAGCAGCAGCAGCGGGGTGTGCGGCGGGGCGGGGGGCGGGGGCGGGGGCGGAGGGCGCCCGCGCCCGCACAAACAAAAGCTAGTCCGACCTCACGGTTTTAGAACAAACGAGGTGGAATTGGCGAAAAATATGATTGTTACCGCTATTTATACAACTTGTTTTATTTTTGAGAAAAGCACTATACATGCCTCGACCATAAGTGCCATCCTGGCCTCGTATTATAGCCGGACCTCGCCTTCGGCTCGGCCGGCTAACTCATACTCGTCCAGGATGGCTTACTTACTGGTCTCTGCAGTAATGTACTATTGCAGGTGTAGGTTTTGACTTGCGCGTACAATTTACTAACAATATTCGTGATAGGGTTATTACGTTATTAGCTTAGGTTATTAATTAGGTAGGTACTTTATATATTTGGCGATCTATTTCTATATAGCTACGTAGATTAATTGTTCACTCGCGGAATTAATTAATTCACTTCACATAATTTTATTTAACTAATGAAATAAAATACGAAGTTAGCGTTAATATTTATTAGCTATATTCAATTATAGACAATTTTGTTTTTACATAATGCTTCGTCAATTACATCAAAACTGGTGGTTGTACAGTCAGCGTCATATAGTATGTAGCAGCCAAAGTGGCCAAATAGTTCGGTACACCATATATTTTGTATGGTGTGCCGAAGTATTTGGACACTTTGGCTGCTACGTAGGTACTATATGACGCTGACTGTACATGTTACACCATTATTTTATTAATTAGTTATTAGCTGGTCAATTCAACTGTGACTGTCTTGTTCTAAATGCGTAATAAAAAATTATAAAGACACGATCAATAAAACTTATTATAACAACTTCAGAAATAAAAAGTAATTACACTTATCACTATTATTATTAATTTCAATAAATAATATATATTCTCCACCTTTTTTCGAACAAGGGAACTTACATTGTTTTCAATACAATTGAAAAGCGAAAATGGAGGTAAAACTTAATTTTGGTATTGAAATCTTACGCAGTTATGTGGAAGAGTATAATGAAGTCCACAGCATTGAGTTAGTTATAACAATTAATCCTACCATTAATGAATATTAAACGAGTAGAATCATAGTAATTTCATAATCCAAACAGTTTATATGTAGATTACAAATCACACCACCACAAATCATCTCTTATGCTCCACAATTGTATTGAATGTTATCGTAATATATTCACCCCCATGTATAAAACTGTTAATATTATATGTTTAGTATTAGTAATGGCACAATTTGTTACTTCTCACGTTAAAAGGCATGACTGATGACATCTTGGCAGTGAACATATCTTAAATATGCATAGATTTGGAAGATATTCGTGAGACAAAATATTACACACAATCAGTGTCATCATTACATTATTTTGTAAAACTTTAAACATACGTACGAATAAATGGATACCATTAAAATAATTTGTTATAGGATCGCTAAAAGCGGGCTCCGTTGTAATTTTACTTTATCAGCGATCTCTTGTATTTTAGGTATACGTTCAACATAAAAAATTACGATAAATTCTTTACGTAATCAAGTATCAAACATCGCTTGTAGCATTAAAATAACGGTATTCGATACTAGATTACATGAAAAGGTAATAAAGGTAAGGTAATTTTAATTTACATCACTCTATCAATATTGAGATGTTTAAAAGGCCGCGTCAGTCAGTCGTGGCAACTATTAGAAAACCCACAATTCGTAACGAATAATTCGGAGCCTCCAGAAACTCGAGTTAACTTTTGACTCAGCCCTACTTATCACACATTACGTAAGTACATCACACAAACACTCGCACAATAAGTACAAAAAGCGTACTACAAATAATGTACATATAAATATGGACAAAAACAGACCCTTTTAAATGTTCGTTATTGCAATTAAAACAATGTACAATATTGAGAAAATGTATAAAAAATTAATCACTTATAGCATTTAATGATCTATGTATATGAGATTTGCTGAAATAATTAGCACATGTATCGCATTGGTATTTCGAAAGTAGTCACATATAAAGGCATTATATTTTTTATGTAAAAAATCTTGATAAAGGCACAATTTAAGGCAACATACAAAGTTTTTATAGTACAGTCTAATGGCTACTTAATTTTGAGTCATAAGATTCTACATAGTAAAGATGACTGCTATCAGTATGTACAGTTGCCTATAAAAATATGTATTTACTTTAGCCTCACTGCAATAAAAAATAAGGTCTAATATTGGATGCACCTATTTGTAGACAACTGTACGTGCGCAAACTTGCAGGCGCTAGTTTAAAAAGACTACTTTCGTAAGATTAAAATCTTTGCTACACTTAATACGCTTAGACACATCCTTATTTGCCGGCGTACGTGGGGTTTTTGAATGTCGACGTCGCCTGCTTGTAAATGGGGTTTTCGCCCTGAGAACAAATTAAAAACAAGAAAAATATCAGTATCACCAAAAACACATTATTTATTATACGATACGATGGGCTGTAGGTATGAGACACTTTGCATGGTTTAAAGGCTTGGTCACACCGCTTGCGCGACGCAAGCGGGACGCTGCGCTGCGCGCTAAAATGTATGAAACCGTCCCGCTCGCGTCGCGCAACCTGTGTGACGTCGCTAACCTGTTAGCATACGTTGCGGCGTGTGACCAAGCCTTTAAGTGTTATAGTTAGTAGAAGGCGCGCCCCTTCACAGCCCAACCCAATCCGTACAATTGCGTCTAGATTAGTTGAGGTACGCTGTGGAGGGGCGCGTCTTCGTGGCTGGCACTATTCAACCCTGTCATGACATGGATTTGTACATCTAGTTATTTAACCAAAGGTTATGTCAATGTTATGAGTTGGGATGTTGACAATAATAAAAATAAAGCCTTACAATACCAAACCATACTCACAAAAATACTCGCAAAACATCACGCATCAAATTCTTCTAACTAATATAAACATTTTTAAATGTTTAAAAACGTATAAATGGACGATCGTTGGCCATTGGTCGTGACGTCACGACTTCCGATTTTCCTACAAACTTCATACCTACTGTACGTTATTAAGGTTTTATAAAAAGTTGCTGATGTGACTATCAGTCAACATACCTATTGTGCAAGTTAGGTATGGCACGGAGCAATTTCTAAACAGCCTCCCTAATCTTATAACTTTAAACGAGCAATTCTTGTATATTTATTTATTTATATATTTATTTCGGGGATCTCGGAAACGGCTCTAACGATTTTGATGAAATTTGGTATGTGGGGGTTTTCGGGGACGAGCAATCGATCTAGCTAGGTCTCATGCCCGGGAAAACGCCGAGCAAGGCTCGGTCGCCCAGATATTCTTATATTTTAAACGAGCAATTCTTGTATATTTATTTATTTATTTCGGGGATCTCGGAAACGGCTCTAACGATTTTGATGAAATTTGGTATGTGGGGGTTTTCGGGGACGAGCAATCGATCTAGCTAGGTCTCATGCCAGGGAAAACGCCGAACGAAGCTCGGTCGCCCAGATATTGCTTAATTAACAGAGTGTAATGATTTAAGGATTAACCACCACAAGGGATACCCACGGTAGCTCAGTTGGTTAAGAGCAATAGATGGATTCCAGAGGTCGTGGGTCCATTGATCCCACCTGTGGCGTGTAATATAATATTTCAATTTTTCACTTTGATTGGAAATTATAATTTCTAAACATATAAATAAGGCGGGATGACTTGGACGCGTTCGCCAATGATTGGCCTGGGATTGTGGGGGACCGAGATGTGTGAGGGATCGTCCTAATTGACGCGCGACTACGCGATGATGGCGCGATCGCGCGACTTTAACTTATAATATTTACTAGTAAAAGTCGCGAATTTGCGCGATAATCGCGTATTCGCGTTTGTTTGAGGACGATCCCTTTAGGACACCTTTATTCGAGTTCAATATATTCGCGAATTTCACTCGCGCGATCATCGCGTTGTATTAGGACGATCCCTGACAATGCAGGGAGAGGCCTTAGCCCAGCAGTGTTACATTCTTACGTGCTAAAAAAATAAAATAATAAGTAGTAACATACCGTGTCCCACTTGGCCATCATCCGCTCCTTCTCGAAGCGCGCGAACTCGCGGCGGTCGTGGATGGTGGTGACCATCTTCCACAGCATCAGCAGCGCGAGCCCCACCAGCACGATGGCGGCAATCACTCCGAGCACGATGCCCAGGATAAACACCTGGGAAAGTTGAAAATCAATTCTCAAAAATGGGGGAAATACGACAAAATTAGATTTTTTACTAATTAGTACTTTACAGCACGGGTTGGACATTGTTGTAGTTGTGACATACGAACGCATAGACAAGGTGAACTCATAGCTCCTACGCTGACGCACACATAGACAATGTGCATGTATTGTATAGCTCAACACACACAACCATGGCTCACCCGCGCTCATGAGATAAAAGTACTTTTTAGGGTTCCGTAGTAAACAAGGAACCCTTATAGTTTCGCCATGTCCGTCCGTCCGTCCGACCCCCGTTTTTCTCAGTAACCGTTAGTGCTAGAAAGCTGTAATTTGGCATGAGTATACATATCAATGACGCCGACAAAACGGTAGAATAAAATCTTTAAAAAAAATTTTTTTTAGGGTACCTCCCCTACATGTAAAGTGGTGGTGCAATTTTTTTTTCTACCATACCTCATCGTGTGGGGTATCGTTGGATAGCTCTCTTAAAAATATTATAAGGTTTCTAAAAGCATTTTTTGATTAAAGAATTAGTTAGCGTGATATTAAGCTTTGAAGTGATAATTTTTGCTATGGTCAAGTGTCCCCCCCCCCCCCCCCTGCCAGCTAAACGGTGGCTACTAGGCATGTGAAAAAAATCATGGTAGTAGTATATACGATGAATTTAAAAGGAAAACTATCACAGCTAAGTAGACATTACTAGTTAACGAGTAATAGTCGAACTTCAGAAATGTACTTTGCAAAAGCAAACTTTCGTACAATTTCCATTGATACCTTAGATAATGTTGTTAATTCATTCAAAAACATAGTAAATATAAGTTCTCTAACTTTTTAGTCCATATAATGTAACGGGTGGACGACTACGGAACCCTACCTTGCGCGTGGCCCGACACGCACTTGGCCGGTTTTTTTAAATTTATTTATGAATAACAAAACATACATTTGTTGAACTTATGGTAAAAACTCGCCAAACTGTAACGTTTGATGGTGAACAAACTGTAACTTAACCTATTTACTCGTACTTAAATCTAACATAACAGACAGAATTTAATAGAGACTTAATAACAGGCAAGAGACAGCATGCTCGTTGGTAGGTAACTCTAACTTCATACGGATATAAACAGTGAACTTTGTTGATAAATCTTACCTTCTTAGGGCACTCCCGTTCCTCCTGCGCCCTGATGTAGAGATTCTGCTGCTCGTCGTACGAATACACGAACACGTACAAACAGTCGTCGTCTTCATCTTGGAAGCTGCACAAGTGCTCATTCTTCGATTCGTTCGCTGTAAAAATGCATTTGGTGCAGTTTAATATCAATAAGTGATGTAGTACTAACAAGAGACTTTATTTAAGTTTAACATACCTTACATTTAGGCGTACAATTTGAATTTGATTTGAGAGCTGAAGAAGTATAATGGACGTTTTTAAATATAGTCATAATATACATACCAACATGTAAATCATTTGAGCTGTTACAACTGGGTTTACAATGGTTTTTTTTATTCTAAATAGGTTAGCGTAGTGTTTGACCAAAAATCACCTGATAGTAAGCGATATTTTGGTTTAGGATGGAACACGATCTACTAAAAAGCCCATAAGATTGTAGTTCACGAGGAACGGGGTTTCCGGCAAGGAATTCCACAGGGTGGCCGTTCTCACAATAAGGGTGAGGCCAGACGAGCGTACTTTTGTTGTGAGCCGCGTAATTTCTGCCGAGACGAGGCCATACTTGTGGCATTAACCAAAAATACGCTCGTCTGGCCTCCCCTAAAAGTGGAAGCGAAGCGCTTCGTGCGAGTTGGAAACGCTGTTTTAAAGAGTGGCCCACACCATGGCGCTGACTCACCTTCAAGCTTGCCCTTCTCGACGATGGGCATCGTGGGGTGCACGGGCTCGCAGGAATTGACGCAGGTCTGGTTGGCGGTCCACTCTGCGCCGCGGTGGTGCACCGAGCACAACACGCACTCTTTGAACTTCTCACAACGGCCAGTGCAAGTCTGTGAAATAGGCGAAATTGTAAGTTTTTGATATCAAATTCGTCAGATCTATAAACTAATTATCATTGACTGTAATATGGACAGACACAACCGATAGCAAAATTGTTTGTCACGCAGAGGGCTATGCTGGGAGTTTCTCTGCGTGATCGCATCAGAAATGAGGCCATCCGTAGCAGAACCAAAGTAACCGTTATTTCCCTTCAAACTGCTAAACTTTAGTGGCAGTGGGCGGAGCACATTGCACGTAGAAACGATGGCCGTTGGGGCCAAAAGGTTCCGAGTGGCGACCACGGACCGAATGGCGCAGAACCGGTCATTGTGGCACTCTTTGGGGGAGGCCTATGTGCAGCAGTGGACGTCTTTCGGCTGATATTTAATAAACATTCTTTATTCAGACAACAGTGATCCATGATTTGTTAGTAGTTTGCTTAATCCTATAGATGTTAGTAAATATGATATGATGATGACAAATATTCTCGCTGTCATTATTTTAATTTTACTCACGGGGCACTTATCGCAGTATCTGCCAGAGTAGTGTTGTCCACCGTTCACGTTGCACACACACTGCCCGCAGACACATTGTCCATTGCCGCTGCAAATTTCACCGCCGTCTGCAATGTATACACAGCATTTTAAATGGGAGTCCGCTGGATGTAGGTGGCGCAGGACCAGTAATTGTGACAGTCTTTGAGGGAGGCCTAAGTCCAGCAGTGGACGTCTTTCGGCTGATAAGATGGTGGTGATGATGATCTTTTTTTTTAATATAGAATAGGTAAGCATTTGACCTCAATCTCACCTGTTGGTAAGTGACGATGAGGCCGATGGTGTTACCGATGGTGATAGTGCCTGCCTATTCACTCTCTTCTTAAAAAGGTCCAAGTTATATTGGTCTGGAAAAAGGTTAGCTGGCAGAGAACTGCACTCCTTAGCCGTCTTCGCAAGAAAGCTACAAGCAAATCGTTTCGTGCGAATCAGGGTCCAACAACATAAGGGTCGAACCTACTTCCTCGTAGATCCGACTCATCATACTAATGATGATTACCTGGCGGGCGGCACGGAGTCTGGTCCAGCAGGCAGTCGCAGGCCGCGCCGGTGTACTCGGGCCGGCACTGGCACTTGCCGCACACGCACTCTCCGTGCTCGGGGCCCGAGCACAGCAGCCCCTTGTTGCGGTCGCAAGAGAAGTTCTCGCACTCGCAAAACGGACCGGAGATCACCTGCAACCGTACACTGCTACAGTAATCTGCGCCTAGTTATTGGTAGAATTTGCTGCTTTGCAGTAGTGCAGAGAAGAGCAAAATTTGATACTGTAGGTAGAGATAACCATAGTAGAATGTGTTTCTGAATTATCCATGACGTTTCACTCCAAAAACAATTATCATTTCGGAGAGAAATTTCACAAATCAGTGCTGACATTAAAAAAATGTTTTTATGTCACACCTGGCCATAAAGTGGCCATTATCGCACGCTCCGCGCGCGAAAAAACCCACTTCCTGGCCAGGGGGTGACATAAAATTTTGTACTTACCACGGGCGATAATAAACAAAGCCTCAGATCGCATATTTATCGCCCTTGCCTTCGGCTCGGGCGTAAAATAGCTGCGATCTGTGACATTCTTTGTTTTATCGCCCTTGGTAAGTAATGTACTATTGCATGGCATTAAAATTTAAATTCCAATGGCACAAAAATTAATAGCAGTAGGACAGTAAGCGCTTGTTTAAGACTTTTTGTAGACGTCCACGGCACGGCATGGTTTCATTCATAATTAGTCTATAGTCTATGGTCTATTTATGAATGAAACCATACCGTTTTACCGTACCGTGGCCGTCGACGATAAAGTTTAAAAGCGTCCAGTCAGTAGCAACTCTCAGGCATACTGCAAACGAAGATAACCTAGTGTATTTATTACGTTTAAATGTAGTTCCCTGGATCCGTAGATTCATGTATAGTCACATAGGTGGTACTTACCTCAGACGGGTCGGACATCTTATTGCACTCGCACACGCCGCAGATGCAGTTCCCGCGGCCGGAGCAGACGGCGCCGGAGCTGGCGTTGGTGGGGCGGCAGCCGCGGTCCTGGTCCGCGGAGCCGCCGCCCTGCGCCGAGCATTCGCAGCTCTTGCCGAAGCGGCCCGGCTGGCAGGCGCACACGCCGCACGCGGAGATGCCGTGCCCGCTGCACACTAGCGGGCTGTCGTCGTACGCCTGTACAAGGGAAACCCACGTCAACATTTACCCCTCTATTCATAATAGTTAAAAAACCTCTGCTAACCAAAATAGTTTTATCATGTCGATCAGAATAGAGACGCGCTACGCCCACAAATCATGTATAATAATCTATCAGACGGAATACTTATTATTCAGGATCATTCAAAACGGTCAGAAAGGTGAAGAGATAAGTGGACGAAATAGTGTCTATATCTGTAAATAATCCTATAATCGTATTAGAAGTAATCTTACGTGATGTCCAGGATGTTCGCACGGGCAGTCGCATATCATCTCCAACTCCACAGTGAGGCCCTCGGAGATGACTCCGGGGTAGATGACAAACGTCTGCTTCCACTTGCTCGGGTCTTTCGGACACTCCTTCAAAGTGATCTCAGCCGTGAATTCCACTACATCTCCCACCTACAAAAATAAAAAAGCACATATTAAAAATATAATCATTAGAATTTCGTAGTCCATGCTAGTAAATAATAATTATGACTTACCCTTAACCCGTCACACTTATTCGTCTTAATTACATTAGTTTTGTCGAGGCAAGATGAATAATATTCGATTTGTATGGCGTCACTCGACGTGTCCGTTATTTCAACCGCCGAAGTGATTTTCTGCGGAAAATATCACATACATGATAAAAGAACTTAGTCAGAAAGAAAAGATAACAATGTATTAACAAAAATAACATTCATACCCCCTTATTCATAAAACTTAACAAACCTCTGCTAACTAAAATGTTGTTTGCCCCTTTCACACAAACGTACGTGTCAAAGTGACAGATAAGGACAAACGAACTTTAGCGGCTTGTGCTAATAGAGGTTTGATGGACGTTTATGAATAAGGGGGCGGGTAGTCATCAGAAAATAAGCAACGATTTTCCTTATTTATGAAATATAAACTTCATGTGAAAACATCATAATGTGTAATGTTAATTAAGTAACGTAAGTACATTGATTAAGCAAAAAACCAGAGAGGCGAGAGATTACATATTTGTGGCATTTCCCGTGGAGATACTGGGTCCGTTGAGACCAGATGCAATTTAAATTGGATTGCTAAACCTTTTCAAAAGATTAACCCACATATTCATAAAAATGAACAAGCCTCTAACTAAAATGTCAAAGTGCAAAGACCAAATAAAAGCGAAACGGCATTTTAGCTAAAATAGGTTTCTGAACGTGTTCGGTTTGTGAATAAGGCCTCCAGTTATTTGCTTATCCGGTCCTCCAGTGACCGTAGGGCTGGCTCATGCCTGGGACAGCGAATCGGTAATGCCTTTCAGCGTGCTTTCAGCCTTTGCCTGTGATTTGGGCGAGCCTTGCACATAGTTTAGTTTTCTATTGTTTAAGTTTGTGAGTTCTCTTTATGTTATTTGTTCGGAAATAACTTTATTTGACGTCAAAAACCATAAATTATTTCTAAATCCTATTTTAGCATAAATAAGTATTGGATCAGTCCCCTATATGATCCATGACTCGAGACTAAGTGTCGTTCGGCTTACGTAACAGTTTTTTTTTTTTACACAACAATCACATATTTCTTAGGTATCTGCGTGCACTTTGGTCTTGTTTGTGCAGCATTTCTTTTAATCTCTTTTAATCGTCACTTATTATTGACCGAGTGATACGAAGGGGAACTCTACAGGTCGTATTTCTCAACCGATTCTCGGGAAATTTTAAGAGCAGATTCGATAATTTATGTTTTTTCATGTGGCGCAGTTGTTACACATTTTTAAAAACTTTTTTAATGTATTCGTATGTTTCTGCGGGTGGAGTTCGGTTTGTTCTCTACGGGTCGCATTTCTCAACCGATTCTCGTGAAATTTTGTGAGCATCTGCTCGTTAATAGAGTAGTGTAGTAGAATTTTGTCGAGGCACATTTTGGAAAATTAAGAATAAAAACCGGCCAAGTGCGTGTTGAACTACGCACATTTAGGATTCCGAAAACAACGCAAAATTGAGTTGGTTTTAGTGGGAAAAAAAAAAGAAAAAAAATACTGATTTATCAACATATTAGTGTTTGTTAACAACATAAACATAACATTATCATCAAATTTCAAGTTCATGGGTTTTAAGCAATCCCTTTTATCATCATCATCATCATCATCATATCAGCCGAAAGACGTCCACTGCTGGACATAGGCCTCCCCCAAAGAGTGCCACAATGACCGGTCTTGCGCCACCCGCATCCAGCGGACTCCCGCGACCTTTACCAGGACATCAGTCCACCTTGTGGGGGGTCTACCCACGCTGCGCCTTCCGGTCCGTGGTCGCCACTCGAGAACCTTTCGGCCCCAACGGCCATCGGTTCTACGTGCAATGTGCCCCGCCCACTGCCACTTAAGTTTAGCGATTCGAAAGGCTATATCGGTTACTTTGGTTCTGCTACGGATGGCCTCATTTCTGATGCGATCACGCAGAGAAACTCCCAGCATAGCCCTCTCCATTGCCCTCTGAGTGACTTTGAGCCTTCTTATGAGGCCCATGGTGAGCGACCACGTTTCCGTACCATATGTCATCACTGGCAACACACACTGGTCAAAGACTCTCGTCTTGAGACACTGCGGAATATTGGACGAAAAGATATGCCGTAGCTTCCCGAACGCTGCCCAGCCGAGTCGGATTCGACGATTGACCTCTTTCTCAAAGTTGGACCTACCTATCTGGACAGTCTGTCCTAGGTATACATAATCGTCTACAACTTCGAGCGTAAAGCGTCCGATTGTAACGGGAGTTGGTGCTACATGGGCATTTGACATGATCTTCGTCTTATCCATGTTCATCCCTTTTATAATAAATAAAAATTAAAACATGGGAAGTTCAAAAATTCATCGGAAATTTTGTGACAGACGACGGACGCGTATGTGAAAGCAATAGGGTTCCGTTCGGACCCTTCGGGTACGGAACCCCAAAACACTCGCGAGGCCTACAGCCCACAGAGTGTTACTAATTTGAACACTGTTATATACTTACGTTGTACTGTCCGCGCACTAGATCAACAATATTGTCGGAATTCTCCGTGAGCACGCTACTGCTGGACCCCTGGATGTGCTTGCTCAGCTCCTCGTACACGTGGATCTGCTCCGACGTCACCGCGAATATCACGTTGATCGAATGCTCCTTGGCCTGAGGGACATCCTCACATTAGTATCAATAACTGTACCTCTAGCATAAGTTTGAGTTTGTTGAGAGTATGTGTGAAAGCAGACTAAGAAGATTTATGATCAGGAGATGGAAGGAAGGATCGGAAGGGGGCGACCAAGGCGAGGATATCTTGAAAGGCCAGGTCAGAAGTTCCCGCAAACGACGAGCTTGTATGAGGAGATGTATGGATGTAGTTGAAGCAAAAGTCGTATGGAAGGACAATAGTATTTGGCGTTCTTTGGTCTCTGCCGACCCCAATGGGATACGGACGTGAGAATATGTATGTATGTGTAGTACGAGTATAAGCACAGTGTAGTTGCATAGTGTTATAACGAACGCAATCCGGGGAAATTGTGCGGGGGCTGCGGTGTGAGACGGGGGGCGAGCCGTACCGCAATGCATACAACGCGTTAACAGAGTTTCTTAGAAGATTGTTAAAATATGGACTTCTAGAAATGTTCAAGAAATGACCAACGTAAAAATGGGTTTATAATCATCCCTAAAACTCGGTAAATTTGGTAGATTTAAACCCTATAAAATCACTGTTTTAAAGAGTGACTATGGAAGCGTAGCAACAAAAAATTGTTGATCGGCTCATCTACCTGTTTGAGATATACATGTATCAAATTCAAAAGCAATTATACAGTACCTTCTGGTTAATCTGTGAGATGCTGGGGTAGTCTTGTACGGTAGAATATGCGTATAGATTGTCTTTCATGTGACATTCACCATCGTTGGGTTGTACGATTCCGCCAAGCTGTAGGTAGAAGCATAATAATTACGATATAGTATAATTAAAAAAAAGGATTGCTTATAGATACTTAGTACATTTATGCGTATCTGTAACTGCGAGTGGCCCCCACTCCATATGTTACGTTTTCGACGTTTTGAAAATTATATTGGTAAATTAATAATTTTTAAAATAAATGCAAGCTGCTTCTACAAATGGAACTGTGCTTTAAGGCTTTTGCCTCGACGCCAGCGACCAGCGACGCGACAGTCGTCGCTCGCCGCTGATCATGCCGCCCGTCGCGTCGCTGGTCGCTGGCGTCGAGGAAGCGGCCTAAAAGCTATTATTATGTTTACCTTGCCATCGCCAGCATAGTGGAAACCTGCGTCAGTCGAGAACACAAGCAGCCTGTTAGCCTTCTGGCGCCAGCCGATGTCATCCTTGCAGACCATAGCTTGCATTATTGCATCGAAACCGCCCTCGGGAGCGTCCAAGTTACCTGACACTTCAGCTTTAGATACAGCTAGCTGAAATTAACATTAAGCCCATTATTGCATAATTATTGCTTGTATTATTAAAGAGATAATGAAGCTATTTATATACATACATCGAAGTAATCAGTGTCAATACTGAGTGGCATCTGATTTTTAAATCCGTACGGTGCAGCGCATCCATCGCATGGCGCCCTCAAGCTGAAAAGAAAATGTCATTGTTACCACAAAGTTGATTCGGGACTAATATACCTCCTAGGTACATTAGAAAACAGATAAAAAACCTGGTTAAGGCTTTCTTATTGCAGCGAAACTACATACGCGACACAAAAAATCCGCTAGGCGGCGCAACATTATCGTAATTCTGTTCAGTAACAAACACAATTACATTTTACACACACTATCTCACTTTACTGTGACAGGTCACTGACCTCGTTTTTTTTAATGATTGCTGTAACTTAGAATTTGAATATGTGACAGACCTTCTTTGTCAAATTAACCAGAATAAGCCAGAGTGGCGCACGTGATAATTAGGTTGTCAACCATTTAAATTTAGAACAGATTGTTATGACATTCACGCAAAAGAGTGTAGACTTGTCATTGCATATCTCTGTCTCTGTTGCGCAGTTTTGACAGATTTCACTTAACTAAATAAGGGCTAAATTTTATCACGACTCGACACAAAAAGTCAAAGTTGCAAGCCACAAATAAGTAGCTTAATTTCAACCACTAAGCCAAGTACATTGTGGTGTAATTAGTAATCGCTTGCTCTCTAAAGCACAGGTCACAGGTTCGAATCTCAGGCAAGAGCAAGTGTTTTTTTGTGTTTTATTTAAACAACCGTAATTTTTAGAGCATAAATAATTATTGAGCGTTATTTTGGTAAATAAATATTTTGTACTTTTTTATTTATTTAGAAAAAATTCAACATAAATATTTTGCCCTGTTAATACAAGCTTACAACTTTATTTATTAGTTCTTTATTATTCTTTATTTATCGTATGGCCTTTATTTCGAACCGTGAGATCTTCGAGAAGACAGTACGGTTCATAAATCCATCTTAAATAAAATTCAAGATTTATTATATAATTTATTATAAACATAACACATAAGACTGAGGGATTATAATGCGTGCAACCACAGTGCGTCTATAACAGTTTGTAGCCTGTCTCTCAATAAGCTGAGAAGACGTTGATAATTATGTCAGTTCCCCGCATTTCCTCCCATATTTCATTGCAGTATCTATTGCTTGAATTGCTTCTTTGGTTCTTTCATGGCGATGATCCCACTGTTGAACCATTAAACCCCAAAGATTCTCAAATTTCAGGCGATGGCAGTACATCATTACATTTATGCCTGGATGTAGCTGTAGAGTAAACCATTCCCAAGTGACCCGTGCTGTATGGGGCAATTATCTTGAATAAAGTCAGGAAAGTCAGTAGAACAATTTGCAGCATCACTTCGTCCAGTAAATTCACGTAAACATTTGCGCATGATGTGGCTATGAAGTGAAGTTCACCGAAGCCGCTGATCATAGATCTGAGACCGCGACGCCGTCACCAGATATCCTCCCCCACATACTAGCCGTAAGCGGCCAGAATTCCTCAGAGCTTTGGGCCCTTTCTATTTCAGATATTATCCGAGGCATCTTTTCATTTAAATTTGTATTATTCTTTTTTTATCGTTTACGTTGATATATTGGAATAATTACACAATGCAATAATGCTTCACATTGAACTGCAGAGCAAATTGAAGTCGAATAGCGTCAAAACTTTGGCAGGATTACGGTCCGTTTGGGCATATTTATTTTGTTACAATACGAAGCGCAATATATTTAATAATTTAAAATATTGTATTTGAAATACCAAGCTTGAATTTAATTTGCTAATGTCAGATGTCAAACTATGTGTCAGGCGCTATGAATATACTCACACAGAGACATAAAATATACAATATGCTATACGAAGGAGTGTGACCCGTATAATGGAAAAAAAATCCACATTCTAAAAATACTCAATGAAACCTTTTGTAATAAGAGACGGTTTAAAAAGGAAAAAAATGATATAATGGTAAGCTTTTTTAGCCACATTTTATGTTTTCCACTATCTCGAATTGTAAAAGTACCAGGAAATAGTAGTTTATGCAACTGGTACATAATGAGGGGCATTAAAACACGAGTGTGTTTTATGAAACGAACCGAAGGCGAGTTTCATAATAAGGTCACACGAGTGTTTTAATGCCTAATTATGTACAGTTGCATACATTACTTTATCTACACACATATTATAATTACTCTAAGATGGGTTCAGAAACCGTAGTAAATAAATACAATAATTGTGTTAATACAACCTTTTTTGCACGGTTGCGGAAATATCGAAATCAGAACTGGCAACCGATACCTGAATGTTATTTTAAAAAGTAAAGAGTCCTTATTCTGATGTGATCATGTCGTTCTAGCTCAAATTTCGTGCGATATATACTAAAAAAACATCGAGCTGACATTTCGCATCGACTGAATTTGAATTTTCAGTGATACTAGAATAGGGACATGTCAACTTTGACATTTAAATTTTGACAGTTTTGTTTGACGTAATATTTTAACATCATATATGAGATTAAAATGAAATATTTTATTACTGCTGTAGCCTTAGCCACAGATAAGAAAATTGCCATAAATTCATTGAATGTTGAAATGAGAGTCATTTTCTACGGTTTCCGAACGCATATTAGAGGATTTATGATATGTGTGTAGATAAACTATTTTAAATGTTTATTCGTCGATATGACTCACCAGTAATTTACCCTGAAAATGTTAATATCATCTAGTTACTGGTATTAAATATGCGATTTTTATAAATGTCAAACTGCAAAAAGTGCGACAGACGTCCGTCCAGCTCGAGGCCCAACGGCCATCTGTCTACTAAAATGAAGCGCGCAGCTTGCTTTTCTGATATTTTTGAGTTTTGTTAAATATAAAAACATTTTAAAAAAAATTAGCCGTAAAATACACTTCTTCACATCGTTTCCTATCTATTGATATATTTTACTCGAGTCTGAGTTGGATATATTTTATATACGACTCACAATAAGATCAAAATTTACCTGTTTTTGCGATGTGAGATCATCGAGCGAAGTTTCAAATATCGTGTTTTCAGCCTTAAAATACACTAGACCGACTCTTAAACTATAACATATCTAAATATCCCATCAATAAAGTGAGTATTAAATGGTTTAAAATTGAATGAAAAATACTATGATTTCGAATAACGTGGTCTTAAGTCGCGCACGCGCCGTGACTAAGCCTTTGAGTTCTATTAGTCAGTGGAATGTTATGTTGTTGATATTACTTACTTCTTTTCAACAGTTGAAACATATGGCATGACAACTTTGTCTACAAACGAGCCATAGCCAATTCTGAAATTGGACGTGATGTTTTTCATAGTGGATGACAGCACGGAGCCGAGGGCTGCCAGTTTCTCTTTATCGTTCTTCATAGATCTGCTGAGGTCCATAAGGTAGTAGAGATCTAGCGGGTAGTCCTGAGCGCGGGAGTATGCGAAAGATAAAGTCTGCATCTGGTCTGGAAAATAAAAACAATCAAGATAATGCCTTGGATAGAATGAGGGCCTGTTGTTTCAAATTTATTGATTGCAGGTGTTATCCATACTAATATTATAAATGCGAAAGTGTTTGTCTGTCTGTTACCTCTTCACGCTTTAACCGCTAAACCGATTTAGATGAAATCTGGTATGGAGTGACTAAACATTTTTACACACGTGGAAATTCAAAAGCAATAGGTATGTGTTTAGCGGTAGTGTGTTACTGTAATTGTATATTATAGGTATACTTACTCTGTCGCAACTGCAGATTGACTCTCTGCGGTTTAATCTGCACGAGGTTCTCGCCAGAACCCGCTGTGCCCATAGCACCGCCGGCGCCGTGGGCACCGGACTCCCCATACGACGCTGAGCCTGAGCTCGAGCTTGACCCAGAACGCTCTGAAATACAAAATAACTATCTAACATCGGTACTCATCATCATCAATATTATACAATGTTGATTTATTTTACTTAAGGAGTACCAACAGAGAGATCGACCAGAGGGAGAGAGAGTCTTAAGTAATGCTACAAAGCCAAAGGAACACACAGATAGACATTAAATTTACGTCACAATGACTAGGCCCTGGCTTCCTAACGAACGATACGAGACTTTGGGGAAAAATTAAAAGCTAAATTATGACTAATAAATATGATTATAATCGTGCCGAAGAGGTTCTTCAAGTGTTATCAATATCATGAGATCACTATGACTCATCATCATCATCCTCCTAGCGTTATCCCAGTACAGTTGCATCCTGAAGGATGCCTGGGGTCCGCTACCTAATCCCAAGATTTGGCGTAGGCACTAGTTTTTACGGAAGCGACTGCCATCTGACCTTCCAACCCCGAGGGGAAACTAGACCTTATTGGGATTAGGCTTTGTCAAGTGAGTGGGCAACTTGACTGTTAGAAGTTCTCAAGCCGCCCGAAGGCCTCCAACTTGGCTTAACGACTGCTGCCATAGACAGCAACCGGGATCAACGGCTTAACGTGCCTTCCAAAGCACGGAAGCGCTCAGTTAGTACCATATATACTATGACTCATGAATTTAACAATTATAAAATGATATAATCGCTTATTTCCGGAGGAAGTTAAACAATAACACAGTATTCAACGGGTACGCGAGCTAACGTTATAGTCGTAGCTATCTGAAAATCCCTAAAGAAAATGATACGACTGATAAGCGCTATATCAAATTATTTATAGCTAAGTATAATCATAGACAAAACACAATATCTTGAGATGTCAATTATGGCGCACTGAAGGAAACGCCTTAGTGGGTAGGGACCTGTAACAACCCTAGACTCGGTAGTTATACATCAAAACGAATCAAGACATATTTATACTAATGAATGAAATTACTTCTGCTCAATTCCTTGTTGTAAGCAGGGTCAATAGACCGCTGGTTGTCAGGATTGAAGATATAGGCCTCGTCACATCCGGCGGTGCCTCCTTCCAAGGCAGGATTAAAGCATCTCGGGCCGTTGAAGGCAGCGGCGAAGCACCAGGCGCAGCTCGCTGTCCGTATGCAGTCACTGCAGGTGGTTTTACTGGAGCAGGGGTTCTGAGCCAGCTGGGCTAGCGGGGCCGGCTGGTCCGCCATGCACACCACGGCCAGACTAGCCAAAAGGCATAGTCGCAACGTCGTTCGTGACATTGTGTGCGATTTGATTGTGCTCAGATCGATATCTGGAATGAAAGAGTAATGTCAGGTAAGACGCGAACGTTTTGTTTGTTTTCTTAAGATATTGTGACCCAATTGATTTCCTGCCAAAAAGCTTTCACATTTAAGTGTGGGAACTTGTTGCTAAAGCACGTAGAGTTTTTTTATCATATTCAGTTCTCTTTTTCAGAACTATTTAGAAACATACCTAAAATTCGTACACCTATATTACTTACTAACGTTTTCAATAAACGATTTGTTATAGTACATTACTTAACAAGGGCGGTAAAACAAAGAATGTCTCAGTCTGAGACATGTTTGTTTGTTTGTTGTTGTTGTTTAGACTGAGACTGATCTGAGACTCTCAGATCGCAGGTATTTGACGCCCGAGCCGAAGGCAAGGGCGATAAATATGCGATCTGAGGCTTTCTTTATTACCGCCCGTGTTAAGTACAAAATTTTATGTCACCCCCGGCCAGGAAGTGGGATTTCCCGCGCGCGGAGCGTGCGGTAATTGCCGCTTTATGGCCAGGTGTGACATAAAGATAGTTAAAGTCGTTAGCCGAGATCCATTCTTATAGAATTAATTAGAGGTCGTTGTAAAAAATTGACTCCAGTCCAGCATTTCTAATTCATGCAATGGATACTGTAACTTCATCGGGTGGATAAAAAGTGCCATCAAAAAAAATACCATCAAAAAAATAAATCAACAGAAAAATCACCAATTCAATAGTATAATAGTATAGGATGGAAACCTAATACGAGCAAATATTTAAATGGTAGTTTGTATATAACATATGTTGAAAATTGCTACCTATTGCACCTATAAAATTAACCATACAAAGTAGTCTCTGTAATAGTTCTATTTATTGAGGTGTGCAATAAAGAGTATTTGTATTGTATTGTAGTTCGGCCCGCAATGTATACCAAAATATTAACCTTAACGCTTGTTGACTTGACAAGTACTTGTCAGCGAAGTAATACCAACTTTCGTCCGGTTTTTAAATGAGAAGTACTGTAAATATTAGAAAATGATAGACGCTTACATATACAATTACGAGTAATAAATTTCACTAAATCATGACACGAAACAGCTCATCTTAAACTAAAACACGTGACGATAGGGAAATAGCCGCATGCGGTTTACATTTACATGGCATGGGCCCGCCCGGCAAGTGCGCGGGCGCCGCGAGAAAGGGCGCCGCCCACGCGCCAGATCGAGGTCGCTGAGACGTGGGACGTACGGGAGCAACGTGTGACTGATTGTACGAGTATTAAGTAACTTGACTTCACCTGTAATAATTAAACCAAGGGGACAAATATTAAAATTGAACATTAAAAACAACAGTGATTACTGTGTACCTATAGAAGTACGAGTAGGCGCTCTACTTCCTATGATTTTTTGAGGTCAATGCAATTCTAAAACTCAAGTGCTTTCTTCCTTATTTTGGTTGTGAGTAGACACCTATTGTTATTGACAGTTTTTTAACTCTTCTCCTTTTAGTTTCTTCCCGTTTTATTTCATGATTAGAAATCGGTTTATTTTTTTAAGCCAACCACAGTTCCATGTCAATATTGGTATATTTGGTACTCGCTAAAAGCACTCGATACAACTGTGTTCTACGACTTCTACGTGACAGGTACAGTCAGCGTCATTTAGTATGTAATACCTACTTAATAAATGTTTCGTGTCAAATATTTAGACCTTTTTCTTTCAAATCACTAGGTAAGCCACAAAATTTAATGAACATTTTTTACACCAGCACTGGAAGATTCGACCTAACTGGAATAAAGTGTTGGACGAGTTTAAAACGTTATTAACTAGACATAACATGAAACTTTTTAAGATTGAATATATAAAGTTGCGATGATTATCGTATTTCTCGTCTAAGTATAATGTTTGTGTCTGCTGCCAGTGTGTCACATCACATTGTAGCTAGAGTAGTATGGGTAAATGTATCACTGTTGGCGGTGTTCAACTATTCATATTTATATACTGAATCTACAGTACATGGAACAGTTTTACACAAACCGTTATAAAGATTCCAGACTAAAAGTACAATCTACAACTAACTTAAAGCTCTCTTGCTTCATCTCAAGCACTCTCTTCAAATCTGTTATCAATCTCGCTGTCGCGCTGTTCAAATGGTGATTTTTTTAATTGACAATATTTCATAATTTCCAAAAGTCTTAATTCGAAAACCATTTCGGTAAAAACGTGTGAAGTACACATAAAACATTTTTTTAGATTTTTTTCTCCGTTAATTTTGGAAAAAATCGCAAATTACTGTAAACCGAAAGTTGACGTCATCTTCCTCGCTGTATTCAGGGAGACCTTAGTACAGAGTACAGACAATCGCTGCCCTGGAGTGGCTCTGGATTCTTGTTGGGAAGATGACGTCATATTTTACTTACGCCCTTTTGGAATTACCTACTTTTCAATGTGTTTTTTTTTGTATGAAATAATGAGTTAAATTGAAAAAGAAAAAATACGGGTGGCTTAAATTTTTACCTATTTTCTAACTAGTTCATAAAATAAAGTAGTTAAAAATATGAAATGTTGTCAATTGTTAATTGAACATGGATATTGTGTGTGTATTACACGTTACATAGTCCTTAGTATAGGAAAGATATTATGGCAAATCTTTGAATCAATTTCGAGCACGGTATGATGTAGATACTGCTTATATAGTAATGGTAACTAATGCTGCTTTTACAGGATAATAACTTGTCTTATTCTTAACCCACATCTTACACTTAAATGTAAAACGTGTAAAACATTTTTTACAAACATCTGTTCATTGAACTTCTAATTTTAGAGTTACAACATCAACGGCGAAGTATACAAACGTTACCCTCGTATAAAAAACAAGTTTCAAGTCAGTGGGGCAGTCAATGTCAATCGCATCATTTAATTGAGTGTTTATCTACCTGTATTACTCATGCGAGACTTGCAAGAAGCTGTGAAGTCGTCACGTCGCGCCGTGGACGTTGCGATGAAATCATCGCGGCAAAATTAGGGGTTACCACCGAAGGAAAACCATCATTATTTATGTAAAATTGTCATCCCTAATAGTCAATGAGTCGTAAGAAAGAGTAAGCTTGGTTGGATGCCTACACTGAGCGAAAAAAATACTAATTATTAGCAAGTTTTAGTGAATCCCAAGATAAGGAGATTAATATATACTAACGGTTACAAAACAGTTTAGTTGTTACAAGGGCAAATTTTTTGGTATTAGTAAATAACTACTATTATCAAAAACTGGTTTGTAACCGTCAGTATATGATCTCCTTGTCCTGGGATTCACTAAAACTTACTAATAATTAGTATTTTTTTCGCTCAGTGTAAGAGCCTCCAATCAAGCTTATAACAATCCGTCTCATCTAATCTCTTCTTAACTGTATATAATTTTATCAAGGAGTCTTAGCATTTAAACTTTATATTACTATAACTTACCAAAATAAGGGTTTTAAAATCCAGAGCCTTGCTTATAAGTATACTACACTCGACCCACTTCCGACCACTGTTGGGACGTTTACATAAGACGTTACAGTAAAGTTCACAACACTTTCAGTTTCATACAAACGAACATATCACAAATATATCACTTATGTTTCTTTATCACTAAGTAAAAAACATGGCATTATTCACAAAAATTTGCCTATATTAATCCATGATATCAAAGGTCAGTCATATCTTTCTGTATGCATATTTTGTTAAGACTATTTTCCGAAGTTTCAACAAGTTCTGAGATGGACTATTTTAATATGAGATACCCTATTTTGGGCGCACTTGACGCGGAAGCTTAGATAAGCTATCAATGTTTGATCTTTCTTTAGCGTCCACCTAATGAGAATTCTTTCAAGCGAAGTCTAATAGGAACGTTCTTGTCTGCACTTTTAGTAAATAAAACCGATGGAGCAGCGCAGCGCACGACCTGCGTGTGCATTCGCGGCGGATACGCGCCTGACTAATTGTACAGAAAATAACTTCGTCATCGGTGATACAGCCGCAGTCACCGGCGCTTCTCCGAACCAATATTCAGCGAGAGTTCACCTACACAATATGTTTATTGGCCGAGTAAGCTCCGTGGAAGACAGTAGTCGGGAGTTCGCAACATCCAATCTCAGTGTGTCAAGGATTGAACTGACCTGATTGAATCAAAATGAACATATTTATCCTTATGGGTGCTGCGAAACATTCTCATTGCATTTGTTTTATATTATACCCCTTTCGTTTTTTTTTTCTTTTAAACGACCATTGGTAATAATCTTTATAAATGGTTTGTCGAATGTTTTATCTTAAAGAACCTCTAATATATATATACGCAGACGATACGAATGTCATTTCATCCGCTGAAATCCTAGACACAGGCAAAATCAAATAGATAAAATCAATAAAAAAAACTAGCAGGATTTTTATGGATAACAATATCCTAAGTGGCATTTCTTTGTATCTGTATCGTATCTGTGTTTATGGACCGTTTTTGAAGAAGTAGAATGCAAGAAGCAAATCATGTAACAGTGGCTTAGACCCTGCAGAATACGGACTCGGCAGTGAACATCCATCACGCTCTAAAGCTTAAGCCACACAGAGAGCGGGCGGGCGGTTGCGGCGCGGGCGCGGGCGGCGGCGGCGCGGGAGCCGCCTTTGTCGGTGGCGGCTGCCGCCAAAGGCCGCTGCCGCCCGCGCCCGCGCCGCCGCCGCCCGCGCCCGCGCCGCCGCCGCCCGCGCCGCCGCCGCCCGCGCCCGCGCCGCCGCCGCCCGCGCCCGCGCCGCCGCCGCCCGCGCCCGCGCTGCCACCGCCCGCCCGCTCTCTGTGTGGCTTGAGCTTTAAGGGGCCGCCTTCGTTGGTATGGTCACGTTATGCGGAGGGAAGATAGTTAGAGGTATTTAACAAGAAGTGTATTAGCCATTAGGTATGAATGAGGAGGAATGTGAGAGAAGGGGTGGGCCAAGGAAATGGTTGATGGACTGCGTGAAAGACGATATGGAGAGGAAGGATGTGAGTGCCGAGATGACGAGCGATAGAGAGATGGAAGAAAAAACATGCTGCGCCAACTAAATGGTATAAGTCTACAGGGTGGGGGCGGGGGTGGGGTATGTTACTGTCAACTCGTGCCTTGTGATAGTTGTGATGTTGAATAAAATATTTCTATGTCTATATCTATAAGGGCAAGCGAATGATTACGACGACGTCACAACCCAAAGTACAGCAAAAGTTAATATTAGACATAAAACAGCGGTCCGTTAATTAAGGACAAGAAACCGGTGTTCGCTGTACGAATTACGTCATGATCAGTACGATACCAATGATTCAAAGCTATCGTAGGCATTCTTTCGGTTACACAATCAACCACAGTGGCCATAGTAATATGCAAATACCTATCATAGGTCGAACAGCTTTGGTTCGCTGTAGTGTGCTGTCGATAACTACTAATTTAGGGGCGAGGGCTTGTTTTGTTTACGAGTGTAATTAGCAAATGTGTATATTTAATGTAATTCGAGGGCTTGCTTACTAGTGCAGTTATCAAAAATATATATATATTTAATGTAATTCGAGGGCTCGTTTACGACTGTCAATATCAAAAGTGACAAAAGTCAATCAATCCATACTAATACTATAAATGCGAAAGTGTGTCTGTCTGTCTATCTGTTACCTCTTCACGCTTAAACCGCTGAACCGATTTAATACATGAAATTCGGTATGGAGATATGTTGAGTCCCAGGGAACATAAGGGGAGACATACGATACTTTTTATATATTGTAAATAAAGATAGCACCAGTTGTAGAATTCAACAAGACCTGTTTTTGACTGAATGTTTTTTTAGCGAGTAACGATTTTTTTTCAAATGTGGTTCTGGTATGCGGCTGGTAGGCCCTTAAGGGATCCGTTGGTGCTGTCAGTCCACTGGATTGTAGGCTTCATCTAAACCAGTAGGTACTGCATACGAAATAGTAACCGTAACAATACTTAAAATGCTAGAGTTACTATGTGTATTGTACTTGTTGCAAAAAACATAAAGCTAGCGTTGCGATACGAATAGTTATCGTTAAAGTTCACGTCGCTATGTTAAACAAATTCATTAGTAGACACAGCAAAATATTTCGTAAAGCCAAATAAAAAGTTGTTTATATTTACCAGAATGTATAGTAGTCCTACCTTATCGATTTAGTAATGTCTACTTGACGTATGGTTACAATTACATCGGTATTGTTAGAGGCGCGTTATTTACCTCGTAGTGAGTATTATATTGTTTGGTCAGTTACACTAAACATCTAGTTGTCATTACTAAACCGACAGGTAAAATAATACAAGAATTGTTTTTGTAAATTCAACTCGCGAGTCTTGCTGTCATTGTTGCAAACAGAAGTTCTAGTTACAGTAGCGTTTTTTCTCGTATAGGTAGCCAGATATTTCTCTGCGTGTACCGGAAATCATCCCTTAAGGGGGTGGAAATTTATATGAAAGAGCGATGAGTAGGTAAACGCCTAATATAAGTAAATAGCAATCACTTCAATTCTATCGCTATAAACGAGTTCCACGCGGACGAAGTCGCGGGCAATTACTAGTGGTAAATGTTTAAGCTTTTGTCCGTAGCTTTCGTTACGTAGAATTGATAGAATGTACCTATAGAGTCCGAACGGAATCATTGGGGTCATTCATCGTCTGTCACACAGGTTTTACAAACGGTTGGAGCTATATACACTCTTCAAATATTCACAGTATAAGCATCTTGTCCCAAAGCCATACAAATTGTCAAGATGTTTCTTTAAACGTACTAAGGGGAGCTCCCATACAGCTAACGGGGGCCGGGGAAAAAAAATTGAACTACCACGAAGGCGCGCCCCTCCACAGCTCAACCGTACAATTGCGACTAATGCGACTACAAAGGAGTCTACATAGCTCGACTAGCATTAAAGAAGGAAGAAGGTATGTTATTAGCATACCTAGATATTTTTCTAGCAGGAATAGAATTTGCTTAGTGCTTACCACAATAAAAATATCGACAAGTACTTGTTATCGATAAGTACATACTTACTACTTCAACGACAAGACGTATTGCAATGAATAGTTATTTATTATAGAGCAGTCTACAAGAAACTTTCAGGGTGTACAGTGTTTTTTATTTATCTTGATTGTAGTGTAAAATTTGGAATATTGCACGTGTATCTGCATGCTTAAAAATTGATTTTATGAAAAAGTGTTACAAACATATTTAGGGCAGGGGAGGCCAATGTTCTGCGTTCTGCGTCTACTACAAAAACATTTTACTGAAGTCACGTTTTATTTGTCCATAGTTGGTCATGTTCGCTAACATAGATATTAATCACTGTACTTGCGGCATGCACTTTACTAAAAGTCTGGGAGGAAAACATGCAGTATAGCTATTTAAAAATATTTACATGTCATCCAATTCAACCAAGTAATGATAAAGAGGCAAAATCGCAATACACGTTTCATTTAATTTCTCTACTTATTTCCAAAGTAAAAAATAATCAAACTTTTTATATTCATAGCCGTTATTCATTAAAAAAGTAAATAATTATTGTCATTAAATGTGACGTTTATTGACATTGCAAGGCAAATATATTATTAACACAAGACTGAATACGAAAAAATGCCACCCAGAAAAACGTCCCGAGACGAGATAATCACCTCGTTTATTGTAAATATACCAGAACTCGAATTTCGTGGTTCAATATTATTTTGCACCAAATGCGAAGTACACATAGTCGCAAAGAAACATAACATCAGATGTCACATTAACACAGACAAACATAAGAATATTCAGGAAGAGAAAAAACTATTTCATATGGATCTAACGAAATTTATGATCAACTGCAATGTGCCATGGTACCAATTAGACAACCCCAATTTTCGAACATTTATTCAAAATTGTATCACAGGAAAATATTCAAACCGAACACTGCCCACTGGAAGTTACATACGGCAACAATTTCTCCCGGAAGTGTACGAGGAAGAAATGGAGAACATTCGCTCTGAAATTAATAGTCAATATATATACGTAACAGTAGACGAAACTACTGACGGGAATGGTAAGAAAATCGCGAACGTCATCGTTGGTACGCTCCTCCAGGATAAGCAAAGTCGGTGTCATATTATAGCCAGTAAATATTTGAAAGAAACAAATAACAACACAATTACAAATTTGGTTCTAGAGTCTCTTCAAAATCTGTACAAGAACACTGAAGGTAATTACTTAGACAACGTTTTGTTACTACTGACTGATGGAGTACCTTATATGGTTAAAGCAGGTAAAAATCTGGAACATCACCTTCCTAATATGACCCACGTTACGTGTTTAACCCACGGCTTAAATAGAGTTGCAGAGAAAGTAAGAACTCTTTTTCCCAATGTAAATACCTTGATTTCAGCCATTAAAAAAGTATTTTTGAAGGCACCAAATTGAATAAATACTTTTAAGATGATGTTACCAAATGTTCCTTTACCGCCTGAGCCCACGATCATAAGATGGGGTACATGGCTTCAAGCCGCAGAATATTATTCAAAATATTTAAATGACATAAAACGAGTCTTAAATACATTTCGAGAAACAGACGCTGTATCCATACGTGAGGCAAAAAGGGAAATTAATAAAGCAAATATACAGGAAGATTTATCATTTATTGCACAAAATTTGTGCATAATTCAAAGATCGATTAAAAAACTAGAGTCTCCTTCACTGGCACTAAACTCGAGCATTAATATCGTGAAAACCGTGCAAACAAATTTGTCAAAAATCAGTTTACATATAAAGGGCAAGGAAATATACCGTAAATTTCGTACTGTCATAGACAAAAATTCAGGATACAAAACTGTAATGAAAATTAATAAACTACTTAAGTGTGAAGAAGTGGAGCTTACACAAAATGACAAACGTGCAGCTGATAGTTTTCCATATTTTCGATATGCACCGATAACATCAGTCGAAGTTGAAAAGTCTTTTAGCCAATTGAAGTGGATTTTCTCCAAAAGGCGAAGAAGTTTAACACCAGAAAACATGGAAAAAATTATAATCGTTTACTTCGAGAATCATGTAAGAAAACCTTTTTGATAGTTTTATTACTGGCTGTAAAACTGCGTAGAACATAAATAACAAATGATTTATTTCTGTCACTACACTCATAAGCAGATATAATCTAAAAACGTATAAAAACTTACATAGAATATAATTATTACGTACAATACGTCCAAAATGTGTAAAAATTTGTTGACATATTTAAGTAAAAGAGAAAGAGGGTCATTAATACATCAGTGCGATACTGTTAATAATAAAAAACTAAGATATACCTACACTGTAGCTATATACAGAGACACAGACACAGATTTGCTATGGGATCAAAAATGGGTTTGGGATATACTACATGTTGTATCATTCTGCGTCAATTTGAAAGACAATTTGGGTGTGGGTATATCATGGAGTGACTTATGGGAGAATCAATTCAGTGACACGAAGAAAGAAAGTTACAAAAGGGTTTCAAATTGTTTTCTAAAGTCTGTAAAATATAAATAAATTTATAGTTTGGTTACTATTGTCTATTTTCAATGCACCCTATTACCCTATATTTTTCTTTGTATTATCTCTATGACGTTGAAGTGGCACTTATCGATAACAGGACTGTCGATGTTTTTATTTTGTCAAACTCTTAGACGTCAACGTTCGTGCTAGAAAAATATCTAGGTATATATTAGTCTATATGGGTTTTTTAATGAAAACCCTTATTTGTTCACAATCGTTCAAGTAATAGTTTTATTTTTATAATTATAATGAACTGTAATTACCGAAAATATCGTGCTCTAATCAAATAGGTACGATCATCCGCATGACCACTGACCCGCTAACCGCTAACCTAAGGGAACCGCGAACCGAAAACGAAGTACATAAATACCTATCTCCCGCTATCGCTCGAGTTAGTGCGACAGACGGTACTTCGGACTTCGATAGTCCCTCTGGCCATCAATGCGCCGAATCTGCGTAAAAATATAAACCGTGAAACATCTGGATCTCATAAGGAAATACTAATATAAATAACAGTACCAAGGAACAAGTTCCTGATTATACCGCATGGAACCTTCAACTGTACCTTCAACCAGTTACCATTGCCATATATCGACAATAACGGTTAAGGGGTGCAAGCAGGACAGGGTCAATGACCCGTACCCCGTTGGACTTGCGGACACTGCCACTTTAATACGATTTATACACCTTATACGTAACGTACCAACCAGGTACGTATGTTCCGTAAAGGCCGTCTGAGAAAAACAAGAAAGTACGATATTCGCGTAACCGATATATGTCTTATGTAGAGAAAGTGTATCAACTTTTCAGCAAGTACTTGCAGCAAACTTATTATTTTGGTCAATTACGTACGTATTACATTCAAATGAAAATAATAGTTATAAAAATTTAGGGAATATAAAGGCAGAATATCTGGCCGACCGAGCTTTGCTCGGCGTTTTCCCGGGCATGAGACCTAGCTAGATCGATTGCTCGTCCCCAAAAACCCCCACATACCAAATTTCATCAAATCGTTAGAGCCGTTTCCGAGATCCCCGAAATAAATAAATAAATACATAATATCTGGGCGACCGAGCTTTGCTCGGCGTTTTGCCGGGCATGAGACCTATCTAGATCGATTGCTCGCCCCCGAAAACCCCCACATACCAAATTTCGTCAAAATCGTTAGAGCCGTTTCCGAGATCCCCGAAATAAATATATAAATAAATAAATATACAAGAATTGCTCGTTTAAAGATATAAGATATACAAGAATTGCTCGTTTATCTGGGCGGCCCGGCCGAGCTTTGCTCGACGTTTTCCCGGGCATTAGACCTAGCTAGATCGATTGCTCGTCCCCGAAAACCCCCACATACCAAATTTCATCGAAATCGTTAGAGCCGTTTCCGAGATCCTCGAAATAAATAAATATATAAATAAATATACAAGAATTGCTCGTTTAAAGATACAAGATTACCGATATTGTCCTTGCCTCATTAAAAAAACTCCACTTGTTGTCTACCACATGTTAAATTTAAATCTTGTTTTGTGTAAGATTTTTTGGTAAGCAATGAAGAATATTTATATTGTATTGTAAACTTACTTGCTTCTAGCACACTTCATTTCAAGAGTAAGTACTTTTTAAGAGTACTTATTGATTAGAGTAATACTAGCAACAGATGTTAACAAGTTGACATTCAAAGATTCAATGTTTGAATCATCGATTTTTACTGCTTCAGGTATAAAGAGGTATTTTTTTTATAAATAAATAAAGAGGTATGTACTTACTTGTGCTTGTTTAGGTCTAAATGAATTTTCAATTTGCAATAGTACAGTTAATAGTACACTGTAGTAAGCAGCAAACTAACTTTAATGATATGGAATCTAAAAAATTCCATAACCAAATTGGCATAAAAGGAATCCTAGTTATCTCATGTTCATACAGTTTTCTGCCTATACATATAAATATGCCACTGTTATGTGGCCTACATTAATGAAATTTGGAAGATATTTTTATTTTGTGTCTTAGATCCTATTAATGTAATTTTTGAGTTATCACAAATAATCTACCTTCCGACCCGTCATCTACTGTGATATTTTTAAGTATGCATCACTGGATGACTGGTTAAACAGGAATTACTGTAAGAAAAGGCAGGCTAAAGTATTATTATATTTTTGTATGCGTCCATGAGGCATTCAATAAATAAAAAATGCAATAAGGAGACCTACCTATATTATGATCTTCCCCATTAAAGGATTAAGCGTACTAGTGGTATAGTTACATTTTACACTAAAATAATCTACACTAACAAAAATACCAGGGTCACAAACACTTAAAAAAACAAAAGTATTACCTCCTGTGGTCAATAGTTAACAACTTATGTGCAAGTTATACTTTTATCACATGGATTTATAGTAAAGGAGACACCATTTATGTGGATTACTATACCAATCCAAAATTAAACTTTGTAGCCCTTAGCTTTTGATAATGTCCACATGAAAGACAAAAAGTAATAATCATGTGTTAGGAAGTAGGAGAGCACAATATGACTTGGATAATAACAATACATCTAATGGAAACATTATCATACAATCAAAATAAACAATATTAAAGGTTACAGTTGGAAGTATCTAAACATGTAATAATAATAAATATATTAAAATAAATATGATAGTTGTTTCACTCTTCTAGTGTGTGCCTTTTCTGCATTGGGGTTTGTAAATGGTTAGAATAAGATTTTGTTCATACAAGTATGTAAAAAGTTTCTGTAATGTTTTTATTCTCTTTATGTTTGAGTTTTAAATAAATCATTCAGTAAATAAAAATATATTTATAAGAGTAGTCAATAAACTTAAAACTGTTAAAGTGTACCTATGCAATAAAAGTATTAATTATTTTGTAATACGATGGAAAGTTCAGCAATATATCAAGCAATTAAAAAGGAACACAAATTCTAAATATTTTTACACTGTACTTCATTCTTCTCTGCAGTCTTTATATGGCTGTAAAGTTTACATAGGAGCTGACTAATCAGGTCGCCCGTGGGTTGGTCGACATCTGCTAAGTTATCATATCACAATTTAATTGTACTTACCAGTCTTATTATCGCGTACACAAATTAACGCTTAAAAGCAATTACACTACACAATCATTGCTTTTAATAAATAAACAAACTCATTAAAAATTACTTCATCTTGCTCGGAGTCGAAAATGTTTCTTAATGCCTGTATTCTGTATTGCCTGTAGAACATTGGTGTTGCCAAGTTTACTATTCTGTGCTGTCAAATAGATAAAGCGGGTATTACACTGTCCTGAATTCAGGACACTTAGAAGAGTTCCGACCTATACGTTAGAGCGAGATGCTTCAACTCCCCTCCACTAGTTAGGACGCCAGATTCAGGACAGTGTAATACCGCCGCTTAAGCCGAACCATAGCCGAACCCACACAATGGGCTATGATGACCGACGACCCAAAAGGCTGGCCGCAGACGCACGGTTTTCCGTTCCGAACGGAAACGGAGGAGAGGGGAGTTGAAGCATCTCGCTCTTATAGGCTTATCACACTACCCTATCGGTAGGGCCCTAACTGGGGGAGGGGAGTTAAAGCATCTCACTAATTAGAGCGAGATGCTTTAACTCAATTAACTCCCCGAGTTAGGGCCCTACCAATAGGGAAGTGTGATAAGGCTTTTAGAGCGAGATGCTTCAATTCCCCTCTCCCTGAAACCGTATCAGGAAACCGTGCGTCTGCCTGCGCCCTTATTTTCTTCACTTGGATGCTTGGATATTGGAACATACACAGCAACAGAGATAGAAAGATGAGACCGTGGCTTTCTCGCTCTATCTTATTGGCTTTCTGGACTGAAATGTTGGTCCGTGGGGACGCACCTTATTTTTAGTTTTTGCGGAATGTTGGCTACAAATCGATTTTTTATGCTCATGTTGGCAGCTAATTCCAACCAATAACAAAATTTGGGGCCTTTCTTCGAAGAGAACATGGCCGACATTTTGGTCTTGCTGTCATGAAGATTTTTTAGTGACAAATTTTACCTTTGTAGTTCTTCATGCACGGTTTTAGGTTCCAAAAACGTTTTATTTTTAATTGAATAGACGGTGTATAGTATAAGATATTTTATTTTTATAAAACATGGCAGCTGATCGAGAGATTGCTGCTGAAGACAGCATAAGAGTCGTGTGCCGATTTCGACCATTGAATGACTCCGAGGAAAAAGCTGGTTCCAAATTTATTGTGAAATTCCCTTCCGGCCCTGATGATAATTGCATTTCCATAGGGGTAAGTGCGTAGCCTGTATGACTTTTAATAAGTTTTTGTATCATCGCCCTAAATTAGATCATGATGACTAATACATTACGACTCGTTCACCTGCTACGAAATGGCCTTTCTTTTTTATTCCGCTTCGGTGGTTATGATTACCATCACGAAATTTTAAAGAATTTTGATGAAATCTTTACTCATAACACGGGACCGTCTTTGTTTTGCTAAAAATCAATACAAATATCTCCCGACCTTGACCTCGAATATTTTTTGAATAATTTGAATTGTAGCATCGTACCTAATTTGAATTGTTTATTTTGGTCTGAACCTTGGTAACATTCGAATTGTTATTTAATATGGGGTGCTGGACATGGATAAAACATATTTATTAAAAAAAGATATATAAAAGAACACAATATAAACAACAGGGACTAAATAAATAAATAAAACTAGTTATTCCTAGTAATTTAAAGACGAAAGTTTCACCTCGTAATATTAAGAGATGTGCCGAATATGGATTTCACGGAATACAAAAGTTTGGTCTAATATTGCGTCTAGCTGTGGCCGAACCGAATATTTGGTTCAACATAATGCTAATAGAATAATGTTCTGAAACGGATTAATTCATTGGTAAAAATATTGACAAAAAAATTGTAAAATAATTTGACCCTTTGGGTATGGAACCCTAATAATTACACTTTGTCTGATATGAATTGTAATGATTTTAAGCCTCTGTGGTAGGTATAAACACCATTTATGTGCACTTAAATATGAATACTGGGTATATTTCAAATTGCCTAAAATATATGAAAATTAATACCTATATATAGTAATCTAAAGATTGTGTTTAAATATGACATGGCTCATGATTACTATCCTTTATCTGATAAAAGTTTATTTCTATGTATTAATTCCTCACAGGTGACCTGTTTAAATTTTAAGCAGTTTATTTTACTGTATCAAATAAAATGTGTTACCTAGTTTTTAGTGAACTCATTTGAACCCAATATGGCAAGCAGCCAGATATAACTTATATTATTATATCCTGGGTACTTTCAGTTTCTTTACCATGTGTCATCTAATCATAGAAAATACTTTTATTTTTATCCAAACAGATTTTCTAACTACCTACACTCAAATAATCTTCCATAAAATGATATATTTTGGCATTGTCACTGTAACTCATATTGGAAAGGTGATAAGAGTGTGAAATTTGTGTAAGTTATTAAAATAGTTTCCTATAAATAAATAGAATATTTATTCCTCTGGTATATGGATGATTATTCTCTGTTTGGCCTGAAGGTTGACTGGTAGAGAATGCCTTATGGCATTAAGTTCGCCTTTTGTACCAGATTGTTACTGTGCAATAACGTTTAAAATAAAATAAAATAAAATATATGGATCAGGCCCCTTTCCTGATTGGACACACTGTCTTTTGTCATTCGTCTTGTTCCCAATTGGTCCAATTATCTTATTGGTCCACTTTCACTGTTAGTAGTGTATTATGAAACAATTCACTTGTTTTCCTCATTTACCCATTTCCCATTCTATCAGTGCTTATTCGTAAAGTAGTCCTGTCCTAATAAAACTTGAGATTTGTTTTGATTTTCACATATTGTTAAAAATCAAGCAGGTTAGAAATGTTTACTCTAATCTAAACCAACATCGAAACACTATTCTCAAATTCAATATCATTTTTATAGGGTAAAGTATACTTGTTTGACAAAGTATTTAAGCCAAATGCAACTCAAGAAAAGGTCTACAATGAAGCTGCCAAAAGTATTGTCTCTGATGTACTGGCGGGTTACAACGGCACTATTTTTGCTTATGGACAAACAAGTTCTGGAAAAACACATACCATGGAAGGTGTCATAGGTGCGTATATCAACATACCTAAGGCTGAACAATTTTTTCTATTTAAACTAGCATAAATTGACACTTAAATGTGTTTTTGCAGGAGATCCAGGGAAACAGGGTATTATTCCACGGATAGTCAATGACATATTCAATCACATCTATGCCATGGAGGAAAACCTGGAGTTTCACATAAAAGTTTCATATTTTGAAATTTATATGGACAAAATCCGAGATTTGTTAGATGGTAAAAACATACTATTCAGTATTTTTCATTTCTATTACTTCAAGATGATGATAATAATTATTATTTGATTTTTTCAGTGTCAAAGGTTAACCTCAGTGTGCATGAGGACAAAAATAGAGTTCCATTTGTAAAAGGTGCTACGGAACGATTTGTGTCGAGTCCTGAAGAGGTGTTTGAAGTGATAGAGGAAGGAAAGTCAAATCGACACATTGCAGTGACAAGTAAGTTTAATTAGATGTGTTGCATCATATTGTTTGTTTGTAAGTATTCATTTATAATTTGCCACTAAATGATTTTTCTTCTTTTTCAGACATGAATGAACATTCATCTAGATCTCATTCTGTCTTCCTCATTAATGTAAAACAGGAAAACTTAGAAAATCAGAAAAAACTTTCAGGGAAGTTATATCTTGTGGATTTGGCTGGTTCTGAAAAGGTAATAAACCATCTGAAAACACCCATTAGGTATATGAATTATGAAACGTGTTGAATGAAACATGTTGAATTTGTATTTACTTATTTTGTGTCTTTAGGTATCTAAAACTGGTGCTGAAGGTACTGTACTTGATGAAGCTAAGAACATCAACAAATCACTATCTGCATTGGGTAATGTCATCTCAGCCCTCGCGGACGGAAACAAATCTCACATCCCATACAGAGACTCAAAGTTGACGCGTATCTTACAAGAATCACTTGGTGGTAACGCAAGGACAACTATTGTCATTTGCTGTTCCCCCGCTTCCTTTAACGAGAGTGAAACCAAGAGTACACTTGATTTCGGCAAAAGGTAATCTTTTTAGCAATGAAACGCAATTAGCGTCTGACCTAGTTGTAGATAAAGTGATTATCATACTCGTAATTTTCAGGGCCAAGACTGTTAAGAACGTGGTTTGTGTTAACGAAGAGCTTACTGCCGAGGAATGGAAACGTCGTTACGAGAGAGAGAAAGAGAAGGTGGCTAGGTTGAAGGGCAAGGTTAGTGTAGTTTATCCCTTTCGTTCGCAACTGGGCCTGTAATTCGAAATCCGATCTTCGATGCGGCACGATATGAAGTTCAGAGTAGACCCTCTGATGCGATTGTGATTCAATGTATATATGATTATTCACATGTTTTTGTTCGGCAGGTTGAAAAGTTAGAGGCGGAGCTGAGCCGCTGGCGTTCAGGCGAGACGGTGCGCCCCGAGGAACAGGTGAACCTGCAGGAAATCGAGGCCGTCACGCCCGTGACGTCATTCATCGAGGAGAAACCTCCCGCGCCGGTTAGTGGTCATAACCGTTTATAACTGACTCTGACTCACCAGAGATGTTAGATTCGTTCCAGGATTTCTTACGTCATTTATGTGGTTGAGTTAAAGAATCTTTGTTTTGTGTTGTTGAGTTCCTATTACCATTGTTTCTGTGGAATGTATTATTGTGCATTAAGCTATTCATTAATAAATATATTAATAAATATTAACTGAGTTCTAGTAGTAATAATAGTAATATAACAAATAATAACTTTCAATGTGAAGAAATAACGCAAAATGAGGTGTTAGTTTATATTTAACACCATGAGTCCAAAACAATACAATGCTTTAAAATGCATAATATTTTATGTCACACCTGGCCAAAAAGTGGCCATTATCGCACGCTCCGCGCTCGAAAAAACCCACTTCCTGGCCAGGGGGTGTCATAAAATTTTGTACTTACCACGGGCGATAATAAAGAAAGCCTCAGATCGCATATTTATCGCCCTTGCCTTCGGCTCGGGCGTAAAATACCTGCGATCTGAGACATTCTTTGTTTTATCGCCCTTGTTAAGTAATGTACTATTATGCCACACCTGACCATAAAGTGGCAATTACCGCACGCTCCGCGCGCGGGAAATCCCACTTCCTGGCCAGGGGGTGACATAAAATTTTGTACTTGACACGGGCGGTAAAAAAGAAAGCCTCAGATCGCATATTTATCGCCCTTGCCTTCGGCTCGGGCGTCAAATACCTGCGATCTGAGACATTCTTTGTTTTACCGCCCTTGTTAAGTAATGTACTATTACAGTATTTACAGTGCAATACAAATTGGTAATTATTATTGTCCACCTCACGAAAAAAACAGTTACAAAGATAAATAAAACAATAAGTTGGTAATAACATTATGTACAATATACAAAAGTTCTTCTTCAATAGTACATTACCTAACAAGGGCGGTAAAACAAAGAATGTCTCAGATCGCAGGTATTTGACGCCCGAGCCGAAGGCAAGGGCGATAAATATGCGATCCGAGGCTTTCTTTATTACCGCTCGTGTTAAGTACAAAATTTTATGTCACCCCCTGGCCAGGAAGTGGATTTTTTCGCGCGCGGAGCGTGCGATAATGGCCGCTTTATGGCCAGGTGTGACATAAAAGATGTTAATTGTGTAACAAAATATTCACCTCTTCTAATAATATTGAATCTTTGACTGCGGGCTAAGGGCGCGGCCACAACACTGCTTCTTATCGCGTCGCATCCATAGACATTTAAGTACAATCTAGTACGTCGTTTTTGCGATGCTACGTCGTAATGCAGTATTTTGGCCGCGCCCAATTTATTTTTCTTTTTTTTAATGAGTAATGGGATTGCTCCTGGCCTACATCTAGCCAGGCATCTATCGTGATTACGGCTTGCAGTTCCGGTACCGGATTCCACATAAAAAGTTGCATGCCCTAATCGTGATGATAGAAAATGCTTATAGGCACTTTAAGCCGGTTTTATTACTTATAGCCGGTACCAGTAGCAGTTTCGAGCGCTGTAGAGGATGCTGCCATGCAAGGCAAGCTGGAAGCCCTGTACCAACAGCTGGATGACAAAGATGAGGAGATCAACCAGCAATCACAGCTGGTCGAGAAACTCAAGGACCAGATGATGGAGCAGGAGGAGCTTATTGCTTGCACAAGGTAAATGAAACAACACAAGAAAGCCACTTTCTTCTTCTTTATCCCGTTACCCTCTGCTGGGGCGTAAGGACTCGAATCAACTCTCTCCATTTGCTTGGTCTTGGGCGATTTTGGTTACTTCTTCCCATTTCATCCCCAGAGAGCCTAACTCTTGATCCACAGAACGCCGCCAAGTTGTTCTGGGGCGACCTTTTTACACGACTGCCCAAAAAGAGTGTGATGTTTTACGCTTGCCAGGTATCTGTCAAGTCAGGGCCTTCTTGGACAATGGGAGTTCGTTTACGGGTGATATGACCAATCCAGTGCCATTTCCGTAGCAGTATCTCTTGTTGTATGGGCGTTTACTTTGAGATACTCCACAGCTCCGAGTTTGTGATCCATTTTGGCCAAAAGATGCATTTTGACCAAGAAAGACACTAGATAGAATAATATAATATATAATGAGCTTGTGGAGGGTATAAGGAAACGGCTCCTACTAACAATATATTACGTTTTAAGGCGCGACTACGAAGCCCTACAGGGTGACATGAACCGCATCCAGCAAGAGAACGAGGCAGCCAAGGAGGAGGTTAAAGAGGTGCTCCAGGCGCTCGAGGAGCTCGCCGTCAACTACGACCAGAAGTCGCAGGAGGTGGACAGCAAGAGCCGCGAGTGCGACCAGATGTCCGAGGAGTTGCAGGCCAAGCAGGTAACATACCAATTCTACTGTTTTTAAGCCTATAGACTGTCCCACTGCTGGGCAAAGGGGAGGCCCTCTTGATTTCCACTCGTCGCGGTCGTGAGCAATCTCTGGCCAATCGTCGCGAGTTGCGTCCATGTCGTCCAGCCATCTCCGCCTTGGCCTGCCACGCCGTCGTGGCCCATCGTTCGGTACCCACTCCGTGGCCAATTTGGCCCTCCTTTGTGCATGTGCATGCATGTATGCATGCATTTTGTATTATTTCTTGTTGTTGTGTGTGTGTGTTTCGTCACTGCGCCGTGATTTCACCAAATAGTCACAACGGAAGAACAGCGCTGGCCCTGCCAGCATAACGCCGAGTTGTGACCCTTTCGTGGCAAAATTCGGTTAACGACAAATTACTGTCTTGTTTGTTATTGTCTTGTGTTTCATTGTCATCTTCAGCCCGTAATCGCTCACTGCTGAGCATAGGCCTCTCTTCTAATACGCCACTCGTCCCGGTCCCTTGCTGATCTCATCCAGGAGTGACCCGCGATATTTTTAGTGTCGTCAACCCATCGAGCCGGTGGACAACCGTCTTGTGCTTGTCACGAATAAATGTTTGTGGATTTTGCTCGTCGCTGCGTTGGTCACACGTGCTCGGCGCGGCGACGAGCAGAATCCACTACCGAACAAAACCAGTTGCCTACTGTCATGGCGTTGATACCGAACAACGTCTCTTAACAAGTATTGATTGGCGAAATCATCATAAATTTGATGGAAAGCCTTTTTTAAAGAAGAAGAAGTAATGTTTCTTTTTTTTGTAAACAGACGGCGCTAGCTTCAGCGACCGCCGAGCTGCAGCAGCTCCGCGATATGTCAGCGCACCAGCGCAAGCGCATCGCGGAGCTTCTCTCCAACTTGCTGCGCGACCTCGCCGAGATCGGCGCGGCGGTCGGCGGCTCTGAGCTCGACTTCAAACTCAACGTCGACACCGTCGGTAAACTCGAGGAGGAGTTCACCGTAGCTCGGCTGCACATCAGCAAGATGAAGAGCGAAGTCAAGAACATCGTGCAGCGCTGCCACTCGCTAGAGACCGCTAACATCGACGCCAATCAGAAGGTAAAAGCCCGTTTACACTATGCAAGAACTTGCATGCGATTTTCATTTACATTGCGGAGTTTGATCGCTCTCGTTTTACCTCGACAGCCCGCAGTGTAATCAAAATTGCACGCAATTTCTTGCACTGTGTAAATCGGCCTTAATTACGTTACGGTAGTGTGACCCAGTTACTGCGATAGGAAAAATTCATTACTGTGAAGGCCGCACTTATTCTTAGAGAGTGCCTCGTAATTCTTTTTTTTTTTAGCTTATGTAACTTGGTGGCTATGTTGAGGCGAAACCGTTATGACATAATCTTAGTTGCTCAATTTTATATTTTGGTAATGGCATGTTATCTGTCTGAGATTGACTCGGTATTTGAAATAAACTTCTTCTGATATATCATTAGGAAAAAACATCATATTGGCAGATAAAGGATCAGATTTGTGTGTACTACAGAATTATTTCTCAACAGCTTGTATAATGATCAATATAGATTAACAATATTACATACATATATACATTTGTACCTAAATATTTCATCTTGTTAATTTGTGATTGATTATATAGTAACTGATTATAAAGTATTGTGGATAGTTAGGCTTGTTAGTTTACTTGTTAGCAATGTTAATTCACTAAGATTGAAATTGTACAAACAAGTGCGTAATATTTCTGTCTCAGCGAATTAAAATATAGTACTGCTTGAATATCTATGCGTCATAAACAGATTTAGGTTCGCGTCTTTCTTGTAGACATATCAAAAGTTAAGGGCTCCAAAGCTTAATTTTTGATTGCTTTAGTAACCCGCATAAACAGTGTCTCCGTTTCTATAAATCCATGTGGTAATAAGCATAACTTACATGCACATAAGCCGTTAATATTTGAAGTCAGGATGGACGACTTTAGTTTTTTCAAGCGTTTATGACCCGTATCGTATGCTATCCTGTGGTTTCCAGATTGAGGAGTACGAGCGTTCCCTGGGCGAGTGCAGACTGCTGATCTCGCAGCACGAGGCGCGGTGCGCGTCGCTCGCGGAGTCGATGCGGGAGGCCGAGAACAAGAAGCGGCAACTGGAGGAGGCTGCGGACGCGCTGCGCGAGGAGTGTGCTCGCTTGCAGGTAACCCTCGCCTTTAGTAACCCATCCCATACACCGGCACATTCGGCTATACACGACATCGGAAAATCATGCCACGACGGCTACAGCCTGGCCAAAGCGCAGCGATCTATACGCGATTGCGTAAGGTTTCATTTCGCGTTGAACGATGGTGGCGGTATTAAAAAATAAAATGAACTTTAGTCTGTAAGTAGGCCGCAATGCCACTATACCTTATCGAGTCAAAATCTAGAGACCACGGCCGAGAACGCCGAATGAAACTCGTCAGTCAGTCATTTTCCAGATTCTATTCCAACCATTTTTGACATAAAGATATTTTATAACGATGGAATGAGTATTTGCGGCTTACAAGACGTAGTCAGGCGTTAGGAAATAAGGGAAACAAATCAGTGACAATGAACACTTGAATAGGAAGATTATGACATTGTGGATCTTGTGGGGAAACCGCTAATGAATCTAGCTGATTTATGGCCAAAGGCGTTGGTTGTCGAACTAATAACCGGCGTTATTAGCTAAAAAATCACAATCAATAACCAGAACACAGAAGGATTGAAAAAAAAAAATTACATCCTGTGGTCTTATGGTCGCACTAACAGAGCGTACATTTTATTGTAACATCGTAAACCGTATTGGCGGTAAGCGTAGTTACGCTTAGCCGGATATTGTGGGTGTAAGCAACCCTTGAGTTAGATTAGAAGAATACACCTAGCGGATATAGTTACGGGATTTTGTAATAGAAACTAGTTATAGAAATATCAGTCTATAGTTAAAGGGGCAGGGGGCGAAGAAGCGACTGTTGTTGGGGCAGTAAGTTTCTTGAGTGGTGGCCAGGCACCGGAAACGTAGAATGGGAAGGCCACCAGCCGGGTGGACTGATACAGCCAAGATCGCGGGGAGGGGCGGAGCTAGTATGGGTCGCACCCAGGGCGAAAATCCTGTGAGATTCTCTCGGGGCGGACCGCCTCTGTTGCTCGGCGGTTATCTCTATACTGGTTCTTGTTGAAATCCTGGCCTTCGTCCAGTATAAGGCGGTTGTCACACTGATGCGGTTTCCGGACGATTTCCGCATTGCGAGCGGGATATCGCTATGCATGTCTACAGCGGTGTCGAAAACCTTCCGGAAACCGCAGCAGTGTGACAACCGCCTAAGTCGGTTTTGCGTGTCAGGCGGCGGAGCGCGTGTCGGCGGCGGCGGCGGAGCAGCGCGCGGACACGCAGGTGCGCGGCGCGCTGGAGGCGCAGCTCGAGCAGCTGCGCGCCGCGCACGCCACGCAGCTCTCCTCGCTGCGCGACGAGCTCGCCATGGTGCAGCGCAACCACCAGGACCTCAAGGAGTGAGTACACCACCACGCCCGGTGTTACACTACTTTTATCTCACTAGCGCCGGTGAGTCATGGTTGTGTGAGCTATTCATGCACATTGTCAAAGTGTGCGTCAGCGTAGGAGCTGAGTTCACGTTGTCTATGTGTTCGTATGTGTCACAAGTACAACAATGGCCAACCTCCGCTCGTGAGAAAAAAATACTATAACACATTCGACTCCGCGAGACGAGAAAATCTAGTAACATTATAGTAGACTTGCTAAATTATAAATCCATTAAGGTATATCTGATTGTTTTGTCTGTCTTCCCATTACGTTATGAATCGAACCATCGTGACGAGTCAGCTTGAAGTTCATCTTTATTTAAATTATATTAATACAGTTGCATTACACCGCATATAACTTCTATGTAAATATTTGAACAGATGTGACCTTGACTCCAACAGTCTCGTATTGTTATCGTTGATTACGCAACTGTTTTATTACGTAGGTCAGCGGTCGGCAACAGGTGGACACACAAGGAGCTCCTTTGTTGCGGCCCGCGAGCCTTCTTATTGACCACCTACAATGTGGTATCTTTAGTCTGATAGATCAATAATTATTACCACGTGCAACCCGCGACAATTTTGGTAGCTAAATGACGGCTAAAAGGTTGCCGACCCCTGACGTAGGCGATCAAAATATAACGGGAACTTTTGTCTCGTGTTGCAGCACGTACCAGGAGCTGACGCTGGCGCGGCAGCAGCTGCAGGACGACTACGACAAGCTGAAGCGCGAGGAGGCGGACAAGTCGGCCAAACTCAAGGAGCTCATGTTAGTGTCCCCGCGACGACACCTCGATAAGGCGGCCAAGGAAGTCGCCAACCAAATGATGCTCAAAGACGAATTCGACCCCTTCAGGGATTACATCGTATCCCCCAAGAAGGAGAAACTAGGTTTCGGATACCACATGGGCCTTGAGAAGGCGGCGCAAGAGGAAAAGTCGCTCTCGGCAATCCCAAAATCCTTCACCCGCCACACCTGCAACATACACCCGCTCCAGTTGCATTTACTAATATCCGTTACCATGATCCTTCTCACCCATCGCTACCCTCAAATAGTTGTTTTAATTTAAGCTTACCCGGCTTCATCTCTGTGATATTCTGCATGGATCTCTAGACACTTAGGACAATATTCGTTTGCAGTGCCTTTTCAATTCCTTCGTTGACCAAAGCCTAGGGCTCGAAACTTTATGTAGAGATCCATGGTTTGACTCGAAAGTGTAGAGATCCATGGTTTGACTCGAAAGTATTAAGTTATTTGAAACTCGGCTGGCTTATATTATTGAAATTCAATAATAAACTGTTAATAACACTATCAACGTATTCCTCGTGAATAATATTCGCCAGTGAAATTATAATACCACTTCAAGGAGTGGTACTTGTTTTGGATTTTGACATATACCTTATTTTTTATACATTTTTGTGCTTCGCTTCCGAGAGTTGTGATGCTAGTCGATAAAGCATTTATTTCACTAGTCACAAACTACGTATAAGTAGAAAATCTATATTATCTACTTGTAAGATAGATCGTAAGCGTAAGTAGTTCTTTAATTCATAGCATGTTTGATAGTGTGATGTGCATTTAGTTTAACAGAGTTGGTCGATACCTCGTTAGTTGTTACGTGTTAATATTCAGTTTAAAATACCTACTTGTTGATGAACGCATAGTTTTTAACGGCGGATCCGTCGGGTAGGTAAATTAAAAATGTTGGTGTGTTTTCATGTTGTATTGTGTTAACTTTTACACTGCCTTGTTATTAGATATCTAACATAATATATCGAGTTGACTAAGCGAATTAAAGAGCGCGGTTATGTTGGTCTCAAATTTTTTACGCTTACGGTGCAAAATTAGGCACAAAATTTCATATTGAGTTGTTTTACAAAACAAATATAACTTCAAACGTATCGATATGTAAATACTTGTAAATAGTTTAAATGTTTGTATAGAGACGGCGAATACATATTTTTAACTGGTATTTTTATATATTGCAACTAAAAACCATCAACATTTTTAGATATAGTGTTCTTCACGTAAATAAGAATTAGGAATATATATTGCCTAGTTCAAAAGTATACATTAATATCAATACGGTTATTATAGTAAGATAATTGATGCAATAAATGCTACTTAGGTTACATTCATGGAACCATTAAGTAATAGCGGCAAAACTATTTGTATTAAAATAAGAGCATTTAATACCATTTGTAGGACATTCCGATGTTGGCATTTTACGGATTTGCATTCCTTCTTTACGTTGAATCATTGTTATGTTTTTGCTGTCATGTCCTGTGATCACGCATGCTTGAGTCATACATTTATTATCGCCACCACTAGAGTAGTATTTTGCATTTATCGCATAACATTATGTCCTTGTGTCCAAATCACTCCCTCTAGTCTATGTGCACTCGAAATGCCGAAGAGTGATTGTTGCCTCGAATGGTCATACTAGAGCGGTGTTTAAATAGAGATAATGCATATATTTTCATGATACTGGTCAGATTCTCTCTATTTGCATGATGCTCTAGGTGTCTTGGGTTTCAAGACTTAATCTAGAAAATGTTTAGAAATTAATAAAAGCGAACTTTCTAGATTAGCTGTCTTGCAATGTGTAGTTACACTAGTTACTACTGAACATTGTCTAGGATGCTAATTGTTAGTCAATATACAGTTTAGGTCCATAATATGTTTACATTTTGTTACCAATACCAAATACGTGTTGTATTAAAGTACGGTGTAAAAATGTAAGCATATCTGACCCAGACTGTAAGTACAAAGTAGACGTAGAATGCAGACTTGTTGCAACGCCTTCTGCTTTTTATAAAATTTTGAGTTGTCATTTTATTCCGCACGTATCCCATTCATATTCATTCTGCCGGGAGCTGGCTCATCCGAAACGGTCGGCCTCACAGCACGGGGACGATGTATATGGATGGGTCGTGCTGCGTGATATGACAACTCAATCGCATCTGTTTGCAGGTAATCCGGCAATCATGTTTTGGTCATTTTTTGTTTATAATTATTTAGTAAGTAATCATTTTTTGTTTCGGTGCAGTCAAAGCGTGGAGAGGCGTGAACAGGCGCGGGCCGATCTCAAGGGCTTGGAGGACACAGTTGCCAAGGAGTTGCAGACTCTTCACAATCTGCGCAAACTGTTCGTGCAAGACTTGCAGGCAAGTAACCACACGACACCGTCTTGGTTTCTATCCATTATAAAAATCGGTAGCTAATTGAAATAAACTGTTTAGGCGAGGATAAAGAAATCGATCAACTCCGAGGAAGGCGCCGAAGAGGAAGGCGGCTCTCTTGCCCAGAAGCAGAAGATCTCATTCCTGGAAAACAACCTCGAGCAGTTGACCAAAGTGCACAAACAGCTGGTGCGCGACAACGCCGACCTGCGCTGCGAGTTGCCCAAGCTCGAGAAGAGGCTCCGAGCCACCATGGAGCGCGTCAAGGCACTCGAGACTGCACTCAAGGTACACAAAAAAACCATATTCAATATATCGTTAAATCTATTTTGCGAACAAAGTGAAAAATTAAACACTTCAAGTGGGATTTGATTTTGAACCCACGAGCTCTGGAATCCGTCTATTGCTCTCAACCAACTGAAATGCCGTGTCTATCCCTTGTGGCGATGAAACTTTCAATCAATTTACTATTCTAATACGCCAGTGAGGCTCGTATCCAATGCTTCCGCTTGACAAAAACTTAGCGTCGTTAAATCCACGAGCACTCGCCAAGCCCTCAGTTCGTAGTAATTTGTGTCTAATATTATGTACTTCTAAAATTCGATTTATTGTGCTTATTTGACTTTGTTTTTGTTTATAGGAGGCCAAAGAGGGCGCTATGCGAGACCGCAAGAGGTACCAATTCGAAGTGGACAGGATCAAAGAGGCCGTTCGCGCCAAGAATCTCGCCAGAAGAGGCCCGCAGGCGCAAATCGGTATGTGTTCTGTTGTAAATTTGTTTATTTTGTCTTTAAAACTGTCAAACTATTTAGAATGGTTATGCGTGTATGCATAATCTGGCTGAAAAGTTCGTCACAATTCATACAACTTTGGTTTTTATCGCCATATTTTTCCTGGTGTTTGGTAATACATATGTATTCATATTCGGTAATATTTACGAAAATGCTTGTGTTGCTCGCAATCGCAACGACTCGCCCGAGTTAACTACGAGTATGAGTGTTCCTGTTACGCACATAATACCTACATGGTATGCTAATTGGTGCAGACGTAGCTGCCGCTCTCTGATTGAATGGGCAATTCAATGGCCACTGCTTAAATCGTCTTTTACAAATGTTAAAGGCCAATGATGATGATGATGCTAATTGGTATGGTTTGTTGAACAGCGAAGCCGATCCGCGCCGGCGGCGGGCACGGCGGGCACCTGGCTGGCGCGCCCGGCGTCGTGCGGCCCGCGCCCGCGCAGGACATCAAGCGCAAGTCCATCATCGTGGGCGGACGAGGTACGTGTCTACTACACTCCACGTCTGATATATCTGAGCGGACGAGCCCTAAATATCTGAAGATACAATATATTTACATATGTACTAACTTGACAGTAGTTGTCAAGGGGTTTGATCATCAAATATGTTTAAAAAGTACATATATATTTGATGACGACTGTACTTAATTTTCCACATTTTCATGTTTACTAGTCAGATAACTCCGCAAATCACTACAAAGAATATTAATTTTGTACGCATTCTTGTCAGATAGCCAAATGAAACCTATTTTTTTATAGGCATATGGAGGAAGATTTTATAATAGGGCTTGTCCGTAGTTTTATGACCTCTGCAATTGTTATAAGATGGATAGCTTTGGAATCTCCATTGAACTGCGTAATTTTTGTTTCAGATGAAAGTTGAAGAGCTAGCCGCGACTCATTATAGAGAATTTAAATGGAACTTCATAGGTGTACCTAACTTACGGCGAAAATCATTCTCGAACATTATATCCATTATAATAAAAATACGTGTTTAATAAAAGCCTAATTTAAGCTGCAACAAAAAAAAGAAATATCGTAGTTCTCTTAAGCTTAAATGTTTCGGGCGATCTAATTATAATGTCAGTGCACATGGACTTAGACGGTATAGCTTTTTGCTAATATTTAGGCTACGTGAAATTCGATATGTATTATTGTTAGGTACCCCTGCAAAAAGTATTACCTTCGATATAATCAGATCCGAAGCTTTGACGGTTGCTTTTTTTTACAAACGAGATAAAATATTTTTATGAAATGACAAAGTATTAAATTTAGCTTGATAACAACGTCTTGAGTGCTGATCGCATTACATTCTAAATAAAATATTCTAATTAATCTTAGTGGTATGATTCCGTGGGAAGAAATGCGGCCGAGGGAAGTACGTTAAATGTGCAAGTACAAAGACTACCGAGCCAGTTACCAAGATTTCTGGAATCACTGAGACAGTGCTCCCATTTCTCCCATTGGACACGATAAATGTTTTCAAAGTTGCAATACGTTGTTATTTTAAGGTTCGCTGTGAATAATTTGCAGACTTGCATATGCTACCGCACAAATAAAATAAAAATACAAAAAAATGTTTTAAAATTAGTGTCTATTACGGTTGCTGTATAGTCCTCGTAATCACGTGTGGTGGCAAATGCATACCAGTATGCATCTTCAATGTGTAGTTGTAGATTAGGCTTCATTGATATATATTTTTATATATTGTGATAAGCGTTGTTATGCCGACAAGCGAGCATTTATTTAATTACTAACGGATATCGGTATGTTCGTTAAGGTGTCATGGGTGATAACGAGAACTCGAAGCAGTCGAAACAGGAACCGGATCAAGTAGATTGTCGGGCATTGGATTCAGTATGTGAGCGTCTGGGCGACTTGCTGCACCAGCAAGTTCTCTGCCACGAGGCGCAGAATGCGACGCCGGAAGGATTCATATTTTACACTTAGTGAGTGATTTTTGTATTCCGTACAGAATATGAAAATCTCATTCAACTAATTACAATTTTGCTCTGGTTACTAGGAATACATATAAAATAATATTTACCAATGCGTAGTTAAAGCACTTATAGAGGAGTTCTTGCATAAATTAGTGTAGGTCGGTTATCATTCATCATCACCTTTCGCTTAGCTCTCATCGCGCGTCATGTTCACGTTTGCTTGTGATCTGTGATTTTAGCACATAATATAATGAACCCCGTCTGCTTAGAAAGTCTCAGTGGTTATTTTAGTTACTATTAGTTCCAAGCATAAAACCACGGAACGGAAACGAATAAATGTGCAATATTCCATTCAGCGCAAGAAGTTTAGATAAATCCTGGAGGTTGCGTGCCGAACATTCGTTTGAAGCTAGAAAATATGATCTTGAATGACGTCACCGTTATATTGCATCTCTTACATTAGACTCATATTAGAATGAAAGAGATGCAATATAACAGTGACGTCATTCAAAGTCATATTTTCTAGCTTCAAACGAATGTTCGGCACGCGACCTCCAGGATGTATCTAAACTTCTTGTTTCAGCGCATACTATAACGAATGATAGATGCGTTACTAAAGTACCCGGTACCCGATTGGTTGAAGTTCTCTATTTGCTTTTAGGATACATCCGCTTCATCTAGATCTGTAACTTATATAAGTACTTACGAATGTAATCTAATCACGATAGGGGCCACCAGTGGACGCGCCCGACGCGGAGGCCCGCGCGCGTACGATGAGGAGTTATGGAACTACGTCAACCACATGTCAGAAAACCAAAGATAAATCACATCTTTAGATTTATTCATTGAGATTAAATGCCACCTGAAATTCAATAATTTATTTTCCGAATTACTCGATGGTTCCAAAGCTCCTTGTTTTCTTGCAATACATATATGATTTAGGTGTAAAGTTATAGTAAATTATTTCACAATTAAGTTAGGTACTCGATTTTATTATTTTTTTATTTATTGTTTCACGAACCAAAATTAACTCGTTTTTTTTCACTTTTAAAGTGTTATACGCTTTTTTTACATACCTCTTTACATTTTTAACAATCATGATCAAATACATATATTTTTTCATTAAAAATGGGGATGTAAGCAAAGATGCATTCCACGAGGAAACTCAGTATGTGTCTTTGTTGTCGTTAAGTGTAGATTGTTTTGTTTTGTTAAAGAGTAGGTACATAAGAGGCTATCCTCGGTTACACGCGCCTGTTGCGCGCGCACGGTTGGCGCGCTTGACGCTCTGCGGACGCCGCGCGAATGCAAACAAACCGACAGGCTTGCCTTTGCACCAAGTGATTTAGTTTGTATTGACATCTTTTGTATGATGTATTTAATATACAGGAAATTCTCAGAAAGAGTGTTTTCTTGGTTTTTATTTATTATAAAAATAAAATTATGAATTTAATTTGCTAGAGAATATTTTATTTCACATCCCCTAATCATATTCCTAAATGACGTTTTCTCCATACTTTGGTGAATAACAAACTCACTACAAAGTCACGATGTGAAGAGGGTAATCTAGGGACCACTCATTGGATTTCAAAAACTATGGGTGTGTAGAATGGACATTTTATTGAACTGAGGATTCCCTATGTGGACAGCTAAAGGTAAATGAGGAATGCTCTGGCAACCTTACACAAACACCACATATGTACCTACATAATAGGAAGTGTTATTTTGGCTGCGGTATGTAAGTTGGAAGTACATATTAACAAAGAAACGGACAAAGGCTAATAACCTGTTCTACGCCGTGTCAAGCAAGCTGCCACTCGCACGTCATGATATGGAAATGTCAAACGCGATTTTGAGCCCTTTGACCGCCAAAGCGATAGTGTGTCGTCGTGCCCACCACGCCAAGCACTGTTGAATTGGTGTAATGTCTAAAGTGTCTATCTAAACCAATTAAAACAGTTGATAAATGAGTTTATTCATGATCAAAGTACACCTTCACTCCGACCTTTTAAGTGGTTGTTGGCGTGGTGGGCACGACGACACACAATCACTTTATAGGTTCTTGGCGGTCAAAGGGTTAAAATGCTGTGACGGGTATATCAGTCGTTCGCGTCGGGAAGGTTAATTACTATTTAATCTAAATATTATATAGAAAAATTAAATGCTGCTATATATATAGGCATAATACTTTATTACCAAGATTATTTCTGTATCATTTAAATTAAACTACGGCTTGTACAAACTAGGGGTGGAACCAGTAAGTTTAACCTCTTTACCGCCACATTAGATTTCGTAAGTTGCCTCACACGTCAGTCTTTGTAGCAAATGAACCATACTAGACAGCACGTAGGCAGCCTTTACTATGTACTGACTACATATCAAGTCAATGGCAGCAAAAAGGTTAATCATTATATGATTAAAATGATGGTCTTAAGATAACATGACGTAAATATAGGTAAATAACTAAAATAAAATTATTATATTCCCTAGTGTGATATCGAATACAGATAAATAATTAAAATGCTTTAGGCTAAATATTTTTCCACATAACATTTATCTTTTCGTTTAAAAACTGACTAAAATTATCACAGACATCATTCTGGAAACACATCATTAAAATATTAGGTTAGGTAGGTAGTACTCGGAACCTTGGAAATGTTGGAATCGATCAAATGTTGCACAACACGCAAATTATTTTCAACAACAGTCACAAATAATGGTCGCTGTTATACTTTACCGTGGACGTCCACGGCACGCCAAAACTCTATGGTTTCATTAATAATTAGTCTTATAGTCTATAGCCTACGGTCTATTTATGAAGAGTTCTACACCGTACCGCGGCCGTCCACGATAAGGTATGAAAGCGCTCATTAAATTTTCAATCACTGATACCTACTGATAATAGGAAATGGCCAATAAAATAGTAAAGGGTACAAAGAATACCCCACGAGTATAACATGAAGGGAAAGCAAGTTTGAATGTGGTACATGTGGGCAGGGCGCATACTTCACAGAGATATTACTACTTTAGTATATATATTGTAGTCTTTGGACATTACCTACCTGAAAAATAATAGTGCATTCCAGTGGCGGCGCGTCAAAAATATTCTAAGGGAAGCCGGAAATAATTTGCCTATCTTATTCTTCATGAGCCGTAGTAAAAGAACTGGACTGGCTGAAAATAAGGCAAGCCGGTGGGAATCGAGTTGTATGGACGCTCCGCCACTGGTGCATTCCACGTTTTCAAAAACTTGCTTGCCTCATAGGGGTCGGTTACACGCAAGTTACACGGTGATTATTACTACGCGATACACTCGTAGTAAAAATCCTTACAGTTTGGATACCACGATAATAATATTGTTGTTGTTGATAATATTGTCACCCCAGTATTGTGATAATAATCACCATGTAACTGACGCCACAACTGAAATGAAAAGGCTAGACTGTATCCCTATATGTGTTTCTTTCGTTCTTTGAATTGTTGTACTGTGGCTATATTTCGCTTATAAAAATATGTTTATGAATAACTGTTTACAGTTAAACACAACTAAGTAAGTATCCATATCAAGAGTACCTACGTATCACTCCCAGACAGAAGGTATATTGCTTTATCGGTAGTCAATAAAGACGTCATTCTGATTAAATATTTATAAAACCCTTAGGGTAAGATATTTATTTCACACCTGGCCATAAAGTGGCTATTATACGCTACGCGCGCGGATTATCGCACTTCCTGGCCAGGGGGAGACATACAATTTTGTACTTACAACAGGCGGAGAAAAGGGCGAAGAAAAAAAGCCTCAGATCACATACCTATTTATCGTCCTTCAAACACCTGCGATCTGAGACATTGTTTTACCGCCCTTGGTAAGTAATGTAATGTTACGGCATTGACAACATTGAATTTCATCTATTAAATGAGCTTATATAAACTTATATAATTAAAAAAAGCTTGTTCAATAAAAGTCGCATCTTATTTACAACCGACAAAGCGGTGCCTTTTGTTTGGGAACGAGACCTTTAACATTTACATCTAAGTATAATAAATACCGTGCAATCTAATAACTCGATGCCCGCTGCCATTCGTTTCAATTCAAAAGTTATTTTAGGCATGAGTGGTGAAAAGATTAATCAATATGAATACATAAGGACTTTTAACAGATTAAAAAATATGATTACCTACTTATTAATTTTTCGTATATAAATTTACACTAAACGGAATCGTATAAAAATAAAATCCTAATACTTTATGTGTCCATTTTAAAGCTATTTTATGTGTCCTCATGTACTTTGATTACAATGTATATAAAGTACAAAATATTTAAATAAATAATACTATTATAATAGTCTAATACTTAACTCTACGTGCGTTGTTACTGAAAATATCTGTAATATTATGTATATTTGATTTGGTAGATTGTATCGTAAACAGAGGCTCCATTGCATGGTGGTCAGTTTATTGTAGCATCGGTTTATTCCCACTTGATACCACCAATTAGGTACCATTCGTAACGACTCTGATTTCTCCCTTTTTCTTCTAAGTCTAAGAATCTTTAATACATCCACTATTCTTCTATTGCACCACGATATACTAAACGCCACCTTCATATGTGCAGAACTATTGTAATAGGTAGGTACGTTATATATAATGACTTAGAATGTTCTCTAAAACAATACATTACTGATTGCATTGCGGCGTAATAACGAGGAAGTACCAAACACTAGTATAGAAAGCCAATGCTAGCTGATATTATATTATTTGATTTTCTTAAAAATACTATCTTCATTAGGGCGTTTTGAGTCAAAAATATACCTTTTACTTTTTTCTATTTAAAAAAAAACCGGTCAAATGCTTGTCAGATTCGCGCGTCGAGGGTACCGTAGGTACAAAATTCATTTGTAAAGAATTGATCATTAAAAAAGTCAATAATTGTAATAATTTCTTAATTATCGCTTGGATCTGCGTTGTTAACTATTCCAAATTTCAAATCGATAGCATATGTAAATTTACTTTCGTGACAGATGGACCAGAGTCACACCATAAGGGTTCGTTTTGTAGGTTCGGAACCCTAAAAACCACATTTTTCTAAATTTTCAGAGAAAAAATTAAAAGATACACCTTTGGGTGAAAAATACCTATTACAATCTGCCCCAAAAATGCTTAGAATAGAGCTTGACAGAGGTCGACGACGAATAATTATCATATTTTAAATACACTAGTCTTAAGTGTAAGTGAACCTCAGAGAGCATCATAAGTGGAAGTAGACTCGTTGGAATGTTGACGATTCAGCAACTGATTCGATCCTTTAGATGTCGAAGATGACGATGTACTGAAAATAAATAAGGTAGGTAAGGTTACTACTGCAAACTATTTTTCTTCCATACCTGCTCACTATCATTCAGAGCGCCCCAGGATTTACCATTGAAAATGGTTATCAGAAGCAAATCGCCTGATAGTCAATAGTCAAAAAATATTTATTCCATAGACATACATTATGCGCTAGAATAAGTCTTATTTCTAGGTTCAGGTTTACAATCATATTATTTATACCTAAAGATACGAGTACATACATTTGCATAATATGTAATATCTAATATAGTTGCAATATACATATTGTATAACTTAATTATTATTTAAATTGAATGTCATAAAAATCTTTAAATCTTTAAAAAATCATAAAAATCTGAGACGTATTTTTGGTCATAGCTTCGAGAATTTTGGGAGGATCGAGATAGGAATAATACCATAGCCGTGTTCCGAATCACGCTTAAAACGTATAAACGCGTTTACGATCGGACCGAATCACGCTCATAGCGTTTACATGAGATGTCGTGACGTCATTGATGACGTCATGGACGGCGCCATATTGGCGTTTACAGTGCTCACACTCCGAGGCGTCAGCACCGTAAACCAAACGTCAAGTTGACGTTTGATATATGAACATGACAGTAAACACAACATGCCCGGTCCGAATCAAAACACCACTCACGCGGCCTTGAGCGCGCTTACTAATTCGGACCGGCCGTCAGCACTGTAAACGCTGTGGTCGTTGTTGGCGTGATTCGGAACACGGCTCATGAGTTGAGCAATTTATCGAGACACGTGTGAGCGTTTGAATTTCGAAAATCGGAAGGTAACTTTTTTTGGAATTTTGAGAAATGTAAAAAAGTCGGGTTTTTTGAGGGGTGTTTGTTTACTAAATTGGAAATATTTCGAAAAAATAACCGACTTAAGAAAAAATGAAAATAAGCGTCCTAGGGTATTTTAGCTACAAAATGGGGAAAAAAAATTAATAATCGGTTTATAATCGTGACTTGTAGGTGGTCCCTTTAGATTTGGTATTGTAGAAAAACGAGTATTTCCGTATATAAAAAGTGATGATACCTTCTATGATTATTGACCGATTGTCATGGTGATTGTATTAAAAGTCTGATTTATCGTCGAATACCGCTCGACATGTTTCGGACCTTAATCATGAGTGGTCGCGGCGGCCTCGCGTCTAACACTGGAGTAAATAAAGACGCGAGTGACCCGTTTATATATTTCAATATGTCTGAGAGAGACTCACGGAAGTGTTCTAGTATGACACTCGCTGTGGAGGGGCGCGTCGTCGTGTATGACACACACACTATATAGAAATTCACGCAGGATATTACACTGCTAGATGCTGGCCAATAGCAATCCCATCACTACATAGTATAAAACAAAGTCGCTTCCCTGTCTGTCCCGTTGTATGCTTAGATCTTTAAAACTACGCAACGGATTTTGATGCGGTTTTTTTTAATAGATAGTGATTCAAGAGGAAGTTTTATATGTATAGTATAATACATGCATAATGTACTTAGTAAAGTATCAGCATTGCTCCCGTGCGAATCCAGGGCGGGTCGCTAGATATTAATAAAAAAAAAACACTGGACGCCATGACGGATATAAGTATCCGGCGTTGTTGTTTGAACCGATGGTGCAGAAATAACCAACGTTAACTTCCAAAAGGTTTTTCGACGCCAACAATGTTTATATGCGCATCATCGTTTCGACGCCAACGACGCATATATGCGTCACGGCGTCCAATGCGGTATCAACCTACATGCATTTCTATAGGGTTCAACTTTGCGTTTGACATATCCATGACTGCGTCTGTGTCACAGCATGTCTTTGACAGATCGCTGAAAACGTTGAATTGAATGTACCATCGCCCATAAAGTTAACTGACCATTCGTGCACTCTATTCGCATTGAAATAAGGGTCACAAATGGTTAATTAACTGTGTTGGCGTTTGTACACTCACCCGAAAAACGGCAGGATGGTGATGAGCTGCGCGCGACTCGGATGTACCATATGTAACACAGTTAACTGACCATTCGTGCACTCTATTCACATTGAAATAAGGGTCACAACTGTTTAATTAACTGTGTTGGCGTTTGTACTTACCCGAAGAACGGCAGGATGGTGATGAGCTGCGCGCGACTCGTGCACTCCCGCAACTCTGGCTGCACCCGTAAGATGTGCCGAAGGTACGCCTGCAGCGCCACTCGCCGGGACTCCACGAGGTGGGCGTCCTGCGAACAATCATTACTCACAGTGCAAAGTCGTCGTCATCATCATCAGATCAGCCGAAAAACGTCCACTGCTGGACAAGTGTACATAAGGTAAGCTGTAGTCATGCTGTAATGTTGCCCCCCCCTTCCAACCCAATCATTTTCCTTTTGCGTTGCGTGGCGTGCCGTCCCTTTCACACTCGTGTATATGAGTGAAAGGACGGCACGACGGCACTATACGAAGTTCGAATTTCGATGTTCGGAGTACAGGGGGCCTACCGGGAACCACAAACGAAATTTTCCCTCTCTGAGTGACAGAGACGGAAAACTTTGTTGTTCGCGGTAGCCCCTCAGGGGGTAAATTTTTGAGTGTCGAACGCTCGACTTTTCACTCGACCTCTGTCAAAACATCATAGTTTTTAGACAGATCTCGAGTGAAAAGTCGAGCGTTCGACACTCAAAAATCGGCCCCCAGGTCTGGCGTCGCGTCGCGCACTACGTGAGATCTGCTGCCTTGCACAGATGGTGTCATGATCTCTAGAGTCAAATCTAAAGGGTACCAATTTGTACGGATTCCTTCTTCGGAGCTTAAGTATGATGGACGGCCGAGGAGATGAGAAGAATAAATACGAAAACTTATTTATTGTAGAATTAAAAGTTAAATAAGATCACCCCATAAAAGATCACATCACATGCCTCTGTAGACGTATCCGAGTAGCTAACTCGTTAACTAATAGGTACACTCTTATAACTTACTCGTTTTCGCAGAGTTTTCTTTGGAGGAAAATTGTATGATGCTATATCTGGATGTAATTTCTTTAAATGCACGTGGAGCTCATGAAACTTAGCATATCGATGATATACGTTCCATTCCTCTTGGCCGATTTTAAGAAATATCTGTAAATAAATAAAACATGAGTATCGTATGGCCAATTAGAACGCTTCAGACTATGTTCAAAAAGTAAAATAGAGTTGTCACCTGATAAACGTGGTAGGACTGTGTTTTCTTTCCAACAAGGAACGCTGTGGGGATGTAAGCCTTTACGTTAGTTTCTGGTTCATCAGGGATCTCAAGTTCCGACCTGCTTTCCAACTCTTGCAATCGTTTTTGTAGATGTTGATTAAATTCCATTAGCTCCGCGTGCATTTCCGCAACCTATGAAATAAAAATAAAAAAAGAAATTACATTAATCCCACATCTACCGAGCCCGGTAATTGCCGTCCACGTGTTAATGTTATGTATTGGTCGTTTAACTGCCCTGTTTGTGGTGGGTATTAGAGTCAAACAAAGGCAGTCAGATAATCACTGAGTTTAATCACTGTTAACACACAATTTGTTACACAATTACAAAACCGGGAAAACAGGGAGCGAGTGATCAATACGAGTAGCGCGAGAGTTCGCGGCATACTACTTCAATCCGGGTCCAGCCCAGCGTCGCTACAGTCGGTAAACGAGAGGTGATGTAATGGGTGACTTATACATGTTGTTCTATGTATGCTGATATAGACAGTTCCAACATTATATGCCGTCTTGCATTCTCAAATATTCTGTCTGATAAAACGGTTATTAGAAAATAACTATTTACTAACATTTTATTTATAGATATAAAACACCCTGCTATAAACCCTTCCGGGTGTGAATGCTGTAAAATGGTAGAACATTGACAGATCATACCTGGACTAGTTTCTTCTCATACTGGTGAGTTTCATGGTCGTCACCATTCGTTTTTAAAGCCACCCCCATTTCTACAGCTGACATGTACTGTCTCAACTGTTCTTTGAGACGATCATTCTCCCTGAAAAAGATATTTTTTTTAAACTAACTGAAATCTGTGAACACCTTCAAAGTCATATACCTACGTTTTCTTGCTACTTACTTGCTCAGATCCAATATAACTTTTTCTAACTTAAGTATCTTTTCTTTGCTACTTTGCTCAATAAGATTACACTTTAATTGTAAATTTAAATATTCCTTTTCTCTTATTTCTAAAATAGAGTGAGATTTGTCTTCAGGTACACTCTCATCTTCTGTGAAACAAAGCTCGAGACAGGATGTGCTTCCATTGATGCTGCCAGCTACTTCTTCACTGTCACTTTCTGATATTTTCAAATTGTTTATACTTGATACAGATATGTCATCTTTAATGCTATTAGATGAAGAAAATATTTCTTTGGCACACTCTGACAACTTTGAAAGAATTTGTGAAGGACTGTCCATGCCTTTCACACTGTCAGGAAAGAAATGGCGTATGCTACTCTTGTATTCAGAGCTTGTAGGTTCACTTGCAGAAGCTTGTGGAAGAGCTTTAGGGTCTGGGGAGTTGAGACAGGTGGCTGGGGCACTGTTCCATAATGAATCATCTTTCACTTCAGGGGACTGCAACATTTTTATGTCATGTTTTGTTTTATTTTTTAAATCGTTTTTATCAAATGATATAACTTGACGTAGTGGCTTCTTTTTTAGATTTGAAGATTTTACAGGTGCAGGCAAGGATATCACCAATTCTGCTTTATTAGTTTGATTTGCTTGCTGTGTTTCGTTTAATTCCGCTCTATCAATCGATAAAGCAAACAATATTGTTGATAAACCTTAAAAATATTTTAAAGTTAATAACAACATTCTATAATGTCAACAAAGTATCTTAAATTTTATTGATTACCTGAAGCCATATTAGGTAACTGATATGCTAATTCGTTGTTCCTGACTAATGCACCTTCTTCATAATACTCCATCAGCAGACCATGTGCAACCCAGCTCTGTAGATATCTATCAATAATAACAAAATAACATATATCAGCACAAAATTCTTAAAATCGCAAGTGAATTGTTTTAATTAGTAAGGCTACAGAGTATAATGAATCATGCTGCACTATGTAACACATACCACACTTCCAGAGCCCGTGTAAATAGCTAACTCCTCATATTAGTTCTGGTTGGACTGGACCAACATGACAGTGTAATAAGAATGTAATCCAAGATAATGTAACCACGAAAAAATATATTTTGTATTTATATTTGTTAGACACTAAATATATCCGGTTAGCTTAGAGATGGTAATAATTTGGATGGATGCATGCTAGCTATGTAAGATAAAAATTGCTGTGACCTAACAGGGTTCATGTTTTGTACCTACTGTAAACTATTTCTAAGACCTTATGTAACAACATGATGCAATAAACGAAATATGAAAACATTCAAACAACAAGGCAACATAATGATTTACCTTTGTTGAAGTCAGAAATGGTACTACATTGTATTACAAGGGAGCAAAATGCAACATAATAGAATCCCAGCATAGCCAAAGATTCTAACATGGAATAACAAGTAATAAAAAGTTTTGCTCCCTATAAATGGGCTATAAAGGCCTTTTTTTAGTATAGGAGAAATAAAAAAGAAATTGCAAACCTTTCAAGTGATCTTTCATTTAAAGCAGCCCTGATGAAAGCCCTGAAGTAGCCGAGAGGAGTGTTGATATTTGATAGAATTTTAAACCTTTCCTTTTCATGTTTAGTAAGGTGAAGACAAGTATAACTCCACAATGAGTTTCCTGAAATAAAGAAATATTCATATACATATAAAATTTACATGAAAAGCAATGGTTAATTTATTTGAGTTTTCTTAACCCGTTACATTACAAAGCCATATATGGCAGATATCATTGATAAGGTATTGATAAGGGTAAAGGGTGTCATACCCCTATGGCGCTTACCCAGTGAATGGTTGTGTTTGTATAAGAGAGTGTATAAATAACACTGTGTCAACTGTGTTAAGACAGCTTTTTCCTGGGAATACCACAAATTGGCAGTTTAATAAGATACATACCAATAATGACAATGTTAAAGGTAAAGTTTAATCCAGCAGTCACTAAACTTTGTATAGCCGAGTTGGATAGGTTTGTTCTTATACCATGACTAAGAACTTTTTCCCATCTTTCACAAAGTTGTACTATTCTGTAAAAACAACAATTAAAGCATTAGTTAAACTACATAATTTTATAAGGGTGAGGACAAAAAATTTAGCACATTTTTAAGGCATCTATCACAGTAAGACAGATGATGTATTTCTGTTGCCGCTATAACAAATACTAAAAAACAAAATAAAATAAATATTTAAGGGGGCTCCCATACAACAGACATGACCTTTTTGCCATTTTTATCGATAATAGTACAGAACCCTTCGTGCGCGAGTCCGACTCGCACTTGGCCGGTTTTTTTAATTTCAGATGACTGTGGGCTACTGACTACAGTCACTGTGTCAGGATTTTGAAAGTAAGACTAATAAAATATCACATCATCTTTGTACAGTAATGTGTATGTACATACAATACATACAAACCATGAAAACTTAAGTGTTATTAGTAATATTAAAATCCCACCTTATATCATCTTCTGTAGCAAGTTCTGCTTTACCTCCGAATCGATTTTGGCAGTTCTGTATGCAAGTCTGCAACTCTTGTGATAACTGTTTTGATGTTTCTATCCTCTTCTTCAAATCCTCTTTGGTGTCCATGGCATTTGCAATTGTACTTAATATTTTACTGTTCTGTAATTCCGACATTTGTAAGATATTAATTACAGATTCAATGTTTCTGTGACTGATTGAAGATATGGTTTTTCAGTAATCTCATGAGTATTTCCAATATTAACTATTTGATCTATCTAATGCAAAGCAAGTGACATTAGATGTATATTCCCACTAGACATTAGATTAAAACATTACTGTAATTTTTATGTAAGTATAATTTACAGATATAACAGATATTACAATTATTGCTCAGAAAAAGTTTAAGTTGACATTGATAAAGTCGTAAACACATAAAATGTTATCAATTCACACTCGTACCATTATGAATCGTCCATAAATATCATCAGAATCTTAGAAATATTATATTGTAAATAAATTAATATTCGTAATGAATCCACAATAATAAACTCCCCATTTGACTGTCTTCAGTTTTGTCTTTTGTCAGCAGTGCTGCCAGAGCACTTCCGTCGTTTTTGGAATAAAAAGTTAAAAAGCGCGTTTTTAGGGTTCCGTACCCGAAGGGTCCAACATGAATCCTATTATTGTCACTCACGCGTCCGTCCGTCCGTAATCTGTCACAAAATTTTGTTCATAAGATTATTTTTTCTTCCCGTTGACCCTTGAAAGGAAGTTGAGCTTGAAATTTGGTGATAGTCGTCAATCGTCATTAAGTCTTAAAAGCACGGTTTTAGCACGTTTTTGGGGAGCGTTCGGAAAAAGCACGTTCGTGTCCAAAAAAGCACGTAAAATCGTGCGAAAAAGCACGTTCTGGCAACACTGTTTATCAGTGTCCCTGTCCAAAGCCGTGTTCCGAATCACGTTTACAGCGTATAAACGCGTTTACGATCGGACCGAATCACGCTCATAGCGTTACATGAGATGTCGTGACGTCATTGATGATGTCATGGACGGCGCCATGTTGGCGTTTACAGTGCCCACACTCCAAGGCGTAAGCACCTTAAACCAAACGTCAAGTTGACGTTTGATATATGAACATGACAGTAAACACAACATGCCCGGTCCGAATCAAAACACCACTCACGCGGCCTTGAGCGCGCTTACTGATTCGGACCGGCCGTCAGCACTGTAAACGCTGTGGTCGTTGTTGGCGTGATTCGGAACACGGCTCAAGTCTGTCCTGTCAAGTGTCAACGTCGAATTACAACTGCGTTCAATTTATTACAAGTTTTGCAGGCCACTACATACTTCATGAACATCACTTGACATCACTAGACTCGCGCGATAAGGCCTTTTCACAATTTATTGCACCAACCGACCGAGACGCACTCATTGCTCCTAAAGCGGGTCTATCCTGAATTCAGAATCCTGACCTGGGGAGGGGAGTTGAAGCATCTTGCTCTGACATATAGGTACGTACCGCTCTCATCATCATCATCAATTTAAGAGCCAAGCTCTTGTCGGTGGAGCAATTTCCATGTATCTCTTTCTTGAGCCTTTCGTTTGACCGCCTGATACGACACGACGTTTACTTTTTCCTTAAGTTGGTCCATGTACGTTCTTCTTGGTCTCCCTCTCTTCCGCCTTCCTTCTACCTTCCCTTCCACAATATGCTTTATGAATTCGTCGTGTCGTAACAGGTGCCCAAACATCTTTCCTCTTCTGTTCTCAATAGTCTGCAACAGGGACCTCCTTTCCTGCACAATGTTGAGAACTTCCTCGTTAGATTACCGCTCTAAACGTACTGAATTCAGGATAGTGCCCGCTTAAGGGCCTGTTCCCACTATTCGATACAGTATCGGTGTAGTAGATAGACCTTAAGCCAACAATAGGTTACGATTACCAACGTCCTCTCGCATGAAAACTCGTACAGTGATTAAAGATGTATAAAAAAATACTGTGGCCGTCTGCCACGATTCCATTGGTGGGTTGAGGAGCAGCAGCCTCCCAAAGACGTAAAAAAAAACAGTCATTTCCTCTCGACTGAAACTATATTGTATCGCGGTGGAAAACCCGTCTGCCAAGGCCCTAAACATTGTATGGGATGAAAAAAAACCTCAATGCACATCAGCGTGTGGCGTATCTATGGATAGGTCTTTGAAAATGATATAGGGGTTTCTAAAAAACTTTTCCATTTAATTCAACCGTTGATGAGATATTAGCTGTGAAAGTCGTAAAAAGTTCATCCCCCTCTTTAATTTCCAAACTGTGAGGTCAAAAATTCTGAAAAAAATTCTTAAGAGCCGAGCTCTTGTCGGTGCAGCTTGATGCAGTTCTCTCCATCTTTGTCGGTCCGAGGCCAGCCTCTTGACGTCCTGATACGACACGACATCCACATCCTTCATCCATCATCACATGAAAAAAATGGGAGGGTGTAAATAAATAAATACTTTTAAAAACATTCGGTTCGAATTAATAACGTCAAACGGTTTTTTAATAAACGCTGAAAAACTGTCTTGTTCAAACAAAACGACTTACGTGACGTGAGTTTCCTATGAAGACGGTCATTGTGCTTGTTTTCGACCGTCTGGTACGAGCAGGTACGAGCTTTCGCTTGTGAAAGTGTTTGTTGCATGCTGATGGTAGCATTGGGTTTATACTAGTATTGCGCATAGAAAAAGACACATCATTGCACATCACCTTCTTGTTAGTCTGTGGACTATGGACTACCCATTTTTTTAATTCGGAATGTCATACACAGTGTTGCCAGAGGTAGGGAGAAATCCGTTGATCTACGAATTTAAGGCCTTGTGCCCAGAGGGCCTACCGGGAACCGAAAAAGAAGTATCTCCCTCTCTGTTCTTGCTCCAATATGAAAGTGCGACAGAGAGGCAGATATTTCGTTTTCGGTTCGCGGTAGGCCCTCAGACCTTGGTGAAATGAGGTTTGAATAGTTGTCAAAACTCATTGCCAATAAAGAATATTCCATATTTGGTATTTTCAATTGAATGCGCATGTCAAACGATTAAAATGCTGCTTTTAGTAACGGAATGTCAGTTAGGTGATTATTTTTAAACAGAAAAACATGTTCTTGTAATAAAATAAATAAATAAATAGTATAATACAACGTGTATTCTTCTAAATATACAATAAATACGAGTAGCTATAGCTATGACGTCACAAAGATGGCGGCCGATTGATTTTTGTCCAAATCTCGGGTTCTATGTTACCAATCGGTAAGTGGGAGTTGTCGTTTAACTTTAAAAGCTTATTAAACGTAATACCATTGCTTTTTAACACCCAAGAAGTTTAGACACGAACATTCTTTTGAAGCTAGAAAATATGGCCTTGAATGACGTCACCGTTATATTGCATCTCTTTAATTCTAATATAAGATGGATCTAATGAAAGAGATGCAATATAACGGTGACGTCATTCAATGTCATATTTTCTGGCTTCAATCGCCTGTTCGGCACGCAACCTCCAGGATGTATCTAAACTTCTTGTTTATATGCTTATACCATACATGCAGTCTATTAAAAAAAATGTTTTTTTTTACCGAACATGTTTGCACAAGTACCCTAATGTTTAGTTTAGCGCAATTGATCTTTCTACTTCATCATATCAGCCGAAAGACGTCCACTGCTGGACATAGGCTGACCGTCATCGAGATTTTTGTTCAAAGCTCGGGTTTGATTTCACCAATCGGTTCGTGTGAGGTCTGAGGTCTCGTTTGAAACCTTATTAAACGCACTACAATTGCTTTTTTCACACTTTTAACGTAAATCCACTATTTTGTTCAATATTTGAAAAAAAATGGTTTTTTTTACAGTGCATTTTTGCATAAGTACTGAACAAAGTTTCTTATTACTCAATAAATACGCTCTTTTGTGCAAATAATGTAGAACAATAAAACCAGCCAAGTGCGTGTCGGATCACGCACAACGAAGGGTTCTGTACCGACACCTACTAGTCCACATTTCAAAACACTATTTAATACCTTGAATAAAAAAAGTTCGTATCTTCATAGGGAAGTCATGGCACTTACGTCCTTTTGTTAGGGTAAGACAGTTTTTCAGTGATAACTCAAAAACCCTGAATCTCATCTTGTTCAAACCAAAAATCGTTGAAAGTATTTATTCATGTACGCCAGTGGCGGAGTGAATCCATACAACTCGATTTCCACCGGCTTGCCTAATTTTCAGCCAGTCCAGTTCTTTTACTACGGCTCATGAAGAATAGGAAAAGCCAAGTATCTCCGGCTTCCCTAAGAATATTTTAAACGTGCCGCCACTGATGTACACCGTCTCAATTTTTTTCAGAATTTTAATCTTCATAGTTTGGAAAATAGAGGGACACATTTTGTACGACTTTAGAAGCTACGAGTAATATCTCACCAACGATTGACTTAAATGGAAAACTTTCTTAGGTGATATAGAGGTTACTCTATATCATTTTTAAAGACCTATCCAAAAATATGCATCACAATCACAACTACTTGCATTGAAGAAAATTTTTTCGTCCCCCGGTTACATGTATGGGGTTGTGCACGACTTTGCCTATATATACCTATTATTGTTCTTCATAAATACGTTTTTGTCTATGCTTTTTTACTGTGACTTAACGCTTTTGTTCTTATGTTGAATGAAAAATAAATTTGGTCACGAAAAGTTATATTTTTCTACATAATTAATATTAGTAGGCCAAATAGTGGTCCTTCGAACCGGATTTATTTTTCATAATAGGCCAAAGGGGTGCCCCCGAAAATATTTTTTTCCTAATTTCACATCACATTTATATAACGGTTCATAGAGTACATGTTCATAACAAATTTCATAATTGTAGTACTTATAGTTTACGAGTAAACCGGCTGTGACATACGGACAGACAGACAGACATGACGAAACTATAAGGGTTCCGTTATAGCCATTCTGGCTACGGAACCCTAAAAAGTAGGACATTTCTCATCTTTTCAAAAATATAAGTGTTATTGATGTACAAATACAAATATACATGTTCTGCTCAATTTTGTTCAACATGAGCCATTTCGAGCCAATTGACTATTACTACACTTGAATTCTGCATTCTGCTAATGAGCGCTGCGCCTTGGTGGCTTGGTGTTGATTTCTGAGTAAGTATTACGGTCAGCAGTCCCGGGACCGACTTGTAAGTATATTAAAAAGCAATTGTAGTATGTTTAATGAGCTTTCAAATGACACCTTACACGAACCGATTGGTAAAATAGAGCCCGAAATTTGAACAAAATCCACGACGGTCGGATGCCATCTTTATGACGTCACAGCTATGGCTGTCCCCCTCTCCATTTCTTTAAACCAGTAAATTCGTATTCTTGAGAAAAACCAGTAAATCTGCAAAGATGAAGTTTTAGGTATATAGAAGCCGTGTTGACAAAAATCGTGAAGGAGTCGACTTTTGTAAATTTGCCTATAGACTACTACGGGTCTAGTCTAGTCGTATTCCGATTCCAACTTTACCCAATGGAAAAATACTATTAACTTTTGTATTTCCTTGAATGTAGGTGTAGGTATATCTTTTTTGCAACACTTATATATGCGTGCAAACATTCGTGCTGCATCTCTTTCTTTAATATCGCAAAAGAAAGGGAGGAAAATACGCAACGCGACACGCATAGCGAAGTGTGGTGCCGCGGTAACAACTGATGTTACACATGTGTCACAGTTAGTAACAGCGGTCACGAGGCACGACGCGACGCGTCGCTTACACATTTGTTCCAGTGATATCGTCGCTAAGTAACAACGTTATTTTGTAACGTTGTTACTTCGTGACAAGTCACACTGTTACTTTTTAACGGCGGATCACCGTGATTTTTTCATCGTGAAGTTATTTATCACCCACCTCTAATCACAATTAGAGATGCGCAAAACGTGTCACTGAAGTGAAAGGAGCGATTCATATCTTCATGTCACAAAGATATATATCACTCTTTTCGCTCATTTCGCTCAGTCAATCTGTAGCAACTCTTGAAATCGCGACATACGAAAGATATGATGTAATTGAAGGTTACCTCTAACTGCTTTATGAAATATAAAACATATTATCGCACATTTTCCTTCATACAATTATTTTTAATAGTTTATTAGAATTTACTTCAATATTTTGCCGATATTTTTTATTATGCTAAATTTTGTGAAATGGAACGTAGCTGAATCACGCACACAAGTTTAACTGAGCGAAAGGAGCGACTCACACATTTTCAATCTTACGTAAACGTGCATGCGTGAGACGGGCTTATACGTTCGATTCGTGAGTGCGAAGAGCGCAACCTGCTTACACCAGTCAGTTCGGCTCACCGCTCACCCGCTCAGTTGAGTTGGTGATTGTTACTGATATAGTGAGTTGTTTCATTCTTCAGTGAGCGAGTGAGCGAGTGATATATACGAAAAGATGCAGTTCATTTGAATCACTCCTTCATGAGTTACACATCTCTAATCACAATCTATACGGATTTTTTAACCACATGTCTACCGGTGACGCGATTACAAGTCAATTAAACAAAAACATTGTTTTGTTGTGTTTTTTTCGCCGTTAACCCACAGGGCGGCGATCGATCTACAGAATTCTATGGATTTTTTAGTTTTGCCTTACAGGTTTTTCAAAATGTCATCTGGCAACACTAGCTAGACATACATAAAAATTTTAAAATTAAAATGGCGTCGAGTCTCTTTGATTGAAGCATGAAGTCTTCGTTACGTTGTTGTATTTTTACGTATTGAGCAAATTTAGTTTATGAAATATTGAACAGTTGGTGATTGTGCTGAAAAACTTTGGTTTATACATAACTGTGATATTTAACGTGGAACCTCATTATGAGTAATTACGATGACGAACAATGCGAAGATGGAGAATTAGCGCGCAGTCCAGTTCAAGACGACGAAGATATGGATTTCAGGTATTGAACTCAATACTCTTTATTATACCATAACTATTAATTATCCACATTGCAGTTAATGAGCATGTTTTACAATATTACTGCCACATGACTCACGGCCATGGCTTACATCTACAAAAAATGTGTAAGCGACTGATTTGTGTAATTTTCTATCCGCCACCAGATCCATTAATTATTTATCTCCACTTTAATCTCTATTTAATTGATTAAAATGTTAATACTATTTATCGATTACGTTACCTTTTCAAACTCAGTTTGGCTTCATCAAACTCACGTTTACATCATGGTCACGTTTTTGTACACCTTCACGTAAAACTAGGAAAATGTGTAATTGTTTTCAAATAATGTATGTTAAATTAGTAATAAGGGGAAGATATGCCTATAAAATTGAATACCTAATAACACTGATTTAGTCATTATCAGATAGTTATGAAAGTTAGTTACTTATTTTTAGTTTATCCGATGAAGATCGTGACAATGCTGATTCCTTGGTAATAAAACCTCCCCAAGCTGTTATACGACCATCTCACAGAGACAGAAGAGGACATAAGAGATCTGTCAAAGACAGATACAAGGAAACTTCCAGAAAGGATAAGAAACACCTATACAGGTAAGGGCGCGTACAAATCATGGTTTTTTTAAACCACCATGTCTTTTTTGCGAGGCCTTTTATGCAGGGGCAGCATGCAAATAAGTACTAGATTTAAGAATAAACAGTATTTATTTATTTATTATTTGCATGAAATAAAGGCTACTTTACTTTTTTACCATGTCTTTTATGTATTTGTATTTATAATAATTATTTGGAGATTTTTATATGGTGTTTTGTTTTCTAGTAAGATGATTATATTCTTGTTGAACAGGGACCGTGAGAAATCTGATAAACCTACCAGGGAAATTTCTAAAACTCTCGAACGTGATGATGTGCCCAAAGATTACCATAGAGACAAACAGTACTATAGGGAAAAGGAGTCATATCGCGAAAAAGATTTAAGGGATAAGGAACTTGTGCGTGAAAGAGAAATGAGGGATAAGGATGTTTACAGAGAAAAAGATCCTTACCGAGAGAAAGAGGTATATAGAGAGAAGGAAGCTTATAGGGAAAAAGAGCTTTATAGGGAAAAAGATGCCTATAGAGAAAAAGAGACTTATCGAGACAAAGAACAGTACAGGGAAAAAGAAGCATACAGAGAAAAAGAAGTTTATAGAGAAAAGGAAGCATATAGGGATAAAGAGCCCTATAGAGAAAAAGAATCTTACAAAGAAAGGGAACACTACAGAGACAGGGAAATGTTCAGAGACCCTTCCTATAGGGATGTAGCAAGACCTAGAGAAGGTTACAGAGATAAAGATGCTCAAAGAGATAAGGAAGGCTACATGAATCGTGAAAGGCAATATAAAGTTTCAGAAACGGAAAGGAAACATCAGGATGCTGAACGGATAGAATCCAGGTTGAGATTGCTGGCTGAAGATGGACATGCAAACCATAATAATGAAAAAGAAAATAGGACATCTGGGGATAAAGCGTTAGAGGATTTAAGAAGTAGGTTATTAAGTAAAAGAATTTCTAAAGAGATGCAGAGTACTGACCAGAAGAGGCAGAGTGAGTACTCAGAGAAGGAATCTAAGCCTGATCGTCAAACAGCCCTTGATAAACACCAACAAGAGAGAAGAAACAAGTTACTTGAAGCAGGTTCGTTTTTGAAATTTTCTTACAACACCTATTAGACTACGGACTCGCCAGTGGCGAGCGGCGAGAACAATGTAATCGCGCCGCTCCCGTCCAGAACAGTTTCATTCAAGTCTATACATTTTGTTCTCGCCGCTCGCCACTGGCGACGCCGCTGGTCGCTGACGTCGAGACTGCGGCATTAAACCTCACAGACTGTTATTTGTCTATTGTTATACAAAGCTAGTGCTACCAATACATATATGTATACCTTGTTACTTACCTGCGCCATTTTCTTTTATAGAAAGAGAAATGGAAAAAAGGAAAACAGAGTCACGGAATGAATTAGAAGCTAGACGCGAAGAACGTCGCCGTCGCGGTAAGAAACGTTCTGCTTCCGCTGAGGAGTCATCTAACAAGAAAAATAAATCAAATCATTCTCCACACTATGGGGATATTGTCACAGTTTCTGATGCTAGTGATGTAGACATGAAGAGTGAGGCTGAATCCAATTCCGAACCTGAGGAAGGTAAGAGATTGTGTAGTAACATTAAGATTATTTATTTACTTTAACATTTACAACACAACTTTGAACTCAACTTATGTTAAATAATACATTCATTGAAACATTGAAGAGTGCTTATTTGGTTGTTAGTGCTGTAGGCCTAGCACGGGTTCCGCTTGAGAGTATGTCGGCGTATCTCGAGCTATATAGCGTCACTTTCTAACAGCACCAATCACAAAAAGACGCGTAGTCGAGATAAGTCGAGATACTCTCGAGCGCAACATGTGCTACAGGCACTGATAGATGTAATTGTAAATGATGTAATAACAGACTTTGACTGTATTGATGTTCATCACATAACTTTCTATTTCATTATTTCAGGTGAACACTCAAATAGTGAAACAGATGAAGGTAGTTCTAGTACAGATTCAGATTCAGATGTGGATTCCAAATCTGAAGATGGTGATAACAATGATGATGAGAGGAAAAGTGACAAGGAGGAGGAGGAGGAGCAACAAACTGAGAATGTTAAACAAAAATCAAAATCACCCCCCGTCCGTCAATCAAATCATGGGACGCCATCATCCAATGAATCTAGAAGGTTGGTTTGACTTTGCTTTTGCTGTATACTGCTGGCTTCCCTTTTATGCTAACAAAATGAAGTGTCACAAGACCTTTAGTGATTAGCTGATTAGGTTCTTTGTTAAATACGTGCCATTATATAATAACTAAACTTTATGTTATGTTTCAGAGCACTTTTCATTGTATAATTGTTCAAGTACAAGCTTTGCTTAGTTTGGGACTAGGTTGATTTGTGTAAGATTGTCCACAAATATTTATTTTTTATTTTATTTTATTTTTAATTTGCAGATCACATACCAGATCTAAAAGTAGAAGCAGGTCTCACTCTTTCTCGCCTCCTCCGCCAGGAGAAAATGGCAATCCGGCAGATGAGGCACAGCAGCCCAATGAGGATGAGGAACAGGTTCGACTTAGGGAAGAGGTTATCAATGCTCTGCCGCCATATTTCCCTGCACTACAGGTAATTACATTGATAACCCACACTACCTTGCCGAAATAAAGTGGTAAAGATATGGATTCATTATGTGTTATCACTTTGTTCAGGCTTGGTAGCCATTACCAAATTTGACATACCAAATTTATCATGCATTTTTCTTATAGGTTGCCAGCATTAGTGAGGGCCGTAACAAAACAAACATATTGTTTAGTGTCGTATGATTTAGAACTGCTGCTTTTGGCTTGAGTTTTGTTATTTTAACTATTACTTGTTATTTAAATTCTATGTTGATGGAAAGTGATATTGTGTTTGCAGTTTTTCACAAGAAAAAATAATTGTGGAATTAAACATTTGTATACACTTTACGCCTAAATTGAAAGCTAGCAAATAGTGTGATCCTGATCACAAAGTTCTGTGAAACACATAATGTAAAAGTTATTAATTAAGATTATTTACAGGGGTGTCGATCAGTTGAGGAGTTTCAATGTCTGAATAGAATAGAGGAAGGCACCTATGGAGTTGTTTACAGAGCTCGCGACAAAACAAGTGATGAAATAGTTGCTTTGAAGCGACTAAAAATGGAAAAGGAAAAGGAAGGCTTCCCTATAACATCTCTGAGAGAGATCAACACATTACTTAAGGTAGGATCACAATTTCGTTTTATTATATTAGATTAAGCTCACTTGAGCCATCTCAATGCATCACTGCTGGCTGTTAGAAGGTATCTCGTTTAAAAGTTACTTTATTATGTGGCAGCTTGTTTGAGCCGCAAGCTGTGAAGCACTCGATGGCTCATGTGTTGAATTCAATTGATTAATGCCTTGTATTTTATTCCTACAGGCCCGGCACCTCTTACCTGCAAGAGGGTTGTGCTAGAGGTGTGACCCAATTGCAAGGGTTAACAACTTCGATACACGGGCGGGCCTAAGTATCTTATAAGGAATTTATTCCAGGGGACCTACAATGCTTCCTCCTTTAATTATGTACGAACGCAATGTTCATTCATGAGTAATTAACTACATTTAGCTACAAAGTTATTTGAGATGGCGATACAATATCAATGATAGTTTAATTGAAGTGCATAGGAAGATTTCATCCATCATCACATCTGTATCAGGTAACATTTTAGATATTAAGCATAGTGATTATAAGAAGACGGCTCGCAAGTTACCATTATTTGCTCACGTAAAACGCTCGCCTCTCTAGCAATTATGTTAGTGCGCGAGGTGCGAATGCTTTATGTTGGCAAAAAAAGGTATCCAGCTAATATTATAGATATAGTCTAATTTGTATGATGTATTGAAAAAAGTGAAGCATAGACACAGAACTGTCAAGTAAGGTTACTGCGTTTCATATGAATGTCCGCATTTTGTAACGCGATTGAATCGAATTTGATGTAATAATTTCCTTCAAAATGACCTGCATTATTCATCCATTCAACTCTGGATCCACTCTGTCTACTTGAATGTTCATAAATATTACAGGGACGAAAAATAAGAAGTACTTAAACTATAATAATTTAACAAAGTGCACCACATAATGTATGGAAATAGAATTTCTTTATGATGTTACTATCAGGTTGACTAAAATGTACGCATTTTTGGACTTTGTTAGAAAGCAATAGAGTGCAAATGTGTACATAATTATATTAATGAACTCGACTTAACATGAATGTAACTGTAAGACTAAGTATTTCCTTGTTACTGGTTTAAGTCGAGAGCAACTGCTACAAAATGCAAAATATCACCTCACTTTGATTCTAGTGACCGCTACTCCCGAGCAATAAATTCAGATCAGGCGCATTGCCAACGCTTTGTCGCTGTCCAGCTAAAATAAAAGCCCACCAGCAGTTTTTAGTGTTTGCTCAGGTTTCAAGAGACTAAGATCTTTATGCCACAGACGGATGCGGGGATACCACAACTGACGCCACAACACGAAAGACGAGAGAGTCTCTTTTTAATTTGAACAGTGCGAGAGACAGGGGTCGACGAGCCGCGCGCGACGCGACATATCAGGGAAATTGTACTTAATCACCGTAAGGAAGTGGCTACTAATGATGACGGTTCAATCAAATTCCAGGATTGTTCCTCGTACTATTCATTCGCTGGCACACACTGCTTTTTTCCGCAGTAGATATCGCCGGACTTCAGCGCCGTAACGTAGTAGAATTCGACACTAAAAAAGGCTAAAATTGCAAAGCATGATGTAATTCTGCTTTTTTAATATGTTGTATGGATCAGTTAGGGTAGTGTGAATCCAAATTTGCAACTTCGAAAAACTAGAGCTTTTTTGCTGAGCAATACGCGGAAAATTGCAAATTTTTGGGACTTTTTTAAATTAACGTTCGAAAACTCATAAATTGTGCACCCTTCGACGACAACATGTACAGTCAGCGTCATATAGTATGTAGCAGCCAAAGTGGCCAAATAGTTCGGTACACCATATATTTTGTATGGTGTGCCGAAGTATTTGGACACTTTGGCTACTACATACTATATGACGCTGACTGTACTACGTTTTTAAAGTTAATTAAATTTGCACCAAATTTAACCCAACCAGAAATCCAGAAGCCCTCCAGGGATCAAGCTTCGGCCAGGGTAAGGTCATTCGAAGATAGTCCATTTAATTTCGCTTTCGGGGCAATTATCTCCGAATACATTCACTATATCAAAATTGTTTTGAGAAACCTCACTATCATTTTTAATGACCTATCGATAGGCGTGTCACATGTTTACTCCCGTAATTTTTATTGACACATGGTTGAAGTGCCCCCCCCTAAAACATGTTTCTTGTAGTATCTTATCTTATCTTATCTAGATGAGGGCCCTTGCGGATGCACTTCGACCCAATGGGATCTTTTGTGCAATTGCCCCCTCCTTTATACCTACTCCAAGCTGTTCTCCAATCTCTCCACAAACTGGATGATGGAGTTCAACGGGAGTACTCTGAATTCCTTTGGTTCTGGGTAACCATTGCCAAAGTCGTTCATTCTTTGTCTGGCGAGGGCGTGACATTCACACAGCAAGTGTTCCATTGTCTCGTCCTCCTCGCCACACATCCTACAATCCATGTTGTCGCATAGTCCCATCTTGGCCAATAGTCCTTTGACCCCGAAGTGACCTGTGAACACCCCAGCTATGATCCTGAGGTGCTTCCTGCTGCATTTCCAAAGTTTTTTGGTCCAGCTAGAGTTCACTCCTTCAATGAAGAGCTTTGAGTGCCTTAGGCCTGCCTCCTTCCTCCACTCGGCTTGGTGTTTGGTTTTGGCGTAGGCTTTTAAGGCCGTTGTTATGGTTCCCTGCGAGAGTCCCACAAACGGTTCCGGACCAACGAGTTGACTCGCAGATCCCATTCTTGCAAGCTCATCAGCCCTCTCGTTACCGATGAAGCCTTCGTGCCCCGGTATCCATACCAGTTGCACCTTGTTGTGCCTTCCAAGCTTATCCTTAGTCTAGGAAACTATCCGTTTCCATATTAGTGTGTTTAGTCTTCGGCTTGTTATCGCTCCACAGTCCAAGAACCCTCAGTCTGTAGAGCGACTTACGCGCTTCCGACATAATCACCGTGTGAAGCGGCGGTAGGTCCAGTAGTACTTCTAGCGCCGCCGTTGGCGTGGTTCGAAACGCCCCTGTTATAGCCATGCATGCTGTCCTTTGCACTTTCATTAGTGCATCTCTGCACGTGCTTTTTAGAGTCCTTGGCCACCATACAAGGCTTCCGTACAGAATTATGGGTCTCACCATCATGGTGTAAATCCATTTCAGTACCTTTGGGTTCAACCCCCACGTTTTGCCATACGCTGATCTACACATTCCAAACACTCTCAAGGCCTTGGTTATGGTGAGATCTGTATGCTTTTTCCAATTCAGTTCCTTATCCAGTGTGACACCCAGATATTTCACTTCATTGGACATTTCTAGCACCCTCCCATACAGTTGTAACTGCTGTATTCCTCGAAGGGTCCTTTTCCTAGTAAATGGTATTACTACAGTTTTGCCGGGATTGATGGACAATTGGTGACAGTCGCACCATTTCTCCACCTTCCTTAGTGCCTCATTCATGATTTCCGATACCGTGCTTGGGAATTTCCCATTAACTAGTATCACTAAATCATCGGCATATCCTACTGTGCGAATAGGACCTTTATTGAGTTCTTCCAGTAGTGAGTTCACCACCAAGCTCCATAGAGTTGGCGACAGTACCCCACCCTGGGGACAACCCTTTGTGGCCGTGGCCGTAATTTCGTCTCCCAGAAGGGATGACTTTATTAGTCTGCCATTTAGCATATTGCCTATCCATTTACATATGGTCGGCTCTATGCCATGTTTAGCAGCCGCCTCGCTAATAGCTTTATACGTGGTGCGATCAAATGCGCCCTCCACGTCCAAGAATGCTGCCAGGCATGTTTCTTGTAGTAACTTGACTACATAACTTAGTAGCGGATTACGTAATATACCGACATGATGAAACCATGAGGGTTCTGAAGCCAAACTTAGGCAAAAAAGGAACCCTTCGTCATATGATTCTGTCCAAGTCCATGCGTATGTACAGGCATTTTACTCAAGAACTATAAGATATTGGAGCCAAATTTGCGATATAGATGTATACTATGTATGTAAATACTTTATTGCACACAAGACAAGAAAAAGAAACAATACAGACAAAACAGATTATACATGTACAAAGGCGAACTTATCCCTGTAAGGGATCTCTTCCAGTTAACCTTTGAGCAATTGAGTGGAGAATAGGAACCAAACGATAGACAAACCAACACATGTACAAATATATATATACTACACATAAATAAACAAATAAATAAATATTTATATATAAAACCTGTTTTAGGCGTTGGTATACTCCCCCCTAAAACAGGAGCACTCCCCCCTAAAACAAGTTTGTTTAATTTTGTGATTAAACATGTGACACGCCAATCGATAGGTCTTTAAAGATGAGAGTAATGTTAATCAAAAACAATTTTGATATAATGAATATATTCGGAGGTAATTGCTCCGAAAGGGAAATTAAATGAACTATCTTCGAACGACTTTTCCCTGGCCGAAGCTTGATCCCTGGAGAGCTTCTGGATTTGTGGTTGGGCTAAATTTGTTGCAAATTTAATGAACTTTAAAAACGTAGTACAGTCCGCATCAAAAGTAGCTTGGCATATGAAGATGTCAAAAGTTACTATTCCCTTGTAATAAAGACTTGACGTTTTCATATGCCAAGCTACTTTTGATGCTGACTGTACATATTGTCGTCGAAAGGTGCACAATTTATGAGTTAACGAACGTAAAGTGAAAAAAATACCAAAACTTTGCAATTTTCCGCGTGTTACTGAGCAAGCTCCAGTTTTTCTTTTTGTAAATTTGGATTCATACTATAACCCAGTCGAGATATGCACAACCTCGAAATGTCGGTAACTTTCATGAAATTTGGCACGAATGTCCATTGAAGGCCTTGTTTTCGTCTACCAAAAGTCCCCACGCCAGGACCTTCTAGAGCCGCCACTATCTTGGGAAACGTACTCCATCCGTAAGATTTTCGCATTTTATGTGAAATCTACGTACCCTATTCAAATATGGTCAAGGGCAACATTGAAGCTTAATAAATTCTGCACTAACCTGTAATACATAACTGTGTAGAGAAAACATGCCTTCGTGGAGAAAAATCCACCCACGTGTGAGGTTTTGCGTTAATGTCATTCCAGGGGAGAATATCTGAACATGAAGCTTGTAGATTAAGAGCTGACAGTAAAAAAATATGTGATTTTATAACATTTGGAATTGGTACAGTTGTGTTAAGACTTGTCTCTGGACTATAAATATGCCAGTCTGGCTACTGAGAGTCGTTGTGATTGGAAGGGGTGGGGGTTGAAAGTTAGTGAAAATTCAACAATATTAAGTAATACTACACAACAAGTATTGAGTAATACTAGTTGTTCTTTTTATTTTCCATGAATTATTAACATAAATAATCTAGTATTAGTGTTGCCAAAATGTTGCAAGCTGGTAAACTATTTATGGTGATTAATTTTCATATAACTTGAATAAAGCGCCTAATTTTTATTTAAAAAAAGTTGAAATGTATTAAGGTTCAAATGTAGATTTCCACAATGAAGCTTTACTTGGTTGCGAAAGCGATGTAAACCTTTTTGGTGTAAAATTAAATAAGCTTTCGTTTTGTCAAATATCTCATATCTAATAAAGTCATCGGATTTTGAAAAAATATTGAATTTCATAAAAAATCGCATATTTATAGGTAGCGTTTTATCCCCATGGTCCTCGAAGTTCAAATTTCAAGGCATGTAAACAGATGTTTCAGTGTGCGTGTATCGTGAACGTTACAGCGGTCACTTGCATTTTGATCCCATTTATACCCTGAAACCTGTTCCAGTCACTACATTATAATAATTTAAATTCTTTATTCAGATAACTTGGATCCAATTGGTTAGTAATATACATGTGAACAAATCTAGTGTTAGGGACATTGAATTTATTAACTTAAAACTACTTATAAATATCTCTTGTCAACAATTCATTGACTAGCAATCAGTTCCGATTGCTAATCATTAAATTATTGACATAAATGTATATGGGGGCGTCAGGTTTGCTGGCAAACATTTCCAAAATTTTATTGGAGCTGTTCCGCATCCTACGCACCAGTGAGGCGGCTCTCTTCCGCATTATGGCGTCAAAGCCATCCGTGTGAGCCTCGGCAAACATCAATGACGCGCTACAGAAGCGAGGCAGCCGCAATAGTGCCCTAAATCCATTACTATACTGGACTTTCAGCGCATTGACGGGTTGACGAGTACAGTTAAGGCACAGGCATTATGAAAAAACACACATGAAGTCCCCCTAAGACGTCCTGCTTCAATAATACTTAACGATCTATTTAAACCATAACCCTTCTCTTTGGTTTAGTCGTAGTTGGGTAAAATGTTAATATTATTATAGCTCATATCCTATTGTATAAATCTAAGAACATTTGAAATTCTGCCAAGTTTCATGTTCAGATATTCTCCGCTGGAATGACATTAACGCAAAACCTCACACGTGGGTGGATTTTTCTCCACGAAGACATGTTTTCTCGTCACAGTTATGTATTACAGGTTAGTGCAGAATTTATTAAGCTTGAATGTTGCCCTTGACCCTATTTGATTAGGGTACGTAGATTTCACACAAAATGCGAAAATCTTACGGATCGAGTACGTTTCCCAAGATAGTGGCGGCTCTAGAAGGCCCTGGCGTGGGGACTTTTGGTAGACGAAAACAAGGCCTTCAATGAACATTCGTGTTAAATTTCATCAAAGTTACCGACATTTCGAGGTTGTGCATATCTCGACTGGGTTACTACCCTAACTGATCATAACAAACACAACACAACACTAAATATAGTAAAAAAAACAGAACTACATCATGCTTTGCGACTTTAGCCTTTTTTAGTGTCGAATTCCACAGCGTTAATCGCTGGACGTAGTGGACGTCAACGCCGGTATAAATATAGATTTTGGAGTGTTCAATTGAGTCGAGTTGTATCCAAGTAAAGACCTCAGTCTCCTGAAGCCCAGTAAAATGAGTAAACTTGGGCAATAATGAAGCGTTGGCTATGCCTGTTCCAATACTCTCGATGGCTAATATATATATATATTTTTTAATATTTAGGGTACCGTAAAATGGGCTATTTTGCTCCAAAAAATTTAAAGTACTGAATTATTAAAAAAAATTACATAGTTCTGTGGTGTGTGTCTAGTATTTATGTACAGTCGCGAAATGAAAAGGTTGTCCAGTTTTCAAAAATATTCATTTACGCGTTGTAAGCACATGTAACCCTTTTAAACTGTGTAACAGACGAGACTGCTGTATTGAAAATTATGTTACACTACATAGTTCAAATTGACTAAGGCCGGGTTTTATAAAGATCCGTTAGGCCAAATGTCAGATCAAGTTTCAGTAACTCAGTGCATTTTTTGACATAACTTACTAACATAAGGTCTAACGGATCTTTATAAAACCTGGCCTAAGACCAATGTTTTGATCTGCCGTTACGTTCTGTCAAGTTTGATAAACCTTATGATTATTAATCCATGGAATTCGTACATTTTGCCTTACATCAAATCGGGTAGTTCTGATTTTTATATATGTTGCATGTAGTGAAGTGGTAATGACGAGTCCAATTTTTCGACCTCGAAAGCCTTCCGGAACCCTCCCCCACCCCCACTTTTGTGTCCCGAATTACAGTTTTTTTTTAATTTTATTGAAAACGGCTAAACCTAGGAGTATACCATCAAAAGATAAAATGTTCCTTATAAAATTATCTACAAAACATTCTTTGGGAGTATGTTGATAGAACCTATACTTTTCAAAATATGCTAACATTCATTGGGGTAAGAACAACAGTAGAGATACTAACGCGCAGATTTCTAAAATAATTGTGCGCATTGGGTTACAAGCATGGAACTTCTACCATAGACAGAGTATTTCGCTGTGATTATTTTCAGATATGAAGAGAAGTCAGATTTGTCCCCTGTGCGTGGGGAGAGCGGGGTGAATGGGATCCTAATAGGGTCCGCTTTGGACCGTTCGGGTTGGCAACCTCAAAAATGAATCCCTGACATCTGTTTTATACGAAAACGATACCACACACGCCCTAGTAGCTTTAGATGATAATTAAAAAGAAAACGAAAAAGAGGTGTACTTGGTCCCATTCACCCCGCTCTCCCCACGCACAGGGAACAAATCTAACTTCTCTTCATATCTGAAAATAATCACAGCGGAATACTCTGTCTATGGTAGAAGTTCCATGCTTGTAACCCAATGCGCACAATTATGTTAGAAATCTGCGCGTTGGTATCTCTACTGTTGTTCTTACCCCAAATGAATGTTAGCATATTTTGAAAAGTATAGGTTCTATCAACATACTCCCAAAAAATGTTTTGTAGATAATTTTATAAGGAACATTTTATCCGTTGATGGCTTTCTCCTAGGTTTAGCCGTTTTCAATAAAATTAAAAAAAAACTGTAATTCGGGACACAAAAGAGGGGGTGGGGGAGGGTTCCGGAAGGCTTTCGAGGTCGAAAAATTGGACTCGTCATTACCACCTCACTACATGCAACATATATAAAAATCAGAACTACCCGATTTGATGCAAGGCAACCCCCCTGTTTTACGACGATTTCTATGGATTATATATTCTCTTCGCTTATATTGATTAAAACTATAAATCTTAATAACAGTTCCTGTCAATATCATCATGGCTATTTCTTGACATTCATTGTGATGGAATGTGTCATACTCGGCATTAAAGCAGATACTGATAACCAGTCATCGGAATTCTCGTAGCATTTTTGAGCTGTTATAGGGACTTCTCGTTTATCGACTTCCGATATGCATATTTTGTCGATACATTATAGAGCACAACACAACATATCAAAGAAAATTAAAAGTAGAGGTAAACAACAGGCGGTCTTATCGCTAAAGAGCGATCTCTTTTAGATAACTTTTATGTGGCTGAAAATGTTAAATAGAGATTTGCAATGAAAGCTATGAAAAATTAATGGTTAACAATTTTACATTTAATCAGTTCAGTTCAGTTTTAATAATAGCCATAAGAAATCCACAAATTATGTATAAGAAATAATAAAATATTATTATTTTAATTTCTATTTATAATTTTCTAAAAGTTGGTATCCAAAGGTTATCTCGAAGAGATCGCTCATTCGCGATAAGACTGCATGTTGTTTACTTCTACTCGTAACCATAATTATTTTACATATTGTATTCTGTATTTATCGATATACATATGTGTATAATCGGAAGTCGATAAACGAGAAGTCCCTATGACAGCTCAAAAATGCTACAAGAATTCCGATGACTTGATAACTTATACTGAGAAAGCAAAAACAGGTCTTAAGGTGGTGAACCTATGAATAAAATTCCGCGACTGTACAGGTACAGTTGTGTGCGAAATAATAGTCAATCAGAAAATGGAAATTTTAGATTCTATGATTTCGTTTTTATTTTACCGTTCTATATCTGTCAACACTGATTCGAAATGAACTGTAAAAGTAACTTAAATAGTAGGTATTTGGGCTTAAAATTAAACACGAAAACCATCTTTTTAGGGTTCCGTAGTAAACAAGGAACCCTTATAGTTTCGCCATGTCCGTCCGTCCGTCCGTCCGTCCGTCCGTCCGTCCGACCCCCGTTTTTCTCAGTAACCGTTAGTGCTAGAAAGCTGTAATTTGGTATGAGTATACATATCAATGACGCCGACAAAACGGTAGAATAAAATCTTACAAAAAAATTTTTTTTAGGGTACCTCCCCTACATGTAAAGTGGTGGTGCAAATTTTTTTTCTGCCAAACCCCGTCGTGTGGGGTATCGTTGGATAGCTCTTTTAAAAATAGTATAAGGTTTCTAAAAGCATTTTTTGATTAAAGAATTGGTGAGCGTGATATTAAGCTTTGAAGTGATAATTTTTGCTATGGTCAAGTGTCCCCCCCCCCCCCCCTGCCAGCTAAACGGTGGCTACTAGGCATGTGAAAAAAATCATGGTAGTAGTATATACGATGAATTTAAAAGGAAAACTACCACAGCTAAGTAGACATTACTAGTTAACGAGTAATAGTCGAACTTCAGAAATGTACTTTGCAAAAGCAAACTTTCGTACAATTTCCATTGATACCTTAGATAATGTTGTTAATTCTTTCAAAAACATAGTAAATATAAGTTTTCGAACTTTTTAGTCCACATAATGTAAAGGGTAGACGACTACGGAACCCTACCTTGCGCGTGGCCCGACACGCACTTGGCCGGTTTTTTACGTCCTAAGAGCAATTCTCTTAAACCCCGAACCGAATACCTAGGATGAAATTCAACAACTAAGTCTCAAGCCGCGTCGTCGCTGCGTGAGCGGCGTTTATCGCGCGTCAGCGTGTCACCGCTGCCGCTGACGCGCAAACGCTGCGATAAATGTGCATCGCCGCTGCACGGGCGCTGGTAGGACGCCGACGCTCAAAAGACGCTAGAGTGGGGTCTCTCTGGGTCTCTCCAAACTTATCGATACGGAGTCGGCATAAGCCGAGTGCTTTACTCCACACTAGTCACATTCAGAACGTAATCGCCGCCGACAGCGATCGACGTTTTTTTCGCTCTTATTGCGTAGACATCAAGAGTTTTTTGATCGGCTAACGCCGATTCCGCGTCGATAGATGTGAGGAGACCACTAAGGCCCCGTGTATCGCGCTTCATTTTTTTGGACTTTTTTTTATTTCTTTCTAATTCTCATTGACCCCATCGGCCTCATCTTTGCCCCCTCGCTAGATGCTGGCCAATAGTAATCACATTATTAATAAAAAAATACTATTGTTTCGCACACAACTGTAGGTAGTAGAATAGCCATACTATCCCTTTAAATAAACACTTACGAGGCATCAAAATAAATTCTTTAAGTAAATTTTAAGGTTAAAGTAGAAACAATGTTACGCATTGTTTGGGTAACTGTGCTAATGAATGAAATATGTCAAAAATTAGTCCTGAAAGCGACAGGAGCAATTTGACCCCGTACAAATTTTGCGTAGGTATAATTGCTGTCTTAAAGGGTTAGGAACAGACTATGTAGTTTATTAAGATAAACATTTTTTCTATGTAATTTATATAACTTTTGGGTATAACGCTATGAAACCAAACAAACAATTGGGTAGATGACTCATGTTACAATTTATAACATTGTGTGGTTATATGGATAGAAACCCATGAAATTATTACAATAAATAGTATATTAGACAAATTAACCAACGAATAGAATTTTCATGTCTCAAAAAAATATTCTTTTTACACATAGACTATAAAAAAAAACAACATTTTTGCGAATATTTTTAGTGTGATAATTTGATGGTTTTATGACCACACTAATTATAAATTATAATATGAGCCATCTACCTACCCAATATTCTCGAATATTAGGTACAGAAAGAAAAAAGTGGAACAGTGAATTTTTACTAACCAAAGAATAACCTATGCTTCTTAGTCATAAATGGGTACTTCACAGTTAGTTCACGGAGCGCTTGTGGCCCAGCGGCGCCCGCGTACCGCGTGCGATATGCGAGGTTAATCTACGTCGGCTGGGGTCAGGTCTTGGCTGGGTGACCGCTTCGAGTGGTTACTAACTGACTACTACTTCGGAAGGCACGCTAAGCTTTTCATCCCGGCTGCTGTCTATGACAGCAGTCGTTCAGCCGCATCGGGCGGCTTGAGACAAGCTCACTCACTTGACAAAGGGGGGTCGAACTTGCACCACCTCCGTAGAGAGTACCACCGCTTATCTTATCTAGATGAAAGCCCTTGCGGATACATTTCGACCCAATGGGATCTTTTGCGCAATTGCCCTCTACTTTATACCTACTCCAAGCTGCTCTCCAACCTTTCTACAAATCGGATGATGAAGGACAGCGGGAGAACTCGAATTCATTTGGTTCTGGGTAGGCATTGCCAGTCATTCATTCTTTGTCTGGCAAGTGGGTCACATTCACACATCAAGTGTTCCATTGTCTCGCCATCCTCGCTACACATCCTACAATCTGTGTTGTCTCATAGTCCCATCTTGGCCAAGACTCCTTTGACCCCGAAGTGACCTGTAACTACCCCAGATATAGGCTGCTTTCTTCTGAATTTCCAAAGCTTCCTGGTCCAGCTTGAGTCCACTCCTTCAATGAAGAGCTTTGAGTGCCTTAAGCCCGCCTCATTCCTCCACTTGTGTTGTTGTTTGGTTTTGGCGTAGGCTTTCAATGCCGATGTTATGGTTCCCTGCGAGGAACCCACAAACTGTTCTGGACTAAAAAATTGACTTGTAGATCCCATTCTTGCAGCTCATCTGCTTTTTCGTTGCGGATGAAGCCTTCGTGTCCTGATATCCGTTCTAGTTGCACCTTATTGTGCCTTCCAAGCTTGTTTAAAGTTGTAAACAAGTCTTAGAGTCCACTCTCGGCGCTGTAAGCGCTTTGAGGGCCGCTTGACTGTCACTGAGTATATATATAGTCTCAACTCTGGTTTGTCTGTCTATATTCTCCTGTGCACAGGCGATTACGGCATATGTCTTCGCCTGAAAGCTTGCATAAATGTCTGCTCCTGTACCGGATCTCATTTTTGATCTATCTATGTACCAGATCTTGCCTTCATCACCAGAGTTTGGTCGCACCAGACCTTAAGCCCACTCGGCGGCCCTTGAGGGAACTTTTGTAGTAAAGTTCTTATGGAACACATACTTTGGTTGCATTTTGTCGCTGCTCATGTTTGTTAATCTGTCTAATAAACTGTTCGTTTCCATATTTGTGTGTTAAGTCTTCGGCTTGCTATCGCTCCACAGTCCAAGAACCCTCAGTTTGTAGAGCGACTTCCGCGCTTCCGTATTGATCACCATATGAAGCGGCGGAAGATCCAGTAGGTTAGTACTTTTAGCGCCGCCGTTGGCGTGGTTCGAAAGGCCCCTGTTATAGGCATGCATACTGTTCTTTGCACTTTCATAAGGTCCTCTCTGCATGTGCTCTTTAGTCTCCTGGAATCACAGAGTAATGTTCTTGTGGCGCGCGGCCAACTAGATTTTTAGGGATCAGTACCAAAAAGGTAAAAAAAGAACCCTTAGGCTGCGTTTCCACCAGAGATGTGCGAGGATGTGTTTTCATATATTTGACACCTCGCTCGGCGCGTTGCGGGGTGTCAAATGTATGAAAACGCATCCTCGCACATCTCTGGTGGAAACGCAGCCTTATGGTTTCAGTTTGTCTGTCTGTCACATCGCTAATAAGGGTAAACATGGAAGAAGATTTTTTTAAATATTATATTTTCTGCGAATAATGACAGATAAAAGGGGGTTCAAAATTTTAAAGTCTGGCAACTATGTCAAGTGGGGTGTCATATGAAAGGGCTTGCCTTTGAAAATCCGGTTTTTTTTTTGCTTGGGTAATTTTCGATTTACGAGGGAAAAATATAGTCATAGCTCTATCTCTAAAATATAGTCATAGCTCGAATCTATCTTTTTTTTGAATCATCAAAAAACTCACTTAATTTGTAATTTAATGAGTAATGACCTTTGCATATATTTTTCTTTTATATTTAATCCTTCCTCCAAACAAAAACCCATCTTTCAAATAAAAAGAAATTGAAATCGGGTTGAAAAACCAACATAGTAACAGGTGGGAAAAAAATCTGCTATAGTAACAAATTGGTAGCCGATGAGAATAGCCCGATTTGATCACAAGGCCAAAGCGTTAGTCGTGTGGTACTGTCAGAAATTATTCTTGTCCAGCCCTCTTATTGGCTTGTAGCGATTTTGGAATCTTTCGCTAGGAATAGGACCATTAACTTAATTTTTTTGCAGAACACCACTTTTTTACACAAATATTTAGAAGTAAAAATGGAAACTGCCCTCATTGAAACTTCCAAGAAATGGCTCAAAAAGAATTGCTTATTGTGAAGCACAATGAAAAAGAGGTAAACATTATTTCAATGAGTCTATTATTAAAGGCAATATGACCTAGGACAGGCTGGGCATGTCTGTTCTGCGTTTTTAAATCAGAGATTTAAGATTTTTATGACCAATACATTGCTTTTGTCTTAACGGAATCGGATTATTCCCGCTTGATGCCATCAATTTGCTACAGAAAAAAGCTAAAGTTGCTAAAGAGTTGGTGGTTGGTGGTAGGTATAACTGCAATCTAATTGTAGCTCGGAATTTTACTTGCCACAATTGCCACAGTTGGGGACAAAAACCAGCTGTTATCAGTGGTAACAAATTGGTGATATCAAATAAGAATAACCGTGCTGGATCTCCGTGTTTGTTCAGCTTCGGATAAACGTCTGTAAATATGACTTAAGAGCATGACAATTTACCAATGAAATTTTTGGTCATGCAGGACTTGAAATAGACCAAAAATCACCGAGTCTTGTATCTGTTTTTTTTGGCAATTATATTGACTACATAGGCCTCTTTTCTTTTCTTCAAGAACAGAAGAGGCAATATGCTGGGGCACCTGATACGACATGACAATTACATACAAACTATTATCGAAGGAAAGATAGAGGGGGCGCGGGGCAGAGGAAGACCGAGACGTGCGTTTATGGATCAAGCCAAAGAGAAGGTCAATGTAGTGTCGTATCCGGAGCTCAAAGCATTGGTAGAGACCCGAATGGAATGGCGAATACTCCACCGACAAGAGCTGCTCTAGGCTCTTAAATATATGATGATGATAAGGCCTGTTTACCCGTTTGCCCAATATTAAATTATAGAATTTTTATTCACAACGATAACAGTTAACACCCCAAAAAACTCGATGTTAAGGCAAAAATAACCCAGTCAACTGGGCTAGAACAATTGTAGTCACGAAAACTCTGCCGTGTTTTTTTTCTAAAAGGCAGTCCTATGAGAACACTTTGAAGACTGCCTTTTAAAAAATCACGGCAGAACTAACCTTTGACTTTGACTTATTTTCCAATTAGTACGTACGTGTGAAAAGCCAACTGTTAAAGTGAGGAGTGACGACATGGCAACCTGTTACGCTAGCCTAAAAGGCCCGGACAGGACTTCTAGAAGTACCCCCTTTCCCGGGAACCGCCCGGACTACCGTCTAAAACCCCACTGCTTATGGCGAAGCTACGGGAACGCTGTAGAACTCAACCGCGACTCTAGAAGTACCCCTAGGAACAATGCATGAGACAACAGCAATGCATCAGTTATAACTCTCGTAAAACTCTTTCACTTTCATTTCACCTTTTATAATACTCATTGTATCTGATCTGTTTGTGTGTGATTCAGTTTTTGAGCTATTTCACTAATCGAGCAAAGCTTGAATAAATACTTGTGACGTCTTCATATGCTGACTTTAGGATACCTTCGGAAACGTAATTCCTAACTCGTGTCGGTCATTTGTTTAGCGCCGCGTTGGGAATTATTTACTTTCCGAACTTGTATCGTAAATAACTATTACCGTTCGCACAATAAGGTTCAATATCCAATAACATTCAAATAGGACAACATTAAAGATTTCAACCATACCTAATGCAATCAAAATCTATAAAATCTACGAAAATTGGTAGACTAATGATCAAATTTTTTTTTTATATGGTCCTGACGATTAATATTGATAGTGTTCCCCAATTCGCACTGGACCAGCCAGCGTGGAGACTAATAGCCCGTTCTCTCATCAATGGCAGAAGGTCTGTGCCCAGCAGTGGGACGTATATAGGCCTGCTGTAATACGTGCCACCAGTATGTGCATCCGCGGCACACGGCACCGTTTTAAACCTGCTGCCAGATGGGTCGGGTTCGACGATGGTGCTGCCCTCCCGCATATTGATTAAAAACACTTTTTACAGTTATACAGTTTGGCGGAAAGCAAAACTTAATTAAGGCTCTTTTATACAATAAAGAATTTCACCATTTGATATAGGCTGATGATAGATGATGATGATTGATTTATTAAAAATATCTAGTTGTGTATGTAACATTTCTTGCGAGTAGAATGCAATGTTTTTATTTATTTATATTTGATCAAATAGTACTTTGCCTTCCAATATATCGCAATAATTGTAAGTACCTAATTCTAGATGTATTTAAATGTTTAGTAAAATAAAATGATTTGTGGAGGAATATATCATGGATGAACGATTATACGCATAATGACACATCTACGTTCTACGTATAATGCCACATGCGAAATGCCTCAGTTCAAAGCCAGTTGTAACTTTTTTTTCGTAATTTATCAGTTTCGACGGATATAACCTAACCTACCTATAATTTTGCGTGTGTGTCGTTTCGTGAGAACGAAGTGTATCATTAGCGTTAAACTCAGAATATATCTTGCATATGTATGCACATGTATAAATCTTGTATCGCCATTTGAAATATCTTTGTCTCTGACATGTTATTTTTATACCTGAAAATTAGATTTAAGTCGCTTATTCATCCGATGCATTCCTTTCCTAGCGATTGTATTATGTTAAATAAATCATAGGACATTGAATCTTCCACTGCGTTTTTAATATGTAAAGTAAGACTATGTCAAACTGTCATAATGTGTATTTAAATATTTTAATCATCAGGGTTCTTAACAAGACACCAAATTTTTGTTGAATTGTCTAATATTATTGATATTATTGCTTCTTATATGTTTAAGGATTTCACAATGATTTTATTAGCCTGCTTTTGCAGGATTTATCGCTTGTGAGAATATAAATCTCCAGTTTTAATTTCGTATTAAGTAGCGGGCACACATAAAATTGGGCATCATTTGTGTTGAAATAGATTTACCTTTTGAACGCCATGGACGGCAAATGACGTTGACGTGAAATCACGATTACCCCAGACGCTAAGCCGTCAAGAAATGTTGAGCGAACTCAGTAATGTAACTCTCTCTATGTCTATATTTTGTATTTTTATTATAGGTTATCCAATTGAACGCTTAATTTGAATCTATAATAATATAGCACCTAAAGTACAATATATCTATCAGGGTCAGAGGCACATTATTCGTGTTAGAAGTTTGACGCTCAAATGCTTTTAACAAAATATTGATTATTGGTTGTTGATATTTGCTAAATGTACCGGTAACATTACGGGACATTATTTCTGTTTTCGATGCATCAAACAGGTGATCATCCGCTAATCCAGAATAATATATAGCTTCAAAAGGCGGTACTGTTGGGGTTTCATTGGGTATCTTTAAAAATAACACTTCTATAATTATTAACTTCTCGTTTCAAGTTCTACTTTAAAATCCCTGAAATCTAAATTCTCATCTTTGGTATTTTTCCGCCAGCGGGGAGCTGGGTTCACTAAAATTTCATATAAAATTGTCAATATTTTTATTGCCGAATGGCATTTACTTACATTTATATCCTCGCCTTGCATTGCTGGTAGAAGAAAAGTTACACTGCAAGTTTAATAAAAACGTGTACTTAATGAGAATGAGTCATAGTATTTAATAATGAGGTTAGAGGTTTCCCTTTTGATTTTTTGTGGTTAAAATAAAATAAATGTTTTTTTTAAAGTTGTCTTTAGGAGGACCCTATGTAGTTAACTAATTTGAGATGCTGCAGGAGCCTATTTGTTTAAATAATAATAACGGGGATACATAGATTTGTCATCTGCTACATCTCGGGCTTCGCAATGCAACTGGGATTTAAATAAATTCTATGACTCATTCACGATTATAATCTCCCTGTCTGTTATTTTGTTTATATTTTGTATATGTGACCCAATAAAAAACGTGGATCTGAATCTAATTAAACCATAATTAGTCTCAATAGGAAACGAGAGGCTCCTTTGAACTCGATTAGGTTAAAACTATAATCTGTATTTTGAACCTAAAAATTTTACCCAATGTTCATATTAAAATAAGGAAATAGTTTATGGGGTTCTTAGCTCTTTAATTAGCCCTTAAAATATAATTATATCAATGTCTGTAAAGCCTTTGAGTGCCCAGCGTTAAAGGCACGTGCCACAGACATACACCAAGAGTTCAGAAAGCAAATATAAAACATTAGTACCTACAGTTGGTGGTTGTAACTGTATATACTAGAGACTTGAGAGTGAGAGAGTCATTTCGCTTCTTAGTTATTTCATGGTTTCCGTCAACGCGACTTTGCGCCTTATAGGCATATAAATGTTTGAATTCACTCGTGTAACGTCCACTTGGAAGAAGTTTCTGATTTTTTTACCTATGATTAGAGATGGAACGTACTATCGATCCAACTGAATCGTGACCCACCGTGGAACTTTGTCACAGCAAGTGTCATAATGAATTTCCTTGTTGACTGACAACGATGTCACTATGACATTTTCTGTGACAAGGTTCCACGGTGGATCACGATTCAGTTGGTTCGATAGTACACATCTTACTCTATTTTCTAATTTGTTTGATTCAAATTACACTTAGTAATGTGACGTGTGTGTCATTTCTGTAGGGGGGCGTAGAGAGGACATCGCATTAGGTAATAAAAATCATATTAATCTCATCAGTCATGATCATATTAATATCACCCCTTATGTACCAATTAAATTGGATGGATGGCTGCCATCACTGAATTTCTGGAATATGGGATCTTACATTTTACTATCCGGTCACAAAATCTGTGCACATCGTCGTGTGACGTCATTACGGAGCTCCCGCGGCGTCCCTTACGGAGGAGGTATACAGATATTGTGATCGGGTAGTTTCTCAAATAGGTAGTTGTGGTGGCTTATTATTAGTTTGTTTAGTCAGGTGTTTGTATAGAATTCTGATTATTTTAATATTTAATCTGCATTATGATTTCCAGTTCTAGGATTTCTCAGCTCTTTGGTCATAAGTTGATTACTTTTGGGCGCTGGGATGGCAAACATCTCTCCGCGACGAGTTCCTGTCAGAACAGGGGGACTGTAAAGTGCCCCCCATTTTAACTAACAAGCGACACGTTCCATTTGTTTGTTACAGGGCCAGCACCCAAACATCGTTACCGTCAGAGAGATCGTGGTCGGCTCCAACATGGACAAGATATTCATCGTGATGGACTATGTGGAGCATGACCTTAAGAGCCTAATGGAAACAATGAGGGGGAAAAAACAGGTGTTCCTGCCAGGTTAGTCATCTTTATTTCACCAGATATTACATGTCAATGAAAAAAGAAAACGTTTATAATTTAATCTTGTATATCTCTTTCAGGGGAAGTAAAATGTCTGATGACTCAGTTACTGAGAGCGGTTCACCATCTCCACGACAACTGGATATTGCACAGGGATCTCAAGACTAGCAATCTGCTTCTTTCGCATAAAGGAATTCTAAAGGTACGTTCCATTTTACGTACGTTTGTTTCACAAATTTAACATCAGTCAAAAAGGCACTCATCATTGGTCAAACGTTTCAGTATCTAGACTTAAAACTTGTTGCACCGTTAAGCGTAATTAAATAGTATGCCAGTAAAGATGGACATGTCAAAGCTTTTGTCACTCTCTTTAGCTGTATCTAACTATCGTATCAAAAATAAATGCTGATTGTCGTATGTATGATATAGGTGGGTGACTTTGGTCTGGCTCGAGAGTACGGCTCACCGCTGCGACAGTACACACCCATCGTGGTGACGCTATGGTACCGCGCACCCGAACTGTTGCTGTGCGGCAAGGAATACTCGACGCCTATCGATATGTGGAGCGTCGGTTGCATCTTCGCTGAATTTATCACTATGAATCCCCTCTTCCCCGGGAAATCGGAAGTAGATCAATTGAATAGAATTTTTAAGGTTAGTACATCGGCCTTTGATAGTAGGTATGTATAAACTTATGTAACACAGTGACACCTCTTTGTTGTTTATCATCCGTCAAATTTTGAAAAAGTAAGACTCAGCAAAGAGGTGTTACTGTGTTACATAAGTTTATGTAACATAAAATGTGTTTCTATGTGTGGGAATGCAGCCTCTTATTGAATGATTTATCTTTGTCTGAAATGTGTTATATTAACTAAGTGTAAGGCCTGAGTGGACGCTCGAGTCGGGCGTGCAGCGGGGCGTGCATGTTAAACAATTGAAACTCATACTGGTGTCCTGAGTCGCCGCTGCACAAATAGTATGCACGCTCGCCCGCCCCGCTGCACGCCCCGCCGAACGCTCCTCTCCGAGCGTCTACTCAGGCCTTACACTTAGTGCCAGTTGCACCAACGTACGAACACAGATCGGTTATTGTCAAATATGGCGCCGGCAGCTGTCATCCCATAGAAACTTGTAAATTTTTCCATCCAATCAGATTTGACGAACACCGCTTACGATTAAAGACGGTATGGTGCATCCCAGCCTTAGTGTTCCAATAGGTGCATTTATAGATGGGCAATGCGTGGAAAAGCGAGCATGAAAACGCCCACGCCTGCCCATATAGGCGCTCACCTACTGCGCCATATGATCCGTCACGCAAAATTTATAAACGACGCCTTATTACATATTAGCGTGAAAGTGTCTCGATTGTCTTTTGTCGATGTCTATCTAATAACTCCCTAACTTGACCAGGATTTGGGCACCCCCTCCGAGTTGGTGTGGCCTGGCTACAGCGAGTTGCCGGCGGTACAGAAGATGACGTTCGCGGAGCACCCGCCGGGCGGGCTGCGGCAGCGCGTGGGCGCAGACCTGCTCTCCGAGACCGGCCTCTCGCTGCTACAGTCCTTCCTCACGTATAACCCTGCGAGGAGAATAGCCGCCGACGCTGCATTGGAACATGCTTATTTCAAAGTAAGTCCACACCTGTGACACGCGAAGGAACGTAAGCGCTATGGGTAAGTATGTGTGCGTGCGCTGTCGGTACACGCGTCAATTGTTTGCGCGGGTGGGTAGCGCGTGGCGCGGACGAATCGCGAGGCGCGCCGGCACCCGATCGTGACCAGGCGGGTCTCTCGGGGACGAGGTAACTGACCTAGGTGCGGGGAGTTCGTGTCCGTTCTGTATGTAAATAATACTATTATATTATTCTGTGGTAAGTGGCGTACAAGAAGAGAGGCCTAAGCTCAGCAGTGGTCGATTACGGGCTGAAGATGATGATGATGATGAAGTTGACAGTTCTACCAGGGGGTCTCACTCCGTCAGTTCGCCGCGCCGCTGCAAGTACATCCGTATGTAGTAGTACCATTCAGTGGCTGCCGCGCATCGCTTCCGGATGGTCGCGTCATTCGCTTGGCGTGGTCAAAGTTTGTTATTTACCTGTTATAATTTGGGGTTGTAAATTTGGGATTTGTTAACAGTGGGACTTCTGTACGTGCTACAGTCAGCATTAAAAGTAGCGACACATATGAAGGCGTCAAAGTCTTTATTACAAAGGAATAAGAACTTTTGAAATCTTCATATGTCAAGCTACTTTTGATGCTGACTGTACATTTGTCTCTATGAAGGTGGCAAACGTGCGGCTTGCCCGATGGTAAGCAGACAGGTTCTTTTTAAACTTTCTTGACCTGGCCAGTTGTGCCTTAGCTTTATACGAAAGAAAATCAGGAGTTACTGCACTCAACGCATACTAGAATTTCCTGCTCACATCTAGCATGAGAACATCGACACTGAAGATTTTTGTCATGGACAGCTCCATTCATTCAGCAGCAGTGTTTTTGTAATTTATAAATCTCAAGCAATCATTTAAAGTAAATGAGTAAGGGCCGATTTTTCAATCCCCAATCCCCAGATAAAAGAATCTGTCCAATAAATGTTAGCTTTGTCTTTTTCTTTCGTTTGACTTCAGAAAAAGACAGTCATAATTTTAACCGACGGATAATTTTATCTGGGGATTGAAAAATCGGCCCTAAATGGCATATATGTGTTCTAATAAGGATGCACGGTTTCCAGGAGCAGCCAGTAGCAATCGACCCGGCGATGTTCCCGACGTGGCCGGCCAAGTCCGAGGGCAACCGGCGCAGCACGCACAGTCCCCGGCCGCCGGCGGGCGGCGCGGCGTACGCGCAGTACGCGCGCGGAGACTCCGACGAGGCGCTCGGCTTCAGAGTGCAGCCCGCGCGCTCGCTCAACGTCGCGCCCGGCTTCTCGCTCAAGTTCTAGCGCCCGACAGACAACAAAACTCGGTGAGACGCTCGCTGATTTTGTTGATAGTCGTGCAGCCCGCGCGCTCGCTCAACGTCGCGCCCGGCTTCTCGCTCAAGTTCTAGCGCCCGACAAACAATAAAACTCGGTGAGACCCTCGCTGATTTTGTTGATAGTTGGGCTCGATACGTGATTTTAAGGATTCATCCTCCTCCACACAAACTGCCGTTTTATGTGATATGTTAAATTGGTGATACATTTTTTACGCCCCGATTTGCAGTCGACTTTATTTGTATTAGATTTTCAACTCTGAACTAGCTGATAAACTAGGAACGCATTTACTAAACTCGTTTGTTGCATGATTTGTTAATGTTTAGCACAAATAATGCTCGTCTAGCTTACCTCGTTAGTAATAAGAGATCAATGAAATTGTAGTTATTACGAGATCTCCCGGCAGTACATACTATTTCGCAGTCTAAAAAATATTGTATGAAATTGATATAAACTTTTCTAGAGAAATGTAAGTAAATGTAACCGGCATGTTGAGCATATTGTGCAAACATGGTTGAAACAAATAATCACTTGTACTTATAAAATGTATATGTATAATGCATAGTTCGTATCTTTACACGTTATAAATTAGTCAAACACTTGGTGTCATAACATATGTATATACATAGATGGATATTTTTGCATCACAGGTAAATTTTCATGTAAAAATGTAGCCAGTTTAGATTCTGTGGGATGGCAAACTTGTCAAGTTTAGTAGAAACTATAATCATTTTAATTTGAATTAACTTTTAGTTATAATATCGTATTGTGTAAATAAGTTGAACTTCTTTTGCTATTTTGAGGCAAAATTTCTCTGGTGTGGGCACACTGTGCAACAGGTGGACCTGTGACATGCGATATTATACGCTATGTAATTGATACAATATATAATTGACGCAGTGGCGAACATTACCCGCGCACCAGTGGCATTGTGCCTTTAAATCTGTTAATGGTATACCTTATGTATGATTATGGTAAATAGAGAATAGTGTTTTAGTATAATTAGCGTTGTAATTAAAATGTGGTACAATATAACATGTTTTGACAAAACTTTTAATTTATTAACACCCCCCTTTCACATCGTAAAAAGTAGAAATTCAATTCGACGCAGGTAAACAAAACATGCGGGTCAAATGACAGTTGTGTGTATATTGATTCAAATACCACGATTTTCACACATTATTGGTAAACGGGTAGTAACGGGGTCTGGCGACCAAGAATGTTGTGATACATTCGAAACGCAGGGCAAACCTGAAAATGGTAATGAAATTTCAATTGTACGCGATTAGGTCCTGTTTACCAATAATAGTTGTGTGTTTGTATTTAAAATGAATGAGGCAAAGGCATTGAGGTAGAAGTAGTGAATTCAGCGTCCAGCATCGTTCATGCCCTTGGGCAGAGCTAGGAGCGAGTTGATGATGTCAGCGTTTCGTTTCCACGTGCGGTACTTGGTGTCGATGAGGGCGTTGGTCTCGATGACCAGCCTCCCGCCGACGTCTCCTCGGTATGCGTCAAACATGGAGTGGATGTGGCGAATGTACTGCAACACATTTTTATGTTTCACTAGTTTAATGCACGTGCCAGACGGTCACCTAGGTACAAGCCCCTTTGGCGGGCGACCTTGGACCGTGTAGAACTGTAGACTGTTTCCAGCTAAATTTCCTTTATACACCGGTCCGTGTGGACCAAGGTCGCTCCGTCGTAGGGGCTTATCGGCGACCGTCTGGCACGCGCTTTATAGTTCTTGACTCTGTAGTTTATAAAAATGTTTGTTGTGTCGGTAATATCTGCATCTTTTTGGGACGGCGGCGGGTTTTTTAGAGACTAGAACGGTTTAAATTCCAGTGCCGGCGTGACCTAGGAATGGAACCTGCAAGAATGTTGTAGGTACTGAATAGTGAACATACTAAGGCTATTTAGCAGGGGTGCGCGCAGCGACAAACATCCGTGGGCAAGTCAGAGCACTTACCTATTCTAAATTGCCTTGAAATGCCTAAGATCGGTGGAGGTTGAATTCTAAGGACGCATCGTCGCCACTGATATCCAGAATTCCAGAGTTCATGTACCATTACCAACATTGTTATAAACTAATCATTCATGAACCTTACTGCAACAGGATAAGATCTATTTAATCGTGAGTGTTTACACAGCGCCATCACCTACACCTGTTCTCTTCAGAGTGCTCAAAACTATCTGAACAAGCACTCTTACGCTATGACAATAAAATCTCATGGCGACTATACATAGGTAAAACGAAATCGTAACTACATTGGTGACGTTGCAAACATGTGTTTAAAAATTCATGCTCTCCAAGAATATTGTTCAGTCACTTTATTCAAACTTCCTGAGGGGCAATCGCGAACCGAGAACAAAGGTCAGTTCATGTATCTCCCTCTCTGTCGCACTTGCATATTCGAGCGACAGGGAAATACGAAGTTCGTTTTCCGTTCGCGTTCGCTATAAGCGCTTGTGAGCTTTATTTATCATTTGCTACGTTCAAAAGGGTACCTATTGACTTAATGTTGACATACTTCCTCGTCTTTACTGTAGGGTTCCGCCGAGAACGTCATATAACCGGGTCGGAAGTCGCGATCCGCCGCCCCACACACCAGCACCAACGCCGCCAGCAGCGTTGAGAGATGCCACCTCTCACCTGCCATACTGCCACAAAGAAAAGTTTTTTTTTTACCGACTACTGTGGATCTATACCTATAGTCATATAGATAATTTATGGATTTATGGTTTTTATTTATTAATGGATTTAGAATGGATAATTTTTTAGCCAAAACGCTGCAATCTTTGTTGAAAGCAAGCCGCTTTGCACAGTACTAGTACATAGGAACCAAAATAAGTGTTTTTTTTCGAGGCAACTAAAAAAATTCCCGCCTTAGGAAGCGAGGTGGTGCCACTTCAAATATAAAAAGTTAAAAAAAATCTGTAAGCTCAATCGATTTTTTTTACAAAAGGTACAATCGATTTTTTTTACGCGTTTACAGATTTTGGAAAAAACATACAGAGTGCGGAAAAAAAAATTGATTTGAGACTTTTTTAGCCGGATTTTTTTTTGGTCCCATACCAGCTTTTGATCCTGGATAGGAATGGAATCTTTATTAAATTGAAATCGAAGAAAGGTCCTCAAAGACCATTTTCACGTAGCGGCACGGGATCTAGCTAGGTCTTATCACCGGGAAAACACCGAGTAAGGCTCGGTCTCCCAGGTTCTGGTTACACGAGGTTGACGTGGTTCTTTAAACATGCTCATCAGAGAATTGTACCTACCTACGCTATCCGTTACGCAGTCGAGCCTCAGTTGTTTTTTCAAGTAGGTACTTAGTTAGGTACTTTAGTAATATACATTGTAGTCTTTGGGTATACCTATGTACCGGAATATGCGTGGGAAGCTGGGTAGGTAGATGTACTCACATGCAAATAGAGTGCACTCGCTTCAAGAGTAGGGCTGCCATCTCGAATTTCGCCAAACCCGGACAAAGATTCAAAAAACCCGGACATTTGGCGTAAATCGCATTTTTTCCCCGGACGAGTCCGAAATTAATATTTTTAAAAAACAAGACCTTTAAATTCAATGAGGTGCTTCCTTACATGAAAAGTGTCCGGGTTTTCCCCGGACACTTCTTGACACCCCCCCGGACGGCCTCCAAACTAGGACAAATCCGGGAAAACCCGGACGGATGGTTCCCTGAGAAAGATTATAATTAACCTAACCTAACCTTGCATATCTCCAATATCTCCATGGCATTTCGATAAAATGAAATGACGTGTTAGTTACTAGATAACTAATCCTCACTCGGATAATTAAAAGCGCAGAGTTAAACCACGTTAAGCTCAAATTAAGCTTCCCTCTGTACCTATTTTATAAACTATATTTAAAAAATAAGTGGAGCATCTATTACAGAATATGCAAATATTAATTTGTCATGTCAACTGTAACATGTAGACTTTGAAGACTGGGTAAGTAACCATAACAAACTTCCTTTACATAACTTTCGTAAGTTTTACCTAACAATTAATTGTTTTCTGGACAGAAAAGCATTTATATTTCAAATAACACTTCTTTATAACCGTTAATTTCAAATTAATACCATTTACTTACCCTGAAAAACGATAAAATCCAAAAACCACTTTTGTAAATTAAATAATCAGTAGATAGTAGATACCTAATAAAATTCTTTGGTTTAGCGCCGAACTTTTGACTAGTAGTAGTGTTTGCGGTAAGTGTCGATGTTGAAATGCGGTTGCTGTGTGGTGTGGCCACGAAGTTGTGGGTGGCTCAGCAGGGGAGGGCTCACTCCACTCGAGCGGAAGACAGCCCACGGAGCAATGCGCGCGACAGCTCGGCCCTCCAACCGTCTGTCGTCAACCTGCACAAGGCCGCGCTTCCACTGGGACATCCGATTTTATTACTTTATTAATATACCTAATCGTAATACGAAAGGTGTCGTTTTCCGGCGGTTTCGCGGCCAGTTATTCGACACCCAGAGTAAGCGCCTCGCGTCGTCGTTCCAAACGTGATACTACTATTAGTTTTAGGAAATATAATGATATGTATGTTAATCTTTAAGGTATTTGTATTATGGGCCACAGATGGCTGAAATAAATGATTAAATACTAAAATAAAATAATCAATTAGACAATAGAGAAAATGCTACAGTGGATATGCACCCGGGCCCATAACCTGTTCATACAAGTATGTAGTTAAAACCTTGTAATAATTATTTTAAACTTCACGCTTCACTTTTTAAACCTGTCTGTATTTTAAATAAACAGTAGTTTACATACTTTCATGCTATGTTCCTTTTGTCACTTGATAATAAATATTTTGCTATAATAAAACATAGTAAATTAGCTTTTGCCTGCGACATTGTCCGCGTAGAACTCATTCATCGCGTTAGAATTTAATTGCTATGATTTTATTTGAGGCGCTTCAAACTATCTCCATACTTACCAAATTTCATCTAAATCGGTTCAGCTGTTTAAACGTGAAGAGGTAACAGCTAGATAGGCAGACAGATAGACAGACATACTTTCGCATTTATATGTAATATGGACAAAGGTCGATTAAAAGGGATAAACATATATTTCTTGCATATATTTTTTGGGCTTGGGATCTATTAATTTAGTTACATGCGTTGTAACTTAAGTGAGAAAACGCCTTTACATCAATAAGTACGGTACGGTCAATTCTTTAATTGCATAACAATTTTTAGACAGTTTAAGACTACGATAACTACCTACGTACTTTAGGTGGTGTTTAGATAAGTAACTTTTTTATTTCGCCGTCTTATTTTTATCCCATGAGTAACGAACGATCCTAGATCTTATATGTATATCCTCCTAGCGTTTCCTAGTTGTGCTCTAGAGCAGCCCAGGATCAACTTTTGCGTCTACCTACTATCAAGATTTGGTGTAGTCGAAAAACCGGTACAGTCACCAGCATTAATATTCTGCCAAAACAAAGGCGGCATAAATTTCTGACTGACTCTATTTGTAGGGCCGTAAGGACGTGTCAGATATTACTGCCGCCTTTGTTATGGCAGATATTGGTGCTGGTGACTGTACAAGCCGGGAATCGAAAAGAGACCTCCAGATTGAGTCATTCACTATTCACATGTCCTAAAGTGGCTTCAAAGTTACTGTTATTTTCCGTCTTTTTAAATAGAAAACTCCCGTGAGTCTCAGATATATTGAAATATAATAAACGGGTCAAATAGTAGTGCAATTGTATTGAGCCCGCATGACGACAAATATATCTTGACTCTAGAGAAAGTCCATAAATCATTTACAAGATACCTATTTCAAAAAATATACTTTTACTATCCCTATCTCTACCCAACGCCGTTTGTGCTGGGAATGGTCGGCTACCAGGCGCTGGAAATGCGGAGAAACCTCACCCTGGTGCGATTCTTTGTCCGATTGATAAGAGGCAACTCAAGGAACAGCTACCTTCTAGAGCAGGTATCCTTAAATGTTCCGCCAGTCACAAGGCATTATCTTCGCCGTCGCAAGCTTCCCCTGATTAGCATCCCATGCACTAGCACTAGGTCGCTGTTAAACTCACCTCTCTGCAGAGCTCTGGCTCTCACCAACATTATATTGGACCAAGACGGAACTCTTGACTTGTTCTCGACCCCTGAGCCGAGATTCTTAGCCACGGCCGGGCGCTACCTGGAGACTATTGTGGCCTCAAGCACGATTGCTAAGGTAGCTAGGTATCATCATTATTATTAAGTGTTGACATTTACTTTTATATTGTAATTCTATCTCAATTTATGTTAACTATATGTCATGTCTGGTGTATACTGTTAGAGACAATATATTGAATAAATGAAAAAAAAAATCCATCTCAAAAAAATTACGTAAGATAAAAATAACCAGTGATATAATATATATATATATATATATATATATATATATACTGTTTGAAAAAGTGAAGCGAAAGAGCATTTTCTTGTTGCCACCATAAGTGTATAATATACCTATACTTATACCTGCGACTGCTCATAACGTGCACCGTACAATAAATCAATCAAGTATACTGGATATTTATGTTATTATGTATGTATGTATGACACTTCATTGCACATAAGAAAAATATTTACAAAAAACAAAAATATAGAGTACCTACACAGGCGAACTTATCCCTCTAAAGAATCTCTTCCAGCTAACCTTCGAGATAAATGAGAAAAATGAATGGAACGCAAGAAGGCACTATGCACAAACACGGATAATTTAAAAGAAGCAATGTTAGATTTATTATTTTATATTTAACTATTAACAGCTACCAGATTTTAATGTGGCTTGTACCCTGCTTGTACCAACATATCCTACACAGGTAGGTACTGTTATATACCTACAAGCAAAATTTTAATATTCAAGTATTCGCTTATATTCAAGTATTCGCTTTTTTCAAGTTTTCGCGTAGATTTTCGAAAAGTAGGTAGCATAAATTATACCGTATAATGATTTCGATGAGATTTAGGTATAATTTACGCGCACAAAAATTAATCGAGCTCTCAATAGCGCGAAAATTAGTCTTAGGTAATGTATTTACTTATTGCTTACATATTCAATTCGGGGAAATAATTAGCAAGGTCAGTCAGACTAATAATAACGCGACGTGTCTCATTGCAGTGACATGATGATATGATAGCGTAGGTATAGTTAGATGAGTAGGCTCACGAATTTCCACGCGCGGGGCGGTTTCCATAAAGCGGCAATTAGACTTCGTCGTTCACCTAATGCGGTCGCCGAATTCATTTTAAACTATAAGTAGTTTAAAATGAATTTGCCCGACAAACGTCGTCTTTACACTAGTCTGACCGACTATCGTGTTCTTTACACTTTTGCGGTCGCCGCATGCAGCATGCGTCGAACGACGAAGTGTAATTGCCATTTAAGACTCCGTAAACATCGTATTTTGTGCAATCCCATTGTGATTTTGATACCTAGTGTAGTGGCCTACTTTTTATCACGACGATGGTAAAGAAGTACTTATATACGGTCTGTCTGATCGGTGGTAATAATATTACCGATCCTTTATTAGAGAACACGACTTGTTGTTTGGCAGCAAAAAACAATCTCGCGTCGCAATAGCGCATCATCTTCTCGAACTCTTGTGGCCTTCCTCAAGAAGGAAACTTTTCTCACCACCAGAGAGACCCCGATCTGCTAACAAAACTTAGGTAGCCTCGTAAGACTCAAGAAGAATGAAGAATACGAAATACTTACAGTCAATGAATTAACACTTTACACTTCAGATTTATTAAGACTTTTTAGTAAACATTAATACACAGACAGTCAGACAATACCTAGTTAAATGTGCTTATTTTAGTGTGCAAGGGTACGGCGTCTCATCAGGTCTTGGAGCCGCCAGTACGGGCGCGTGGCCGCTCAACCAGGTCCTCAAGGCCGCTAGTTGCTGGCTCACAGCCTGCCGCGCCGTGCCGCCTGCGCTCGAGTATTGCTCGACGCTCGCCTCCCATGAGAACAGGGTGGCCAGCTCCGACGCTGTACCGAATTCTGGACTGGAAACAAAAAATAGTAAGCTTACATTAGTCAATAACACCAAACGCAGCCTGCAAATGGGCATGTCTCAGAACTTTTCAACCGCTGTGATTTCGGTGGCCGCATTACTGAAGGCATCACTGCAGAGCGGGAGACCATATCAGGCTGTAGTGTAGCAGGCGGGGATGGCTATCATCCTTTTCAATATGGGCCACATAAACCTAAGAAGATCGTAAATAATACGATCACCGAAATCACGGCGGTTAATTCGCTCTGAGAAATGCCCATATACTGTCATTCATTTATATTCACCTTATGGCCATGTATTCGCTATGTGCCAACCCCTGTAAATCTACATTGAGTTCTGCGGCACGGCGCAGCGCGATTCCCACCAGGTGGTGCGCGCGACGGAACGGCACGCCTCGCTTGACCAGCGCGTGCGCCAGGTCCGTTGCTAGCATGCCAGGCTCCAGGCAGTTCAATGCTTTGTTACCGTTCACCTGCAATGTCATAAACATGTTTGCAATTCTGTCTGTAGGCCTCTATCTATAGAAGTCTGATAGAAGTACTATGCGTTCGGTCGTTCTACATATGGACGTTGGATCGATCAAACACAGCAATGAAAGCCCACGCTTGTTCACAAAATGCACTTAACTATGCCTTCTACAGGCACATCCAGACGGTCTTGCTTGGCGATTTTGTCGCCTGATACATGTTAGGTATAAGATATAGAGACAATATTCAAGGTCATATTTTCCTATCTGACTGACTCTATATTAATAGCTTGCATCACGCTATTGCGTACGTCCGACCGATCACAGCCTTTTCTGTCTAGAAAAGGTAGCACAGTACCTAATACATACCTCCATTGTGCAAATAGTCCCCGTAGTGACTTTGAGGCAGTCGAGCAATCTATCATAGGAGCGGAATAAGATCTCTTTATCAGACTGCAGGTCCTTATTGTACGTGCTCGGTAGTCCTTTGAGAACACAGCTGAACGAGAAACTGTCTCCGAGCAGCAGACCAGCGGCACCTCGAACCAGTTCCAAGCCGTCGGGGTTCCGCTTCTGGGGCATCAGACTGGAGCCAGTAGAGAATTGGTCGGAAAACCGCACAATTCCAAATTCTTGAGAACTATAAATGATTAAATCTTCGGATAGTCTGCTGAGATGTAAACCACATAGAGCCGCCCAGTTTAGGAACTCCACTGAAAAAAGAAAAAAACAGTAACGACTACCGGATAAACCAGGATCAGACGTATGACGATTAAATTGGTAAATTTAAAGAACATGTCAGCCAAGCATATCCTAGCACCGGAATTCATTGGCATACTGAGTATAGACTGTACCTACTCCATATTATTTGATGTGCAATTTTTGTCTGACGCCGTCTGCCTTCAATGCCCTTACCTATATGATCCCGAGAAGACACCGCGAACATGGAGTTGGCGGTGATGTCTTGGAAGCCCAGAGACCGGGCAAGCCTTGTACGGTCGATCGGCAACGCACAGCCAGCTAGGGCGCCGCTGCCCAGAGGACACCTCGAGAGACGGCCCAATTGCTCCTGTAGCCTTATCACGTCGTCCCGGAGACTCCAAGCGTAACTAAACCATATTTTTGGGAGAGTTTGGTTAACAACATTTAAATTAATGGAAGCCAGCTATAACGCAATCAATATCATTTACCCATGCGCATAATTCTTATAATAATGTTAACTTTAATTGGAAGTACTTGAATAAGCCTAAACGTAAGGAACGTTTTTAACCTTAAGTTTAAGTTTTTACCTTAAAAGAAAGTGACTCCAACGTATCGGTTGAGCACGTTGGAGATGCGTGTAACCAGGTGCAATAATTTCTAATTCATCGCTCGCTCGCTTCAAGAGAACCTGTAAATTATGATTAAGAGAGAACATGTAAATAGGTATTTAAAATTTGATGGCATTAGTATTGCACAAAAGATCCCACTGGGTCGAAGTGCAAGGGCCCTCATACCTATAAATAAGATGGCATTAGTAGACAGTAGCGGCGCGTCAAAATATTCTTAGGGCAGCCGGAAATCATTTGCCTTTCTTATTCTTCATGAGCCGTAGTAATTGAACTGGATTGGCCGAAAAGTAAGCAAGCCGGTGGGAATCGAGTTGTATGGACGCTCCGCCACTGTTAGTAGATGACTTTAAGTATTCAAACATCGTGGGTGCACACACACACATCGCCGTGTATAGTCTCATCTCCAGCACCGAGTGGGCATGGGTGTACCTATTGTACATCACTACACTCTCATAGTAAAGCATTCAACCGACATTCAACCTAATAAGTTATTTTAGCAGTTACTTAATGATTGTAGTTATTGTTGGCAGCGAAACTAGCAATAGCCTAATCAGTGGTACCTAAATTAATCCTTGCGGCTGCGCGCAGAGTTAATGTTCTCTCCACTACCAAGTTATTGTCCTAATGACAGCCATAGCTCTCACCTCAATAAGCTGTTTCAGAGCGGCATCGAGAATTGGCAGCGAAGCTAGCATCCACAGCCTAGTATCGGTGGTAGACTGGTCGTTGCGGCTCCTCGCGGTGTGCAAGCGCAGCGCAGCATCGTCCGCATGCGCGTGGAGTCTCCTCTCCACCACCGAATGGATGTCCTCTTCTGTGTCGTTGAGACGCCCGACTTGGGATAGTTCAGCTTCAATGTCTTTTTCTACCTGGAGAAGTTAAGATTTGTGTTCATAATTTTAGAATCGAACAAATGGCATCGCGTTATCGGATTCGCTTTAGAAAGAGACGAATCCTCTTTGTCTTCGTTATGGCCGTTATTGTGATACACAATTAAGTACTAAGTGTAGATATAATGTAAGGCCCGGAGAACTTTGTTGTAATCGATAGCGATAAAAGTCATCTTCAAAGTGGCATCCGCACCGACACCGGTTCGGTAATATTTTTTATCAATAATGGGATTGCTCTTTGCCAGGGGGCAAAGATGAGGCTGACGGTGAAGCGAGCTCACCCAGATTAGGTCCAGGAATGAAAAAATGATTGCTGCGCTTACGGCGTCCAACTCAGACACGACGACACTTAGACGTTCCCGCCACCGCGTGATGGGGACAACACATACACATATAGTCCCTATTCGTCCCGGTACCGCCGAATATCGGGTAGAGTCAGTGCGACCCAGGTCGGGCCTCGCTGAGCTTCTTGCTGACTCTTCTCAGCTAGGCTAGGTTTAGTGAACCAGCGACAAAACTCCCAGTAGCTCGATTCCACTGACACTTCAGTTCGGTTGAAAACGCTCAACCAAGCTCACTGGAGCGCAAACTCTTAGGGTATTCCAGTGTTTAAACCGCCCGCGTGGTCGTGTCGGAGGTTTCCCCTGGGCTTTCCCCAGGCGACCCTCCAACCACGCACTCCTATCGCTTTAATGGGCCCGGCCTATAAAGCCACAGTCAGTTTAAAAAAAAAGAAAAAAAGTAGAAAAAATGGTCTATTTAAAATATTTCATCACACGTAAAGTTTACATTTTATGTAACGTTGCGACGCGCCACTGATAGGTAGCATTCCCAGAGGATCTTAATTAATTCTTATACATGTTAAGTTATAAAGTTATCATAAATTCGGCCCTAATTTTAAGTCTTCGTGTTTCATGTCATATGATGTATACCTCGTCGTTAATCTTACGTTATTTTTAATACCACGACGGTTTCAAATAACGGTGGCGGTGCCTGCCTATGGACGCATAGGTGCTGGCTCATGCTGCAGCCTTCATTAGACCGAGGCTCTCCATCCACATCAAGGGTAGCCGATAAGGTCGCCGACATAACACAATTGACAACATTTCATATTTTTAACTACTTTATTTTATGAACTAGTTAGAAAATAGGTAAAAAATTAAGCCACCCGTATTTTTTCTTTTTCAATTTAACTCATTATTTCATACAAAAAAAACACGTTGAAAAGTAGGTCATTCCAAAAGGGCGTAAGTAAAATATGACGTCATCTTCCCAACAAGAATCCAGAGCCACTCCAGAGCAGCGATTGTCTGTACTCTGCACTAAGGTCTCCCTGAATACAGCGAGGAAGATGACGTCAACTTTCGGTTTACAGTAATTTGCGATTTTTTCCAAAATTAACGGAGAAAAAAATCTAAAAAAATGTTTTTTGTGTACTTCACACTTTTTTACCGAAATGGTTTTCGAATTAAGACTTTTGGAAATTATGAAATATTGTCAATTGCCGTTCTCGGCAACATTATGTGTGGTGGTGCGGCACCGGGTGGAGGTTTTAGTCCGCAGGCGACTGGGCTAATTCCTAATCGAGTCGGGCCGGCAGTATCACGGAAAAAAAGCAAAAATATGGCTGGCTTGTCCCCGTCTCACTTAAGGCCGATTTATGTAATGAAGATTGCATGCAATTTCTTGCACAGTGTAAATGGGGCTTGATGGGCTCTGTTAGTTTTTCCACTTTGAAGACGTTCTTGAATTCCGTCAGGTTTGAAATGTACCTATACGAGTAGAGCCCCTAAGTTAGGAAGATGTAATAAACTTTATGTCACACCTCGCCAAAAGTGGCAATTTCCGCACGCTCCGCTCGCGGAAAATCCCACTTCCTGGCCAGGGGGTGACATAAAATTTTGTATTTAACACGGGCGGCAATAAAGAAAGCCTCAGGTCGCATATTTATCGCCCTTGCCTTCGGCTCGGGCGTCAAATACCTGCGATCTGAGACATTCTTTGTTTTACCGCCCTTGTTAAGTAATGTACTATTTTAGTCCTACTTCGGCCAGTCCGCGTTGGATAGCACTGTTGTCTTGGTCGGAGAGGTGCCCGCTCCGGTGCAGCTCGCGAGCCCACGCGCGACTGCCGGCTATGTCCTCTCGGTACAGCCGAGAATCGACGGCCAGCGAGTCGTTGAGCCGACGGAGCACTGCTGACGGTTCCTCCGAGAAGCAACCGCCCCATAGTTGGTATCTGTCCGCCTGTGAAATATTTTCATTAGTAGGTACTTACAGTCCACATTATACACCTACGTTTCTAATAAACTTCGTTCTTCAGGCGGCCGTAAACTGACGTAGGCCGTGTAACTCGCCTAGCAACCCTAGGTATGGTACACTTATTTATGGTGGCAACAAGAAAATGCTCTGCTGCGGTAGTGCTTAATAGGAACATCGGGAACATCTTGATATTAAGGCGTAGGGTAGGGCCATGATAGGGCAAGGCCTTCTCCATACCAACTCTGTGCACGTTTTATTCGTCAGTTTTGGCACTCCCGAATGTAATTTTTTTTGCTTGTTAGTATTGGATATACGAAGAACCTAAAGAATTTTTTTTACAAAAAAGTCAAAAAAGTATTTCTCCAGGTTATGATTATGACTAACAGAAAAATAAGCATAGGTTAGGTACTGACCAAAAATCATAACTGTAGTGCACACAAGCGAAGAAAAACTTGCACAAAGTTTGTGTCTTCAACAATTGTTAGATCAATTACTTACTTACCTATAAGTACCTATATAGAAATATTTGCTTACCTTCGACATCGAGTGAGTTTCGATTTGATCGATTTGAGCCTTATTTTTTTGTTGATAAATAGGTACAGTTGTGATTTCTTCCGTGAACTGTCTGTTGTCAGACAAATTTACGAAGCTTACTGCTAATATCAGACGGACGGAGATAAATATAGTTGCCTACCTATTCACAGAGAGATGGTTCATGCATGAGGTTATCATGTACGGCGTTATCTTTTAAGTATAAGTAATTACTTCATAATGTAAACCTTAATGCAGCCTAATACCTACATGAACTTTTGCCTATTTTACTTCAACCTAAATATTTAGGTCTATACCTACCTATTCCATTGAGTTAAATATGAATGGAGCAGACATCCTCTAGAATAAGGTTGCGCATCTCAACATATGCCCCGTCGCATATATCTTTCTTTAGTTTGGTTTGGTTTGGTTTAGTCATGACTTATTCGTATAGTGTATACGTATAGGTCTTCTTATGCCTACGCACAGTAGTTAGGTACAGTCAGCATCAAAAGTAGCTTGGCATATGAAAGAGGTGAAAAGTTCCTATTCCCTTATATTATAATAACGACTTGACGTTTTCATATGCCAAGGTACTTTTGATGTCGACTGTACAGTACTTAAGCTTTATCACACTACCTATCGATAAGATAAAGGCAATGCATGTTATTTTTTATTTTTCGAACAAAACGCAATATTTGCTAATTTAAGGTGTACCGAAAACGGGAAAAATAATAGAAAAAATCAATTAGAAGTTTTTTGTACAAAAATTGAGAAAAAAAAGTTTTTCTTCTTCGTTCCGCGTGGGCACAATACTTTTAAACGCCACCAACCTTGTTATTAATAGTAAGCTGAAAACATAATCTCATCACAACTTTAAACTTTCTTTTTAGTTTTGAAGTAACTAGACTTTTCCAGAAGTCAGAGCTGACTGGGCCCGGTTAAATTTTTTAGTAAATTAGCTCTATAATAGTACGACATGAAAAACTTCATAGGATCGGAACGCTCTTTTAGTTGCCAATATTGACAAGCAGTAGGCCCTGTTTCCACTATCCGATATAATATCGTATCGTGGTAGGATCCGACTCCGATAAAAATGCATAGAAAACCGGTTACTGGGCACAATATACGATCCGATATCGGCAACATTTCCATCGATTTTTATCGGTGTCAGATCCGACACCGATAAATATTGGATAGTGGGAACACAGCCTTAGATGTCAAAATAGTCTCAACTGTCAAAACAAAGTGGATCCGTTCTACCGATACGATATTAACCTAAATTTATGGAGCATCGATTGATCATTCTCCGATTTTCTTAATAATATTATATAGGAAGAATGGTGTAATACTAATTAACTTTAGGTATTTACATGTCAAAGTAATCTTTAGTAAGAATAGAAATGGATGAAGTCGATAACATTTCAAATAATGGTAAAGTTGAACCGGCTAGTTTCCCTCAGTGCACACTTTTTGATATCAAAGTGGATCCTGGCTTGAAAGATGATGATGGAAATGAATATCCCAGACCATTTACAAAAAGCCAAATGCGCAAGTGGCTAAAAAAAGTTAAATGGGAGAATCACAAACAGGAAAAAAGAGCAAGAGAGAAGGCGCGCGCCAAACAGAGAAGACAGGAAGCACGTGCGGCTAACATCGATCTTGGACCGAGCAGAAAGTCGCTGAAGAAAATGAAGTTCGAAAAATCCAAAAAATCCACGGGATTAATAATTGATCTTAGTTTCGACGAATTAATGATAGAGAAGGACAGGTTCAAAGTTATCAAACAAATTTTGAGGTGTTATTCGGTTAATCGAAGATCGCCTTCACCATTACAATTTCACATCACAGGTTTTAGTGAAAGAGCGAAAACTGAAATGGCACGGCATAATGGTTATGAGAATTGGGACGTAAGTTAAGTATACTGTCTATATGTTGATACTTTGCCCTATCAGCCTTTATTTTCATACTGCATTAGTGGCAAAGAATATTACAGCCCACCTGATGCCCTCATTATTGTTGATTGGACTCAAACAACTGGAATATTTTATTTACAGATTGAGTTTCATAATGAAAGTTATTTGGATCTATTTCCTAAAGAAAAATTGGTTTACTTAACAAGTGAATCAGAAAACATAATAGAAAATTTCGAAGAAAATACGTACTACATTATCGGAGGACTTGTGGATCACAATCAACATAAGGTAATAATCATTAGATAGATTGGAACCATTTAGTTCCAAATTTCCGGTGTGTTTTTGTTTAGTAACCCTTTCAGACCAGAAAACAAGACTGCTAATGTATATATCTGTTTTTGATTTAACAATTACTTGTAATCAACTCACACAATCATATTGTTTGGATCCGAATGAGGAGCCTGCTGTTACAAAACAGTTGTTGCTATTAATCTGTTCAAAAATATCTTGATACTGAACTGACTGTTTTGTTACAGGGTCTGTGTCATAAAAAAGCTCAAGAACATGGTATTAGACATGGTCAATTGCCTCTAGACAAATATGTTAATATGAAGACCAGGAAGGTTTTAACAATTGATCACGGTATAAAATTAAACTAGAAAACAGTTATGGTATTTCTTTATTTACATACATTGAAAAAATTATAAATCCTCTCGTCTTGTTTGCAGTTTTCGAAATTGTGGTGAAGGTTTGTGAGGGTGTGTCTTGGCAAGAAACACTGCTCAAGGTCCTGCCACTGCGGAAAGGAGCTCACATTTGTGACAACTCAGTGTCAAATACAGATGACTCAGATGGATAACATATTCAAATATAAGGTTATTAAAATTTCCTATTGTTACTATTTGTGCAACATTATATTGTATAAGGATAATACTGAGATAAATTATTATATTAAATATTTAACATTGACATAATAACAAATATTCATTTTATTTCACCATATTTACATTAAAGCTTTAAATTAAGTATCTTGTAGCATGCAGTATGTTAAGGTCACAATTTAAATGTAACAACAGCCAAGAGTATTTTAATCATATCAATATTAAACCTGATATGGCTAACTAATGCCAAATCACAGAACCAAAGTTTAATTTATCTACTTACTGATTGGTGCGAATAATGCAAATAACCATAAAAAAATGTTAAATTATTTATCAGAAACACAGTATACTTAATATAAATTCAAAAAAGACCCGTAATTTAAAATACAATAAACATTACATTTGGACCATATCCCCGAGTTTGTTACGGTACATAGACACAACTACTTATTTGAGATTATATTTTTGTAAAAACTGTTGAATGAGTGGAGCTATTAGCTCAGGGTTATTCAAGTGAACATGATGAGTACCAGGAACAAAATGACATTCAAAGTTTGTGTTATTTTTTTCGAGTAATTCACGCATCTCTACAGCAAATGCGTCCGTCGCGTAGGGTGAATCAATGGCTTTAACATACAGTGTGGGGCACTGTAATCTTCTAGCAGCGGTTTCCACAAACTTTTTGTCCTCGGGAGTAAACAACACATGTTTTAATCTAGCATCTCTGCTGAAATAATACTTATTAGGGTCTGCTTTGGATTGCTTTAACCCTCGTTTCATTAAGAATTGTGTGCTTTCCAACGACACCGATTTTTTCGTGCCCATATGCCAAATTTTAGTAATTTCTTCCAGCGTATAACTCGGTGGCTCAGACCCACAACGCGCTTGGTCTTCTTCTAGTTTTCTTATGTAAATTGGATATTTTTCTATGACTGCGTTTAAGTCGTAATCGTCCGCAATTAAGCTGTCAATCGCTACGAAAAAGTCGACATCATTCGGAAAAATGCTAGCAAATCTCATACTTGCTATGGACCCCATAGAATGTGCCAGCAATGAGACCTTGTCCCACTTGAAATAGTTCTTTAAAACATATATCAGCCTTGGCAATTCCCACGGGTAGTAATGCACACCTGAAAAACAGAAAAAAAACAAAAAGATTCAAGTAACACACTAATGTAGAGCAAAATGCAGTAAATTTTAAGGTTCCGTACACGAAGAGTCCAAATACGGAACCCTATTGCTGTCGTCACTCACGCGTCACTCCGTCCGTCGCCTGTCACATAAATATAGGTTTTACAGCCAAACGGTTGGAGCTACAGATTTCAAATGTTCGCTGTAGGTATTACCATCTTGTTGACACAAAGCCCCTCCCCTGTAAAGCGAAAGCGAAAAAAAAAACCTAGACCTTTTGAACCTGACTGTGGCTGCCTCTGACACGACCACGCGGGCGGTTTAAACACTGGAATAAGAGTTGGCGCTCCAGTGAGTTTGGTTGAGCGGTTTCAACCGAACTAATACCCGGTATGCGGCGGTACCGCCAGCGGGAACGCCTAAGTGTACGCGTCGTGTCGGAGTTGGACGCCGTAAGCGCAGCGTTCCATCTTTCGATGGACGCTGTGATTACGTCGTCCGGGTCCGTGAGTGTGTGCCTAGTCTAGGACGCCGGACCGTGCGGCCCCTAATCGGCGAGTTATGTACGACCGAGAGTGGAGGGATATAGTCGACATGCCTAATGTATTTTTTTGTTTTAAACTCGTAAGTCCCAGACTGATTTTTGTGATTTTGAATTTGGAATTTGGAACGAGGCCACGAGGGTAGGTATCTATTAAAAGAACTAACCGGGAGGAATGTGAGACGACAATCCGTGTCCAGGGAAGTCTAGCGCCAAGATAGGCCGTTCCGACTCCAACATGGGGATCAGAGGGTCCCAGGTGCCGGCGTTGTCCTGCCACCCGTGGAGCGCGAGAATGGGCCGGCTGTTGTTGTCTTTACCGTACCATAGCTTTGCAGCTAAATGTCCGAATAGCATTGGTATCTGTACCTCTTCAAATGGAGCCTGAAATATTTGTAATTTTATGAATTCTATGCCAATTATTCTTGCAAAAGTAGACTTAGGTACTAATTTTCCATTTCACTTGAATAGAAGTGATGCGCCTGCTACTAATGTTAGAGCAAAATTCAGTTTACATGTTGATGTTATGAAACTAGATATATTTGAATTGCGCTATACTGTTTAATTATTCAACTATTCAAGAAGCTATTCAATAAATTAAATAATAGGAAATACATAATGCCTAATGACATTTAAAAACTACTAACCTCCTTGGTACTAATTTTCCTGTGATAAATGCTTCCTAATGGTCTTATAGGTTGTATTTTCTGAACACTAGGGTTCAAAATGACGTTTAAAAGCTGACGTTTTGCCATATTGACTCCGGTACCCGTTTGTATACGTAAGGGTAATAAATGCTTTTGTGGATAAATTAATTAAATAACTATTCAATTTCACTAGGAAAAATAATTGAGGTTATGTGTAACACTGGACGCGATATAAATATAACATAATACTTAATTACAAATTCAATGTGGATTGAAATTAAAAACACTTCGCGCTTTTTACGTAAACATTGCACAATACTTCATTATTTTACGCGATTAATGCTTTGTGACGAGAGATCAGGGCGCGTGCGCTGTGCACTTTGGTAAATTGCTCACTGGGTGGCTCACCGTCCGTGGAGTAAAGCGTATAAGGAAGCACAAACCCAGCCAAGGTTAGGTATTTACGGCATTCGTATACGTTATTACGTCATTGCGTTGCGATATCCGTCATTATCAAATGAAACATATCTATTCTTCAGTGCGATACTCATCATCTATCAAAGGAAACGTTTGACTAAATATAGGTAGGTATTCTTCAGCGTTAGCAATTTTAGTCCTTTAAGGTATCTATTGCAAAAGTACCAATATGGCCGATATTCAATACATAATTTTATTTTATTTTCATTTTATTTTATAATAGGTACCTAGTATATATATTCGTCGTGAAAAAAAGTTTATTAACTGTAAATCAAGGGTACCTACATATTTTTGCTATCTCCTATATTGTGTGATCTGAGTTTTACTTAGGTACTTGATTACCACCCATGTTGTTCAGTCACCAGCATTAAATATCTGCCAAAACATAGGCGGCATAAATATCTGATACGACTCTATTTGTAAAACCGTAAGGATGTGTCAGATATTTATGCCGCCTTTGTTATGGCGGATATTGGCGCTGGTGACTGTACGCACAGTAGAGGTAGTGTTTGAGAAAGAAAAGAAACTTTTGTTATGTATTTCTTGTCATGTCACTTAGATAAGGTTTTACATAGGTTGTACGGCGGCGGCGGTGTTGTCGTAAATGTGGCGATGTGCCTATGACATCGCTCAAGCCGCTTCAGATCATTCAGAATAATCAGAATCGTTTCCTCCGTAGGGCGACTGGTGCCCTGTCGAACCTCAGTCTGCACCACGACATGGGGATTAGCACCATGTATGGTTTCTTTAAGCAAACTGCCAGACGTGATTTTGACAACGCTCCCCATCATAGGAATTAATCCGTTAGTTAGGAAGGCTGTCGACTGTAGCTGTCGATATTACAACCGGTACCGCCTCCGCACCGCGCCGCCACCGCTGTCAGTGCGTTTGCAGTTTGCAGCATTAGGCGTTCCCGCCGGCGGCGACGTCCAACGCGTGATCGCGACAACACAGGCACATATAGTCCCTATATTCATCCCGGTACCGCCGCATACCGGGTAGAGTCAGTCAAACCCAGGTCAAACTAGCTGAGTTTCTTGCTGGACTCTACTCAGCTACGCTAGGTTTAGTGAACCAGCGACAAAACGCCCAGTAGCTCGATTCCACTGACACACTTCAGATTCGGTTGAAACCGCTCCACCAAGCTCACTGGAGCGAAAACTTAGAGTATTCCAGTGTTTAAACCGCCCGCGTGGTCGTGTCGGAGGTTTCCCCTGGATTTTCCTCAGGCCACCCTCCAACCGCGCCCTCCTATCGCTTTAATGGGCACGGCCGATAAAACCACAGACAGGTTAAAAAAACAAGTGCGAGTCGGACTTCGCACATTTAGGGTTCCGATTCAAACCGACGACCGCAAAGTTAAGTTGGTTTTTATAGGAAAAATAAGGAAATTTCAAAGAAAAAATCTAATTTTTTAATACATTAGTATTTGTTGGTAAAATATACGTAATAAACATTACTACCAAATTTTAAGTTTATAGGTCCTGTATTTGGGAAGTTAAAAAATTCTTCGGAACAAAATTTCGTAAAAAGTTTGGTGGCTTCTAATTCCTTTGTTTTCGAATATTTTTTTAATTAAAAATATAGTAAGTATCTACTCAATGAGCTCTAAACAACGATACCCCTCTCGATAGGGTAGGATAAAAAAAAATCGCACCCCCAAAACATTTAAAAATAAGTTTTGACTATTTGTATGGCTTTGGGCCAACAAGATGCTTATATACTGTGTAAATTTGAAACCTGTAGCTCCAATCGCTTGGCAGTAAAGTCTGTGTGACAGACGACGGACGGACGGACGGACGTCCGGGCGTCACCAATAGGGTTCCGTTTTGACCCTTCTGGTACGGAACCCTAAAAACGCTGGACAAAAGCACCAATTTTTTAGGTTAGGTACATAAATGTTTTTGATCGGAACCAACTACTCCGTAGGCCATCTTACATTTTATAGGGATAGAAATAAGCATTAAAACAAAGAGTATATAATAAGATTAATAAGTATGTTGCATTAAAATGGGAGAAAACTGTTTTCAGCGTTTATGAAAATGTGCTCTGTGAAGGGGTGAAAACGGGGTTGTTTTCTCTGAAATCGCATGAAAACCCGCACGATTTTTCTACTCTAAAAAAAAAGAAGTATATATATAGTACCTACTGTTGGAGCAGTCCGTAACAATAGGTAGGTTTGTGAGATTATGACATTACCACGAGTAGGTATCACCTATTTCTAACGTAAAAAGTTAAATATCATCAGTATACCCAAGGTAGCACGTCAAATCAAATCAAACAATGGAACTTGTCAGGTAGAAACATTCTATATTCTACAAAAAATATCACAATAATATTTATTTATAACTTTCTATCAGTACTTTCTAGGTAGTATTTTTATTTTATCAATCTCAAAAATAATTGGCACTTAATTCACCATAAAAAGTCTCCACATAATAGACACTGTCGTTAGGCTTCATCGTCAACAAAAGAAAACAATTACCTATCAATGACTGGATAATCTATCCGTACGAAATATTATCGCGCAAACCTTAAATTTGAATAGGTCGAAATCGCTGCGTACTCGAGGCAAAATCTCTATACTCTAGATGCGGCGACCTCGCTGCGCGCTCGCCTCGCTTCCAAGTCGCTCGCAAGTCGCTAGTGTGATAAGGCTCTAACCTCGCAAAGAGTGTAGGTATTGTGCAACAATAAGTATGTACCTCTTGAGTTTTGAAATATCAACCCGTATGAGAGGCCCGCAAAAAAAAGGAACTTCTGAAACTTATTTCCGAGCATAAAACTTAATTTAGGCATATTTATGGTCGGTTGGGTAAAGCATCCATTGAATGGCATCCATTATGATTATGAAGGATTTTCGCCACTACTGATAATGATACGGTTTGTAGTAGGTAAAGATAAAATGCTCATAACTAGATTGGTGTACCGTCAAAAGATAGGTTTACTCTGACTACTTCATGTACCACAATACTATAAAGTAGGTATATTGTTTTCTTGCGTCAAAGAATCTATACTTAAACTCTAAATCAAAAATGCTGGCTGAATTATAAAAATTCTAAAGTAGGAGCTAATAGAGGTTCATGAACAGCGTTTTTCAGAGCAGTCAACAGAGGTCTCTGCACACGAGAACAGGCGCCGCGCCAGTCGTCGAGGTCCATGGCCCACAACGCTGCGCCGCGCAGACCCGCGCGCATCACAAGTGACGTCATCAGGTGAACCTCCTCAGGACGCAGGTACGAAGCCCATTGCGAACCGTACACGGCATACGTGCCTTTGCGTGTACGAGTTTCATGCCAGTCTTCCGGTTTGAAGGCGCATCGCTGTGGAGAAGAAAATCGTGTAAACTTACTATTTAGTTACTACAAGGTAGGCACTTAATTTACACGGAAAAGTTATCTAATCTGAGATAGACCATGTGCAGAACAAAGTACAAGATGTGTAAATCATTCAATACCTAAGTCTGAATATTTGGCGACACAAGATAAGATATCGTTAGGCGTATTGTAAATGCCATAGAAAACATGCTTTGCCATTACCGACAATTTTATAACCGGCGTTTTTATGAATAGATAAACCATCATCATTCATCATTATGGAATAGATAAACAATCATCATGATGAATGATGATGTCGTGTTAACCCATTAAGGAAGTAAAACCATTTTACTTCCTTAAGCGCGTATTACACTGTCCTGAATTCAGGACACTTAGAAGGGTTCCGACCTATACGTTAGAGCGAGATGCTTCAACTCCCCTCCACTAGTTAGGACGCCTGATTCAGGACAGTGTAATACCCGCTTTAATGGGTTAACTCTTGCGAAATAGGTACACATAGATAATCAAACAGTGTAAAGACAAACCTCATGATAAGCTAAGAAGCCGGGAACTCCCGTGAAGGGCCCAGGCGCGCCGGGGCCGAACACGGGCGCGCCCACCTCGCGGCTGGTTACCGTCCTCAACGAGTAGGTTCTAGCGTACGCTGGGACTCCTAGCACTAGTTGCCTGGCTGGCACTACGCTGGCCCAGTAATCTACTGTAGTGTTCTGAAAAAAAAGAGAATAGGTACTTAGTTATGAATAATTTGTTTTAGTACTGCTAACTTTTTAATAGCTCTATTGCCAAAAAATTTGACGACCGCTTTAGCTTAGTTGGTAGTGAGGTAGTGACCCTGCCTACGAAGCTGGAGGTCCCGGGTTCGAATCCCGGCCGGGGCATTTATTTGTGTGATGAGCACGAATATTTGTTCTTGGGTCTTGGATGTTTTCTATGTATTTATTTATCTATATAACTATGTATATGGTCGCTTAGTACCCATAGTACAAGCTTTGCTTAGTTTGGGGCTAGGTTGATTTGTGTAAGATTGTCCACAAATATTTATTTATTTATTTATTTAATACCTGCTGCGTTGTTAAAAACGGCCCTTTGATAGATGAGAAGGAGGTGTCCAAAACTTTTCTAACTTATTTATTTATTTGTATCTACTTTTAAACCTACACTATCTTTGGTGGTATTTTGGTATTTATTCATACTCACAAAGTTATTGTCCCATAGTTCCGATGGTTCCAAAGGCATCAAGTAACCAGTTCGTCCTGTAGAAGTAGCGTAATAATCATTAGCAGCGATTGCTAGCCAGTCCACGGTCTCTTTCAATACCGAGTGGTCGTAGGCCTTAGATGCAATTTCAGGCGATGCCGCCACCATAGCCGAGAATTCCATGGCGTGAGATCGCAATTTTTGCGATAATTCTACCAGCAACGCGCTGAAATTATCCCTATCTCCAAGTTGCCTGTGAGACGAGCAATGGACCTGCAAATAATTCCCAAGGGTTCAAGGGCTGAGATCTAAATAGTGCAAGGAAGTATATGTAGGCACCAATAAATTGGTAAATGAACTGACCTGATTACAACCAGGATACTGCCAGGCAATTTGCAAACCATCGAAGTTCCATTTCCGTAAAAATCTGTAGGCAGATCTGATAAACTTCTTCCTATTGTCTGGGCTCGCAGACATTTCTCGCCACTTCTCTTCCTCAGAGTCTTCGAGACCACCAACGCCTAAGATTACTTTCACTCCAGTTTGTCGAAGACTTGTAATTTTACCAAAGAAGTCTGCAATTAACAATTAAATTCATTTTTATAGGGTCATGGTCTCTATATAAATTCTCTATTTATAATAATGATAGAATAATTTACCATTTTCCACATCAAGTTCTGGATTTCCTGGGACTATTTTGAAAGACTTATAGTCAAGATGAGCCCAAGCATATATGACATGGGTGCACATTGACGCATCTAGTTGATCAGGACCGAAACTTCCGTTTTCCGGCCTGTAATAAAAATATTATTCACAAAAATCAGAAAGTCCACGTACATAATTATATTAATGTGCCATTAGGGAATAAAAAATCGTGGATTTTACCTGTAATAAGCCCAGTTCGTGAAATAACATCCAACAATCGGTTTTTCTTCTGATTCCACAACAGTATCGCCTTCTGCAGTTATTCTTAGATTCGCTTTACTCCTGCATCGCGATTTAGATGGCTCGTCACAGTGATTCTGCAATGGTGAATAATAGTTTAGATATACAAGCCACGATACAACGAAGAACTTATACCTACATTATTGTAGATCAAGTTTACCCCATTCCAAAGTAATCCATCTGGGCATGTTAGCTGCATGTATACTCCATTGAAACATAGGTAATATCTATTGCATTTAGTGTCGTCTCCTCTGAACATCATTCCCGAGCATGGTCGCCCGTCCAGGTAACCCTGTAAAATGCAATTAATTAAATCATAACACGATGCTGCATGTTTATGAATGGTATTGCTCGTACATTTGTAAAAAGAAACGTACACTCGTCTCAATGTCAGAGTCTATTTCAGGAACAGCTGGCGACGACTCTGCGGATTCCGATTCGCTGGATTTATCAGTTTCACCTACTGTGACTTCTGGTCCTGTTGCACCTGGTACTGTGGACAATAAATATATACAAAATGAAATTGATTCCTACCACAGCTCTTTTACCGATGTGTCATGATTTTCCGAGTATTTTTCTGTCTAAACATAATTATTTCCTTTGGAATTGAAGATAACTGCCACAGTCGTACTAACCTTCCTCTAACCCACATGGTGGTGGCGCTTCCTTGCCCCTCAGGACGTGATTGATGTTGGCCAACAGCGGACTCTTGCCACATCCGCAATATTGTCCCGTGAAATCGTCCAGGTCTAGGGCCCACACCATGTTGCCTCCAAGACCCATGGCGCGAGCATACTCCGCCTTATGGCGCGTCATAAAATCGTCGTCAAAGGACACCCATTGGTCACCGCGTGTGGCGTACGGACCCATGCGGCCACCAGGGTCTCGGACAACTTGCCAACCGTGGACTCTCACGCGTTCGCAAATCTGTAGAAGGTCAGATAAGTTGATTGTGATAGAATATTACTATGAAAGTTACTGGATTTATTTAGGTTCATTAAATTCTGCTGGGCTAAGTTAATGTTGCTGTAAGCGCCGTGCATCCCTTACACAAAAATACACGTTTATGCAATGTAGATGCTGTTACCGATATGATAAATGTATGATATACTCGTAATGTTTTGTAGGCGGAAGTTTACCTCGTAGAAAGCCAAGAAGCCTCTCGCCCGGGTTTCGTCTCCTGGCTCACCACCAGCATCTGCGGGAGCGCTAAGACCATTGGCGGAGTTGTCCAGAAGCGAGAAAGACTGGCCATACATGGGCACGCCCAACACTAGCTTTTGCCGAGATGCTCCTTTGTGGATCCAATAGTGTACGGTGAAGTTCTGTAGAAGACATTAATCGATGGTAACTGGCATAATTCATCGAGTGAAATATCAGGCCGTTAAAAAAGTTAAAGTATAGAAGCGAAACTTACTGCGTTAAAGGTCATATCATCATCGTCTTCGCGAGCGTACATAGGCGCGATGTGCCCAGTCTTCTTGTCCCACTGGCCGTGATAGTCGTACGTCATCAGCGCAATCCAGTCCAAGTATTTCGATAGAGTTGGTACATCGTACGCTATTCGGAATAGACAAATAAAACATATTTTTAATTTCAATTGTATTAATAGGTTTAGTGATTCATATGTAACAATACAATACAATAGAATACAAATACTCTTTATTGCATAACCTCAACAAAAGTAACACATAACAGTACATAATGACAATGAGAATAATTGACAATTATAAATAATTAAAAAGTTTGCTATCTCTAAAACAGGATTTCGAAACAATGGAATAAATAAATAAAAAATAATTTACTTCTTAAAATCCTCAATAAAACATTTGAAGAAATGTTAATGTATGAAAATAGCAAATCTAAGTACAGTCAAGTATTTACGTGAACATTTGATTAATAAATTATAGCTGATAGCAAGACTACCTACCATAATCAATAACTCGTTTGCTGCCAGAAACAGCAGTGGATAGAAGAAGACCTCGTGGGTTGAAGGCAGAGTAGAGCTCCTTTACTAAGCTGGCAAACCCTTGCTTGTCGGAATACGGACCCTTTTCACACTCTACCTGTAACCAATTCATTATTATTGGTTACTTTATTTGAAATAGTATGCAAGAAGATATTATATTTCCTCATTTTGAATACAATATTGTTCCATGATGATGATACTTACTTGCCAACACTTAGGATATTCCCAATCCAGGTCCAATCCATCAAATCCGAACTGTTCAATGAAGTCTAACGCGTGAACGACAAACTTCTTCCTAGCCGACGGGTTGTTCACTAGGCGCGAGTACTTGTCGCCAGCGGAGTCATTCCAGCCTCCTAGACCAATGACAACCCTCACGCCTCGACTCTTAAGGGCTACAACCTTTTCATAGAATTCTGGAAGGTATAGCATATGTAGTTATAACCAGTGCTTTGAACGAGTTATGTTTTACAAAGGATCAAAGGTTGTTGGTGTTTGGTACATACTGTTCTCCACATCCAAGAATGTGTCATGCGGCTTCATGACCAAGGTCTCGGCATCGAGGACGGCAAATGCATATACAACATGTGTGCACAGCGAGGGATCGATGTCACTCGGAGTATATTTTCCTGGTCCGGGTCTAAAATTTTAACAGTAACGAACTAGTTAACAGCTTCCAGAGCCAAGCAGAATATCAGCTATAAACCATGAATTTTAAATTCAATGGATGGTTTGCATGGTTTGAAGCCAGAATGATAACCGAGTAACTAACCTGTACCAAGCCCAATTGGTGTAATAACAGACAACTTTATATCTTTCTTCAACTGTTGGAATTATCGGTTTTTTAGTTGTTTGAACGATGGGGCTCATTTGCGAAGTTGGTCTAATAGGCCGCACAGTTGACGGTTTGTTATAACCAGGCCTTACTTCTATGTCTTCAAGATCGTCATCTTCATCTATGGATGGTCTGTTGGTGGTGGTGTGATGGTGTGGTGGATAGGTCGGCTTCGGTCGAACGGGCTCTAACTCTATTTTAGGATTAAGGAAGCCTTGCTTAATTGTGTTGAGGAGCGGGTGTTTGCCCTGTCCGCACCTAAAATATAATATTGTCAAATTTGAGTACAATTGAACGAAATTTACATTAATTATTGATATTATTAGAACAATAAAGCTGCCGTTAGGTACCTGTTTCTAAAGTCATCAAGATCGAGTGCCCAAATCATACCGCCTCCAAGATTCAAAGATTTAATGAATTCAGTTTTCTTCCTTACAATGTCAATATCATCAAAACCGACCCACTGATTGCCTTTGTAAGCATATGGACCCATTCTCCCATAAGGATCCTTTTCTACTATCCATCCGTGATTTCTGATCCGGTCACAAATCTGAAATTAATGAGCATGTTAAGTATAGATCTGTTGAACAACACCAAGGCAGAAATTTGATGGTTAAGTAACTTACTTCATAATTTTTTATTTTATAGTTAATAGATGTATGTAAGTATTAGTATGTAGGTATTTGTTATTGTATTTTTCACACCACCTGCTCGTCAATGCCCAATTATATATCATGCAAACCTTACCGAAAGCAAATCATTATAACCCTTGGCTTAGGCCGGGTAGTAATATCGTACTGAATCTCATTATAACCCGCCGGGTAATAATGTGATTTCACTTTTCATAGTTCTTATAGTTCTGTCATTAAAGTCTAATGTCGTGAAGTCCACTAAGCGGCGAGGAGGCGGCACACCAGCTCTGTGTTTTGTTTGGAACGTCGTGTTCGAAACAAAAGACTGCGTCGTCGGCCGCCGCCTGTAGCGCGTCAAGCGCGTGGATTTAGTACTGAATATTTATAGAATTACATTTTGGAGTTTTCTTTTACATTATTCTCATATTTTATTACATTTTTAAATAAAATCACTATGTAATATCCGTGCCTCGGACGTAGCTAGGGCTGGCCTTCCTCCCTTCGCAGTTGTTGCAGCAATGTAAATAAATATATTATATATTTGTGGACAGTCTTACACAAATCTACCTAGTCCCAAAGTAATCAAAGCTTGTATTATGGGTACTAGTCGACGATATACATATACGTATAAAGATAAATATATACTTAAAATACGAGTACATAGAAAACATATAACATTAAGGAACAAAATACTTGTGCTCACCACACAAATGAATGCAAGCAGTCGTGGATGTACTAGGTATTAAATACCAAAAACAAGATCCGCGTGAGTTACAAGAAGCTTAATTATATGGAGTAAAACAGATTCTATTAAAATGGATACTAAAATTTGCTGCGATTGACTGATTTAATTCTGTTTTTAGTAGCCTTGGTTTTTTTATTGCCTCGCAAGAGGTGAGAAAAAGTAGAGTATACTCCTCGGGGATAAAGCTGTTTTTGCCTTGGGAGCGCTTAAATCCCTCACTACACTCAGGACTCAGTCTTAATTCCCTCGCTTCGCTCAGGAATTAAGTCATTACTCCCTCGCTCCGCTCGGGAGTAAAATTTGGAGTCCTTCGTTACGTTCGGGATTCAATATAGCACCCGTGACATAAAACAGTGTTTTATCCCCTTGGTGTATAATCTACTATTTGTTTCTTTATTGTAAAATGTATATTGAATAAATCATAACGCATTCAGTAAATAAATGACTTACTTCATAATATGCCAAGAAACCTTTGGCCCTAGTGTATTCTCCTGCTTCTCCTCCCGCCACAGCAGGTAAGTTCAACCCGGTAGCCTCTCCTCTGCCGAGCAGGTCTGGGTCTGTGTCCCATTGGACCCCGGTCGTGAATGTTTGCCCGTACATTGGAATACCCATCACGAGCTTCCTTGATGGTGCACCTTTAGCCATCCAATAGTGAATTGTGTAGTTCTAAAATTTGCACGAATTCGTAATATATCAAAAACAATAAAAAAATATAATTTGTAACTAGCTTCTGAGGTAGGTTTGTAGCATGACTTACAGCATTGAAATAAGTTGTGTCGTCATCAGGGTGATAGTACAGTGGTGCCACGTGCCCAGTCTTCTTATCCCACTGTCCGTGATAGTCGTAAGTCATAACAGCGATCCAGTCCAGGTATCTAGCCAGCACTGGGACATCGTAGCCCTCGTCTATGACCTTCCTGTTGGGGGACACGGCAGACGACAGAAGCAGTCCTTTGGGTTTCATCACTGCAGATAGCTCTCGGATCAGGTCAGAGAAACCTTCTTTATCGGAATCAGGGCCCTTAGAACAATCCACCTGAAAAAAAGTATAGACAAGTAGAAGTATACGTTGCCACGAATCTTGCACTATATGGCGAAGCGAAGACCGGATTAACTGGTTCAGGTAAACTTTAATCTTTTATTTTTTAAATGTTCATTATACTAAAAAAGGCTTGTTGTAAATGGCATAAAGTATTATCTCCCAGTCAATTTTTCCTAGTTTGAGACGATGGTAGGAGTTAGGTTCTGTAATTATGATCAGACACGTTCACTGTGTTCATTTTTTATTCATCTTTACTCGGTTACGTTCATAATCTTATTATTCACTTGTTTGTCTTTAAAAACAAATTACCTGCCAGCACTTAGGATATTCCCAGTCCAAGTCAAGTCCATCGAAATTGTACTCCTCGATAAACTGAACCGCGTGTGTGACGAAGCGTGCGCGTGCGATGGGATCGTTCACCAGTCTGGAGTATTTGTCGCCTTCTGAGTCGTTCCAGCCGCCCAGAGCCAGCGAGACCTTTACACCATACCGCTTGTACTCCACTACCCGTTCGTAGAGACCTAAAATGATTAAATGTTTGCTGTACTAATAGTGAAATACACAATATTCTAATTATAGTTATATTACAATTTGATATGCATGTATACCTAGTTTATACGTATGTCAAATAAAACATTTGAGTTTGACTGTCTACGGATCTTTCTCGAATCAAAATAGCTGAAGTCTACAAATTGCGATCGAAGCTTGTATTTAAATTCTTTTTCAGGAATAGTATGACGTACTTTAATCACACATACACAATTACTTGGATTTTTTTATGCGAGGCTACAAAAAGGATTGTAAGATTGAAATACGAGCGAGCCGAGTGGTTCAAAAGTATAATCCTGAGCGTACTGTGCTTTTTAATATTTTTGAGGATATCCTTCGAATAACCAGGATTAGAACTTACGATTGTCATAATCCGCCCAGGAATCGTGCGCCGTGATGAGTCCGTCACTGCCGAGCACCGCGAAGCCGTAGACGATGTGCGTGCAGAGAGTGGGGTCGATGTCTTCGGGTCCGTACTTGCCAAGTCCAGGCCGGTACCACGCCCAGTTGGTGTAGTAGCACACTACCTTATACTTGGCTGGAATTACGAATAGCACAATTGACAAAAATACACATAAATTGTGCTAATATCCCATTGGGATTTAAAACATATTAGCCATTGCGACGCTTTCTTTACTGAAACACGTCAGTAGTACCTATATGCAAATTTCCTCAAAAGGTAGGCCTAGTTATTTAACTTTAACTCGATAGTTCATGTGAAAACTTTCAAACTTTTCCGAAAATATTCCTTTGATGAAGATTTTGTAATTTCTACCGCGCATACCTGGCACCTGGCACAAATAGTTTTATTTTTTTACTACTCACTATTAAGTAAAGATGGCTTTGTTGGCACTTCCGGTTGTGTGGGAGAAGGGACCGAAGCAATCGGGTGTGTCGGTTTGGAATGCTCGGGGTGCTCGTGTTCGGCGGGCCTGGGCGGCTTTTCCACCATCGGCTTCGCTGTCGTCATGCCGCTCTTGCTTTTGCATTTTGCGTTCTTGGGCCAGTCGCAGATTTGCTTATTCTAGAATAATTACTTATGTCGGTGAAGTGTGTATAAGTTATATCGCGTGGTTATGGTGGTCATGGTGATAATGCCATAAACAGGCGAAGTAACATATTTTGGTGGTAAAAGTTAAGAGGAAGCGTATTGAAACACTTCATATATATCTGCCATTTTTAGCTGTCTCAATAAGTTTATTTTACTAAACGGTTAAAACTCACGTATTAATGGTCACTTCGGGCGACATGTTCCCCCCCGAACCCCCGACTCCCGAAGAGTTCGAAACATGTCGCCCGAAGTGACAATTAATACGTGAGTTTTAACCGTTTAGTAAAATAAAGTTATAACATGTCTCACGAAAGTTTAAATTCAAGTGTCTCAATAAGAATAAAAGTTCAACAAGTATTAGGTGGTATATACGTGTGCATTTAAATTATATTCTTAGTATGTGTGTACGGACATGTCATGCATGTATACATTATTATACATAGGGAGTAAGTAATCCTTGCAATCATTACTCAAAGAGTACATCTGAATGTCTACCAAATTAGACCCTTTACAGGACAAGCTTCTCACGAGGTGGCTTGATGTATGTATACATTATTATACGCAATGATGACACCCACCTCATTCCAATGAAGGCCGGCGCTACAAGGGAATTCTTCGAACTTTCCAAATAGACAGTGTCTGTAGCGAGTGCAATCTCCTTCAAGCTTGGCGTATTCACCATTCTCGCAAAGTTCTGTGGATTGATTATTAAATACTATAGATCCTATTATATTAGGTACAGGTGTATGTAGGTATTTATTGTAATTATAATCAATAATCATATCTATTGGTATTGGCAACTTACCCAATAATGGAGAAGATTAGAACATGCCGCATGCAGGATAGGTTTAAATAAAACGGAAAATATATATATTTACTTATTTTATTTTTATAAAAGCACGTATGATACAACATTAGTAGGTACATAGGTAGTTTAAAATTATCACATCGTTTTATGTTATTTACAATAGGAAGGAGATTAACCACTGACAAAAATATTACTGGTAATTAGGAACTCAATACGGTATTAAACCCATAGTCAAATCAGCAACTTTTTATTAAATGTCAAAAACGATTTGTTAATATGAAGTTTGTAGGGAAATACTGTCTTAGTGACGTCACTAAGACAGTGTGAGTAAGTTTGTTCAAGTCAGCGTCCTTTTTAAATCTTTGTGTCTATAAAATCTTTCAATTAGCTAAAATAAATTAATAATTGATGTTTTTCGAGTATTTTCGTTAGATCTTTTATTAGTCAAGTAAAAAATAATTTATTTTTACCTTAGTTTAATACCCTATTAATAAATTAGCTTAGTAAATTGTACAACACTAAGTTTAATTTAAGTATGTTGTGTTATCTAATTATACTTGAATCCTTATTTAAACTTTAGAATAAGTATTTAATTAGTCTTTATAACAGAGCAGGCAAGCAACACCGAGGCCGAAACACCTCCTTGGAACGTTTGTGCTCCAAAAATAAATTATGTGTATTCATGCCAGTAACCGCGAGAACAAGAACTACACAGACTTTGGATTTGAATTTATCAGCGATTTTCCATATTTGCTGCGCGTATATTATACTCGCTCGGACTTGAGTGTTCGGAAACGAGCGCGCGCTACAAATAAGAAACCAATTCTAAGTAGGTAATTCCAACTCAATAAACCCTTGAAACTGATAACATGTCTCTCTCCACTAGATTCTAGTGTACTAACTTGTTTGGTCCTGCAGCTGCATCGCGGCAGGCGCGCCGGGCCGCACGCCGCGGCGGTCGCCGCACGAGTCCTTGCGCGGGAAGTCGCACTGTCCATTGGACCACACCAGCCCGGGCGCGCAGCTCTGCGCCACCAGCTGTCCGTTCACGCACACGAAGAACTTCTCGCATTTAGGGTGCGGGTGGTAGGTGCCGGTTTGGCAGCGCTGATTAAATATCGATTTCACGCATTAGGTATTTGGTTATATTATAGCTTCCTAATTCACAGGGGCGTATTTATGGCTACATGGGCAGGGTAACGGTCAAAGGCGGCACATCACCGGGGGCGGTGTGTATCCACCGGCATGTATGCCCTCTTTTGTTTCATTAGATTTTTCCCTGACTCAAGGTGCTGTGAAACGAATTGGGGTTGGGATAATACTTAGGTATAGTTCGTACAAACCTGTAAGGCCAATTGCTGTCAAATGAACGCAAGCAAAAATCTACCTTACAGTCAGAGCTAGAGTCTTACTTAGAAGTCTAGTTAAGCTTGCGTTCGTTTGACAGAATTTAGCCTTAGCCTTAGAGTTGTGTCCGAACTATACTACAATTTTTTTCGAGGTTATAACCTAATTGCTAGCGAAACTCGGGTTGACATACAATGCAGTTGTAAATATATCTAATATATCTATGTACTTTAAATCTGTGTTCTGTATTAAAATACCTGCTTAGGTGTATTTTCGAACGCTGTTTAGATACCTACAAAATATTCAAATAATATACGTAAGACAGAATTTACTGTAGATAGGCAGACGTACCGTTGGTAAGGTGGTGAGATTTTCAGTGGGTTTTTTGGAGGTAGTCCACTGTGGTCTCATGGTTGACGTAGGCGGAGTCTTCGTGGCACCAGGCATGACTGAACAATAAATAACACCGTTTAATATATACGAAGTGTCAGAATATATGTTTGTCACGTTGTGTTGTGATTAAATTTGCAAGGTTACTCGATCTGAGAAATGGTAAAAAGCGAAAATCGATAGCATGTAGCGCCGGTGAGAGATATATATATTCCCTAATAGCCGCCGTCAGCGTCTCGCTAGAACTGAAGTCTCTGTCTCCTGTCAGCATATATGTCTCTGGGTTGAAAGTACTAACCATCGCACATGGCGAATTCACCCCAGTCGCAGCGTTTGGCACGCTTGTCGAAGTGCAGGCCAGGCGGACACATCTGCCTGCGCCAGCGGCCGCCGACGCACAGCACGTATGCGTCGCAGCGACTGGCCGCTGCCAGCGAATCGCTAGAGCCACACTCGTTGTCCTCTCTGCATATATGTCGCTGGGTTGAAAGTACTAACCATCGCACATGGCGAATTCAGCCCAGTCGCAGCGCTTGGCACGCTTGTCGAAGTGCAGGCCAGGCGGACACAGCTGCCTGCGCCAGCGGCCGCCGACGCACAGCAGGTATGCGTCGCAGCTACTGGCCGCTGCCAGCGAATCGCTAGAGCCACACTCGTGGTCCTCTGCAGGGACTTTGCTTGGCGCTGCTGTTAGTAAAGCATTATAGCATGAAAGCTTTTTTCTAAAGAAATAAAACAAGTTAGACTATGATGCCGCTATATATTATCGTTGTATTTCTCCCTTGATAGATAAAAGCCTATCCTTAAAGGGATAAGTTCGCCTTTGTACATACTATTTCCTTTTGTATTTTTCATAATTGTTTTATGTACAATAAAGAGTTTTACTACTACTACTACTAAAAGCAAATGCTGGAAATGGCTTTATTGGTATATTGAAGATGAACAGTGACTGTGATATGATTTTCGTAAGTACTTAATTAATCCAAATAAAGGAGTAGGGTGTAGATTAGATAATGTAGTTAGACGTAAGTAGATAACTAGAGATACATCTATAATTCTATATTGGTTATCGCTTCCCATTATATTACAAGAAAGGACTATATTAGTAACAATGAATACTTACAGTATTTTATTTCACGAGCAATGGTTAACCATAGTGGTAGTTGTGACACAATACGAACACTAGTCAATGCATGTGAACTCATAGGGGTTTATCCAGAAACCACGCGAGGTTTTTTTGGGCCTCTTTTAGACCCCCCCTCCCCCCTTGGTGATCTTTGGTGAGGTTCTAGACGACCCCCCCTCTCCCCACGAAACCTCACGTGTATTTTTTGAATTTATCACCACCTATTAAATCATTTAAGTAAATGAAGTATATTAGTTGATCTTGTGTTTATTTTGGTAGGTATATGCGTTATGCAAAAGCGATTGTGTAATGTTTCCTATCTTTTAAGAAAATGCTACGATATCATTTATCGGTATTGTAGGTGCAGAAAAAAATACACGTGAGGTTTCCTTGTACCCCCCTCCCCCAACGTGATCAATAGTGAGGTTTTCGTAACCCCCCCACCCCTTTGGAACCTCGCGTGATTTCTGGATAAGCCCTAGCTCCTACGCTATCCGATGTGTAAATGTACTTACAATCTTACATATAGGTCAGCATCCAACCATGGCTCACCCGCGCTCGTAAGATAATTTAAGTACTGTAATTTATTATTTTTTGCCATTTATAATGATAATTAAATCTGTATGTGATTCTAACGTGATTATGGTGTAAGATCATGGATAGATATAGATATTCAATACTAGACTTCAGTAGGATCTGATTATTAGGTATATAGGTAATATATGTATGTAGCTTACATGTCGTAGGCGGTCTAGTTGGCCGAATAGTAGTAGTCCTTCGGGTCGCCATAGTGGACTGCGTACTCGATGAACCTACAAATAAACATACTGAATCATTCTTCATTCAAATATTGATTTGTATAAAAAATTTGATATCTTCCGAAGTTTCGGTCAAATACCTACGCTGTTATTAAATACTTTAAAGCAAATTATATAGGTTATAAATCACTCTACTGAAACCACTTCAGGACTTACTTTGACACTTGGCGTACTTTGGCCAATCGCAGTAGTTCTGATTAGGGCTCCAGTGGAGGCCAGGGGCGCAGCGCTGCTGACGCCACACTGAGCCATCGCAGTGCAAATACGCGTTGCAGTCCCCGACCACCGGACGGTACGTTTGACCGTTGCAGGGAGTACCATCTAAGGATTCTCCTGGTTTAAAGAACATTTTAATTAGGTAATGCTTAGCGGGCTTCTACAAATTTTTGCGCAGATTTCCTGTTTTGGATAGGTTAGTACTTTATTTTTATGTATGCATTATTTATTTGACCCATTCAATGCTAATTACTCACTCAATGCATCAAAACCACAGGACATTAAATAGGTAAAACATCAAAACGTTACGGGCGCTTTTCGCTACATATGGACTACCTAGTGGGTAGTCCGTAGCAGGTACGACGAGTACCTACGTAACGCTACGAGAGCAGTTTAGCCGTTAGCAGTGAAAGGTGTAAATTGCAACATAATTGTTAGGAATACTGTTATTCCTTAACAGCGGACAATAAGCACAAGAAAGTTTCGTACCTTCGAGTCATTTTCGTAATAATCAAAGAAGTAAGTGGACCATTTTACGGAAAGTTGTACACTCGAGTTTTTTTTAAGTTTGGATAAAATCGGGTTTTTCTACTCTGAATCGAAAGCACTTTCGAATTTCGAATGATATAGGGGTAAAAAAGTGTCCCAATTTTTTTTATTCCATTCCGTTACCGTTTTCATACTAATCTTGTAATGCTTGTATGGTGGTAACGGAATGGAAAAACTGGAAATTGTATGAAAAATTTGGGACACTTTTTTTCTCCTATTAGGTTCGAAAGTGCTTTCGATTCCGAGTAGAAAAAACCCGATTTTATCCAAATTAAAAAAAAAGTCGAGTGCACAACTTTACGTAAAATGGCCCAAGTAATATGTTCTATTATTACTATTATCGCTTTGAAACTTTTTTTAATATTTAGTATAATTACCAGAGCTCGCTGGTGCTTCCGTAGTAGGTTTAGGCGTGGTAGTAGTTGAAGTGGTAGTTCGTCTGGTGGTGGTAGTTCGTCTGGTCGTGGTAGTTGTAGTAGTGATGGTGGGTCTCGGCGGTGGTCGGGAGGTAATGGGCGCGAGTGTGCTCGTGGCTGTAGTGGCTTCACTGCTTGACGAGCCTGGCGAACAATAAACTTTAAAAATATACTTATATCACTATATGGATGGTGTTTCGCTCAGATACCCATATTATAGTCTATTTTTATGTCTATAAAGTACTGAGGCTTAATACGGCTATGTATGCCGTTAGACGCGATTCTGACAACACGATCTTAGGACACTTCTCACACTTCCACTGTAGCTTGATACAAATGATACTGTAACGTAACTTAAATATCCCGTATCTTTTGTTGACCTTATATTTAAATTTAAATAAATTAGACTACACGCGATGAGGCTCAAAAACCAAAGCTGGAGCCGTGACGGATCTAAATAATCGTCATTAGGCCACAAGCTTCGCAGTCGTTCGCTACCTCAAGTAATGTGACCCATAGATAGTGCCATCAACGAAAGCACGCCTCTCAACAGCGCTAACCCCTTGCGCATAGATTAGTATGAGATTCGCCGTGGAGGGCCGCGTCGTCGTGGATGGCACCAGGGCCGGCCCAAGCGTGGGGCGGATGGGACGGCCGCGCCAGGCGCCGTATGTCAAGGGACAACAGGCGCCGGATGTCGAGGGGCGCCAAACTGGCAACGTAGAAAAAAAAACCAAAGACCATCTCGCACCACCCGGATTTAGGGCCAGGGCCGGCGCTGGCTATGTGTAGTTTGATCAACTGACCTCTGCATTTGGCGAAGCTGGGCCAGTCGCAGCGCTTGGCGGAGGCGGCCCAGTGCAGGCCTGGCGCGCAGCTATGCTTGTGCCAGGTGCCACCTTCGCACTGAAGGTAGCTCTCGCAGTCGCCCGCTGCCTCGCGGTATTCACCCGCCGTGCAGGGCTTACCTTCAGCTATAAATTGTTACAATTTAAAATTATTGCTGTTATTTTTTGGCATTATACCAGGAAGGCCCAAAAATAGGTAATAGGTACGCTGACAAATATGTTTTTAACACGCTTTTATTAGGTCGACCTGTATGTAACTATGTAATGGAATCTAAGGTAACTAATTTGACCATCTTCCAAGCATCGTAGCGTCATGAAAATTGGCAGCTGTATGTGGTTCTGATGACAATACAATAATATGGTACTGTCGAACTGATCTGATGATGGAGCCGGAAGATATGAACTGGAACTTCATGATGGAACATCGTATCATAGCTGCGTTTGGATTTCTTAGAAAAGTCTTGTAATGAACTTTGACCACGATTAGGTTTCAAGGTCTGATAGGTCGACCTGTATGTAACTATGTAATGGAATCTAAGGTAACTAATTTAACCATTTTCCAAGAATCGTAGCGTCATGAAAATTGGCAGCTGTATGTAGTTCTGATGACAATACAATAATATGGTACTGTCGAACTGATCTGATGATGGAGCCCGAAGATATGAACTGGAACTTCATGATGGAACATCGTATCATAGCTGCGTTTGGATTTCTTAGAAAAGTCTTGTAATGAACTTTGACCACGATAAGGTTTCAAGGTCTGACGATGAAGCCGGAAGATAGGCACTGGCATTCCATGATGGAATATCGTATCATAGTCGTGTTTGCACTTTTGAGAAAGGTCACGTAATGGACATTGAACACGATCAGGTTTCAATTAACACGCAAAACGTGTTTTCTAGTGTTTTTAAACTGTTAATTTGATATTTTTTGTTACGACACGACTAGGGCTTTCAATACCGGGATCCCGGTATTTCGGGATCCCGTGATACCGCATTTTTCAGAGCAGATTTCAATACCGGTATTTAATTTCAAATACCGGAATCCCGGTATTTTTTGGAAAAGCATTGAAAGCTACGAAACGAAAGAAAAACACCAAATTTTTGATTAATAACATTATTATTATGATGCATGCATATTACAATAGTATTTTTAATAAACATATCAGTTGATAACCAGTCTCCTTTTCTCTCATTTGACAAGTTGTGTTTAACAAATGTACATATAAAAATCTAGCTACAGTGATCTTGTACGAAAAACAGAGTAGCCCTAACAGCAACTCGCATAACAGACAATATCTAAACATTTCAAACTTTGGCATAATCAAAAACTAAGATTACTCAATCTAACAATGTGTAATAATTTAAAATCAAATAACAAGTCGAAATTTTCTTAGTTCTAATTAAAATCGGTCAACCAACACTATATAAGTAGACAATTATTTACCTTAATGTTATCTGTGATTTATAATAATCTAATATGTGATTTAAAATTCCGTAAAATATTTATATTTTTATTCATTATGCTTTTAGATTAATCTTACTTAGTTGTATAGTGTTGGTTGACTCATTTTAATTAGAACTAAGGAAATTTCGACATGTTATTTGATTTTTAAATTATTCCATTTTACGTATAAGTACCTAATCTTAGTTTTTATTATGCCAAAGTTTGAAATGTTTAGATGTTATCTGTTATACGATGTGCTGTTAGTGCTACTCTGTTTTTGTTACAATATCACTGTAGCTAGATTTTTTATATGTATATTTGATTAAGACAACTTGTCAAATGAGAGAAAAGGAGACTGGTTATCAAGTGATATGATTATTAAAAATCGTATTGTAATATGCATGCATAATAATAACGTTATTAATCGAACACTTGGTTTTTTTTCAACGTTTCGTACCTTTCAATGTTTATCCGAAAAATACCGGGATCCCGGGATCCCGGTATTGAAGATGCCAATACCGGTATTAATACCGGTATCACGAAATGTCCGGTATTTGAAAGCCCTAGACACGACTACACAACTTTTATAGAAAAGGATTAAAAACCATATCTTTAAATCAAAACAAGTTATATCTGCAAAATATTCCCGTTTGGCTTTGATCCACAAATTGCAAACGTAAGCTAAAATGATTAACAAAAAGATTTTTGCCAAGTATTGCTGTCAGAGCAATGTAAATTTCTATTAGATCTCCCGAGTGAAGTCACAAAGTCATGTGTTGATTTTAATATCAGCGCAGCTCAGCTTTCGTGTATGAGTAAAAGTATGATTACTATAAATATGTATATGGGCTTATTGTTAAGACTGCATTATTATATATGAGTACAACTAACCGGACTCAACTGGCGATTGAGAAGTCGTTCTTCTGGTAGTGGTAGTGGGTTTCATGGTAGTAGTTGTGGGCTGGGACCACCAGGTCTGCGCGGTCGTAGGAGTGGTGGGTTTCATCGTGGTGGTTGTGGGCTGGGACCACCAGGTCTGCGCGGTGGTAGGAGTGGTGGGTTTCATAGTGGTGGTAGTCGGCTGGGTCCACCAGGTCTGTGTGGTGGTCTGCGTGGTCTGATGATCGTGGCCAGGGTGGACGTGGTCGCCTCCGATTGATCCTGAAACACATGGACGATTTATTTATAATTATAATACCACGGCTACGGCTCCCCGCAGCAGCTGTGGTTAAGTCGTTCAGACCTATTGCTCACGCCTCACGCCGTAATACCTAGAGTGGAGCGCTCGTGGTCTAGCGGCGCCCGCGTACCGCATGCGGTAGGTATGCGAGGCTAAGCAATGTTGAGCGCGGCCAGTTATAGGATGGGTGACCGATTTGAGTGGTTACTAAGTGAGCGCTCCCGTGCTTTGGAAGGCACGCGAAGCCATTGATCCCGGCTGCTGTCTATGGCAGTCAAGTTGCCAACTAATTTGACAAGAGGGGGGTCGAAGTTGCACTACGTCCGTAGGACGTACCCACTGATACACGTCATCCTACACGTGACCCCTGGGTGGTGCTAAAAGTGCAACAAACCTGGCAATCGTACTGTGTTCTCGCAGATCTCACGTTTCGAAATATTTACCATATGACAAATAATTAATGCCAGAGTGTATTTATTTTTTAGTAGGTACATACCGTCAGAAGCAACAGTGGTGGTTGTAGGCGGCGGCGGCGTGACGGGCTGCGGCGGACGCTCGCAGGCGCCCGAGGGCTGCGGCACCGTGCGCCCGAGCGCGCGGCCTGCAGCGCGCAGCAATGGCCATGGCTCCCCACAGCAGCGGTTATTGAAGTCGTCCAGATCCATCGCCCATGCGGTCACTCCACCCAGACCTTGTCGCATAGCCCATTCTACCTAATGGAAAGAATAACACACGTGAGCGTTGAAAATTAAAAACATACACTCACCGGCAGAAAATTTGGCCCAAAAACTTTTCGTGATTTCAAACAATAAATTGAATAAATTAAATAATGTTTAATATATAAAAATGCATTTTTCTAATTTGGGCCAAGTTTTCTGTCGGTGGTATATTATGTCACTATACGTGTTGCTGCCTTTCTATTCAAAATTGTTCATCTCTAATACAATTCTACGGCATTCGTTGTAATAGAGGTATAATCAAGCACATCTGTGTAATCATAATCATTCAAAATAAAACAAATAAATAAAATATTTATTCTGTAAATTCAATTAACAAAAAAATTGAATTACATTACTCATTAAAAATAAAATACAAACATACAGACAAAACAAAAAAATTGTAATCTTTAAATGGGCGTTCAATATAAAAATCAATATAGGTAATTGACATTTAAAAAAATGACAATTGTTGACGTCTTTAAATTTTCCCGTGTCCAAACGTCATGAGAATCATAAAAAGCGGCCAAGTGCGTGTCGGATCACGCACAATGAAGGGTTCCGTATTCCGTACCGACAAACCGACTAAGTAGTCCTCAATTAAAACACCTGTTGTAAAACCGTTAAGACCTATTCTGCTCAAACCAACATAGTTGAAAGTGTAATAATGTACACCGCTTATTTTTTTGCAGAATTTAAAGCTTCATAGTTTGTAAATAGGAAGGGGGTGGGCACACTTTTTACAACGTTGACAGTTAATTAAAAAGTTTTTTAGAAACCTCTATATACTTCGTTCCATATTAGACGAAAATTTCTTATAGAATAGTATGAGAACGTTTCGTCATCTAATCTGGAATACCTGTATGGGTTGCCCCCCCCGGCCCCAATTTAATATGTGTTCGTACTTTCACATCACTTTTATGTACCTAGCGGTTCATAGAAATACACCTACTTTCCAAATTTCATAATTGTAGAGTACTTTTATCTCACGAAGCGACGTGGATTTGACGAAATTAGACTTTATCGTCATAGTAGGTAGGTAATCGGAACCACCCCAAGTCGCTTTGTGAGATAAAAGTACTGTATATGTGTAACTGTAGTGCTCATAGCCTCCGAGTAAATCGGCTGTGATATACGGACCGACGGACGGGCGGACAGATATGACGAAACTATAAGGGTTTCGTTTTCTCCATTTTGGCTACGGAACCCTAAAAAAGCGCGTGGGACGAGTGTCAAACCGATTTCAATTCGATACAAGAAGTCGAATAGACCCCTGTTAAGTGGAATACAAATCTTGCAGTACAGTAAGTAATCTGACATTGTCGGTATGGAATCCGCATTGAATATAAACAATCGTCTGCAACCACGGTTTACTAATGCAACTGACAAAATAATTATAAATTAATTTAATAATTAATAATAATATTTATTATACAGCGGCAGGTCCATCTAAAAGTACTTTAATTAACGTACCTATTCATTGTTATCATGTCGACCTATGCATAGGAAGGCATGATTATCAAATTTCACGTCAAATGGAAGATTAGAAGTGTGAAAATCGTTTCGATTTGCAATATTCATTTCATAGCCAGTGAGAAGTTAATTTCAGGTTTGGATAGACATCAAATAGTTTGTGAAAGTAGTCATTTTATCACGTAAAATCGCGCAATGCTTTGTATTTTATGCAGTAAAGAAAACAATAGAGATCCGCCGTAGCAACCTTAGCCTACTAGCCTACATTAATCTTCGAAATGTGTACATATAGCATACGTAATGTAAAGGATCTGTTGACCTTATCATTCCGTAAAATTTCAAATTTTCACGCCTCTTCTACGGTTGGCTTGCTCTAGCTTATGTTAGAAATTCATAATTAAGTATTAACATTTAACAAGCGACAAAATCTTGAACGCATGTCTCTACTTAAGAATTGATTTGGGAAAAAAAATAACTACATAATATTTTGATATTATACTTACTGTGCAACAAACAATGAAGAATATATATCACCCTGAGATTACAAGTGCAAGATCATTAAATTATGCTCAACAACGTGCGGTAATAGTGATACGTAAAGTGCTTGTGTGCCTGTATTTGACCAAATAACGGTAGTATACGAACGAAAAATAACAGTTTCACAATTGAAGATTTGAAAAAGAAAACACGTAATCGTTGTGTTTCAATATGGATCTAAGACCTAAGACGGTGTCATATATGCTACCCTTAAAAAATGTGTTTTTTCTATGTGTTGTGCTTGGATGCTGTTCAGTTGTGTTCTTATTTTTAAACACCGTCCCTACGTTTAATATGTCGAGCTACAGAGTTTATCGACAGAACTCCGACGATCAACCCGATAGTTGTAGTACCATACGCACAGTAGGCTGCCGCATACCCCTTCCGGCAGGAGATGACGATTCAATTCGGAAAATGTCGGATGATGTAACTAGTATGCTGCCATGCCCACCTAACCCTCTGTTGGGTTCAAATAAAACTCATATTTGGATTGAAAGGAGAAATATCCCCTATTACAATTTAAGCAGTTCCAGTGAATTTACATGTTGCTATCTATCTTTCTACCGTCCCGTAGCAATAGATGACATCACATCTTCTAAGCTTGATAAACGGGTCAAATACAGTAGCTGTCGTAATTTTTCAGACACTATTAATGTCCTCGACGAATTTGTAAGAGTTATTTGTAAAGATACAAATAAAACACTCTTCGATTCTTTTTATGTATTCGCTCGTGAAAAGAAACTAATATCCAAGTCTAATAAAAATTTACCCTACAACATATTGGTTATGGGAATAGACTCAGTGTCTAGATTAAATCTTCACAGAACTATGCCCAAAACCGTATCATATTTGAAGAAATTGGGCGCTGTAGAGTTATTAGGGTACAATAAAGTCGGAGATAATACTTTTCCTAATTTAATACCTTTGTTGCTGGGGATAACAGATACAGAGTTGCAAGGAACATGTTGGCCAAACAAAAGGTCGTATTTCGACAATTGTCCTTTTATATGGGAACGATTCCAGCAGGCAGGTTTTGCGACGGCGTTCGCTGAAGATACCTCCTGGCTAGGCACCTTTAATTACTTCAAGAACGGTTTCAAGGGCTTTCCTACAGATTACTACCTGCGCACTTTCTTCAACGAAGCAGAGTATCATGCGGGAACGAATAAAGACGGTAACTCGAAACTGTGCATGAACGAAAAATTTTTCTTCAATATACTTCTAGATTACGTAGAAGATTTAACAACAACTTTGAAAACTCCGAAATTATTCGGCTTTTTTTGGGAAACGACTATGAGTCATGATAAATTAAACTATCCTATGGTGATGGACGACAGCTACAGCGACCTTTTCAGAAAAATGTACATGTCGGGTTACTTGAACGAAACCATTATGTTCTTAATCAGCGACCATGGAATGCGATGGGGGAAATTTCGCTCCACGAAGCAGGGATATTTAGAGGAAAGGCTACCTTTTGTAATCGCACTAATGCCTCCATCTTTTCGTAATAATTACAAGGAGGCATATAATAATCTGATATTAAATAGTCGCCGTTTGACCACGCCATTCGACATGCATGCTACCTTATCTGATTTGATAGATCTAAATAATATTAAAAACGCCAAAATATTTTCCCGAAGTTTCGAGAATTACTCCAAGAATCGCGGTATAAGTTTGTTTTTACCGATCCCCGGTTACAGAACATGTAAATCAGCGTCTATAGATGCTCATTGGTGCTCATGTTATCAAAAAGAGAATATCAGCTCCGATAGCCGTGTGGTTAAGAAGGCAATCCACCACGTAGTATCTTACTTGAATGGTCTACTTAAGGACTATCCGGAGTGTGCGGAGCTCACACTTGCGGAAGTGCTGGGGGTCACACGATTGTTGCCTGGTAACCCCGATGAGAGTGCAAAGAAGTTGTTTGATTTGACTGTGGTGGTGCGCACTAATCCAGGTGGCGGTGTCTTTGAGGCCACGGTAGAGCGCCAAGGGGGCCATTGGTTACTTGCAGGCTCAGTGAGCCGGCTTAATCTCTACGGCAATCAAAGCTACTGTGCTCCGACATCAAAGCTTAAACTCTACTGCTATTGCATTAATTAATTTTAGTTACCTAGGCTGACCACCACACACGCACAGGTATTAGTTAAATTTGTAAGATTAAGCCTCTAGCCGCTTATAATATGTACAATGAATCAAATGTGATACTGATAATGATAATGAATATAATAAAATTTGTTTTGTTTTAAAATCAAGCACACCAAATGCGACACTGTTCGAATTAAAAATGATACAATTTCCAGTATTAGGGGAGAATTTGAAAAGGTATCGACTAAGCGATTATGTAAAATAAAAGCAATTGAACTAAAATAAAAACCTATTACAATGTGTGTTAGTAGTGTCTTGTGTCTAGGGTTGCCAACCGTCCCGCCTCAGGCGGGACGTCCCGTTTCCAGCACCATAGGCGATGCGTCCCGCAAAGGATGCGTGCGGGACGCCAATTGTCCCGCTTTCAAGCCTCGGCAGAATTATAGGAACTGGAGCGAGCATTTTGTTTCATTTCAGGAAAGAGTGCACAACTTCGATAAATGAAAATAAAATTTGTATCGTATCCCGCTCCCGGAGGACCGTCCTCGTAATAAGATAATTTTAGTTCGGAAATCATCCACTAAGAATGTATATCTCGCGGGAATAAATAATGTATCCTACATCACAATTATACGTTCACAATATTGATACGAGTGCGCAAGTCCCGCATTTTTTAGCCAAGTCCCGCAATTCTACAACCAATGTCCCGCAAATCGGAGGACATAAGTTGGCAACCCTACTTGTGTCACTTGTGTGTTTGTGTATTTAAGATCAATGCAGAAGTTGAGTTTGTCCTCTCGTTTGCACGGCGCTCATAATGACATTATCCCATTGTAATTTGTAATTACTGCCTCCAATACTGTAAGTAATTGGTTTAATTATAAGATAATAAGCCTAATTAAGTAATTTTCGCTGCACGTGTATCGATCCATTGGAAATTCAAATGGAATTCCCTGTTTCCTTGTAAAGTGTAATATAAAACTGTTTTAAGACATTCCTGTAATCGTTCCTAACTTGTTCGCCCTTAGAAAAAAAGGGGCGTTTGTACGTCAGGCGTACACCAGGCGCATACACCACTATTAATAATGTTTTAAATAAGTAGCTAGTGAACCAAATATAAGTGTTAATATATATTTGTATATAAATATGTATCAAATCGTTTTATTTGAAACGCCAATTAAAAACAGTAGGGAAAATGCTTGTACTAACCTTTTCTGTTATGGATTTTGGATCGTCGTATCCCACCCATTGATTCTCGGAATAAGAATACGGCCCGGCTCTGTCTTGCCGGCCAGTCTTCCATCGCAGTTTATTAACTAAAAAAAACATAAGTTTGTATATTTAGAAAAAAATTCCGGTTATTTTTCTTACATTGTACAACCAAGCATCAGACGCTTCTCATTAAAAGGCGTGACGTCACTTGTTGCAACTTCTCTACAAAAATCATACCACCAGAGCGTTTTTGAGTGTCATACAAAAGATGCTGATTTGACTATCAGTTTTTGTGACAAGGTTCCATTTCCATGGTGGGTCACGATTCAGTTGGTTCGATAGTACATATACTTATGTATTGATGACACTGACTGTATCTCTAATGTATTGTAGGTTATGGGCCCAAGTATGACGTACATGATACTTGGGCCCATAACCTATCTATAGCAAAATTTGTAGTAAGTACAATATTTTACTCTTCACGTTACTCTAGGGGAGACATTTTTTGGAATTTAAATGTTGACAAGTTCAAAATGGCTTTGGCAACATTAATCAGGTCTGACCTCTGTAGCAAATCTCGTAATAGGCCAGCATTCCCGGCTGCTTGGTGAACTCCCCCGGCTCGCCCGGGCCGGCGGCCGCGGCGCCGGGCCCGCTGGACCCGGTGCTGGCCAGTCTGTACGTCTGCCCGTAGAACGACAGACCCAAAAGCAGCTTCTTTGGGTCCGCACCGCCGCTGATCATCGCTTTCACGGCATATTCCTGTCACATGAATTTAGTTACTTATTTTGTGAGAGACTTCGTCGAAAACAAATAGGTTAATATTTTTATGTCACACCTGGCCATAAAGCGGCAATTACCGCACGCTCCGCGGGCGGGAAATCCCACTTCCTGGCCAGGGGGTGACATACAATTTTGTACTTTACACGGGCGGCAATAAAGAAAGCCTCAGATCGCATATTTATCGCCCTTGCCTTCGGCTCGGGTGTCAAATACCTGCGATCTGAGACATTCTTTGTTTTACCGCCCTTGTTAAGTAATGTACTATTAGGGTTTTGAACTGATTCCCTCCCTTATACTCCGGTGAGTAACTATGGACAGTTTTCATTCCTTTTGTTTCTTAATAAGGCTCTGTAGCATGTAATAAAAAACCGGCACGGATATTTTGGAGAGTATCGAAGTTCTTTCGGGATCTTGTGATCTTGCATCACTCCCTATCTAATTTGGTTTTCTAACCCACATAACCCACATTCATGAGAATATAATATATACTTACAATAGAGTAGTACGGGATAGAATCCTTCGGAGAAGGCACCAACGGCGTGTGGTGTGCAGTAGTGCCCTCCCAACCGCCATGGTAGTCGTACGTCATTGCGCTCAGGAAATCGGCGGCTTTAGATATGGCAGCCAAGTCGTACGCGGCTTCTATCACCTCCTTGTAGCCGGAAATCGCTACACCTAGCTCCATTCCAGCGCCGTGCAGAGCTTTGGATACTTCCTAAAAAATAAAAAACCTGTCAAGTGCGAGTCCGACTCGCGCACCGAGGGTTCCGTACACAGTTCTTGTATATGTAGTTGTGTACCCGTCCCGACCCCATTAATTCAGGAACAATCTTAAAAAAACATGACAGCACCATCTATCGGCGCATTGTGTTACTAATTTGCGCGACTGAATAACTTAGTACGTATGTTGGTTTTTCAAGGATAATTCTTTATCACATTAACCGATTTCAATAATTGTTTTTTTATTTGAAAGAAGGTATTTTCAACGTAATTTTGTAAATTTAAATATAAAACAAAAATATATACAAAGGTGATTAAATTACAAACTTAGTATAGAAGAGTTTTTTGATGATTAAAAAAAAGAAAAACTAGATAGAGCTATGGCTATATTTTTCCTGTAAAATATAAACCTTCGTAAATTTCGGAGATAAGGGGGGAATGGTATTTTTTTTTACATATTCCCTCGTAAATCAAAAATTCCCCAACGAAAAAAAAAACTAAAAATTGTTTCAGAATGTACAAGTCAAGCCCTTTCATATGATACCCCACTTGACATAGCCAGACTTAAAAAAATTGAACCCCCTTTTATCTGTCATTATTCACAGAAAATAAAATGAAATATTTTAAAAAACCTTCTTCCATGTATTTGGGTTACCCTTATTTATAACTATTCAAATTTTTAAATCGATAGCATAAGTAGTTCTTGAGATATTTAGCGATGTGACAGACAGACAGACAGACAGACAAAGTCAGACCATAAGGGTTCCTTTTTTACCTTTTTGGTACGGAACCCTAATAGCTATTTAGTTGCTTCCTAAGACATAATCCTAAATCCTAAAAATTGTAGTACCCGTAGTGGCGTATAGTTTCCGATCGTAATAATTTTCAATCGTTTCGTGTGCGCGCTTCTTTTGTTTGGTTTGGCTGAGCTTAGTTGCCCTTGAAAGGACTCTAAATTTCGATTCAAGATGCAAATTCAGGATTGATTTTTAAGTCGATGGGGTTGTTTGATTTTCTTTTATCTCAGAGGACATACAACTATCTTTTAGATCACCCTCGACGAGTTGTGTTTTAATTTAACTGACCGTATTAAAATCAATGCAATAAAATAAGGTCAAGAACTGACTTTGTGAGTGATTTACCTGTATTAATTTTACGTAATTCGCTTTATCAGACGCCGCACCCTTCTTACAGTTGCTCTGCCAACAAACAGGGTAGTTCCAGTCTAGGTGTAACCCGCGGAAGTTATGCATGCGCAAGAAAGAGACCAGTTTCTCTGTGAACTTGGCACGAGCCGCACTCGAGGACACTAATCGCGAGTATTTGTCACCGGCCGAGTCTGTCCAGCCGCCCAATCCAAGTAGGACTTTTACGTCTTTCAAAGACGTTACACGCTCATAGAGATCTGGAAAAAATATGGTCATGATTAAATACGTCTTCGCTATTTCGGGGCTGAGGTTGTAACCATTCAGCTCTAATCTAACCACCACATGTGTCAGTGCGCTACAGGTGGTTTTCTCTACGGCCACTTTCTGCTACGAGCGCAGTGAATGAGTTGAAACTAGAATGTAATGTAGTCAAGTTTTAAGGCCGTCTACGAATGCTATGTACTTATTTATGATCTCTTATTGTTTTATAATAACTTACTGTTGGTAATATCAGTCCATGGGTCAAACTCTTTAGCAACGAGTTCATCAGGTGACAACGACCCGTATGCGTAAACTATATGTGTGCAAAGTCTGGTGTCAATCTGCTCTGGAACGAATTTTCCATCGCCACGTCTGTAGAAAGCCCAGCTGGTCATGTAGCACACTACTCGCTTGTTGTTCTCGGTACCTAAACACAACAAGAGACTTAAAACAAGTACTCAACATAACAACAGTAACAAGAACTCAATGCATTGCGATAGAACAGTGTTTTAAACATACCTTCATCTTTATAGGTCGGCTTGGTTTCTTTTAGTGCTTTGGTAATGTCGTTGTTACGTTGATAATTATTCCTTTTAATATTTGCTCTTGATTGGCTATTATAAGTTTTCTTCTGAAGCGCTCTTTCTTCACGAAATAAGTAGATAAGCGGAAGCAAAGGGTCATAGAAGTAAAGAAGAAATATAAGATGTAAGAATAAGAATAAAGTTGGGAAAAGATTTAGGTAATTAGATAGAAACTCTAAAATAACAAATATGTATACTTACTCTTTTTAACATTTTCCGCCATGGGAACTAGTTTAATTGGTTCACTGTTAACCATCATGTCATTATTAACTTGATCACTCCACTGTAATAAATTATAACAACAGGAATCAATAATAAGAATACGAATATCAGCTTGGCAAGTATGATCACGTTTATGTGATTTGAGGGATATTAATATAGTAAAATAAATATGTAACCGCAAGGGAATGAAGCTACTGTTGCAGTAAATATACAAAAACACAACTTATATATAGTCTGTCATACTTACTTCGAAATCATTATCATATGCATGAGGCAACAATCTTGCTGCTTCCTCCACACTGATCCGAAGACTTTGGCCTGGCAGACATTTGGTAACATCTTGGTGTCTGCAAAAACGTAAGTAAACTATAGCTTTGTATTCTCCCGCCTCCGTGAGATGAAATATAAGGAGATATAGGTACATACATATATAATATACCTATAGAGGACATACATGAAATTGAGTGTTGTAGCTAATTGGAAGGATAGATTACCCGCAGAAACCGGTAGAGGGATCATAAAGACGGTCATCCTCGCATATCATCCTGAAGTTAATACCACCGGTGCAGAAGTGGAAATGGGCGCATGAGTCTTCATCTGACGCCAGGTAGGGCATCATCGCCTCACACGAACCAATTTTCAGAGAAGATTGATCACTCTGGACTGGTTCTCCTGTTTGATAAATATTTAGGTTTTAGAATTTTTGAGAAATAAAATTAAAAAAAAACCATTTGGCGCAATGCTTACCGCTTAGCATTGAAGAGATGGTGTTCAGTAAGGGGAAAGGTGAACCGCATAATCCACGGAAGTCATCCATATCAATGGCCCAGGCAGCAGCTCCGGCCAAACCCAAATTGATGATGAATTTCATCTGAAACGATGATAATAAATAATAAAATTAATAAACACTATTAAAGACTGTAAAAGTTGCAGAATATATGTTCATAACGGTCCGGTCAGGTTAACATATATTGTGTATTGACCTTTTCGGCGATAGTTGTTTGAGAATCGTACGAAACCCACTGATTGCCAAAAACAGCGTAAGCATTGCCAGCATCATCTGTTCCGGTCACTCCTTTTCCTTCACGTTCTGCTATGCATATCTGAAAATACAAACAAGAACGTTAATAGACTTTTCAATAAGTACGTTAAACAATGACAGGGCCAGGTACCTAATAGGGATGTTGACTCAAACATTTTATTACTTCAATGGAAAGAAGACATAAAACTATGCCGAATAGTCAAGTAAAAAAAAGCCCGGTGGTGTGTGTAGTGAAAATCCTATTCAAATATCTCAAAAAATAACGAAGCTAGAACGGTTAGAATGTTCGTAGTTAGAGAGAGAAAGTGCTACTCAACAGTGACGTCACTGTTGAGAAGCGCCATAGTAAATGACGATCGTTCAATACAAAGGTGCGTTTTGCGGAAAAGCGACAGAAAATACCCACTCTTAAAACTTTGAATACTTAATAATTACGTAATTATTTATTATTTTGAATTACTTTTTTCGCCATTTGATTGAGAATTTGAACCTTTATGCAGAAAATTTGGAGATCTTGATTTTCTTTTATAGTTTCATCATCCCTATTGTGCTTATTTTGTGTGGCTGGTCAAATGGTCCTTCGAGCCGGATTATTGTGGCAAAGTGATACAGAAAAGTCATCTTTGATCAACGTCAATCATATCGATCAATTAACCTACCAGGTAATTTTCTTCACTTACACCCTAACTTTTAAAAATTGCTAAGCTCAGTAACCACAATATCATAATCTAACAAGCAGCTTTCTGGACAGCATTTCCCACCTCAAAGTACGCCAGCAATCCTTTAGTCTGCGTGTAAGGACCCTCTTCACCCCAGCCGCTGATGGGGGCACCGGGCGCAGGCAGCGTGGAGGCAGCCAGCGTGTAGCTGCGACCGAATAGGGGTACACCAAGCACCAGCTTCTCAGGGGCCATGCCGTGCCGAAGGATGTACTTCACCATGAATTCCTATAAGATAAATAAGTATTGTATTTGGTTTCTGCGTTAACGCACGCTTTTCTATGGCTGTCAAATATAATGCGTAGCAAAAGGAAACTCAAACGAATACCTAGAAGCTTATTCAAGAAATCCCAAGTAGAGAACTTTTATCTCACGAGTGCGGGTGAGCAATGGTTGTGTGTTGAGCTAGGTATACTAATACTCTCTCCTGTAGCCGTTTGCCGGCTACGGCGACTGCTTCAACTCCTGTGGCTTACGTAGGTAGCCCATCTTATTATCGAAGACCTGTGCGTCAGCGTAGGAGCTATGAGTTCACATGCATTGACTGTGTGTGTGTGTGTTCGTATGTGTCACAACTACAGCAATGGCCAAGCCACGCTAGTGAGATAAATGTACAATACTTAGGTACATAATATTAATTCCGTGAGTCTAAGTTGTAAAGTAGCAATTACCGCGTGTTACGCGGGCAAAAAAAGTATCTGTCTGACTAAGAGAAATCTATTTCCTCATGCATCGACATCGATGACTCGACATCGATCGTGCATCTCGCTACTTTTCTCTGCAAATGTCTGTTATTGGATTGCCTATTATTAGGTTATTACAATATTATCGTATCGCTGGTCCCGGGACGCCGCGCCGGGGTCGCGGTGCAGCGCGCTGTGTTGGACAGCCTTTGACGGAGGCTCGTCCCGTTTCCCGTGTGTCATGTCCCATGCCTGTAGTATGACGTAGTCCGCCGCGCCACTCACGGCACTCAGGTCGTAGCCGTCTTCTATCTGGTACCTGGTAGAAAAAATAAGTAGAGGTATGTAAGTACCTAATACCAAGTAAGCTGAGAATTTTACCAAATTGCCGAACTAGCCCTATACTGTTATGGATAAAATGATAAATTGCATTCAATGACTTGCGGAATACCTATACTTACATTACTCGACGGTATGTGTCTAATTGACCCGAGTGGCCTTGGATTTTATAAACTCCAATGACATTGTGTATACATATACCTATTATATGTAGAAATACTAAACAAGATGACAAAGTGCTACTGAAGGGAGTGAAGATTACCTGAATGGAGGCAAGACTGTAGAAAGAAGAAGTCCGTATGAGGACATTTTCTCCCGCAGTTCATACAGAAGGGATGTAAACATTTCTCTTTCTTCTTCATCTTTTTCACCTACAAAATTACAACAACACATTTTATTTTATGTAGTTAATATTTAATTTGTTATATTTTATGAAATATAAATATTTTTTCTTTCATTTAATATCTCAGCCGCGAACTTATTAGTCGCCCTCGATGTGAGTCGTAATACAAGTCGTATAAAATTTTGCCTGTGCAGCGTAAGCTAAGATGTTTAAATTCGCTACCTACCTGGATACACCCAATGGATATCTAGACCATCAAAGTCGTGTTCCCTCAGGAAGCTAACCGCGCTATCGATGAAGTTGCTGCGTCTGTTTTGCTCCTGCACCATTTCACTGAACAGTCGGTCGGTGCCATCACCTCCCACGCTTAACATCACTCGCAGGCCTGTCTTCCTACGCTTTAAACCTGTTGCGATTCGGTAACCTCCTGAAAACAAAAAGAAGTCCAAGTCAATTAAAATCTGTGATTAAAATCATGCCTTCGAACGGATATAAGTTTAGGTAAGTATTTATCCGTATGGGTTACTCAATCACCCAAAAACGGCTGGACGGATTATGGTGAAACTTGATATACAACGAGTTTATAGCCTAGATTAACATATAGGATACTTTTCATCCCGAAAACCACCCCTGGAAGGCATGAAATAAGGAGTGGAAGTTTACGCAAAGTCGCGGAAAACAGCTACTCGAAGATTATAATGCTGATGTAACTATGTAATCTGTATAAAGGGTTATACGTCAGGATAAAATCAAAATTTAAAAGCAGATACTTAAAAATCACTATATTGAAGTTTTTTCCAAGTTCGGAAAATCTTCGTTTCTTGAGATAGGTTTTCTACTATATCGCTTGATCGATTTCTACTCATTAGACGCAGAATTTAATGTTCTTTAACTTGCTAGTCAATAACTTTACGCTAGCATGCTTTATATAGAATATATAAGCGATAAACCGAAGAAAAGTCAGGTTAAGTAGCTGCCAAAAGTTGTCCCGAGATATTACGTGATCTACCATTTTTGATATACGAGTATAGTCAGTAGCATCCATATACAAAATAAATAAATAAATCTTCTACTCCACCTTTTGCATCATAGCCCTTGGCGTTGATCCTCTACTGACTGGCCTATTTTACAACTCTTAACATGTTATGTGTATAAATAAAAAAACATGAAATTGAAAACTACATCAAAATCGGTCTAGTAATTGCCGAATATATGGCGAATGATGTGAGCCACAATACGATTTACATCACCCAATACCGTTATGACACGTTAGCACACTAAACGCATTGATATGTGCTTGAGATACGAAGCGGCGAACAAAAATAGACCTCCAGGGGCGTTACAGTTATTTTGAAATGTAATACTTTTTTAGTGATGTATCAGTAATTTGTCTTACCTTTGATGACGTCATAATCCTCATTAGCCGGCATCAAAGCGTAAGTATGTGGATGCAGCACAGCAAAGGCGTAGTGAAGATGAGTGCAGGAGCGGGGTACTAAGCCTGCTGTGAACGCGAGGGGAGGCGCTCGGTAGGCTGCCAATGACTCCATGTAACACACGATTATCCGCTTCGCAGCTGGACCCGTCGGTGTTTGCTGCATCTCTGTAATTTAAATTATGCACGTCTTAACAGGTTTGTGATATAAATATAACAATAGTGCAATACTTATAACATTTTCTTCATCTTTAAACCCCAAAATGCAGTGGCAGTGAAAATTTGATATCATGTGCTGTTCCTACCCCATTTGGGAATACTGGCGTGAATTTATATAATATGTAGGTATATAAACATGTTATATACAGATTCTTAGCGAGATGTTTCTGTTGTGTACGTAATTAATTAATGATAGAATGACGGCCACGAACGGGTTTTACTCTGGAACATTTAAATGTCTTAAAGAATAAAAAGGTAAACCTGCCAATAGTTCCAAATTTACAGTCCTTATAAAGCAAAGAGACGACAGAGCAGGTATAGTAATAGGATTCCGTTTACATAAATTTGATAGAACTGTAAAATGACTAACTGTATCAAATGCAAATGGCAAGCACAGTGGTTTCTTGTGCCTATCGGGATCCGCGGGGTTCTCTACGTTTAATAAAAAGTGGCGCCCATTGTTTCAACGGCTTGGTCGGCTTGTATGTTAATTTATAAATGGAGGTGTATAATAACTATACTTAATAGAAATAACCCAACCTTGAAGATTTGCATTTCCTAACTGGAACTTATTCAAGTAATTTGCCGCGCCATAATATTGTCTGAGGCTGTCCATGTCCTCTTCTGGAATACCCTCGATATCCTGAAAAACATACAAGAGTATTTCATATATATGCATCCACAACAAACAAATTTGTCATTGTGTTTGAAATACGTTTATTATTGAATTCTGATGTATTATATAAGCTCACCTCTACATTTACGCGCAAGGATTCGTCAATCACTGCTATCGGTCTCTTCTCTACCGCATCACGTAGTGGCAACCTTTCGTCGCCTTCATCTCGAAGACTCCTGTACGAGTATAATAAATCGATAATTAAAATGATGAAAAAAAAACCGGAATTATTGTCAGCTTCAGAAACAACATGAATATATTTATTATCTACCTGAGGGGGATGCTTTCAACTGACGCTCGAATCGGGGCCGGGATTGGGTCATGTTCAGGCACCGTTTCCACAGCACTCCTCACGAAGGACAAGGAGTTAGACCGCGGCGATGCTACCGTATGGGTACACAGTAACCATGACAGTGAACACTAGAACAAAGTACATGTTTACATCATTATTATAAAATAGTTACCCGTATAACAACTTTTTATTCACGTCGATTAACACGACATGTTCTGAATAAATAATCAGTTTGTCGAACAAACGGCCGTAGGCTGTTGACCCCATAAAAATCTTAATACATTAGTCAACAAAGAGGATAGGTATCAATTACTTAGACGAATAGATTCATTGAAGATTTGCGAATATGACCGTTAGTTACAGTACCTCTACCTTTTGTACGGAAACTGCCAGCAAAAAACGTAGGTACTAAGTAGGTACATCTATTATGCTGGAAGTTTTGATTCTCTTTTCGTAACAGGGCTGGCGCCTAAAATGCATATTAAGCAAGGATGTAATGTATATAAGCCTTTTATTTTACAAGTTGAACACAATAACCGGTTACAACAATATATATACATGTTACATAAGATTCAAGTACCTACAAAAATGTACCCCTATGAGGTATCTCTTCCAGGTAACCTTAGAGGGATTGAGTGGAAAGTGGCAGAATGAGATAGACAAACTTACACCGTGTACAACAACGTTAAAATAAGTAAAGGCTCAACCCGATTATTTCGAACAGTGAGATCTTCGAGAAGACAGTACGGTTGCCAGCAGTGCCGGATTAAGCCAGCGCGGGGCCTGTAGCAAATTCTATAAAGGGGCGCTTGGATAGCTTTTAGTGGTATTAAAATTTTTTGGTGCGTGGGGCCCCCAAGTGCGCGCGGTGCCCGTAGCATTTGCGCCATTTGCTACTCTTGCTATGTGGCTAATCCGCCACTGGTTGCCAGTATGCATAGTGGTAAATATGTGTAAAATTACTAACGTATTACTTAAGGTATTTTTAGGTTTCCGTACCCAAAAGGTTCCGTCACAAAATTTTGTTCCTAAATAAGAATGTGTTAACTTTCCATTGACCTATGAACTTGAAATTTGGTGATAATAATTTATTATTACGTAGGTATATTTTACCAACGAATACTATAGTAGATTGTTAACCAAGGGTTGAAAGCGACCCATTGCAGACGAGATATTTTGGCGCTCGAACGTAGTGACAGCGCCAATAGTTCGAGGCTGAAATGGGTGGTTTCACCCGAGTTAAACACTCTGCTTTTCATTCGGAATACGAGGAAACTAAAAAAAAAATTGTTTATACTTTAAATTGAAAATTAATATAAAAATTTGAAATCCTCATCCCCGAATTAGTCGAAATCGAGTAGATACAATGATGATTTTTTAGCCAAATTTTTTTTTAACTCAAAATTCAAAATTATCATAAAATTGGAAATACTGGTTGGCATTGGCTGATTTGGCTGTCGACGTGTTTTGTGATTGATGGATTAAATGTGGTGAAGCATTTGGATTGGATAATTAAAAAAAAATGAATAAAAATGATGATGAAGTTTGAAGATGATTGAATAGAAATGATGATCCTTATTTTTCATATTAAAAATTAGAACCAACTTAGTTTTTGCGGTTGGTTCTGAATGTGCGAAGTCTGACACGCACTTAGCCGGTTTCTAGGGTTCCGTGCCCAAAGGGTAAAACGGTAAAAAGTTCCGTACCCAAAGGGTAAAAAGGGTAAAACGGGACCCTACTAAGACTCCGCTGTCCGTCCGTCCGTCCGTCCGCCCGTCCGTTCGTCCATCCATCCGTCCGTCCATCCGTCCGTCTGTCTGTCACTAGGCTGTATCTCATGAACCGTGATAGTTCGACAGTTGAAATTTTCACAAATGATGTATTTCTGTTGCCGCTATAATAACAAATACTAAAAACAGAATAAAACAAATATTTAAGGGGCTCCCATACAACAAACATGATTTTATTGCCGATTTTATACATAATGATACGGAACCCTTCGTGCGCGAGTCCGACACGCACTTGTTTTTTGTTTAACAGACTAGTAAAGACAGAAATTATCAATTTCTGTATTGGACAAAAACTGTTGTTAAAACTTGTTGTTTGGGGATGTCAACGGATGCATAAGACAAACAGTTCGTGGGCGCCGCGGTCGCTGACCGATCAATAACTCAAGTATCGCACTTGATCTCAGCGAACGATTTACATAACTTGACAAATACAAACTGGTTCGAGAAAACTCACATTATGTATCAGCATTTCATTTTATGGCTTTTATTATTAAGCGCGAGTCATTGACCATTTTTATACGGATACCATACTTAATATAAAATAGGTATTTAGAATAGGCTAAATAAGATCTCAGAGTTGTTGATGTGAGCAGTGATCTAATAAATCACTAGTGAACGAGCTAAGGACATTGACACGCGATCGGAGACAACAGCATTTGCATACGGCAGAGGCAGGTAGCGCGCCAGCTCTGGACCAGAGGTCATCGTCGCTTCTCCCGAACCAGTCCAAGGTATTCGCGTCACACACAGCCATCGATTAGGATTCCAACTTTTATTTTTAAACCTTAAATTAAACCTGTTCCGGGCGACACAAAGTGCCCATAATTTCGGGTCTCAAAATGTAAATATCCTCTCGAAACACGAGCGAAAATATTATATGTACCTCCCTGTATCAAAGTTTTAAAACTTTATTGAAAGCATACTTTTAAAAAATGTCAAGTGACATGAAGTGTCAGAAATGACCTCAAGAAAATTGTCAAGTATGTAGTTAGGACGACACGGAAGGAAGGTCGGGGAAGATAGCGATGCCAGCGACTCTGCGTGCCTTGCATACCCCGCCTATTATTAAGGAACCTTCTATCATATCCTTCTTATCGCCTTGGTAAGACTACGTGCTTTTTAATTGCATCTTAACAGTTTTAGCATACCTAAGTTTTTTTTCCTTTATTGTAGGTTTTTATTAGATACGATTTGACGTATGAAAACTTATTAGAACCTACCTATGTCTATATATCTGGTTATATTCTCATTGTATATGTCTATCACGGATCTATACCTGAGGCAGATGTCATCAAGTGTCAACGCTTTGTGACACACATGTGACACAATCAATCTCGTAACCTGTCCATCTCCCACGTAATGCTTCTTATATATAATTTATATATTATGTATAGTCTTGTATTTATTATACTTACCCCTTACAAGTATATAATTCGTGGACCAAAACTGAACAGAAATCAAAATTACACTTCCCATTATATCCGTAAATGATGATGCTACATTTGGTCTGAGGCTACAGGTATGTATAGTATGATTTTAATTGATCAATAATAAATCACCCGAGGTATATCCACTTTTAATGGATGTCTATGGACTGTGTTATTAAAACGAGAGATGAAGTGATAACGAAAGTGTATTAAAATCCTGTTTTCAATTATGTTCCCGGTCCCGGCGTAATGTGTATATTTATGGAGCACTGGTCCAGTCACGCAAGTCCTACTGCCCTACAATATCACAGGTGAATCAATGTGCGACTTTACAAACAACGTACGGTACGTACGTCGCGCATATGTAATGAGCCAAAGTAAATACCGATGCATTTGATTGGAGGGAAAATTTGGCCGGGGTCTTATATTACTGTCTATCTACTTAAAATTTTTAGCTGAACTAGTTTCTAAATTTATATAGGTGCTCCCGATCGGCGATATCGTTTTGATGCACTTTCAGTTTTGATGCATTTTTAGTCTTTGACCGTAAAAATATCAATTAATCACAGATTGTTGTATATATTTTGATTACTTTACCAGTTCATTAGCGGTATTGATAACAACGATTAAAAGCGGTTACCGGCGTGGGGTGATTAGAAATCAATTTAAAATATCTTTACGAAATATTAACTGTCTCAAAGTTTTCCAAGATAATTAAAAAATTAAACACTTACCCAGAGAATTGTGATCCACCCCATAGCGGGGAGCTTATTTCATGAACGGCTCTTCTGTAAGTTAAAAATTGGGGAATTAATCGGTATTCATATGGTGATAGTTGACGGATTGATTTATTTTTTATTTACCTAAAATGGTGTATAGTTTAGGTGGTTGATAAGGTTCTGCGAGAGCCTGCGCTTGCGTCGCGAGCAGCGTGCGACTGAGCGGGCGGCGCGGGCGTCTCTTAGTGTTAAATACTCGGTGTCATCGCGCTTTACATCTCACACCCACACTAGCATTGTTATTTGAATATGTCCAATTTGATATTTTGGGATTTATAAAATTCAATTTTCATAAGGACTTCGCGAGTCGATTAGGAAAGAAAGTTAAGCTCTATAAGCTAGCGAACTCGACTAGTGAAATTTACATGAATGGCTTTCTGTACTTAGGTAGGTATAACTCATGACAATATTGCGTTTTAGGTATCTGCTATTTATTATTTTATCCCCCTTCGCAAGAACTTCCACGAGTTCCATGTAACACTTACTAAGAGAATAACGGTTGACACTCGGTCATTATCTATTATCGTCTAAAATTACAGTTATCATTATGCAAGTCATATGTATTTTTAACTTTATAGTGCTGACAATGGGCCTGTGTTCATAGGCTATGGTAGCAATGTACAAAATAACCAGGATACTAACTTGGCTGTAACAGTAATTGTAAACTTTTTGTCCTCTGATGTACGACAAGTTTTTGAAGGGTTTTGATAGAAAAAGACTGGGGAAGAAAAAACATAAATGAAAAAACTAAGACTATGGTATAGTCCGTACAAAACTCTAAGGCCAAATTCTGTCAAACGAACGCAAGCAAAAAACGACTAAGAGCTCTGACTGTAAGGTAGATTCTTGCTTGCGTTCATTTGACAGCATTTGGCCTTACAGTTGTGTACGAACTATAAACATTCTTGATTTTCTCGTCCATATTTTTTCCAACCCAGACTTTGTAAGTAGGAGGTGACACTTTAAAAGCGATATTCTCCCAAAATATATATTTTTATTATGATTAGCTAACCAGTTTTTTTACATACTTCATGAGCGTAATATGGCATCGCGTTTGGGTTCGGGGTAGTTCGAGTTGAATGAACTTATTTATTTTGAGATGACATTTAAGTAATGTATACCTACAAATGCCGGTCACCATTGTGTGCCATTGTTAAAGAAGCTTAATCAGTTTAGGATTCGCGGAACTTACGTTGGGCGCTCTCGATAACTATACCTACTTGCCATCACGCTTAGTCTCTAGACTTCTAGAGAGGTAGGCAGAAAGGTCACGAGTTTCCACATGCCTCCTGTCACGTGGATCAGGACAAAATTTTGGGAAGAGTTATTTACTTTCATCAAAACATTCTTCACTATGCTGATTTGGGGCCATTTCGTGGCTATGTTCTGTATTGTGGTGTTATGTTTATATTTGTACTGTTTTTTGTGCCACGAATAAATGTTTTTCTTCTTCTTCTTTCTCCTTTATTCACGTTAAATCGGGTAATGTTGAGTACTTTTATCTCACGAGCGCGGGTGTCTATGTTTGTGTCAGCGAAGGCGCTATGAGTTCACGTTGTCTATGATGTGTTTACCTATATGTGTCAGAACTACAACTATGGCCTAACCCTAATGACTAATCTTTAATTTGTATTTTGGGTATCAAGTTACGAGATCCCTAAATCTACAAATTTGTCACATAAGTAGTTAAGCCACATAAACGACGGTAAGGAACACGGATATGATCTACCTTTAATACTCGTGTACGGAACTTATTTCCAAAAATTGACGACGATTACAAAGTTCAATTCTCTCAGGTGCTAATAACGTTATAAAATTGAACGACTAACACATTGGTGACGCGCTTTTTTTTTCATCGCGGAATGCGCGTCTCTGCATCCCATGCAGCACAAGGCTTAAGAGGAGGGTTAGGGCAAGCTCTCTCCATACAAACTTTGTGCAGGATTTACTTCGTTTGTGTTTGCATTAAAGTTATGATTTTTGGTCCGCATGCTTATTTTTCTGATAGCTATTTCGTGTTGTAATTTTTTTTTTGTTAAATATTTTTTTAAATTATCTTCGCATATCTAATATTTACAACCAAAAAAAATATTATATAAACTTAGTGCCAAAACCGACGAATAAAACGTGCACAAAGTTTGTATGGGGAAGGCCTTGCCCTACCCTGCGCCTTAAGGCTTATAAAATTATCAGAGAATCGTCTTTATCCTTTTTTTTTTTTTTTATTAGTTCATACGGCAATCACTTCTTGCGTTAGTGCGAAGAAAAGTGCGTGTGAGCACATTGGTAAGATACGAGTAGGTATTATCATATGATCATATGAAATCATATCATATAATTAGTTTAAGTTTCCATAATTCGTCGTATTACACTTTCGCCTCTTGATTTCATTTATGCGTAGGTAATCGGTAAAAGAGCGCGACTGAGTACTCCAAAGTCATAAGGTGATCTTGATTAACTACCAGCTTGACTGAGTGGTCCAAAATTATAGGCGATCCCGATTAACTACCAAGCCAAGCCAATAAAAATTCGGCGTAGTCAACCAAATTGATTTCTGGGCCATTTCGTACCTTGTTAACAATGACATTAATATGAGATCTCATATAGTTTTTCACTGTGCCACTTTGTAAGGTACAAAGTGGCACAGAAATAAAAAAAGTCAGTACATTTAAGTGTTGATCTCAGACCAAATAAATGTGTTGATAAGTAATAAATTTATTAATTTGAAAAACGATAAAAAAATTTTTTTTTGTATGACTTTAAAGTCGTAGAGGTTATTTGATAACAGGTTAGTCGATGTTTATTTTTGTTAAGCACTAACAAAACGTCGTTCGTGCTAGCAAAATATCTAGGTGGGTAAGTACCTATAATTTTTGCAGCGTTACGGATTCATCGCGAACGCACTCAACCTGAAGAAGAACTCCCGAAGAGTTCGAAACATGTCGCCCGGAGTGACAATTAATATGTGAGTTTTAATCGTTTATTAGAATCAGGGACCGTTACCGGTATTCAAACATCTGCCTTAATTGGCAACCTCTCATGGATATTTTACAATTATATTTAGGTTTACAGAACGCTAAAATATATATTAGAACTAAAATACAAAAAATAACACTAATATACCTAATCGAGGTATTCGATTCCTGATTATAATAGTTGTTGTAAGAACCACGAATTAATTGTCATTGTCATGTGACATGTGACAATGGCCAGGTTGATGCGCGATAGGGCTAGAGGTTAGAAAAATGCGTATTTCCCTTTAATAGTATAGGTACTTTTAAAGCACTAGCTACGAGTATATACCTAAGTACATATATGGCGTTATTCATAAATCCTACAATTTCTTTATACCTACGGTAACATAAGTATAGGTACCTATACAGTTACGGTCTTATAGGTGTAGACTAACATGGACTTTGAGAATTGGTCTTCTTTTAAGATACGACATGACCGTCAATCAAATATAATTTAGCATTAGATCATTGACATTTAAAAATCGCTTAGTGTTTTTTACTAAGATTTTGACAAAGTTTAACGAACCTCGTTTTTTATTCCATTATATTAATAAAATTAATCGCTATCTTAACACGATTTATTTATTTGATATTTATCTTGGAATTGTTCCAAAAATGTAGATTGATCTACGGGCTATCATAAAGAAGCCACGCAGTCATTTAAGCGTAATTTTATACAATTAAAATAATAGGTACACATTTTAACTTTAAAGTGGCAACTAGAGTTCAGGCAGCACGTTTAAAAACTCCGTCCAAAATAAATGAAAAAGTAAGTAACTCACTTGTCGTTAATGATATTGGAACTTTCGATTTCCACGAAACACCAAGTCACTTCTCACTACCTACTCATAAACTGTTTGCCGGGTGCTGCCTAGTGCCTGGCCTGGCAATAAACCTCATACGCACTGTCCAGTTAGCGGGCTCGCCATAATATAAGAGGTAAGAAGTTCAAAACCGTTGGTCTATTTTATTAATTGACACTATATGGACGGGATAAATGTACAACTTTTAATAATGTTCACAAGAGCCCACGAGCTGAATTATTTTTCCTAAAACTTTTTTATGGTTGAACTAGCTATCTACTTATTTTGCTATGCGTCCATCTTTAGGAGCATTGCGTTTTAGGAACATAATATCCTTTGAATCTTATACCTACCTGTTTCCAGAAAGCCTTACAACATTAATAATATAGCAAACTTTAGTGTTAACTTAAGGACGCCATAAGTATACGGAATCTGATCCAGACACAAATAAATTAGACATGGGGAAAAGCGTTACTTTTCGATCACCGTTATTGTTATTCCCGTTCCAAAAAAATCACATTGAAAAATCACCGTGATTTTGTCACTTCGGTTATTTCGTGTCACGACATTTGCGTGTCGATCGTTCCCGGCAGTAACTGATATTTTTGTAACAACTGATGTTACTCTGTGACAGCGCGCCGCAGTCACAGTCACAGTTAGTAACAGCGGTCACGAGGCACGACGCGACGCGTCGCATACACACTGTTCCAGTGATATCGTCGCCAAGTAACAACGTTATTTTGTAACGTTGTTACTTCGCGACAAGTCACACTGTTACTTTTTAACGGCGGATCACCGTGATTTTTTCATCGTGAAGTTATTTATCACCCACCTCTAAAATAAATACCTAGATACCAAAAACAATGTAAATAAATGATTTCTAGTACCTATTAAGTAGATTTAGTAGGCACTTCTTCTCAGGCCAGGTTTTATAAAGATCCATTAGATTTAATTTTGGTAACGCAGGACACGGGCGCTTATCCAGGATTTAGTCGGGGGCATGGGCGTCGGCAGCGGGGTGCAAAGGGTACTTGTCAGGAAAGATAATAAATACATAGGAAAAAATACATTTATTTTATTCATAAGTTTGCATAGTAGGTACCTATGTGTTGATGCAGATGCACCTACCTGAACTGAAAGTAATCCTGCAGGCGGCGCACAGACATGATTGGGGCCCTCTTGCCGCCCTCCGCTATATCCGCACCTGGTAGTAGATACATTTATTGACATAAGTAAGTTACCGGGATACCTAAGGTGTAACACATATCACGATTTCAGAAAGGTTACATTTGACTCGGATATTATCTACAACAAGGTTGTCAACCTCTGATGGACTGCAGTCAGTCACTGTTGGGCTCGGCAGACGCCGCAGGTGAGGCTCAGCACTATTTACAATACATTTTGTCTACACTGCAAGCCAGGTCCTAGCATAACTGAACACATACATTCTTAACAACTGTGCGTGATCGTGAGATCATTATACGCTGGTCTGCCTATGGCAGTGACGAGGCAGTATGACCCGGCGCGGGCGCATTGGGCGCTAAGTATACTAAAGCCATTCATTACTATGCACACGGCGTTCCTTCCTTTCTTCCCGCCAATTTCGCTGGCATTGTTCCTCGCCGCTGCCGGGTGCCGCACGCCACAGCGAGTAACTGTAAACTGATTAAGTGGACCCTGAAATTGGCATTGCCCTTGTTTCGAAGACCTGACCTGGACGCGTGACCTGACGTTAAAGTAAACATAAAACAAGAGAATTCGCTATTTGGCTAATGCGCTTTTATGGTGTCATTGGAACCATTTTTTAGAGACGATCAAGTGTTTGCTTCTTTTTTTATCTGACTGTGGCTTTATTGGCCGAGCCCAATAAAGCGATAGGAGTGCGCGGTTGCAGAGCGGCCTGGGGAAAATCCAGGGGAAACCTCCGACACGACCACGTGGGCGGTTTAAACACTAAGAGTTAACGCTCCAGTAAAATTGGTTGAGCGGATTCAACCGAATCTGAGGTGTCAGTAGAATCGAGCTGCTGGGAGTTTTGTCGCTGGTTCACTAAACCTAGCCCAGCTGAGTGCAGCAAGAAACTCCGCTAGGCCCGACCTGGCTCGGACTGACTCTACCCGGTATGCGGCGGTACCGGGACGAATAGGGACTATATGTATCTGTGTTGTCACGATCGCGCGGTGGAAGGATCCACCGGCGGGACAGACTAACTGCAATTAGAGCAATGCAATAGACGAAAAGGAGAAGCAAAAGTTTTCGAGCGCTGAAGGCATACCTAGGTAAGATACTGACTGATATTGAAATGTGACATCACCGCACTGTAGCCTCGTATGACCGTTGTATGGAAAATAGAGTAATTAGCCATTTCTCTCGTAAAATATTGCGTTCATGGACATAGTTCCCATCAAGTTCCCGTACAATTTATTTCTTATTGACAAATGACGACAGTCATGATAATTCTATTCATAACTAACTAAAATCAACATTTTTATAGTCCCATATTTTTGTTTAATTTTTAGTAATTTGTTTTATCTACAATTTATTGTGATAATTTCATGTGGTTTTCTATCCACAGATGCCTCGAATTATTTTGTTTATTTTACAGGATAGATGCTCACTGCCTGATTAATTATACTGTAGATTGCCACTTTAACAAATAAATTTTCTTGCCTATTAAAAATCCTCATCAAATATCAGCTTTACCTATAACAAGAGACAAATGACTAAGGTATATATTAATTTGGTGATTTCTGTAGCTATAAACAATTATTATACTTAGCTAAATGATAGTGGAGATAAATGAATGATCAATTCCAGTCGATAGATAAACAGATTATACTTACATTAGGTATGTAGTTTAAACTGTTTTACAATTACAGAAACAATTAATAACCGAGATAGCGGGGCGTTGCGTGCGGTTCAATGTTAAGGCCATTGCTAGGACCTGCCCTTTGAAGATGGCCTAGAGAACCGGTCAGGTGTATGTTTACCTAGGTAGGTGTTTTGAACAAAGTGGTGTGCATATTTGTAGAACGCAGAAGCATCCCAGTCAAGTTCAAGGCGGGCCATTGGCATTTATTGGGCTATCCATCAGGCTGTGCTCGGACGCCCACGTTGACTATTGGGATTCACATTTTGACGTGTAATTAAATACAAAAGGTCCATTGTAATTCGATAATAGCGATGACAAACGGTTTTTTGTGCGAAACGAAAAACCTTCCAGGGCCGGGAGCTCGGGAACAGGACACATTTTATTTAATACCTATAAAACGCACGATTTTAACGGTACATATATAGAACGATGGACATTAATTAATTTAGTGGAATAAAAACTTTTTTAAATATGCGTGTCCAGGGTTTCCTGTGGACACATACCTAAATCGTGTTAAGGCCTAATTTTGATGCTTTATTAGAGTTTTGTATGTCCGAGATGTAAATTTATATGTAGGATACTAAACTATGACATTGATGTCTATCTATAGGAAAGACGAATATCTCTTTCGACCCAGCAGCTCGAACAAGCCTATTTTACTGCGAGATATTGCTGGTAGGTATAGTCAGCTTTTTCTCACTCCGTGAGACTGAGACCAAGTTACTTTTAAATTTGGTAACTACTTATGCCACGATCTGTCACTTCATAGTTCGGGGTATATTACAAATTCGATCTAGACCAGCGGCAGAATGTCAAACCAAGTTCAAAAGAAGAGAACTGGCGACGCAGCGGCCGTGTGTTATATTACACGAACGATTTGAAGCCACTTTTGACCCTTGCGTAATAACTCAAAATCAATTAAACGTGGACATATGAAATTAGGTTCATTTATTAAGGCTAACTAGAATTCCAGATTTCATGAATATAGCTCAATCGGTTATTAATGATACAAACATATAAAAATCGTTTTTTTTTTCATTGACTGACTGAGTTAATGGCCCTAACATCAAAACCTAACCCACTTCCAGATGAATGGTAGTTTTTTTACGTTTTGTAATGTAATTCAAAAAAACGAATTTTATTATACATTAAGCGCCTATCAAAATTGTAATAGCAAATATGAATTTTCGTTTAGAAATTTGATTTCAATTCGAACGATGGACATTTAGTTTAATTTATAAAACATAAATGTGAAAAGGGGAGCAAAGCTCAATATCAACATTGTGGGTGTCGACTTCGCCGACAAAAGGTTTGAGATCTAAATGAATGCCAAGTTCTGTCCTGTACGTCGACAGCCACAATATTGTTAATATTGAACTTGGCTCCCCTTTCCACATTTATGTTTTTGGTGGGATATATTTGACCTTTCATACACTCGATCCGCTCGTGATTCAATTTTAGAATCTTTCGCTTGCTCGGGACTCAATATCAGCACTCGCAGTAAAAAACAACACACACACAAATAACTAACTATTGTTCTTAATTTTGATATTAACAAGTCAATAACGGATGTTGTTATTTATGTTTATGATCAAGCAATTCAGCATATATGCGAGTCTTTGCTACCTAGCAAAGTAGCAAAGTATTAATGACGCCAAAAAATAATGATGCCAATATTGAATCGCCGCCATCCAGTATTTACGTAAATAAATACGCATCCAAAACAATGCATCACAAATCGTCAAAACTACACAGAAATAGGTTATATAATGACGATTGCTTTTATCAGTGTTATCGGTTTGTTTACTTTCAATAAACACACCAAATAAGTGCCTCTCGGTCTGATAATAAGCATCTGATCTGTTAGCAGATTCATTGCCAGATCAATAGTTCACTCCAACTTGCAGTACGTTTACGACAGTCGTTCGGTGCGCTTGTTACTTTTAATTACTTGAGTGAGCAATGGCTTTGCCTAGCCGTCAGTTGTTTTTGAGTCGGCGTATGGTCACGGAAACTGGCGTGGCGGATGGCGGGGTACTAGTTGACGAGAATGGCACTATTGAAGAGATTCTCACTCGAGCGCAGGCTGACAAAATTACCGAAGAGAGCGAGGGAAAGATCAAGGTAACGTTCATGTCTTTACCAACTGTTGTAGATTAGATACATGTTGTGTTGTCTAGCGTGAATCAGATACCCGGTTAGCAACAAGAAGGCAACAAGGTTAGCAACAGTTTCGCACGCAAATTAGGTTGAAAGTACCTACTTTAATTTTGTATGCTGCCGATGGCTTAATTTTTATCTACTGATTATGGCTTATCCGCCGCGCCGGAGGTTTCATTTTTATACCTACGATTCAATGCAAGTACGTATACCAACATAAATGCAAGCATGTGTTCCCAAAAGGTGCACGCAGAGAGTAAGAAATTAATTTCAGTACCAGTATTTGGAATTGTACGCTATTACCCTATCGGTTTCCGTAACCGACTCTTACGATACCCATCGGATTTAAAGAACTTAGCACTCTGTTCCTATTTAGTAGGCCAACATTCGGAAATAGGTACACCAACCATGTATGCAACCTATTTTATTTATAAGTTTGATTTAAAGTTCCGCGGTATAAATCATTGCTAAGAATTCTAACTACATTCTTATTAAAATTTCAGGTGACCGATGGTGGTTCCTTGGCATTACTGGCAGGAGTGGTGGACTCACATGTGCATGTAAACGAGCCGGGCCGCACCGCGTGGGAGGGGTTTCGCACCGCCACCGCCGCGGCGGCAGCCGGCGGTATTACCACCATCGTGGACATGCCGTTGTAAGAGTCTTTGCAGGTGATCGTGGGCATATCGGTTAGGCTTTTGTAGTGGAGGGGGGGGGGGGGGGGGGAGACCCACACATGGAGTCAGGCCACACGGTGTGACGTGGGAGGGGATCCGCACCGCTTTACCTTCGCAGCTGGGGCCAGCGATATCACCATAATCGTAGGCATGCCGCTGTAAGGGTTATTGCAGGTGATGGTCCCTGGCATTGCTGACATACGTAAAAGAGTCGGGCCCGATCACGTGGATGGGACTAAGCTCTGGTTTCCTAAGGACAGCGGTGCCGTCATATAGCGGCCTAATACATATAGTTAACGACCAAATAACTATACGTGTTACGGCTAACCCGAGCTTTACGTACCACCGTATAGACACTCACACTAGTAAATTAGGCGACTGGTGTGTATGCTGCCCCTGAAAAGGCTCAGATAATGGTGGTCCCCTGACGGTGCCTGCTACTCTCATGTATCGACGTCAGGCCCGGGGGCTGATTTTTGAGTGTCGAACGGTCGACTTTTCACTCGAGATTTGTAAACTATGATGTTTTGACAGATGTCGAGTGAAAAGTCAAGCGTTCGACACTCAAAAATCGCCCCCCAGCACTCTTTCACTACTCACTTCAATTACAATAACTTTTAAAATTTTGGGCGATTAACCCGAATTCTGACTCATTGATGATTTAAAACGTTAAGTAATTTGATCTTTTCTTCATGATTTCCAGAAACTCTCTACCACCTACGACAACCGTAGAAAACTTAAAAACCAAGGCTGCGTCAGCCAAAGGCAACATTTATGTCGACGTCGGTTTCTGGGGAGGGGTCATCCCAGGAAATCAGGTAAAACGATTACTTTATCAAATATACTTAGGCCAAGTGCAGCATTGGTTACATTTGAATGGAACGGGCATTATTCTGAAATAGCTTTTTAGAATAGGTACTTCATTTTTCCTTATTTTTACGAATACAAGGTATAAGTACATAATCAACCTATACTAAAGCCCCGTAAAAATGTTTTCAGGACTCGCTGCAAAGCCTAGTGAAGGCGGGTGTGGTGGGATTCAAATGTTTCCTTTGCCCCAGCGGCGTCGACGAGTTCCCAAATGTGGACGCGGCAGATCTTGAGAAGGCGTTCGCGGCTCTTGAAGGAACGGGGTCTTTGCTCGCGGTACATTCATTCTTTAGCTCTGATATTATTCTTATTCCTAGGCCCAGAACCACTACATATAAAAGCTAGGTCGCGTAGACCTTCGAATTAATAGTAGATTGTAAAGCGAGGGGATAAAGCACAGCTTTATGTTACGGGCGCGATATTCAATCCTGAACGTAACGATGGACTCCGGAATTTACTCCCGAGAGTAGCGAGGGTATTATGAGTTGTTATGTGAGGAATTATTCCTGGGTGAAGTGAGGGATATAAGCGCTACCAAGACATAAACAGCTTTATCCTCGAGGAGTATAGGTACTCTACTTTTGTCACCTCTTGCGAGACAATAAAAAAACCAAGACTACCTAGAAACAGAATCAAATCAGTCAGTCAAAGTCAAATCACTTTCGTCACTCTCATTTTTATAGATTCTTCCGTTTTTCTCCGTATGCTACAGCGTATTGTAACACTCTTTTGTTTTTAAAATGCGTTCCAGTCAGTTTGTGGCGGCCAGCACGATTTTCGAATAAATTCGAACTTCGGCGCAGCGACCTCGGTTTGCGGGGCTGGGTGGGTACGGACTGCAGTTGCTTTCGTAAAATTCGTGCCTACGCCAAATTATATGGGAGGGCGGGCTATCGGGGTAGGCGTTAAAGGCGTTAAATATAACCGCCAGAACGATAGGAGAACGATGAAGTTTGGATTGAAGTCGTTGAGGCTCTTTATAATTGGATTTGTAGGTATATTTGTTAAGTCAACACGGTAAAATTGGTTATATTTTTCTTAAATTACAGTTTCATGCTGAAATGGAAGATGACAAAACTAAATGTAACACTAAGAAAAAGCAAAAGAAAGGTAATTTCTTATACATAGAATCAAAATATCGGCATTTATTTTAAGTCGCATAACTTGAGTTAATGAATAATTAATTCTCTATTCTATTATTATTGTGACTATGCGCAATGCCGCTCACATAATAAATCAGAGCACTGAACAAAATGATTTAAAAGAGTCTATTGGACTAAACGTATTGGAATCGATATTGCATTTGGCCTACGTGCTCAATTCAAACGCAAAAAGTTTCGCACGCAAGCAAGCTTGATGAATGTTACCGATTATAACTCAATAGATCCCGAGAAGCTTATAAATCAATGCTTTGTTTTGGCTTACAGACCCCGAAGAATATACAACGTATCTGGAGTCGCGCCCTCCTACTATGGAACTGAACGCTATTTCACTAATTTCGAGTTTACTAGAAAAGACAAAGTAAGTACTTAGAGTACCTAAGAACGGTAAAGAATACAGTCATAGCTCCGCATAGCACCGCCGCGTCGGCTTATTGTATATGGCTGCAGTCGTCAAGCCGAGCCACCAACATTGACGCCAACTTCAGGACTTCTAAAGGCAAATCCAGTTGCTGGTGCTAACGAGGCAGCGCGCGCCATGGCTGAACTGGCACTGTTCCGTTTGTTTGGATCCACACACGCTGGACTGGCACGTAAATTTAGGTACCCATATTAAGATCTAAGCTGGCACACAGCGAGACAGGGGCCAGCCTGGATTCATCAATTGCCCACTCACTTGACAAGATGCTGCCTAATCCGAATAAGGTCAAGTTTCCTTTTGGGAAGGTACCTTCTTAATAATAAAAACCGAGCGGATGTCAGGTTCTTTCATCCGAATGAAAGGATCTGACGTCCGTTAACTAATGAAGAGGCGACAATGAATTCGAAACTTATCACTGCTAATGCTGGTACGTATATACGTACCTATATAGGTACAACACTTATTAGCTTATTACAATACCTCTATTAATATTTATTTCCAGAGTGCGTGTACACATAGTGCACGTATCATCGGCCAGCGTAGTCCCACTTCTGGAAGAGGCCCGAGCGGCGCGCCGAGCGGCCGGACATGCGGGCTGGCGAGCCGGCGTCACTGCCGAGACCTGCCACCACTACCTCACCTTCAGCGCCGACGAGATACCCAGGGGCCACAGCGAGTACAAATGCGCGCCACCGATCAGAGACCTGGACAATAAAGTAACTGGTTTTCATAGTGCACGAGTCATCAGTTAGCATGGTGTCGCTTCTGAACGAGAACCGCGCAGTGCTGGGCGGCCAGTGGGAATAAAATATGTGGTTGCAGTTTTGCCACAGGCACGCCACAGCCATGTTAAAGCACACAGTCCGTAACAGTCCTAAAAGTGTGAAGAAATGAGTATGTCGTTTATATTTATACCTAGTCTTCATTTTCTTTGTGCATAGGTATGCCTACCCTGACTGTTTTTGGTTTGCAGGAGAAACTGTGGGAGTGTCTATTAGAAGATAAATTGGATCTGGTCGTCTCTGACCACTCGCCATGCACTCCGGATTTGAAAACTTCGAATAATTTAGAAGCTTGGGGTGGAATTTCATCAGTCCAGTTTGGTAAGTTTACTAAATTTACATCATAGAGATAAAACAGCGAGAATTTCACTTATGTACATACTTTCATGTCATGGCAGTGGCATATTGCCAGAGTAAATAGTGTGATCACCTCACATCAGTCATTTAACTTTGAGGAGAGAAGTTTTCAATAGTAAATAGCAACAATATTACAATATATTCAATAATTTCGAGTTCATGGCAAAATAATAACGCCAAGTCAAGAGAAGAGACAATACTTACATTGCACTAGTGTCTAGCTGGTTAACTGCACACTACGAGGATTCAGTTTATCTTTAAACTTAGGTAACTATTTACGGGTCTGTTTGAATCTAGCAATAATCCTGAAACTGCTGCTTCGTGGCAGCTCATCTCATTCTTACTAAACTGCTTTCTTCCAACAGGTCTATCACTGTTCTGGACCGCCGCAAGCTCCCGCAAGCTGGGTCTTCCAACCATCAGCAAGTACCTGAGCGCAGGACCGGCGCAGCTGTGCGGGCTCCAGGATCGCAAAGGCGCCCTGCGTCCGGGACTTGACGCCGACCTTGTGTTCTTCGACCCTGATGCCACCTTCACAGTTACAGCGGAGTCGGTGCGGCACAAAAATAAGGTTAGCGGACTGAACCTCAATTTGACTCATCACGTCTGCATCTCAATAACATGTCAATTTATTCGCGCTGGTATACTGGCATATTAGCTGACGAACGCATGCACTTGGGATATTACTGATAAACCAACTTGAATCTTGGTGTGCGAGGAAGCAAGAGTCAATAATATGACAAATGCCATACAAATATCATACAAAAATGTTGAATTAAGTATACTTACCTCCACGCTCTAGGGGGGCTATGATGGACGATTGTCTCTTTGATATAATTTAGATATCAATATGGATAAAATTAAGTATTTTTAATGTACCTACCTGTTAAATTCTGATGCAATTACAGCAAATAATGAACAAATTCTCCACACTACTCGTACTTATGTTTGGTTTCAGCTAACTCCATACATGGGCCGGGAGCTCCGAGGGGTGGTGAAGCAGACTTACCTGCGCGGGCGGCTCATTTACGACGACGGAGATATTGCAGCCGGCCCGAGCGGAGCGCTGCTGTTAAAGAATTTTTAGGAAGATTAATAAATGAATTTGCCTTACTTAGCTTAACTGCAGGTATCTGCAATAAACGATGCCGATGACTTATAGTTTGACTTATTTTAGTTGACCACCCGTGGTCTTCTTCATCAGTTCCTGTTCACCAAATGCTAAGCGATTATTAGGAATACCTACCTAAGCGTAAACTTACATCGGTGTATGTAATGCGCGACGAGACTTCACCGCTTGCATCCGGACCTACTTTAAAAACATACATATGTTACCCAGGTATTGTCTACCTATAGATATTGGAAATGTCTTTTCGTTACCCAGGTATTGTCTACCTATAGATATTGGAAATGTCTTTTCGTTCGCTCCGGTGTAGGCTTCGATTTCACGTAAAAGTGCGATCCCCTTATATCTCGGAGAGTTGTGAAGGTATGATAATTCAAAAAAGACTCATAAGACGTGTATTGACGAGACGAGAGCTGTAAGGTGCAAAAAGAATTAAATTTGAGAAAGTCAAAAACGAAAAAAGGTATGGCCGAAATAATTTTACTCCCGAGCGCAGCGAGAGTGTTATGAGTCTATTCCCGAGCGAGGGAATTAAGACTGAATCCTGAGTGCAGTGAGGGATTAAAGCCCGAAGATCAGAGTAGGTATTATGCGCCACGGCGACAATTATTCAAACTTCGATACGGATTATTCGATGTTTATGCCATTATTGTTTCTTCCTATTCGCGATTCTGCACAATATAAATTCCACACAGCTGAATTTTATCACATGCGATATTCTTCGCAGTCATTAATTCTTCACAATCTTGTTTCTTCCTATTCGCGATTCTGCACAATATGAATTCCACACAGCTGAATTTTATCACATGCGTTATTCTTCACAGTCATTAATTCTTCACAATCTTGTTTCTTCCTATTCGCGATTCTGCACAATATGAATTCCACGCAGCAGAATTTTATCACATGCGTTATTCTTCATTGTCATTATTTCTTCACAGTCTCGTTTCTTCCTATTCGCGATTCTGCACAATATGACTTTCACACAGCTGAATTTTATCACATGCGTTATTCTTCACACAATTATATTTTTATGCAATTTTCGTAACTCGTAGACCTGAGTATATGGTTTTAATTTCAACTCGATACCTCCACGCGTTCCCGAGATTAAAGGGGTCTTGACAGTCAGAGAGATGGACAACAAAGTGATCCTATAAGATTTCCGTTTTTTCCTTTTGAGGTGAACCCTAAAAATGAAGTCCTGAAGGTAATAAGACAAGAAGAGATTTTTAGGTTCTATACCAAAAAATCAGACTTTATTTATTTCCGATTAAAATGTACATTACTTCGAAAACATGTATACCACATTTAATGTGCAGCCAATGAAAAAGTTCTTATGATTGCTAGTTTGGTCAAAAGGTGCTTGAAAAGAGACACATATATATCGTTGGACGTTACGGTTCTCTTCCCATGAATTGTATAATTCGAAACTTGCTTTATAATTAGTTCAAGATATTTTGCTATCCGAAGTAACTACCGTCTCTTTTATTCTCATTTAACGAGAATGTTTTACATCCAAAATTAAAGTAAGTTCTTAGATATCATGGGTCCATTTATTATGTGGTTGGCTCACAGTATTCTATTTTTTTTTTTGAATAGAAATGAAACTAAGATACAACGAGTTTTTGAAAGGTATAGTTACTTTAAGTGTTCTGATTTTTGGTACAACTTTTAAATTGTGCTTAACTTGTTACGTATCGAATATAGTAAGAGTATGAATAGTTTTCTCTCGTTATCTTAAATATTTAGGCTGTGTATCTTGCGAGGATTACAAATTAATGATTGTGAAGCATGACGCATGTGATAAAATTCAGCTGTGTGGAATTCATATTGTGCAGAATCGTGAATAGGACGAAACAAGATTGTGAAGAAATAATGACGGTGAAGAATAACGCCTGTGATAAAACTCGGCTGCGTGTAATTCATATTGTGCAGAATAGCGAATAGGAAGAAACAAGATTGTAAAGAATTGATAACTGTGAAGAATAACGCATGTGATAAAATTCAGCTGTGTGGAATTCATATTGTGCAGAATAGCGAATAGGAAGAAACAACATTGTGAAGAATTAATGACTGTGAAGAATAACGCATGTGATAAAATTCAGCTGTGTGGAAATAATATTGTGCAGAATCGCGAATAGGAAGAAACAATAATGGCATAAACATCGAATAATCCTTCGATACGCGTGTGGAAATTTTGCAATTAATTTGTTCACAGGCGTTATGTCCAGGATACTTATGTTAATTTAAGAATAAAATAATTATCATTCAACGTTGTAGTTTTACTAAAACGTTGATTTTTTTACAAAGCAAGCGTTTGAACCTGCCCGCCTAATAGTAAGGGTTCCGTACCGTATGTTTAGAAGTCCAGGGGTCTAGCTGATTCTGAATCTGACCCAAAACACTAGCTATAGTTCGTAGACACAGAATATTAGGCTATTTAGTATTTATCTACCCACGCTAGGATGAGTTCAATGTTAAAAAAATATATTGCAGATTTGTCGTTGTTCTCGACGGAAGCATCAACGCGCGCGTGGATTCGGACTTTCGGCGGCGTCCCACTACCTGTCCGCGGGCCCGGCGCGCCTCGCAGGCCTCCAGGAGCGCAAAGGCGCGCTGAAGCCCGGCCTCGCCGCAGACCTGGTTTTCTTCGACCCCAACGCCGCTTTCATCGTCACGCCCGACATCATCCGATACAAGATTATAGTAATTTCACGCAACACTTGACTGAGGATATGACATTGAAACGCTCGTAGCTTTGTGTGGAACAAATGAAGATTCAATGCCTGTCTTTACTCATGTTAATTAGCTATGTACGAGTATAGCTGGTATAAATAGAATAGACGTTAATAATGTGATTAGATACATGGTGGCATGTTACTAAAATATGTTTTTTTAGGGTTCCGTAGTAAACAAGGAACCCTTATAGTTTCGCCATGTCCGTCCGTCCGTCCGTCTGTCCCCCGTTTTTTCAGTAACCGTTAGTCCTAGAAAGCTGTAATTTGGCATGAGTATACATATCGATGACGCCAACAGAACGGTAGAATAAAATCTTAAAAAAAAATATTTTTAAGGGTACCTCCCCTACATGTAAAGTGGTGGTGCAATTTTTTTTTCTTCCAAACCCCATCGTGTGGGGTATCGTTGGATAGCTCTTTCAAAAACGGTGGCTCCTAGGCATGTGAAAAAAATCATGGTAATAGTATATACAATGAATTTAAAAGGAAAACTATCACAGCTAAGTAGACATTACTAGTTAACGAGTGATAGTCGAACTTCAGAAATGTACTTTGCAAAAGCAAACTTTCGTACAATTTCCTTTGATACCATAGATAATGTTGTTAATTCTGTTAAAAGCATAGTAAATATACGTTTGCGAACTTTTTAATCCACATAATGTAACGGGTAGACGACTACGGAACCCTACCTTGCGCGTGGCCCGACACGCACTTGGCCGGTTTTTTAAGTTATTTAGGTACTAACTAGCTTATGCCCGCGACTTCGTCTGCGTTGAAATCGGTCATCGCGTTAGAATGTTATTGATTGCTATTATTTTATTGCATAGCATTCGCTTACCTAAATCCCTTCCATACAAGCTTCCACCTTTTTAAGGAATGATTTCCGGGATAAAAACTGTCGCATGTCCTTTTCTGGGACTTTCACTTAACTGAGAGTCTACACGCCAAGAATGAAAAATCACGTTTGTTGTATGGGAGCCCCCTTAAGGGCCTATCGTGCGGGGTAAATTCTCAGCGCCTGTCAAATTTCAATTTTTTTAATAATTTACCCAATTAACCCACACATGCATTATTCACGCACACTACCTCATTTTGCTGGGTCGGGTCATTGACCCATGTTTATGTCAACTTATGACAATATAGATTTTGAATATTTAAAGGTTTCTTGGTGCATAAGAGAAGTTAACAAAAATCGCCAAGTTCTGATCCGTAACCAAAACTCAAGTATTAGTTGTATCTGAAAATGTCTTGAATTTGGAATTTGTGGTAGTAAAATACTCAGTTCCTTGTTTATAAAATAAAACTTGTCAAACCCCTGTTTTGTAAAATGTATTTTGTTTTGCCCTTTCCTCACAGACTCATTTTTATACAACTTAAAACAGAGAAAGAATTTTCCTAATCGGTTCGTGCATGTTATGACTGTTTTATGTTTATGACTTAGGTACTTATTTTGAGAGTTTACTTGGTGATTTTCATGATACGAGTATATGTTGTACCTTAAATAGGTTATTTTCATAAATTGATTATTTTCTGTTTATCAGTTGGTTAACTCTAAAATGGACACTGATTTAATGCAAGTTTTAAGAGAAGAAGCGGTAGTTTTATTACAATATATATAATAACTACTGAAACTATTTATACGGCACGGGATAACTGCAGCAATATTGTGAATCAACTTTGTATTTGAGGAAACAGTACCTAACCTTATAGGTAGTTCTTGTTATTCACGACCTCCCGTCGTAACCCAATCCGCAGAATTGCGCATAGAATAGTATGACATTCCCTGCGCATCGTCGTTATCGTGAATGACAAGCACTATAAAACCTAATGATATAACAAATATCATCAAGAAAGTCATTGTAACAGTCTGCAATTGTGGAACTTGGCCGGACCACTACTGTATCAGCTCTGACAAATTAACTTTTATACACTTATTATAAGGTCCATAATTGAAAGGAATAATTAGCAGGATGCGTTTACATATTCTTCTAGTGTGAGCAATCGTGCCGTCGATGACACTTGCAACGACATAAGGTTCAATAATGGTTAACATTGCGTCTATTTTCATCAATAATAAATAGCAATTATTATTATTTGCTATTCGTTTACTATAACGTCGAGACAATTATTGCGATGCGACATAAGTACTTACTTGTACAAAATCAAAGCAACGGGATTTCCAACGCATGAAAGCTTTAGATAGAAACTAGCGCAGTTTAATATTATAAGTAATTACTGCATATTTGTTTGTTAGACATCGTCATTGTCACCACATCCACATCCCCAACAATTACTTGGTTTATTATTTATAAATGAAACATAGGTTTATTATTTTCATTCTAGGTATAATTATATTATGACCAGGCGGCTTAGACACTACACAATTTAAATCCACATCACTCAAACTGGCGAAGAAACTCCAATATTCTTTCTTCTGCTTCCGTTGCAAGAGAGCACTCTAGATCTGTTTCTTGGTATAACGCTGATATTTTATAAACTTCTGTTCAAAGCACCATAATAATTGTGCCTGTTTTTACAGATTCTGGGATATGTTTTGTTTATGCAGATTCTGCGATATATTTTGGTAATCATTGTTTGACGTGAAAGCGCCGTACATATACACATAAAATATAACATTAGATTCGTTAAATTATTGAAATATAAAAATACAATTTGTTTTCAAATTTTAATTTGAAATATGATGAGTGACATAAATGTCATAACGTTCCGTTCTGGGTGGCCAATTTATAAAAAGTAAATTACTTTGAACTGAAATACATCGGTAACCTTTTTACGTTTAAAATGCCTTTTCGTAAAATAAATCATTATAATTTAGTTGCATTAGTAAACATTGGGGACCAAAGATTGCATTTTTATGTTATAACGAATGGCTAATACTAAAAATTCCATGTTAAAAGATTCTTCAATAGCCACACGTCAACATTTATTTACCCTACTTCAATGAATGCAATCTTTGTGTGTGGTATACATTTTGTATTTGTATACGAGCAAGCTGTCAAAAAGCGTGTTTTTATGAGATGTCAAACTGAGAAAAGCAGCATACGTCTGCTCCCATTGAGGGCCGGAGCCCATCTGCCGGCAAGAAAACTACGGCGGCCGGTCAAATTTTCGGAATTTCCTTTGCATTGTTAAAAAAATCTCCACATTTTGCAAATGTTAAACACATACGACCTAGATAACATGTAGTTTTGTTACTATTCAAAAATTGAAGACCTTTCATAAAGTATTAACGTTGTAGTTTGCGTTTATTTCCTTTAGTAGAGCTAACTTTGGATTGAATTTTTATGAAGAAAACTATAAGTAATTGTGTTTCTGAAACACATGACGTGTAGAGTGTATCCTTAAATATCATATATAGGAATTACAGAATTCAAGCTTTAGTAATAATAATACAGCAAGTGATCCAACCATCGCAATTATTCAGAAATTTGCTCGGTGCAGTCTTAAATATGTATTTTACTTATTCTGGGTTCTAGTATACTTAAAATCATTTCAGTCGAACGAATACGAATTGCTCCAAAGCAATTCTTTCAAAATGCTACTTTACCGTTCAAACAATAAGGTTCAAAATCCAATAACATTTTAATACAAATACGTTCAACAAAAAGGATTTCAACCATATGTGTTGTTATAGCGGCAACAGAAATACATCATCTGTGAAAATTTTAACTTTCGAACTATCACGGTTTTCGAGATACAGCCTGGTGACAGACGGACGGACAGACGGACAGCGGAGCCTTAGTATACTTAAAATTATTTGAACTGTCCGAGTTGTATCAAATAAGGCCGTTCAAAAAGCGACTTTACTGACCAAGCGTGAAGATTCAAAGTCCAATGACAAATTTTATAAAATGTCGGACATTTTAAATAATTTCTACTTTAATAGGGTCCCGTTTACCCTTTGGGTACGGAACCCTAAAAATAACTAACTTCCACCCGAACAAACTTACCTAGTTAATATCATTCGATGTTACCCCACTCGATCGGTTTTTGAAGAAACTTTTTTTTTCGTACAAAAAAATAATATTGATGACTTTATAGCATACATACACAGAACGGGTTCGTAACTAACATCTCTTGACTGTATGTCTGGGATCTACAATACATATATTACCAGAAGTCAGAATGCGGTCCGCTATTTTTGCAAACAAACATTGGAGCCTGATCTAACTCACTGATCTTATGTCGCGTTTTAAAATAATATAATATTAATAAAAAAACAAATTTTCGTCTATCCTATCGGTCTTTGTTATGTTCTAGGTACCGTATAGGTTTAGTGAGGGGAAATTAGGAATAATAGGAGTTTGTTCTTAGGATCACGACGACGATGTAAAAAAATCTCTCAGACACGCACGACCAGTCGACCAAGAATCGAACCCGGTCAAATGTGTCAATTCTCTTACTCGTTAATGTAACGCTATGTGTTATCAATAAAATAAAAATAAATAAAATAAATATTACTTTCAGAAAATAGGTGACTGGGCTTCCATCCTCTTTGTCACTGACATGATGTTAATCGTCTTAACATGACATACAATAAAGTCTTTACTAAAACATACGATTTTTTTTATACCCACCTACAGTTTGTATGTAATTGAAACTTTATTGCATTAGTGTTAAGGTAGAATATCCAAAGGAATAAGAGCACATGTCTGATTCCAGCGATAAATTAATTCACTTGTACTTATTTGAATAGGGATGTTGGTTACGCAAAAAACATAATTTATTCTTTTCATCATTGATCATGCCATCTGTCGGCCCTGCTGACATACGCAGTTCCACAGTGACATCGACGTTGTGACTTTTTAAAAGAATGTGCCAAGAGATGTCGCTATCCACCGTCTCGAGTGCCTTAAGTTCGCCCTACGATTTTTAATCAGCTTCTTGGTCCCTTCAAGGGAGCGCGTGCCTTCAGCTGTCTGAAACATTCTCGTATATGTGTAAAACTTAATATGTGGTGATAAGGTGAACTTTGTTGAAATACAGAAGAAGCAGAGACTTGGATCAACAGGTTAGTGGTAACTGTGTTATATATGTCATGGTCATTTTGCATTGAATATCTATAGTTTGTTGCTAACCATGACGCCGCCAATATTAGTTCGCTTAAATAAATAAATAAATTTAGGTAATTTTTTCTCCTCGGGTTGTAGCTATTTATACGCTTCAACATAACATAATGGTCCTTTAGAACCGGATAAAACCAGTGTGGTTTTCACCTTCGTAATCGCTAAGTAAGGCGTTACGTATTTTCGAGTATGGTTTCACCTACGTAATTGCTAAGTAAGGCATTACGTATTTTGGAGTGTGGTTTTCACCTACGTAATTGCTAAGGCATTACGTATTTTCGTCCTTTCGCACCCGCCGTAGTCGCGTAATTACTTATTAAACTAATCACCATTGTCATAGGCTCTTCCAAAATGGAGGCTAAAAAATTGAGCATATTAAAGGGTAAAAGGGATATGATCCTTAGAAGAATAAACAAGTTATATGACCAGTCTAAGAAAGTAGTAGTCACAGCTGACACTAGGTCAACTGAGAACTTTATGGCTGAATCTGAAATGATTGATGAAACGCGCCGTGAATTCGATGCCATAATAGATGAGATAAATGCGATCAGTGTAGGGTTGGATGAAAATTTTGATCCAGATTATGACAGTTTAGAAACGTTTGATGACTTGTACACCCGTATAAAACGCATGCGTAATAACATTAACTCCGAAAAAAGTACAAACAAACCTACTGCAACGTCACTGCCAGAGCCAACTAAATTGAATATTAAGTTGCCACCGGTGGAAATTCCTTCATTCGATGGTAGAACTGAAAATTGGTCAATATTCTACGAATCTTTTCGAACTAATATTCACGAAAACCCACAATTATCCGACGCCCAGCGCGTGCAGTATCTTGTAGGTAAATTGACTCAAAATGCTTTGAAAGTAATCGCCGGCATTGTGCCGACAGCGGAAACTTATAAGATTATTTGGAGTAGTTTAGTAAAAAAATATCAGGATAAGCGAGCGTTAGGTACATACTACCTAAATAACATACTAGACCTAAAAAATGCTACACATTACGCGTCTAGCTTAAATGCGTTTATCGAAACCTTCTTTGCATCTATGGCCGCCTTAAAACAGTTAGGTATCGAAGATATTGCCGATTTTATACTCTTGCACTGTGCCTTAAAAAGGATGGACACTCAAACGGTACAATCATTTGAGTTATCGGTTCGTAACACAGAAATTCCCTCGTGCAGTGAATTTATTGCGTTTGTGCAAGATCAAGTCAAAATATTAGAAAGATCGAGTAATAATAATTGTGCATACACTCCGCGCAACCACTCGAACTACTTACAAAGGGTGGAACCTACGACGCGTACATATAAAACATTTTTGACTGGTGAAACGGTTAACTCTTGCTTGATGTGTCACAGTGAAGATCATATGATTTTTAACTGCACCCAGTTCAAAAATATGGGCTCGCCTCAATCACGATTTGATTTTATAAAGGCAAAAAATGCGTGTGTCAATTGTTTAAGTTCAGCACACATGCTTTCCAATTGTAATTCCAAACATGTTTGCAATAATTGTCAAAGAAAACATCATACGCTTTTGCACTTTAATAAAACCGCTTCTAATGGCATTAATGACATCGCGCCGGTTCAACTACATACCTATACTCTAGAAAGCGCGGGCAATACGACTCCGCCGACCACCCAAAATATAAACACTCATGAATCAGACGTTCCCCCTTATGTGGACGCTGTTACGGTCGTCTCACCTACGCCCGGTTCTCACACGGTACTTGAGGCGGCCGATCAAAGCTCTAACGTAAACACGGCTACGGTGTCGCTCATTGCTAAGTCCAAACCCCGTAATACGATACTATTATCAACAGCTCAGGCCTACGCATATGATAAAAAAGAGAACCGAAATCTAATTCGTCTTTTATTGGACAATGGATCGCAGAATAATTTGATCACTTTAGAGTGTTGTAAATCACTAAATTTATCGATAACTCCCCTTTATAATTCGTCTCTGAAGGGAGTTGGTTTAACTTCGAGACCTATACATGGTTACGTGTACTTGACCATTGAATCTCGAGTTTCGGCGCACAAATATTATATTGAAGCGCTTGTAGTAGATCAAATTACAGATAAATTGCCCGCACATGAGATTGACTTGACCGATGTCAACTTCGGTCCTGAGGTACCTTTAGCTGACCTCACATGGAATATTCCTGGAACTATTGATTTAGTGCTAGGCGCTCAGTTGTTCCCTTATATTTATTTAGGAGACCGCATTAATACGACCTCGTCCAAGCTACCGGCATTCCTTACGACTTTCGGTTATGTCCTAATGGGCGATGTACCAGTCATAGCCCATGAGCCTGAACCTGAGCAATCCGTTCCATTCACAGCTTTTACAATGATTGATCTGAACGATACGCTGCATAAATTTTGGGAATTAAAGGAAATCCCATCTAAACGATATTTTCCACCGGAGGAAGTTGAATGCGAGAACTCATTCATTAAACCAGTAGCCCGCGTTGACGAAGGTCGTTACTCTGTAGAGCTTCCATTTGAAGCAAAACACCAAGCGCTACTTCCTAAGCGAAATCATGTGGTAGACATTATTATTGACGACTACCACAAAATTATTCGCCAACGGTTTTGGATCCTTTCCGCTCGAAATATAATTTGCAAACGAGTCCAAATGTGTAAAAGATGTTTTAGTCTCGCAACTTTGCACCCATCTCCTAAAATTGCTGATTTGCCGGTATATCTCGTTATGGAAATAAAAGCCTTTGTCCACACTGGAATAGACTATGCCGGTGCGATTAGAATTACCCTCGATCGTAGAAGAGGACAACACGCGCAAAAGGCATTTATATGTCTTTTTGTTTGTTTGAATACAAAAGCTATCAATATACAATACGTTAGCGATTTAACAATTGAATCTATTCTTGCTGCCTTCAAAAGGTTTATTAGTTGCCGGGGACCCGTATCTTGTATGTATCCTGATAACGGCACTAACTTTGTTGGGGCGAAAAAAGTCAGACAGAAGTGGTGCACCCCTAATAATCCAGTTATAAAAGGAACAGTAGTGCTCATTGATCAAGATGATGTGCTTCCTTTGAGATGGCCTATGGGTATAATCGAACAAGTATATCCTGGCAGTGACGGTGTAATAAGGGTAGCACTAGTGAAAACGAAAAGCGGAACTTTAAAACAACCGGTTGTGACATCATATCCTATTCCAACCCAATCCCAATAGTCATCACTAGCGTACAATTAATAAAGTTACAAAATTACTTAAGTTTGTTTAGTTTTGTAGTTATTGTAATCAATTTATTTAGTTATTCTTAAGTGTAATCAAAAGGGAAGGTCTCCCATTAAGTTAGCCTTATTTTCGATAACGATACTAAACAAGTGAATATATTATCCAAATTTATGTAGGTAGTGGAATCATATTGGTTGTTGAAAGTTCTTCGAACTTCCAAGGCGGGGAGTATGGTTACGCAAAAAACATAATTTATTCTTTTCATCATTGATCATGCCATCTGTCGGCCCTGCTGACATACGCAGTTCCACAGTGACATCGACGTTGTGACTTTTTAAAAGAATGTGCCAAGAGATGTCGCTATCCACCGTCTCGAGTGCCTTAAGTTCGCCCTACGATTTTTAATCAGCTTCTTGGTCCCTTCAAGGGAGCGCGTGCCTTCAGCTGTCTGAAACATTCTCGTATATGTGTAAAACTTAATATGTGGTGATAAGGTGAACTTTGTTGAAATACAGAAGAAGCAGAGACTTGGATCAACAGGTTAGTGGTAACTGTGTTATATATGTCATGGTCATTTTGCATTGAATATCTATAGTTTGTTGCTAACCATGACGCCGCCAATATTAGTTCGCTTAAATAAATAAATAAATTTAGGTAATTTTTTCTCCTCGGGTTGTAGCTATTTATACGCTTCAACATAACAGATGTCGACTCAAAAAATGTTATTACTTCAATAGAAAGAAGACATAAAAATATGCCAAATAGTGAAAATCCTATTCAAATATCTCAAAAAATAACGAAGCTACAACGGTTAGAATGTTCGTAGTTAGAGAGAGAAAGTGCTACCTAACCGTGACGTCACTGTTAAGTAGCGCCATAGTACTTAAATGACGATCGTTCAATACAAAGGCGCGTTTTGCGGAAAAGGGACAGAACATACCCACTCTTAAAACTTTGAAGACTTATAATTACGTAATTATTTATTTTTTTGAAGTACTTTTTTCGCCATTTGATTGAGAATTTAAGCCTTTATGTAGAAAATTTGGATTTATCGATTTTCTTTTATAGTGTCGTCATCCCTATTATCTTTAGTACCAGCCTGTACACAATTGATGAAACGTATCCGCACCGCAGATCTTCATTTTAAGCCAAATCGTAGCATCGTCGCAACGTCTGAGACGTTCATTATAATCATTATGAAATATATTTATTGCATAATACAAACCGCGTTGATAAGTAAGGCTCTTATAATTTAAACAAGGTTTTCCCCCATTGTTAAGGAGGAATTAAATTTGTCATTGTTTGTGCAGGTACAATATTATGCCGGGAAATAAGTTTGGTTCCGAGTAATCAAGGAAGACGGCTGTTTCTCAGCCGACGTGTGGTGACGGAAGAAAAAGAGTTCGATGGAGGAGTTCTTGTGAATGAGACGGGATACATTGAAGATGTACTCACTAGAGCGTCCGTGGATACGCTCCTTTCACAAACTGGGACTACAATTGAGGTAAGATATAGTTTTTTAGCTACTTAATTTTCTGTTCATTTCCTATATATATGTAGGTATACAAATATATCTATATTTCTAATAAGAATATTTATTTCGGCATAACTCAATAAAAAGTAAATACAAACATTATAAACAAAGATTAGGTATAGAAGTAAAACTAAATTAATACTAAACTAAACTAACTAAAACTATAAATATATTAAAAAAGGGAATCAAAATTCGGCCCCCTGGGAATGGTTCCCATTACGCAGGCAGCATTCCCGCGCTGGATTGCGATGGCAATTCTTTGCGCGAGAAAGCTGCCTGCGCGAGGATCGCCTGTTGTGTCCCTCAAACGTTTGCTGAGCATCTTGTGGAGCCCCCGCGCACTCTTGCCCCAATATATATCAATAACATTAATTCCCTAAAAATATAGTTAAAAATATAGTTATAGCGGTGTAGGTTATAGCGGTTTACCCTATTAAATTCGGTGGGCTGGGTCGTCCTCATCGGACGTGGCGTTCCCGGATTTGTTTTTTTTTCCTTTGCAGCTCGGTGTCTCTTGTCAGTATAATCTTAAATCAACCAATCAGATAATTAACACTCCCGAGCCGAGTCCCTCTCTCAAAGCACATTCAACTCATGCGTCTTGTGCGTAAACACTTGAATCCCTCGCTACGTTCGAGATTCTACTTTATTGTAGAATCTTTCGCTTCACTCAGGATTCAATATACCACCCTAGCCATAAATTTATAATTTTGCTCCCTTGTGATACAATCTATTATTGAAGGTCTTGTTTTTGCGGCTAGACCAGTCGACTCTCGACTGGTGACAGGGGGACCCAGAGCTGGCGCAAACTGATTCAGAGGTGCAGAGGACCATGACATGACACAGTTCCTACCTGTTAGAGGCGGTCTTCTTTTTAATCGTACTTATTAAGGTAAAAGTACCCTTCACCGGACGCTTAAGACCTACATGTACGTTTGTTTTTTTAATAAGGTTTAGAATTTTTGTACGATTATGATCAACAGCATATGGTGAAGATAGATAAATTTGTGATCATTTAAATGTACGTCGAAATTTATTACATAGTTAGACGTATATAAAAATATTTTTTAAAGTTTTTTATATCGATTACACTGATTTGTCCCATTCAACGAACTAAGAAACGGAATTTGCACCCATTACCGGATCGGCATGCCGTTTCACCGAACTAGGGAAGAAATCTACGGAATGATGGCAGTGTGTGAGTTTGTAAACTGATGAGTGACTATTTATTTCAACCTAACTGCACTAGTTTTGTGATTTCGAGCAATCTTGACGGTAATTTAATCTAAGAAAAAACTGTCTATAATTAAAATTTTAAATCAAATATTTTTTTTATATAAATAATATACTTATCTATTAAAAATTCTTCGCTAATCGCCAATAATTTATTTTTATATAATTTATTCGTTAACGGTTTACATCTAAGTAGCGCTGGCTTTTTTTTAAAGATATACGAAAAATAACACATTTCAATATAGATCTAGCTGTACGCTGAATATGGTTTATATTCCAATGAACGCCAAATAGCAGCTAGGCCGAGATAATCATATGTTCGGTATCAGAGGCCATGGGTACGCTTTACCGAACGGGCGTTCGGTAAAGCGTACACATTGAACCTATCACGCGAACATATTTAATAAAATAGTGTTTTAATCTTAATGATTCTGCCATAACAACATAAGTACATTTTATCTAGAAATAAGAACTATTGCAAAATAATAAATACACAATTATTTTGCTTCTACTGATGTTAAATAAATAATATGGAATTTTTAAAATTACCTGGTCAATGAAGCTTATTTTGACGTCAAAAAGTCGTGAAAACTATACATTTCAAATGCAATTTACAAAAAATCTGTCTCGTTTATAGGCGTTCGGTAATTGCTCATTAAATTACTCTATTAATTGGATATGTGTAAAGCGGAGTAGTATATATATAACGTTTAAAATTAACGAGTGAAAAAATAATTTTCAAAACATACGTTTTTCCCTGATTCCGAACGCTGTTCGGTAAAACCTTCAAGCAGTAGATGAGGGTGACCCATCACCGAATTTACATTTTTGTTGAATTCTGTAAATTTGACTACACTAATTTCACTTATTTAACTCAAACACACACACTTATTAACTCATGATACGATAACACCCTATTTTGAAGCATAAAGTCACTTTTAAACGCTTTTATGACCTTACGAAGTACACTCAGTTTCTTAACCATTTTCGTAAGGAGTCCCATACAACGCCGCGATCGACATGCTCAATCGATTCTCCCGTTACAACTAAGAAACAAAATGGCTTTCTTTGCCTCGTAGTGGAAGGAATAGGTATCTAGCTAACGGAAAAAAATATCACAACGTAATATTAGCTGTAAGAACTCGACTTATGGCTCAAAATATAGAAAATCCGGTGATAGGGCAGATCCGGTAAAGGGTACATCTACCTTATAATTTGACCTTTAAATTTAAATCTATTTTAATCATACATATTGTTGATAAGAATGATAAGATAAATTGTATTACTTCATAGATATACGTTAAATTCTTAATTTTCAGGTGAAGATTATCGGCTTAAAGGTTTATGGTATTTAACGCTATAAAATAATTATTATAATTATATCGAATAATACTTAACGTCTCGTTAGCAACTCTTTTTGGGCCAGTTAGGGCAGCTACCAGATCCAGTGCTGCTACGCGAAAATGGTCTTACAAGACCTTTCCTCAAATTTGAATTAGAAGATTGGCATTTACAGATTTTGGAAAAAAACATACAGGGTTTTCGCGTAGCAGCACTGGATATGGTAGCTGCCCTCACAGACCCAAAAAGAAAATCTATCCTGTATATAGTTTGCTGTTAATCTAGTAATTATTTTGCAGTCTTTGGCAGGTAGTATGCAACCATTGCTTTAATTTAATTATGATTTCCTTGTTGATAAAATCCCGTATGAGAATCAGTACCTAATCGATAAATTACCTTCCAAAACACTGAAATTACCGATTCTAACTTCAAATCTGTCGTAATACTTACAAACACAAAAAATAAACAAAAAAAACTCGCATCGTCTAAATGGAGCAAAAGTGCCTAGAATGAAACGATTTTTTAGTGTGAGTTAAATAGGAACTAACCCTAATTATTTAAACCAGATAATTGATGGGGGAGACCTAGCACTGATGGCCGGTGTGGTGGACTCCCATGTGCACGTGAACGAGCCGGGTCGGACCTCCTGGGAGGGCTACGTGACCGCCACGCAGGCCGCGGCGGCAGGCGGAGTCACCACCATCGTCGACATGCCTTTGTAAGTGTTCTCCCCCTCTGCTGGCCCTTCAGGTTGTCCACAAGTCTATCTGTGTCTGGCCTCTAAGCTGGCCATCAGGGAAAAAAAACAAAAAAAATTGTGTTCTTGAACGATTTCAACAGTAACAACAGACCCGTCTGAACATTTTGAACTGAAGGCCTGCCGTGGTGCGCGAGCGTCTTATCAAAAGTCAGAATTTGAACCTTTCACACAGTAGATACATTCCATATTTTAATGACGCTAGCGACCATTGCTGCGCTGCCATTTAAATACAAAATGTAAGTTCTGTACCTAAAGCAGGTTCAAATTCCTTTAACCTCTTTTCTTGCTCCTAAATCGCGTCTGTAGGACCTCAAGTCCTGGACCTGTCCTATTATATAAGTCAATGATGTTCTTACTCCTGTAGTTTAGATAATAGAACGAGTAGAACTGGCGCTGGTAGGAATTGTTTTTTTTTATAGCACGTCTGTGGCAAACAAACGTGCGGCCCGCCTGATGGTAAGCGGACACCGCAGCCTATGGACGCTTGCAACCCCAAGGGAGTCACACGCGCGTTGCTGACCCTTTTAAAAATTTATACACTCTTTGCTTGAAGATCCCCATATTGTAGTCCCTCGGGAAAACCTCGGCAGGGAGCTCATTCCACAACCGTAGCGTGCGAGGGAGGAAATTCCTCTTAAACCGTGCCGTAGACATAGACATAGACATAGACATAATTTATTGGTAATAATACGCGCCCATTTAGGTTCTAAGGTGTGAGGATGAATGCCCTGCCGACGGCGAGCAGTGCGATGGTAGAAAGCGGCCGTGGGCATCATGTCGAACAGTTCTTCGGAGCACAACCCATTATACAAGCGATAGAACACGCACAAGGAGGCGAAGTTTCTCCTTAAACTTAACGGTTCAATATCGCTTGTGAGTTTGGGATCGTCTACAATCCGCACGCACGTGTCTGAAGCGAGTCAAAAGGCCCAATCTGGTATCCAGGTGCTCCCGCCCAGAGGTGACAGCAATACTCCATGTGGGGATGGACTTGTGACTTATATAATAGAAGTCTCTGTCCCGGGGTGAAGTACCGCTTCGCTCTATTGAGTACCAAGTACCTACTTCGAGTATTCTTACAACTAATCTAGTGCTCTGAGCTGTGTGATCTAACAATGAAAAAAGCGGGAAAAGCGTCGAATTGTTAAACTTATATTGTTATTGAATTTTCACCATAGAATTTAACATTGAAAGAAAAAATCTCTTCATTGCGGATAGGTAACAACAATTTCCGCACATTACTTACAGAAATTCAATACCACCAACAACTACGCTCGAAAACTTAAGAATCAAGACGAATATGGCCAAGGAGGAGATTTATGTGGATGTTGGATTTTGGGGTGGAGTCATTCCTGGAAATGAGGTAGGTATATTATGGAAATGTTAGTAGTACCATAGTTAAATAAGCGTTCTCATTCTTATTTAACAGTTGATGCCGGTTATTGTAAATTACTGCATTCGTGAAGGTAGTTTTTGACTCATTTTTCACTGGTCATTTAAGCCTGCATCCCGCATCTGTAGAGCTCGTGCTATCCTTGTTGTTGCCATAGGTGAAAACAATATACCTAAAACGAGCTCCCCGCTTACAGGATGCCGGCTCGACTTGGTTTGCATGGTTTAAGGACTTAATTTCAAGGTGAAGTGTTTTTGATTGGTCAAATTAAAATGTTCTGTAAATCATAAACAAGTATTAGGTATTCATTTCTCTAGGGGCGAAATGCATTACTTTAGCCCCGCTTGATAACTCTATATGGCATACTGTTCGAGCATAAGAAGTGAAAATAAAACATGTTGCGCCCACCCCAAGCAGTTAAATGAAGCCTTGTCCCAATGAGGTCTAGTTTCCTCTTTTGGTTTGTTGGAAGGGTTGGGAAATTAGAAAGGCAGCAATCAGCAAATTGTCGCTTTCGATAAAGTTATCGACGACGGCTACGGCAGCACGGCACGGTAAAACTCTACGGTTTCATTCATAAATAGGTAGACTAATGATGAATGAAACCATAGAGTATTACCGTGCCGTGGACGTCCACGGTAAAGTATGAAAGCGCCCAATTGTTGTTGCATGAAAACCAGCTAAAATGATAATAACTTTAATTTTTAGATAAGATTTAGATGTCGCAACGAGCCTCCCTAATAAGGCTTAATTAGATGAGTGTTATGATTGAACAATTCACCAACACGGGGGATTGCCACGGTGGCTCAATTGGTAGAGCAATGGACGGATTCCAGAGGTCGTGGGTTCAAATCCTACCTGTGGTGTTGATTTTTCAATTTTCACATTGATTAAAAAATTTAGATTTTCGCTAGCGGACGCATCCGCTTAACAGAACATTTAAATGATAATAACTTTCCCGGTCACGATTAATTAAGATTGAAATATAGGTACCTACTGAATAGATATGTTACCTATTATTTATGATCTATTCTTGCAGGATGAGTTGCTGGGCCTGGTCAAAGCTGGCGTGGTGGGGTTCAAAACTTATCTAATTGACAGTGGCGTCCCGGAGTTTCCTAATATTACTCCTGATGAGTTGAACAACGTGTTTAGCGTACTTAATGGTTCCGGTACCGTTTTAGCCGTAAGTGTAACTTAGGTATAAGTATTAATAGTTATAGTAAAATTGCATTTTATTGATCTATATGGTAACAAACTAGTACTTAGCATAAATAATATGGTAACAAAAATGATGGCGAATTGTAGGCGTTAATTGGTACCTATCTATACTTATCGCACTGCAGTGATTATATAGAATCATTTTCTGTGTAGTAGTTAGACCCTAGCTCAGGTACCTATCCAGGAAAAAAGGCAAAAAGGGGGGGGGGGGGGGAGGGGCAGTCATAATTTACCAACTCTCCTTATTTATACATTCTTAAATTCGTCAAATTAATGTTTACTAAAATATTGTTTGTTTCTCGATTAAATTATTTGTAATCTTAGAGTAATAATCAAATCTAACTGAACTGACCTAAAATGTTAGCGCTTTCAACGGATTGCCGTCATTCTTGATGAATTATCGTACTCAACAAGATTTCCTTTTGTTTTCAGTTTCATGCCGAAGTACAGCTTAACGGTACATCTAATTGTACTGAATGTGGTTAGTATGTTTTAGCCTAAGGAAAATAACCTAGAAAATTGCTGGAGTTTTTCCGTTAAATGGGTCTTCAAATTACAGATCCTGAGTTGTACGACACTTACCTCGCTTCACGTCCCGATCAAATGGAAGTAGATGCAGTTAAACTGATTGCCAGTTTCATACCTAATACTGAGTAATGCTATTCATTATATTATATTTATTCATACAAGTATTCAGGCGAAAACCACGATGATGGGACGTCTCATGAGTTTGCGATGAGCCGAAAACAGTCGGTTTAAGCAAAGCGATGGTGCGCGCTGCGCGGGCAGCCCGCCTGGCATGAATCTTCGTGCTTAGCTCATCGCAAACGCCGGATTTGTCTTGCTTTTTTTTCTCCATGGCTATCACCTTAATTCAAGAAATAAAAACAAATTTTCACACCTGCTGTTGAGAAAAAAGTCATTGTTGCTCTCGAATGAGGCATCAAAATCGTACTTTTCTTCCCTCATTTGAATCCCTCCTCTTTAAAATCTCTCGCTACACTCAGGATTTTATTGTAGAATCTTTCGTTTCACTCAGGACTCAACCTACCGCCCTCGCCGTAAATATGTAATTTTGCTCCCTTGAGACACAATCTACTATTGTACCACAGCGTCCACGTCCACGTGGTCCACGTATCATCGGCGGCCGTGGTCCCGATACTGGAGGAGGCGCGTGCGGCGCGCGAGCTCGCCGGCTACCGCGGCTGGCGCGGAGGCGTCACCGCGGAGACTTGCAACCACTACCTCACGCTCCTCGCTGAAGACGTGCCTCCAAAGCGCACCGAGTTTAAATGCGCGCCGCCTGTTAGGAACAACACTAACAGGGTTCGTATTCGGTGAGAGAGGCCAGCGCCAAATAGCGAGACGTAGGCTGATTATTTGGTTCAGCTCTCTCGAATAACTGGTGGCCATCGAATGAATAACCGTAGATATTATAGTACCACCAATTGACCTACTTAAATACAATTAATACAATTATAGACATCGAATAACACAATAATCTAATACTTACTGGGTCTATTACCTACCTATATATTTGGGGAACCTGTACTGTAACTTACCGTACGTTTTTATTTTAGCTACAATTGTGGGAGTACATTAGAGATGGAAGACTGGATTTAATTGCATCTGACCACTCCCCGAGTGTCGCTGAACTGAAAGGATCAGACTTTATGACGGCTTGGGGTGGCATAGCTTCATTGCAATTCGGTATGGTATAAATTAAATACCTAATGTCGCCGTAAAATTGTGAACTTCGTTAGCTTAATAACTGTCCAAAGATTGCGATCGGCATTTGCAATTTTACGGTGCCATATGTCGTACTTGTATAATAAATAGTTCCATGATAGTGCGTTAATTGCTCGCATCAAGGGTCTACCACAGAGAATATATTATAATATATAATCACTAGAATATATATAGTCGCTATATTTTGGGATCTACTAATGTCTGAATAGAGTCGGTGTGAAGTTTTTGAAGCTGACGGCGGCGGTAGCTGGAAAAGCCATTAGTCATCAGACAGCGCATGAGACGATCCCGCGGAGATTATCTCGCGCTCGCGCGACTTTTATTAGTAAATTTCTAAGTAAAAGTCGTGCGATTTTACGATAATCGCGTAGTCGCATTTGTATTAAGTAGGACGATCCTTAAACGCAACAGACGTGCTGCCACCGCGTGTAGGTATTGTCATTGCGTCTGGACCCAGTTACATGTACAGTCAAGGGCACCAATATGTATACACTTTTTCACCTTATTCCATTGAAATAACGACCAAAAGTGTATACATATTTATGCCCTTGACTGTTAGGTACCCAGCTAGCGTCTAATAGACTAGTAGTCTAATATATGCCGTCTATAGATATTTTTCTAGCTAAAAAGCGTTTTGCCGAATGCCCGCCTATAAATAGTAAGGGTTCCGTAACCTATGCTTGGAAGTCCAGGGGTGGCTGATTCCGATGCTGACTCAAAACAGGTCTTAGCTAACCATTTTAGACAATTTGCCTACGCTATAATGAGTTCAAAGGTGGTTCAAAGTAAAAAATGTATTGCAGATTTGACAATATTCTGGACGGAAGCATCAGCGCGTGGATTCGGACTATCAGTGGCGTCCCACTACCTGTCCGCGGGCCCGGCGCGCCTCGCAGGCCTCCAGGAGCGCAAAGGCGCGCTGAAGCCCGGCCTCGACGCCGACCTGGTGTTCTTCGACCCCAACGCCGCTTTCATCGTCACGCCCGACATCATCCGATACAAGAATAAAGTAATTTCACGCAACACTTGACTGAGGATATGACATTGAAACGATCGTAGTTTCGTGTGGAACAAATGAAGATTCAATGCCTGTCTTCATTCATGTTAATTAGCTATGTATAGCTGGTATAAATAGAATAGACGTTAATAATGTGATTAGTTAGATACATGGCATGGTACTAAATTTGGTTGCTTAAGCTATTTAAGTAATATTTACCAGACAAAATACTTTTGATGGTGATTGGGTTTTACCCCATATTCTGCAATAGGTACCTACAGGAATTAATGCCGGGACAAACAGTAGCTACATATACCTATCTACGAAGTCTTTTTTTACGAGACTCAAACATGCTCACTGTTCTCAGTCCAATTTTTTTTTTTTTCCGATTTGGTAAACAGTATTAACTTAACAAACAGTCGAACATCAGTCGCGGATCCAGGATTTGGTTAATTTGGTTTTGCATTATCAGGCGAGTGTCGGAGCTCGGAGCAGGAGCACTTTTTAAACGAAGATAGCCTGCTTGGGCAAATGTCCCTGCTGCCCCTCCGGTATCCGCGCCTTTGTCATGGAGATACAGATACCTAATACTTTCACACTGTGGATGATTATCTACTTATGTAAAAACTTATTATTCGTGTTAACAACATCAACTTAACTTCTCTCGTTACTTAAGTAAATATGTATCTACTTAAAAATTATCCTAACGCTAACTCCATTGATCAATGTTCTTTTTGTCTTGCAGATAAGTCCATACATGAACAGAGTTTTGCGCGGAAAAGTGATGCAGACCTATGTCCGGGGTCAACTAGTGTATGCCGACGATCAACTCGTAGGAGAACCAAAAGGAAAATTACTGCTTAATGATTTGTGAAAATTTTCGTTAATAAATATATTATATGTTAGCACGTTAGCAGCAATAAACAAATGGTGTTTTTTCAACTGCAATGGCTGACTTCCGATCCAAACCCTATTTTGTTAAAAAGCGCACGCCGATGTACAGTCAATTTCGAAAATATCTATACACAATACATTGCCAAAATATGCGAACACAGCGTAAGAGTGTACATATATTATTGTCTCTTTGGGAATGTACATATTATGCATTTGACTGTACCTACGGTAAAGGAAAGGTAAACATGTACCATTTTACACCTTATTGCCTTTGTGACAAGAGCGAAAAAGGCACATACCTGTTTAGATTTCCTTGACTGTAGGTACCTACTAGGTAGCAAGTTGTACCCATGTACCTAGGACGCATCCGGGATAATGCGAAGACTCAGTGCGACTTGCGGAGACTATCTATTAGCTAATGGAGACCGCTCCAGATCTATAAAGCTACAAAAATAATATTATTAATAAAACAACTCGGTGCGAAGATGACGTCATAGTGAGTACATTTGAGATAAATGTATGTTTCGTTTTCCAAATTGCTTTTGCGCTCACTCGCTCCCACGCGTACAGAAGCTGCCGGCTTTATTATAGTTCATGATTTGATGTAGATGGAAGATTTTACTAAAAGAAGACGTTATTTTAATTTCAAAAACAATTTTAACTGCATTCATAGATTTTTAAATAATTACATGGTTGAACTGGGAATCGAACCCGCTACACGAGAAAAAGAAATTGTTTGTTAAAATTCATGGTCTTCCTTTTATTTCTGACACTATATAGTAGAAGAGCCGGTGACACTGAACCTAGTATGATAAGATTCCCAGATGGCATATATATAATTAGGTGCGTCATTAGTCGGGGAACACGAAACGGCGATGCTGCAATGCGAAAAACCTGGCGAAGCCATTGAAAATTAAAATTGAAAAATGATGAAAAATCCGGTTTCTAGTATGATAAGATTCCCAAGTTTCGTTTGTTCCTCGAAACAGGGGAGGGGTAGGACTATACGATAGTGCAGTGCTGCAAGCCCTCCTGACTGGCCTTGTCAGTGGCAGCAGTATGATAAGCGACCACTTTTCTGAGGTATCTAGTATGATCGGATTCCTGAAAAAAACAGGGCTCATCTGAAAGATCAGCACTTTCTGTGTAAGAAAAACCACTGCTGCATTTTCCAAACAGTGGAGAAGGTGGTTGCTGCAGCGATTAAAGGAGCCGACAACACTGAACCTATTTCGATAGATTCCCAGATTATATATATATAATTAGTCGCGGCATTAATGGGGGTACACGAAATGGCGATGCTGCAAAGCAAATGAGCAGGCAAACCTATTAAAATTCAAATTTAAAAAAATAAAAAATAAAGGGTTTCTAGTATGATAAGATTCCCAAGTTTCGTTTGTTCCTCGAAATAGGGGAGGGGTAGTACTATACGATAGTGCAGTGCTGCAAGCCCTCCTGACTGGCCTTGTCAGTGGCAGCAGTATGATAAGCGACCACTTTTCTGAGGTATCTAGTATGATCGGATTCCTGAAAAAAACAGGGCTCATCTGAAAGATCAGCACTTTCTGTGTAAGAAAAACCACTGCTGCATTTTCCAAACAGTGGAGAAGGTGGTTGCTGCAGCGATTAAAGGAGCCGACAACACTGAACCTATTTCGATAGATTCCCAGATGATATATATATAATTAGTCGCGGCATTAATGGGGGTACACAAAATGGCGATGCTGCAAAGCAAAAAAGCAGACAAAGCTATTAAAAAGAAAATTTTAATACATAAAAAAACTGGTTTCTAGGATGATAAGATTCTCAAGTTTCGTTTGTTCCTCGAAACAGGGGAGGGGTAGGACTATACGATAGTGCAGTGCTGCAAGCCCTCCTGAATGGCCTTGTCAGTTTCAGTTTCGAGGAACAAACGAAACTTGGGAATCTTATCATACTATAAACCGTTTATTTTTTATTTTTTTAAATTTGATTTTTAATAGGTTTGCGTGCTCATTTGCTTTGCAGCATCACCATTTCGTGTACCCCCATTAATGCCGCGACTAATTATATATATATCATCTGGGAATCTATCGAAATAAGTTCAGTGTTGTCGGCTCCTTTAATCGCTGCAGCAACCACCTTCTCCACTGTTTGGAAAATGCAGCAGTGGTTTTTCTTACACAGAAAGTGCTGATCTTTCAGATGAGCCCTGTTTTTTTCAGGAATCCGATCATACTAGATACCTCAGAAAAGTGGTCGCTTATCATACTGCTGCCACTGACAAGGCCAGTCAGGAGGGCTTGCAGCACTGCACTATCGTATAGTCCTACCCCTCCCCTGTTTCGAGGAACAAACGAAACTTGGGAATCTTATCATACTAGAAACCGGATTTTTCATCATTTTTCAATTTTAATTTTTAATGGCTTCGCCAGGTTTTTCGCATTGCAGCATCGCGGTTTCGTGTTCCCCGACTAATGACGCACCTAATTATATATATGCCATCTGGGAATCTTATCATACTAGGTTCAGTGTCACCGGCTCTTAAACTAATATTATTTGGCAAAAAAAATCCTTACCTATGATGAAGCCTTTCGATCGATATGATAAAACTACAGGGTAATTTTTTTTCTCGTGTAGCGGGTTCGATTCGCGCTACAATAATGTAAGAATTATTTAAAAATCTATGAATGCAGTTTAAATTGTTTTTTAAATTAAAATAATGTCTTCTTTCAGCAAAATATCCTATCTACGATATTCAAGGTACTTTCCCTTGATGTCCCATAGTCTTGGGACACCCTGTATATAGCATTCGTCCCTCTCGCAATTCCCCACATGAAAGAAAGGGACGAATGCTATATGTCCGACATATGATCATCTTAGCCCTTCTGCACCTTACATAGCGGAAATAACGTTATTTACGACACTATTAATCTCCGATAAGTACTACGATAATATAGGGTCGGTAGGTGGGTTTACGGCCTCTTAATTTGATGCGCCAGTTTTGCGGCCACTTAGATGAGTTGGTGAACTGAAAGGATATTTTCTTGCTTTTTTAATATATTCCCATTCAACAGCTACTAATAAAAAGGCATACAACTCGACGTTTCTTTAGGGCATGTAAAAATGAAAATATCTTGAATTGAAAAAACTCAGTTCTTCAGGAGGCCGCATACTGGCGCAGGCCGCGTAACTGGCCTAGCGACCCTACACTGTATTTAAGATGGAGCTGGTGATACACACATACAAATCTGTGTGAAGGAGATGTAAACATAGACAATAACACACGTGGGAGCGAGAAACAATGACATATCTCCTGTCCCTCATCGCGTATATGTGTAGTTCACGAATGAATGATTCAATTGAAGTACTTCACTTGCACATTCATTCACTAGTTCAGTTCGGATCTATTACATTCTTATTTATGTCTATATACTTCAATAGTTCACTTAGTTCAGTACTTCAGTTCATGTGTCATCGTTTCAATCATCTCATAACGGTTGTTACCAAAAATATCTTTTTTTCTTAAAATTCAAAATAAATGTAAAATTTGAAATCCTTATCCCCGAATTAGTCGAAATCAAGTATAATGACGAATTTTTCGTAAAAAAAAATATTTTTACTTAAATTATTCAAAATATATATAAAATTTGATATCATTATCCCCGAATTAGCCTTAGAATGAGAGAAACGCGACGCAACGAATGACTGATCAATATGATTAGTTGAATCGTTTGAGCTACTGAACTAAATTGAACTAGTGAACTAAATGAGTGATATACTTCACAGTGAAGGATTGAAGTATATCACTCTTTTCTTTTTAGTGACACATTTTGCGCATGTCAATGTCTGCCACCAGCCTATGCCACCAAAGTGTCATCGATAAACCAGTGGCCAGCGTATAAGAAAATATGTTACCCATAATATTGGGTAAGCCAGACCGGCTCGAACGTCAAAAATAACAGATTACATTTTTTGTCGAGATTAGAACACTGAATAATGATTGGTGTCAATAAGGTTTTTAATGAGATTTTGCAATAATGTGGGTAAATATCGTTTTTACAATGACTGAATAACTAAGACGTGTTAATCATAAGTGTAACTTAATATGCCACAAGATCAATTTGTTGCCCGCTAACGAGAGTTTATATTCAATAAAAACTTACTTAATCTCAGTAAAAATGGGGAGATTATTCTTTTTGTGGTATCCCCAGAAACAACTGTCAAATTATCTCCGTCCCTGTTGGACATTCGCTAACCCCCCTTCTATAGGATCCTCTTTCTACGGTATTTAATGTCACCACTGTCACTAGTTCAAAATAAAAAGGCTTATCACACTACCCTATCGGTAGGGCCCTAACTGGGGGAGGGGAGTTAAAGCATCTCACTCATTAGAGCGAGATAGTTTAACTCCCCTCCCCGAAATAGGGCCCTACCGATAGGGTAGTGTGATAAGGCTTTAAAAACAACAACATTAAAAAACGTTATAACGACGTTATAACTAACTCACAACACTAATTTTTAAATTTCTCAATGTGTCAGCATTGGAAATCCTTCAGACATCAACTGCCCCATGATAAGTTCAAATTTTGTATATTTAATTCATGTATTTATTGAAATTATAAAACATATAGACTAGAGACTTTAATAAAGTGCTTAACGATTTTCGCGAAATTCATATAAGTGAAAACGCAATCAGTTGAATGTGATTATTAAAAGGTAGTGTTGTTACAATTCTGACAGTTTTCGATGGCCAAACTAACCTAAAAAGTAAAAACAAAAATCTGTTAACTTTTATTACTTGTTTGTGATACAGTGATTATGTTTCATAGATGCCGAGTGCTGTGGGCATAGTTGATACTCCACACCCCGCCAACAATATCAAGATGCAACTTGAATGTTTAGAATTGGCAGGGTGCACCCTGGACCGGCACATAAACGCCGATAATTCGCGCCCTTCGTTTTTAGAGGTATGTTTCAACTGTAGAACCAGTTTTACTGTTAATAACTTTCCATTTAAACTTCATAGCTTGAATTAAACTCCACTCCTGCAGCATTTTCTCCCTTGTAACCTTTGCTTAACTATATGGTGTGTAAATTTTTCATGATTGATACTTGAGTAATATTGTCGAACTTTCCGCTTGTAGATTACTGGGATAGCAGCACAGAGAGTACCAACATGCAGTGGTCTGAGTGCTGGGGATTACCGAAACCTTGCTGCTCTGCTCAATCATCCAAATTTGTCCCAACTGAAGACACTGAACAAGGTTCCACTACCTCCAGAAATTATGGAACATTTTGCCCGTATCCTTTACAATTTAATTAACATGTGCTATAATATTCTTTTTTACCTGAGGTATCACAGCGAATAAAATAAGCAATACCTAGGATTGTTTTGTTATGATACCTCACTTTGGCGGCACCGGGAGGTGTCATGTTAAGTTATTCAACACAAATAAATTTATTCTAGAAACATTTTTGAACAGTTTCACACAAATGGCCCTTCCCGATTCTCTAGTGTTGATAAGAGCCCTGTAGCAAATGCTCCCAAAAATAAATTTTATGTATTCATCTACCGATCTCTGTCCACATACCAATACAATGTTATTGTAGTAGTAGTAGTAGTAGTAGTAGTAAAAATCATGATTTTACAAAAAATAACATTACAGACATAATTGGGCCCTTTTACGGAAAGTTGTACACTCGACTTTTTTTTTAAATTTGGATAAAATCGGGTTTTTTCTACTCAGAATCGAAAGCACTTTCGAACCTAATAGGAGAAAAAAAGTGTCCCAAATTTTTCATACAATTTTCAGTTTTTCCATTCCGTTACCACTATACAAGATTACAAACTTAGTATGAAAACGGTAACGGAAAGGAATAAAAAAAATTTGGGACATTTTTTTTCCCCTATATCATTCGAAAGTGCTTTCGATTCTGAGTAGAAAAAACCCAATTTTATCCAAATTAAAAAAAAAAGTCGAGTGTACAACTTTCCGTAAAATGGCCCAATTAACTGAAAAAGAAGTATAGTTGTTTGTTATTGTTTGATTGTTTTTGCTGGTAGGCAACTGATTTGTGATGAGCCTATGATGATTTTTGATTCTAAATATGATTTTTAACTTTAAAATTGTAACATTATACTTACTTAAATTTTTTGTCTTCGAGTCGGAATACGTCTGACCATAATGTTTGGTTTAGTTTGAAAGTGTTTAGCAAATAAAATGTAAATCCGTAATTGACCAATGATAAACTAATATGTAACTTTTCTAAAAATGTTATAAATTGTGCTGTAGATTTTTAGGTTTGGAGCTAGCCATTTAGAAAATCGTGTTTATAACATAAGTAACTAGTTAAATTAAGCCTGCAATTATATACTAAAATATGAATCTCCACATAAAGAATCTATTAGAAAAATATTGTTTTATATGGGTGATTATAAATTAAGAACTTATTTCCTTAAACCTTGTTACCAGATATGCAATGCCATTGTTTAATGGGGGTATTTCCAGAAATCAGCAGAGTGTGGCTCACTATAGACAGTAACATATATGTGTGGGCCTTTGAGCATGGCAGTGATGTGGCCTACTTCGACGGGCTCGGAGAGACCATTGTCAGTGTGGGGCTAGTTAAACCCAAGCCTGGTGTCTTCCAAAACTTTGTTAAATACTTGCTAGTACTAACAACAACTGTTGAAATTGTAGTATTAGGTAAGATATTTGCTTGTAAATAAAAGACTATTATTAAACAAAGATGTTTTTGTCAAGCTTACCATAATTTTCTAATATGTATTTGTTGTGTACAGGAGTAACATTTTCATCAAGCAAAAGTGAAGGAGATTGTTTTGATGAAATGCACTTAGTTCCGGAACCAGTGTTTGTCCTGCCAACAGATGGTGTGTCCATGATGTCGGTCAAATCAACATCTGATGGTCGTATTTTCATGGGTGGTAAAGATGGATGCCTTTATGAAATAACTTACCAAGTAAGTATTTAGATACCCGAAACTATATTTTGAGATCTATTAGACCAAATTTTGGTAAGTCAGTACATTTTTGACATAAGATCTTTATAAAATCAAGCCTATCATTACATTACATTATGCTTTGAATGATTGCATTTGTTTTGATACTAATTTTTTTTTTATAATTTTCTAGGCTCAATTGGGATGGTTTGGTAAACACTGTCAAAAGATAAACCATTCAACTAATGCCCTGTCATTTTTGGTGCCATCTTTTTTGAATGCTGCGCTGTATGATGAAGACCCCATAGTTAAAATTGAAGTAGACAATTCTCGTCATATACTATACACATTGAGCGAAAAAGGATGCATAGAAATGTTTGATTTGGGCAGAAATGGAGATAGTCTCAGCAGGGTGGTCAGGCTAACTCAAACCAAAATGGTGTCTGCTGCTGTTGATATAGTACTAAAGTGAGTATAGTTTCCATGTGACCTATTAAGTATTACTTAATAACTGATTCATGCACAGATTCGGATGCTAATTTATTTTTTTGATTCTCTGGAATGTCTGTATTTCTGGTTTTAATGAAGAAATGTACCAGTTTCATTAAATTTCAAAACTTTTTATGTCATCTGGGAGATCTAATTTTTGTGTTACATTTAACATTGCCTTTTTTTCAGAGCTCTTGAACCAACTAACTTCAAACCTGTGATAGCAATTTCAGCAGTAGATCAGTCTGAATCTGAACATTTTAATTTAGTAGCAGTCACCCAAGCTGGGACCCGGTTGTATTTCAGCACTGAGGGTGGAGAGTAAGTGACACATTTTAAATTCCTTACATTACAATATTGTCATTTTCAAATTCATCATTGTTTATTGTTTATTTTGTAATCAAACCATGTGCAAGTTCACAGTGCGTAACCAAAACACTCACACATTCAACATTTAAAAACACATTATATAAAAACATTCAAAGTATCTTTAAACTAGACAAATATATAAATAAATAAATAAATCATCAGCCTATATACGTCCCACTGCTGGGCACAGGCCTCCTCTCACAGATGAGGGGGATTGGGCAGTAGTCCCCACACTGGGCCAGTGCGGGTTGGGGACTACACATACAACTTTGAATTTATTCGTGGACTCAAATTAAACAGGGAATTTAAAAATATTGATAATTATTGTTGTTGACATTATTACTGTTTCATACAAAAAAATATTATAGTATTGCTTAATACGAGTATTATAGAATACCATAATCATATAGAAGAAAAGGACTATTTTGCTTACAAGACATATAATTAGTAATTAGTAGTAAGGTATTTATTTATTGTGACTATTCTTATCTTGACATTATGATTATATTTTTTAATAATTATTATCTCTATTACTTGATTCAAGCAGTTATCTGTATTATTTATATTTTCATTATGACATCCAATTACTATTTTAATATTTTGACATAAATTCATAATATAATAAAATTGTATAGCATGGCTTTTCTGGTAGAACATAAGCAACTTTGTATTTATTATGACATCTTATGTAACTATGTTCTTACAATAAAAATAAATGAAATAAATAAAAAAATGCCAATTATGCTTAATTCATCCTAAATGAATGCTGATGTAATATGATGAAAGTTCATTCTGTAAACTGCATTGTTTTTCCATAGCTCGAAAACATGGCGCATACTCTTTAGTATGTAGTGTAAAAAGTGAGAATATTCGTCAATTTTTTAGAGTGTTGTTTATAATTCGACAGTACATACGTTATATGACAGTCAATTCAACCGTACATACGTTACATGACAGAGTCAATTCAGCAGTACATACATTACATGACAGAGTCAATTCAATAGTACATACGTTACATGACAGAGTCAATTCAACAGTACATACATTACATGACAGAGTCAATTCAACAGTACATACATTACATGACAGAGTCAATTCAACAGTACATACGTTACACGACAGAATCAATTCAGCAGTACATATGTTACATGACAGAGTCAATTCAACAGTACTATCGAACCAACTGAATCATGACCCACCGTGGGACCTTGTCACAGAAAATGTAGTGACATTGTACTGCCTGACAAGGAAAATCATTATGACACTTTCCGTGACAAGGTTCCACAGTGAGTCACGATTCAGTTGGTTCGATAGTACATACGTTACATGACAGTCAAAAAATACATACAAACAAACGTACGCAACTCCACAAGGTTTGCTCTTAACATTTGCAGTATGAATCAAGGAGGTCCGTCGCGGCCTCAGTACCTGACGTTGGTGCACGTGCGGCTGCCGCCCGGGTTCACGCCGAACGCTTCGGTGCTCAAGCCCAAACAAGTTCACAGCGCCGTGTATGAGAATGGTAACTCACACTTATAATTTGTCACGGACCTGTTTTGGGTTGCCCACTAATTGTGGTTGTAACTGAGAAGCTGCTTACCATCGCTAACACAGTTAACTGACCATTCGTGCACTTTATGTGCATTGTAATAAGGGTCACGAGTGGTCAGTTAACTTTGTCGGCGTTTGTACCTTTGGGGGAATTGAGCGTATGCTTTCTCCTCTACTTTTGTTAACTTTCCACTCAATCCCTCAGAGGTTAGCTGAAAGAGATTCCTCATACGGATAAGTTCGCCTTTGTACTTTAATCTTATGTGACATGTATATGGTTACCTGTTTTTGTGTACAATAGAGGGCTTATGCTTACATACATATGTCTGGTCAATCAATCTGGTGGAGTTGGCGGAAGTAATTAGTTACCTTTCCTGGTCAACATGTATCTTTTCCATGTATGTAGTAGATTACAATATTTGAAGCATATGTTGTGCTTGAAAATCTGGAACAAAAAAGGGTAAGCGTAAGTTAGTAGCAGAGTAAAGAGCGAGTAAGGACTCTTCATATAAAAGGTACTTCCGCTGGTGGTACATTCAGGTCCGAATGGCAATAAATAATCACCGATCAAAATAAGAAATAGGTTTTGTACAACCCTGCGTCTCAGCGGCTACTTGCAGGCGATGACGTCACGACCGCTCATAACGGCCGCAGTTTCCCTACTCGGTGTTCTCTGTTAATAGCTTGTATCTATCTGACAGGTACTTTGCTCATGGTATGCTCCGCCGGAGGAGGCGAGGCGGAGACGTTGTGGTGTATGTCGCGAGCGATCCCCGGCGCCGGGTTCAGTGAAGCGCATACGTTGCTCGCGCTCGACGGGCCTGCTTGGGCGCTTACGCCGCTGCCCTCGCATCAGACCGCCCATCTTTCGCCAGCTTTGCTGATGAAAAAAGGTTAGTTTTATCCCTTACGGAATAAATGTTTGGTTGGTAATGGTATAATGGTTACCCATTGTGAAAGGATCTCCTTAACCCGTACCGTACAAATATTTAGTATGCCGCGGAGCTGTGCTGTCGCGTATGTTCGAAAAAAAGAGATAGAACTCGTATTTCCATAAATAATCTCAATAAAAAAACATTTTGCAATACCTGAGCTTATTTTAATTAGACAACATAATTTTGATTAGAATTATCCCCGCGCAGCACAGGGACATTTGACATTTCGGAGAGCTCACGTTACACTAGCGCCTTTAGCGGCGAACTAATACCCGACCCTCATTGCCAACGGTTTTGAAATTAAGCGCTCAACGAACATTCAACCTTACTGCAACAATATCTTGACCCACTGTTGTATTCCGGTACCGGACGACGCTTCGTTGGAAGCTCCTCCCCCCCCCCCCCCCCCCCCCCCCCCCATGCACCAGCCCATGACCGATCGTCGTGGCGCTCTCTGGGGGAGGCCTATGTCACAGAATAGTATAATAGTATTACATACAGAACGAATACAAACCTCCCGCACCGAGGTCAGTTACCTCGTCCTTGAGAGACCTACCTGTGCCGAACGGGTGCCGTCGCGCCTCGCGATTCGTCCGCACCTCGCGCTATGCACCCGCGCAAGCAATTGACGCGTGTACCGACAGCGCACGCAATAGTACATTATTGCCGTGGCCGGGAAGGGAGCAATTGCAGGCTGAGTATTTGTTTAAACGGACGAGCTTGCGAGTCCGTTTAATTATAATACGAAGCCTGCAATTGCCATTCCGGCCGAGGCTAATATAGTGCTTTTCTCAAAAATTGGGAAAAACGACAAACATTTAATTAAGATTTGATAAACATAACCTTAAAACGTCACAAACATCATATTTTCCCGCCGTTTATTTTTTTAACAGAATCGCAAGTGTATTTTTCCACCGAAAAACGCAAATTATTCGAGACACATAAAAAAACGTCGCGTTTTCAACAGAAAAATACGAGCCGAATTGGCTGAATACGACCTGTGCCTCCTTTTATATGACAGTTTCTACATTTTAAAAAGTTTATAACTCGACAAATAAAGGAATTATTATGTGACATTGCAGGCCATATATGTGGCCTGCAATGTTTTTTACTTTTTAATTTGGATCTGACCTTAAACTATACACTTTACCTTCCAATATGTAGCGACTAAAGTCCAGTTTGCGGGCCATTTTTGAGAAAACATACTTACCCACAGCGCTTACGTTCCTTCGCGTGTCACAGTTGTGCCCATGTCCAGCAGTGGACGTCTTTCGGCTGATTATTATGATGATGATTACTGTCGTATAAAACAAACAACAATGAATGGGACATGATGTCACGATCCTCAGCATTGGGGGAGCGACTGATGATGATGACTGTCGTATTGTGATAACAGACGCGTGGAGCGTGTCGCGCTGGGCGGTGGTGACGGGCGCGGGCGCAGCGCTAGTGGCGGCGGGCGCGGCGCCCGACTTGCTCCGTACGCTGCTGCGCGACTGCCGCGGGCCCCAGGCACAGCCCGTCAAGGACTTCTTCCAGGTGACACGTCTCGCATTTCATGCTTTTATTTATTTATTTTATTTAGTCAGTTATTTCAGGCATCTGTGGCCCGTAATACAAATACCTTAAGGACTAACATATCATTATCGTTGGGGCGACGACGCGCTTGCAAAGCATACGACGGCCGTATCCAGTATTATAGTGTTGTGTTCCTGGAGGTGAGCAAGGTTGTCAGAGCTCCCGATGATGCACTGTGTTGAGAGCGAGGGACCTAAATTTGGTCAATTTGGTTCTGCTGTCAACACAGTGAATCCTCAAATTTTATAAAGAATCGGCAACGCGCACGGGACTCTTTTGGAGTTGCGAGCGTCTATAGCCTACCATCAGGTGGACCGTACGCTTCTTTGTAAGCTTCCTGTAAGCGGAAAAATGTACAGCTTTGAGACTGTACACCACCGTCGTTGTAGAAAAAACAATCGCATTTGGGTCTTTAAATACAGTTGCCGGCAAAAATGTCGACATGACCTTGAGTGCGCAGCAGTTTTATTTACGTACAAATCACGCTGCTTTTATACGACTGTTTTTGTCAATAGAATTTTCAGGCAAACGTGTGTGTGTCGTGGGTCGTGGTCGAACCCGGCAGTGGAGCTAGTTATTTACCCTTGTCGATAACTAGCTAGCAATTGGTGTATCGGAGACTCCTGTCTCACTCGCACTAAGCCAACTATAGATTTTGTGAAGTGAAAACTTCTGTAGCGGCGCTGTGCACTTTTTGTGATGGGGAAAAAATGTTAAACTCGCGTCAGGGTCACGTGACCGTCAGGTCGTCAGACCAGCTAAGTTGACCCCTCCTAATATCGTAAGATGGACACGTGACCTGCAGAAGATGGATATTGGTAACAGCGCCACCTATGAACAAACAAGCGAAGTTTCTCACAGTGCAGGTTTACCGTGTTAAGTTACAACCGACAGCAGCGTTCTGTATAGTTAGTGCCTTGTATTGTTCGTAGGTAGCGCTGTTATCAAAAATGTATCGAGTGAAAACTTTTTTATCATGTGATTGAGTTTTCACTTCTGCCGGCACTCCCAGAGTGCAACCCGTTGGTTTTTCGTCGTCTCCCGTATCGTGTCGGTGCTAGTTGTGCTAGCCCCATAGGGCGACTAACTTCTACTCTCACGGGTCACAATGGGTTTCTAACAATAGATTTTTGTGTAGTTGCACGGCGTAGAGCAGGCGTGCGCCTGCGCGCTTTACCTGGCCTGCGAGGAGACGAGCACCGCCGATATGTCCATTAGTGAGTGGGCGACACACGCGTTCTTCCTCTATGGCGGACAGACCACGCCCGCGCCCACTTTCCAGCCTAATTCACAGATGGCGTCCACGATAGGTGAGTGTCAATACATGCTCCTTCTAAATACATGAGTGTCAATACATGCTCCTTCTAAATACATGAGTATCAATACATGCTCCTTCTAAATACACGAGTGTCAATACATGCTCCTTCTAAATACATGAGTGTCAATACATGCTCCTTCTAAATACATGAGTGTCAATACATGCTCCTTCTAAATACATGAGTATCAATACATGCTCCTTCTAAATACATGAGTGTCAATACATGCTCCTTCTAAATACATGAGTGTCAATACATGCTCCTTCTAAATACATGAGTGTCAATACATGCTCCTTCTAAATACATGAATGTCAATACATGCCCCTTCTAAATACATGAGTGTCAATACATGCTCCTTCTAAATACATGAGTGTCAATACATGCTCCTTCTAAATACATGAGTGTCAATACATGCTCCTTCTAAATACATGAGTGTCAATACATGCTCCTTCTAAATACAAACTGCTTTGAAAATGTTTTTAATAAAAATAATTTAGTGTCTTCACTACATAGTATAAATCAAATCAAACCAAATCAAATCATGAAACCAAGACGCTTCCTGCTGTCTGTCCCGTTGTATGCTTAGATCTTTAAAATTACGCAACGGATTTTGATGCGGTTTTTTTAATAGAGTGATTCAAGAGGAAGGTTTTTATGTATACATTGTACCCTTGCGAAGCCGGGGCGGGCCGCTAGTACATAAATAAATGATTCGAACTTAGGTATGAAATATCATTTGATATTGTAACAGTGGGCGAGTGAGGATCGACCCTAGGAGAATGATGAGTTTACATAAATGATTTAAACAGGATATTCTTAATTCCATAGAAAATATGAGAAATAGTTATCAGCAGTGAAATTGTTGACTGTAGTTTTTCTTGTAATTTTAAATGTCTTTGTCACGGCTTTTTTTAAATACGCAGTCCATATAGGTCTTCATATAATTAAGACATTTTAAATAAGTGAACTATCTGTTGACATTGCCTAATTAATGTTTTTCATTCGACTCATTTTAGCGTCACCCAAGTTTTCACCACGTCAAATGTCTACACCAATGAACGCACCAAAGGTCAGACCAGGCCAGTTTCAACATCAACCCGGGAACTTAAATCAGTCGTATCAGCAGAACCAACTGAACCGATCCTACCCGCGCTCACCCGGACAGCAGATGCCACAGTATCCACAGAGTCCATCCTTCAACCAAAGTTTCGGGGCGAACGTTACCCAACAGGTCCGGGACCCAAGCTACCCAATGCAGTATGAATTCAGCGCGAAGCATAATGGAGCATATATCTACGTTGGGAAGATTCTGTCTCCCATATGGAACCAGAAGTGTGTTTCCAAATCGGAAACGCCCGATAAGAAGGAATTTGTGAGTATTTTTGTCAATTCATGTTACACATTTCCTCGCTTAATTTCTTACTAATGGATATGGTGTCGTTTGTAGATGTCTAGTCAAGTGACGGGCGAAGACTGTGCCTACATAGTGCAGAAATTGCAGCGCGTGTGCGCCTTTCTACAACGCGCTGTGCCGTCGCAGCATTCTGATGAGAACTCCTCCCTGCATGCCTTAAAACTTTTCGTCAGTGAGTATAATTATGACAGCTTTCATTGACTTAGGTACCTATAATTCCTGTCTAGTATCTATGCAGATTAACTTGTATATGTTTAAACATTTGTCGCTTATTGTTACATTAGAGTCAACTAATTGAATGCCACTCACCTGAATACTTACAATTTAAGTAATGTCACACACTTTGGGCTTCATTTCATAGGGTGCGTACATATATCAGGCGGCCGCAAATGAGTATGTCGTTACATACGCGCCTCACACACAGTGCGCGAGCAGTGTGTACTACGCACTGCGTAGCGAGCTGTGGCTAATCTGCGCTCGTGAAATAATGGTACTGTACTGATGAACGCTCTATTGTTTATGTTAGCGATGGCGATAGAAATGCTGAGCCTGTGGAAGGTGCTGTGCGAACACCAGTTCCACGTGATCGCGGCCAGTCTGCCCCCGGAGCAACAGAGCGCGCTGCAGGCTGCTAGCTTTAGGTTGGTTCATTATTAAACATCAATTGACTATCGAAAGTTTGTAAATAATAGAAAGTAGCTTTAGCTTGGTCCCTTACTAGACATTATTTGACTATAGAAAGTTTGCTAATGAGAAAAAGTAGCTTTCGCTTGGTCCGTTACTAGACATTTGACTATCGAAAGTCTGCAAATGAGAGACAGAAGTTCTAGGTTGATTCCTTACTAGACATTATTTGGCTATCGAAAGTTTACAAATGAGAGAAAGTAACGATTTGAACGAAGTTCGCTCCCCTGTAGGCCTAGCACATGATGACCGTGAGAGTATTTCGGCTTTTCTTGAGCTATCCGTCACTTTCTAACAGCACCAATCAAAAAAAGACGCGTAGCTCGAGATAAGCCGACATACTCTCGCGCCCGTCATGTGCTAGCCCTACTGATTGTACCGACCAAAATGAATCCTGTTTCAGTAACGGTTCATACTAATTAACTTCATACAACTCATCTAGCTCTCATTGGCCAGGCGTCTGTGGCGTTTGCATTGTACTCGGAGAAAACTCTTATATCAAGACAAAAACTTGTCTTTTTATAGTTTTTACAAGTAACAGCTTAGAATTCATATATTGTCTGTTTCAATCACAGGGAGCTCTTAGTAGGCGGGCAAGAGGTAGCCTCCCTGTTGCTTGGGTCTCTAGTAGCAGGATATCTACGGGACAACGCGTCTGTCGACGGCATCTCCCTCAAACTCAGGCAGTTGTGCCCGACACTATACAGACAAGAAGACGCTACATGTTCCAAGGTAAAAAAAACTATGTTTATTGGCATTTCCGTCATTCTACGAGCGTTTCAATCACCGTGGTCCCATTTTTGTTGAATTTTTTAAACAGTCCGATGGCATTTTAAGCTATTTCGTAATAGCCCGGAATCCCATGCTGATATAACCAAAAATGCCTCCGAAATCCTACAATTGTTGGATCACGGTAATTGGAGCCGTTGAAACGTTCGTAGAATGACCGCGTGGTTATGGTTTGTCTCATAAAGTTAAAAACTGACAAGCCGATGCTTTTTATATATTTATTAGAAGGCCGAGCGATTTAACATAGAGACATAACTGGGATATATTTGTGTAGCTATTCACAGGTCTCCCCAACAGATATAGATCAATACATGATGAATGGTTATGGTTACTTATTTTCTTTCAGGCTAATGAATTACTAATATTTGCAAAGCAACAGAAAAATCCTGCGGAAAGAGAAGAGATGCTGCAAAATGCATTGAAACTTTGTAAGGTAAATTTAATTTTTAATTTCCTCATACTAGAAATGAAAAGTAGAGTGTTTAACTCGTGTGAAAGCACCCATTCCACCCTTGAACTATTGGCGTCACTTCGTTCGAGCGCCAAAATATCTCAGGTGAAATGGGTCACTATCCTTGATTAACAATTTACTACGAGGGGCGTTCAATAAATTCTCGGTATTGATATCTTTTAAACCTTTTTAGTAAACTTTTTAATACTGGCCGGTAAGTGTCATTCATTAACATAAAAAAAAGGTAAAATTCAAACGGCGATGTTCTTTTGTTTTTCTGCAACTGCCGAACAAACGTGATCACAATGAGCGATTTTTCAATGTTAATTAAATTAGAGCACCGAGCGGTAATAAAATTCTTGACCAAACAAGGAAAAAATCAAAAAGCTATAAAAGAAGAAATGGATTATGTTTACCGAGAGTCTGCTCCTTCTTTATCAACAATTCAAAAGTGGTCAAGTGAATTTAAGTGTGGGAGAGAGAGTATCGAAGACGACCCCAGACCTGGTCGGCCCGTCGAAGCTTCTTCACAAGAAAATATAAAAAAAGTGGAGAAAATTATATTGGAAGATGCTCGAGTGAAGGTGACAGCAATAGCTCAAATAACCAAGCTTTCTATTGGTACTATACACAATATAATCCATGACAATCTTAATATGTCAAAAGTCAGTGCGAGATGGGTACCGCGAATGCTGACGCCGCTTCAGAAAAATACGCGCGTTGCTTGTTGTTCCGAATTTATTAAGCTGTGTGGTGAAAATCCTGATGAGATACTGCAAAAGATTGTTACCGAAGATGAAACCTGGGTTCATCATTATGACTCTGAGAGCAAACAAGAGTCCATGCAGTGGCACATTAAAGGAACTCCTCACCCTAAGAAGTTCAAGGTCATGCCTTCAGCTGGAAAGGTCATGGCCACAATATTCTGGGATTGTGATGGAATATTGCTGATCGATTATAAAGAAAAGGGTGTAAATATCACAGGAGGGTACTACGCTAATATTCTACGCCAATTAAGAGAAGCAATCAAAGAGAAGAGAAGGGGAAAATTAGCCAAGGGAGTTCTGCTTCTGCACGACAACGCCCCTGTGCATACTGCTCATATCGCCAAGGCTGCTGTTCGGGAATCTGGGTTCGAAACTATTACACACCCACCGTATAGTCCAGACTTAGCCCCAAGTGACTTCTTTTTGTTTCCCAACCTCAAAAAGGACCTACGAGGAAATCGATTTTCTGACGATGAAGCTTTGAAGACAGCACTGGAGGAGCATTTTGACACTAAAGATAAAAAATATTTGTATGAGGGGTTAAAAAAACTAATTGACCGATCTTATAAGTGCATAAACATAGGGGGGGAGTATATTAAAAAATAAAATAAAAAAACCTATCGTATTCTTTTGTTTTCATTCTCATACCGAGAATTTATTGAACGCCCCTCGTATTTTATACTCGGTAAAAGCCGTTGACGAAGATATTGTAATGTCCCAGGACGTAGCGCCGAACGTGAACCTGCCTCTAGTGTGCTCGAGGCTCGTGTCTGTGGGATTTTATTCTGGCGTGGTGGATCTATGCGCTGCGTGCGCGTCCAAACTGGACCCGCAAGACAAGGCGTTGCACTTCTACAGGAGCGACCAGCCGAGTCAGGATAGGGAAGGACAGCTCATATACTATAGGAGGTTAGTGCGTTCATCATCATACGTCCCGCTTCTGGAGGGATGTGGTTGGCGGCTTTGAATTTGAGATTGCCCAATGATGTTTTTATTCACCGAAAAGCTAATGGTAAATGTATATAAGTTACGAAAAATTCATTTTCACATCACCTATTCGGTTAAGGGCTTTTTCATTCCTGCTAAGAGGGATCTAAGTGGCACTTTTGTGTTATAAGTTATTGTATCGATTTTGATAAAATAAATGCACAACCTAATAGCTGATGTGAAAAGCACAGTGTGAGTCACATGGAAGCAAAATTATTTCCACCTTGGGCGTTCAGTCTTGAATCCGTCACTACGCTCTGATTCTATTTTAGAATCCCTGGCTACGCTCGGGATTCTATTATATAAATAATCCTTCGCTTCGTACAGTAAATATGTCATTTTGCTCCCTTGTGACACAATCTACTATTTACGACCCGTAATGCGAATCCACGAACGCCGTCATAGCCGCATTCCTGAACCTATAGGCATACATAACTTCATTACTGTATCATATCATTATCAATTAATTTATATTGACATTTTTAATGTTGCAGGATGGAAATATACCGCGAAATATGCAATGCTTTAGACAGGCTTTACGAAAGCAGTTCAGATAACAACGCGAACGAGAGTGGCTTGCTGAATACCTCGCGAAACCAGTCGGTCACCGATAACACTCTCAGCATTTCAGCTGCTGACGCCAATTATCAGGTAATTCGTAGTTTCCTCATTAATTTTCCTGCAATTTTTACATAGTTCAAAAAAGTTATTGTACTTATTCCAAACCCGTTCTCTCCCAGCGAAAAAAACAAAACAAAACATTCTTTTGTTATCCGGCCGGGGATCCAGAATGGGTCTTAAAGCTGGTAAAACAAAAAACGCTTTTCCCGTGCAGTCCAGTACCTGACCATCTTTTTCTACAATAGACTACAATTGACTTTTTATATCCTCATATCTAAAGAAATGAAATGGAAAATATTATTGTTTGCTATTCTATAAAAAGCAAGATTATAGAAAAATAGAAAAGTAGGCATAACGAGTCATTCGATGTATATATTTTTTTTAAATATTCATTCAGGTGTTTCCTGTCAGGAAGAGCCCAAAGTTGGCGTGTTTTCAAAATGAATTTTATTTTTTACTTAATCTCTGGCTGAAATGTCATGGTGTGGTATATTTTTGGAAGCAGCTCATGCAGCCCTTTTATTTGCACCCCACTCGATAGGTTTTTGAAGAACATTTGTTTAGATTCCATACAAAAAAACTTACATGGCCGGTAAATGTACCAGGTGACAGCTGTCTACCCGAGTCTAAAATGTGTACTAAGACTCCTCACCTTTCCCGAAGAAAAAGAGGTCCATACCCGGACCTCCCTACAGGACGGTAGCCAGGTACTGAGGGGCTACTCGAAATTCGTAATCCGGACTTCGTATCGTGCCGTCCCTTTCACTCATATAGTGTATAACACGAGGTTGAAAGGGACGGCACGATACGAAGTTCGGATTTGGAATTTCGGAGTACAGGCCCTGGACTAGTGGTCAGTAGTTTAGAGCACGCATGTAACTATGTTACAGGATTTGGAGTCTGCTACTATAATACGATCCTCCGATCTCCGACGGCGCACATACCTGCCATATGATGACTATATAATTGACACCGTCATAGTATAAAAAATGTTTTGATCACCCAGATTTTATGTACAGTCACCATCGTATAATTAGCAGCAGCGAAATTTGCCAAATATATCGAAACATCCTTATAAAGACGTATTGCGATATATTTGGTTACTTAACTTTAACTGCTCCTAACTATATTATGCTGAGTGTACACGGGAAGACCGCTTAACCGGATTACGAATTGATATTGGGTTTTTAAAGGTTTTTACTTTAACTTTATCCACAACAAAGACACCAACCTAAATCTGTAGGGAATTAGAATCCTTGTGAAAAGTTATTGTGAGAGCATAGTTGCTAAACAATTTTTCTATTGTTTTTAGGGAAGGAAGCTGGTTTGGGATTGTCTTTCGCGGGATGACGAGTTACTACACGTGGCTGTATATGAATGGCTAGTCAGTAAAAACTTAGGATCAGGTAAACATCTTTCAATTTATCTTTAATCTTGTTATATAATTTTAGTCTAGGTGGCCAATATGAGTATCCAGTCTATCAGACTATCATCAGCCATTTATATCTAATTATCTACCTCCAGCTTATGTTACATTTCAAGCATGTTCTATCTTGAAGGGTAATCCATCAGGTGAGACTAAAGTCAATCGCTGTTCAGTCAATCATAAAAAGAATCTTGCTGGGTGGCTATAATAAATATCTTCGCGTCACGCATTCATCCGTTTAACATTTTTTGACATTACGATAATACTCATTAGTGACATTTATACGATTGCATTTGAAATATCAAACCCGTAGAAAACAGAATCCAGATCACAACATTCATAGGTTACAATTTTCAAGTTCATATCTTACTCCCTTAGAAGAAATAAAATGCTGAATGTACTTCGACTCACAGATACGTTAAACACTATCCCCCTTATTCATAAACGTCCATCAAACCTATTTTAGTTTACAAGCCGCTAAAGTTCGTTTGTCCTTATCTGTAACTTTGACATTTACATTTGCGAGAAAGTGACAATCAATATTTTAGTCAGTAGAGGTTTGTTATTTTTTATGAATAGGGGTCTTTACTCTGTCTCTTCTAGAATTGTTATCGCTGGGCACGGCTCCGCCAGACTCTCTCCGCACATACCTGAACGCCGCGGCGAGATCGGCGGCTCCAACCGCGGCACTTCACCTACTAGATCTGCTTTGGAAGGTTCTAGAGAAGAGTGGGGATCATCTTGGAGCCGCTAACGTGCTCGAAGGACTCGCCACTAGACCTGGGTATGTACCCAAATCACGCAGTTATCACAGATTGTCAGTCAATAGTACATTACTTAACAAGGGCGGTAAAACAAAGAATGTCTCAGAACGCAGGTATTTGACGCCCGAGCCGAAGGTAAGGGCGATAAATATGCGATCTGAGGCTTTCTTTTTTACCGCCCGTGTTAAGTACAAAATTTTATGTCACCCCCTGGCCAGGAAGTGGGATTTCCCGCGCGCGGAGCGTACGGTAATTGCCACTTTATGGCCAGGTGTAGCATAAAGATTATTAAGCTACAAATTGGATTCAAACACTTACACCTTAAGGTACATTTCTCTTGTAACTTAGTAAAGTCTGTCTGGTGGTCTAAGGCCAAAGAGCCATAAAACTTTAACTCGTTGGCTACCGGTGTTGCCGATGTGATGATGCCGACGAAAACAAAACAATCTTTTGTTATGATCCCGATCATAACAAAAGATTGTTTTGTTTTTTTCGCCGTCAACCCAAATCAAATTAATAGTGCATCAATAGTACTTTTTATTTAGAATGATCACAAGTCATAACTCATAACGCCAACTTTTGACATAAAATTATAGGCATAAAAAAAAGTTTGTCAAAAATGACCTTTTTCTCGCACCCTGTATGTTTTTTCCAAAATCTGGAAACGCCATATTTCATTAATTCAAAATCAACGGAAGGTCTTCTAAAACCATTTTCACGTAGCAGCACGGGATCCGGTTGCTGTCCTCACTGACCCAAAAAGAAAATCCACCCTGTATAGTTGGATAGTAAACTGGTAGTGTTTCTGGCAGGTCGGGCGCGACGCTGAGCGCGCGCATGGCGTGGCTGTCGGCGGGCGTGGTGTGCGTGCGCGGCGCGGGCGCGGGCGGCGGCGAGCTGCTGCGCCGGCTCGAGGAGGCGGCCGAGGTGGCGCGCGTGCAGGCGCAGGTGCGTACTCATGCGATACATGTCTCACTAAAGTCTTGGTCGCATAGCGTTGTCCGCAACGCGACCGCTGTGCACTGCAACGTATGGTAACAGGTTAGCGACGCCAAACTGGCTGCGCGACGCGAGCGAGGCGGTTTCATACATTTTGGTTAGCGTGGCGTCCCGCTTGCGTTGCGCAAGCTACGTGACCAAGCCTTAAAGCGGGTATTACACTGTCCTGAATTCAGAACCTTTAGAAGGGGTCGGACCTATACGTTAGAGCGAGATGCTTGAACTCCTCTCAACTAGTCATTATTCTGAATTCAAGGCAGTGGCAATACCCGCTTAAAAAGAAAAGATTAATATACTTACTTAATTCCTTCACTGTGAAGTATATGACACATTTAGTTCACTAGTTCACTTTAGTTCAGTAGCTCAACAGATCCATCTACGATATAGATTGGGTAATAATATCAGTCATTCCCTCAATCATGGCGTCTATGTCACTCGGAGCGAATGAGTGGGTAAACGATATGATTTATGAACTGATCTAACTGAAGTATTGAAGAATATGAATCCGAACTGAACTAGTGAATGAAAAAGTTACACGAGGTGAAGTGCTTCATTTGAATCATTCCCATTGCAAATGACCCGCTCTAACACGTGTGAGTTTGCAATTAATCATCCCGCTCTACAGAAGCTCTGCGTGTAGTTTTCGTAAACATTTAAACATAGTCATCAATCATTTTATCAAAGCAAACCCCTACGAATTTGTCTATAACTATTTAGGGTCTTTAATTGAGTACAAAAATTAAATGTAAAATATCAGTAATATAGCCGTAATATTGAAAAAAACATTCCAAAAAGGGTTAATTTTGCGATTTTTTTTCTATCGAGTGAAATTTATCAGGTCTTACGATTTTGACTAGACAAGATCCTTATGTAACACATTTTTTTTTTTTAATTTACGACACTATTATATGTCTCAGATGGTTTAAAAAACTCATAAGTGGTAAAACCCAGCCTTGATTCGTGAACTATTAATGTCCACAGGTGCGCGCCGCAGCCGCCGCGCTGCCGCGCGACAAGCGGCCGCCGCCGCACCTGCTGCAGCGGCTGGACGATCAGCTGCTGGACATCACGCAGGTAATATTACAACTTACAAGTAACACGGCTTACGCACACGGCTATGAACATGACAGTAAACACAACATGCCTGGTCCGAATCAAAACACCACTCACGTGGCCTTGCGCGCTTACTGATTCGGACCAACCGTCAGCACTGTAAACGCTGTGATCGTTGTTGGCGTGATTCGGAACACGGCTCATATATTAAACGTCAACTTGACGTTTGGTTTAAGGTGCTGACGCCTGGGAGTGTGAGCATCGTAAACGCCAATATGGCGCCGTCCAATGTCACGTCATCAATGACGTCACGACATCTCATGTAAACGCTATGAGCGTGATTCGGTCCGATCGTAAACGCGATTATAGCGCTGTAAGCGTGATTCGGAACATGCCTAAAGATTATCCCGTTATTAATCGTAATTCTAATGTAAATGACCATGTGACCTTGACATTTTCTACCATTAACTACAGTTATATGAAGAATACGCCGACCGCTACAACCTGTGGGAGTGCAAGTTGGCGATCGTGCAATGCTCGGGGCACAACGACGACCTGCTGGTCGAGAACATCTGGAGCAACATCCTGGCGGAGGCGGAGGCGGGCGCGCGCTCGCTACCCTCGCCTGATGACCGGCTCGCGGCCGTCCTCAGCAAGCTCACTACTCTGGGACGGGAGTACGTTAACACGGGACATTGTTTCCCTCTGTGTGAGTATTTTACTCTATCACCTGGTCGAGAACATCTGGAGCAACATCCTGGCGGAGGCGGAGGCGGGCGCGCGCTCGCTACCCTCGCCTGATGACCGGCTCGCGGCCGTCCTCAGCAAGCTCACTACTCTGGGACGGGAGTACGTTAACACGGGACATTGTTTCCCTCTGTGTGAGTATTTTACTCTATCACCTGGTCGAGAACATCTGGAGCAACATCCTGGCGGAGGCGGAGGCGGGCGCGCGCTCGCTACCCTCGCCTGATGACCGGCTCGCGGCCGTCCTCAGCAAGCTCACTACTCTGGGACGGGAGTACGTTAACACGGGACATTGTTTCCCTCTGTGTGAGTATCTTACTCTATCACCTGGTCGAGAACATCTGGAGCAACATCCTGGCGGAGGCGGAGGCGGGCGCGCGCTCGCTACCCTCGCCTGATGACCGGCTCGCGGCCGTCCTCAGCAAGCTCACTACTCTGGGACGGGAGTACGTTAACACGGGACATTGTTTCCCTCTGTGTGAGTATCTTACTCTATCACCTGGTCGAGAACATCTGGAGCAACATCCTGGCGGAGGCGGAGGCGGGCGCGCGCTCGCTACCCTCGCCTGATGACCGGCTCGCGGCCGTCCTCAGCAAGCTCACTACTCTGGGACGGGAGTACGTTAACACGGGACATTGTTTCCCTCTGTGTGAGTATCTTACTCTATCACCTGGTCGAGAACATCTGGAGCAACATCCTGGCGGAGGCGGAGGCGGGCGCGCGCTCGCTACCCTCGCCTGATGACCGGCTCGCGGCCGTCCTCAGCAAGCTCACTACTCTGGGACGGGAGTACGTTAACACGGGACATTGTTTCCCTCTGTGTGAGTATCTTACTCTATCACCTGGTCGAGAACATCTGGAGCAACATCCTGGCGGAGGCGGAGGCGGGCGCGCGCTCGCTACCCTCGCCTGATGACCGGCTCGCGGCCGTCCTCAGCAAGCTCACTACTCTGGGACGGGAGTACGTTAACACGGGACATTGTTTCCCTCTGTGTGAGTATCTTACTCTATCACCTGGTCGAGAACATCTGGAGCAACATCCTGGCGGAGGCGGAGGCGGGCGCGCGCTCGCTACCCTCGCCTGATGACCGGCTCGCGGCCGTCCTCAGCAAGCTCACTACTCTGGGACGGGAGTACGTTAACACGGGACATTGTTTCCCTCTGTGTGAGTATTTTACTCTATCACCTGGTCGAGAACATCTGGAGCAACATCCTGGCGGAGGCGGAGGCGGGCGCGCGCTCGCTACCCTCGCCTGATGACCGGCTCGCGGCCGTCCTCAGCAAGCTCACTACTCTGGGACGGGAGTACGTTAACACGGGACATTGTTTCCCTCTGTGTGAGTATCTTACTCTATCACCTGGTCGAGAACATCTGGAGCAACATCCTGGCGGAGGCGGAGGCGGGCGCGCGCTCGCTACCCTCGCCTGATGACCGGCTCGCGGCCGTCCTCAGCAAGCTCACTACTCTGGGACGGGAGTACGTTAACACGGGACATTGTTTCCCTCTGTGTGAGTATCTTACTCTATCACCTGGTCGAGAACATCTGGAGCAACATCCTGGCGGAGGCGGAGGCGGGCGCGCGCTCGCTACCCTCGCCTGATGACCGGCTCGCGGCCGTCCTCAGCAAGCTCACTACTCTGGGACGGGAGTACGTTAACACGGGACATTGTTTCCCTCTGTGTGAGTATCTTACTCTATCACCTGGTCGAGAACATCTGGAGCAACATCCTGGCGGAGGCGGAGGCGGGCGCGCGCTCGCTACCCTCGCCTGATGACCGGCTCGCGGCCGTCCTCAGCAAGCTCACTACTCTGGGACGGGAGTACGTTAACACGGGACATTGTTTCCCTCTGTGTGAGTATCTTACTCTATCACCTGGTGGAGAACATCTGGAGCAACATCCTGGCGGAGGCGGAGGCGGGCGCGCGCTCGCTACCCTCGCCTGATGACCGGCTCGCGGCCGTCCTCAGCAAGCTCACTACTCTGGGACGGGAGTACGTTAACACGGGACATTGTTTCCCTCTGTGTGAGTATCTTACTCTATCACCTGGTCGAGAACATCTGGAGCAACATCCTGGCGGAGGCGGAGGCGGGCGCGCGCTCGCTACCCTCGCCTGATGACCGGCTCGCGGCCGTCCTCAGCAAGCTCACTACTCTGGGACGGGAGTACGTTAACACGGGACATTGTTTCCCTCTGTGTGAGTATCTTACTCTATCACCTGGTCGAGAACATCTGGAGCAACATCCTGGCGGAGGCGGAGGCGGGCGCGCGCTCGCTACCCTCGCCTGATGACCGGCTCGCGGCCGTCCTCAGCAAGCTCACTACTCTGGGACGGGAGTACGTTAACACGGGACATTGTTTCCCTCTGTGTGAGTATCTTACTCTATCACCTGGTCGAGAACATCTGGAGCAACATCCTGGCGGAGGCGGAGGCGGGCGCGCGCTCGCTACCCTCGCCTGATGACCGGCTCGCGGCCGTCCTCAGCAAGCTCACTACTCTGGGACGGGAGTACGTTAACACGGGACATTGTTTCCCTCTGTGTGAGTATCTTACTCTATCACCTGGTGGAGAACATCTGGAGCAACATCCTGGCGGAGGCGGAGGCGGGCGCGCGCTCGCTACCCTCGCCTGATGACCGGCTCGCGGCCGTCCTCAGCAAGCTCACTACTCTGGGACGGGAGTACGTTAACACGGGACATTGTTTCCCTCTGTGTGAGTATCTTACTCTATCACCTGGTCGAGAACATCTGGAGCAACATCCTGGCGGAGGCGGAGGCGGGCGCGCGCTCGCTACCCTCGCCTGATGACCGGCTCGCGGCCGTCCTCAGCAAGCTCACTACTCTGGGACGGGAGTACGTTAACACGGGACATTGTTTCCCTCTGTGTGAGTATCTTACTCTATCACCTGGTCGAGAACATCTGGAGCAACATCCTGGCGGAGGCGGAGGCGGGCGCGCGCTCGCTACCCTCGCCTGATGACCGGCTCGCGGCCGTCCTCAGCAAGCTCACTACTCTGGGACGGGAGTACGTTAACACGGGACATTGTTTCCCTCTGTGTGAGTATCTTACTCTATCACCTGGTCGAGAACATCTGGAGCAACATCCTGGCGGAGGCGGAGGCGGGCGCGCGCTCGCTACCCTCGCCTGATGACCGGCTCGCGGCCGTCCTCAGCAAGCTCACTACTCTGGGACGGGAGTACGTTAACACGGGACATTGTTTCCCTCTGTGTGAGTATCTTACTCTATCACCTGGTCGAGAACATCTGGAGCAACATCCTGGCGGAGGCGGAGGCGGGCGCGCGCTCGCTACCCTCGCCTGATGACCGGCTCGCGGCCGTCCTCAGCAAGCTCACTACTCTGGGACGGGAGTACGTTAACACGGGACATTGTTTCCCTCTGTGTGAGTATCTTACTCTATCACCTGGTCGAGAACATCTGGAGCAACATCCTGGCGGAGGCGGAGGCGGGCGCGCGCTCGCTACCCTCGCCTGATGACCGGCTCGCGGCCGTCCTCAGCAAGCTCACTACTCTGGGACGGGAGTACGTTAACACGGGACATTGTTTCCCTCTGTGTGAGTATCTTACTCTATCACCTGGTCGAGAACATCTGGAGCAACATCCTGGCGGAGGCGGAGGCGGGCGCGCGCTCGCTACCCTCGCCTGATGACCGGCTCGCGGCCGTCCTCAGCAAGCTCACTACTCTGGGACGGGAGTACGTTAACACGGGACATTGTTTCCCTCTGTGTGAGTATCTTACTCTATCACCTGGAGGCCAATTCTCGGGCCGCTCGAGATGATGTCTATTCGAGATGATCTCGATTGACGCAATGTCTATCGAAAAATCTCACCAAAATGTCGAACACAGCTAAATTTCTTATTCTGGGGCACGATTTGAGATTATGTCGAACGATGATCTCGATGTCTATTGCAATACGCGTTCCGCTTTTTTCGATTGTGTTAGTTTACAATCGAGTGTAAATCAATAAATTATTTTATAAGGTTTTCCACTTGATTAAATATCTCTTATATCAAAAACAAAAGTGTTATTCATTTACAATAATCTAATAAATAAATATGGTGATTTAACACATCAAATATATTTAAGTATATTTGCTCTTTTATATACTTACGTGAAATGGAACGCATAATAACTTTGACTACTTTCTTTCAATAGGTATATTTGTAAGCTGTCAATTCAATACAATATTTTCCGCCAACTTAATTCGGTAATTTAATTTAGAGCAAGGCCCTTCGAAAGCCTGAAATTAAATGCGATTAAATTATTTAAATAGATTGACACATTTTTCGTTAATTTTTGCTGCTTTAAACGCACTTAAAGTTGTCAATATGGTAGTTTAGTAAATCAAATTCCACGTTTCTATACAATACCTGTATTACATTATCTGAAATAGTCGATCTTGTACAACAATTATACTTATTCTCATAATATTTACAACATTACAACAACCATTTTTTACCGATCGATAATTATCCCAACTGCTTCCTTAACTTTTTAATTTTCCCATCAGACAGGAGGCCGCGTTAATAGATTAGTTACCCATATCGGCCACCACCGCGGCGCCACTGTCTACGTCATCGGTATCGCCATCGCTACAATTATAAAATGATTAAGACTGGTTTTCCACTAGAGCTATGCTAAGCAGCTATGCTGCGAGGATGCGCTACGAGCTATGCGACCGTTTCCACTAAAGCTACGCTATGTAGCTGTGCGAGGTAATGCCGGTTACACGCAATGACTATGATGCCCCTACGTACGGTGCGCAAGCGTCATGCTTCGGACTCATCGAGCAACATGTTTCGGACTGACACGCGACATGTTTCTTCGGACTCATCGAGTAACAGTTTCAGATTCACACGCGACATGTTTCGGATTCACACGCGACATGTTTCGGACTGACACGCAACATGTTTCGGACTGACACGCGACATGTTTCGGATTCACACCCGACTTGTTTCGGACTGACACGCGACATGTTTCGGACTCACACGCGACATGTTTCGGATTCACACGCGACATGTTTCGGATTCACACCCGACTTGTTTCGGACTCACACGCGACATGTTTCGGATTCACACCCGACTTGTTTCGGACTGAAACGCGACATGTTTCGGATTCACACCCGACTTGTTTCGGACTCATCCAGCGACATGTTTCGGACACACACGCGACATGTTTCGGACTCATCGAGTAACAGTTTCGGATTCACACGTGACATGTTTTGGAATTCACACGCGACATGTTTCGGAATTCACACGCGACATGTTTCGGACTCGCACGCGACAATTTGTTCGTATATTGGGTTAATACCTAGAATTCTAACTAGCCCTATTTAACGTGACGCTAACAATATTTCCCGCCATTGACAGATCAAATGTGCAAAAAATAGTGATGAAACCATCTCGATCGCTACTGACCACTCGATGTATCTCGAACGCTGGGAGTAGACATATCTCGAGTGTGAGATTTCGAGAATACGCAAAATTGGTTTTCGATCGACATCCGCCATTTTTTTTCGAGATATGTCGAATAGACATCATCTCGAGCGGCCCGAGAATTGGCCTCCTGGTCGAGAACATCTGGAGCAACATCCTGGCGGAGGCGGAGGCGGGCGCGCGCTCGCTACCCTCGCCTGATGACCGGCTCGCGGCCGTCCTCAGCAAGCTCACTACTCTGGGACGGGAGTACGTTAACACGGGACATTGTTTCCCTCTGTGTGAGTATCTTACTCTATCACCTGGTCGAGAACATCTGGAGCAACATCCTGGCGGAGGCGGAGGCGGGCGCGCGCTCGCTACCCTCGCCTGATGACCGGCTCGCGGCCGTCCTCAGCAAGCTCACTACTCTGGGACGGGAGTACGTTAACACGGGACATTGTTTCCCTCTGTGTGAGTATCTTACTCTATCACCTGGTCGAGAACATCTGGAGCAACATCCTGGCGGAGGCGGAGGCGGGCGCGCGCTCGCTACCCTCGCCTGATGACCGGCTCGCGGCCGTCCTCAGCAAGCTCACTACTCTGGGACGGGAGTACGTTAACACGGGACATTGTTTCCCTCTGTGTGAGTATCTTACTCTATCACCTGGTGGAGAACATCTGGAGCAACATCCTGGCGGAGGCGGAGGCGGGCGCGCGCTCGCTACCCTCGCCTGATGACCGGCTCGCGGCCGTCCTCAGCAAGCTCACTACTCTGGGACGGGAGTACGTTAACACGGGACATTGTTTCCCTCTGTGTGAGTATCTTACTCTATCACCTGGTGGAGAACATCTGGAGCAACATCCTGGCGGAGGCGGAGGCGGGCGCGCGCTCGCTACCCTCGCCTGATGACCGGCTCGCGGCCGTCCTCAGCAAGCTCACTACTCTGGGACGGGAGTACGTTAACACGGGACATTGTTTCCCTCTGTGTGAGTATCCTCGTTTTTACTCTACCAGAAATTGTTTCACAGATAAAGGACTATGTAATGTTTCGTCCAAAATTTCTACATTATAAATATCATTTGATTTGGATTCACGCATTAATAAAATCATTGCGATTTATGTCTGTGTTATTAATGAGTAATCAACAAATGTTACCTTTTTTGTAGATTTTATTGTGCGTCAATTAGAAATATTGGCGTGCAAACTTCAAGCAGACCAGGGCATGGTCTTTAGAACAATTTTGAATATTGGAGTTTCAATAGAGCAAGTTTTGGATATTTATATTAAGTGAGTATTATTTTTTCTTTTCGGCACCAACCTGCATTATTTTGTTGTAAATTGATCGTTCTTGAATTGTCATAGCCCCTAGAAGATCTTATTCAAAAGCTATTATCCAAACAACATATAAATGTGTCATTACATTAACCTGCTAAGTAAGCCAATCGCGTTTTTTTCTGTTGACCGAGTGGCAACTGGATTTATTCTGCACAGTCTGACGATTTCTAATCTATACTATCAGCACGATTGTAGGCCAAGCTCCTAGCTCAGTCTCGAGCCCATGTTGAATCCGTACCTCTATTATAAGTTTTTTCGAAACAAAACACGAACACGTTTGCATTTAATTAATTTATATGGCAAGAAATAGTTACCTGAGGCGCTGCTCGCGTCGCCTTACAAAATGAGACTAAACGCAAACGCGTTCGTTTGTGTTTAGTTTCGAAAAATCTTATACTAGAGCACACCTGTGACACGCGAAGGAACGTAAGCGCTGTGGGTAAGTATGTGTGCGTGCGCTGTCGGTACACGCTCGCGAGGCGCGACGGTAACCCGATCGACACCAGGCGGGTCTCTCAGGGACGAGGTAACTGACCTCGGTGCGGGGGGTTCGTGTCCGTTCTGTATATAATACTATTATACTATTCTGTGACTAGAGGTTCTGTGACCGTTTCAGACTGGTGAGCGTGAACGAGCGCGTGTGGCTGGGAAGCGGCGACGAGACGCACGTGTGCGGCGCAGCGGCGCGTCTACTGGAGGCGGCGCGCGGCGAGTTGGCACCTCTGCCCGCCGCCGCGCGGCGCCGTGCGCGCGCACGCTGCAAGGATCTGCACGAGGCCGCCGTCTCCTCGCTCCAGGTGAGACGCACGTGACTCGAAAATACTGACTTTAATTTTGAAGTAAATACTTCTTTGTCCCCCGACTTATACATCCAGCAAAAACTTTTGACAGAGCGAAGGTAAGCGTCCCACGTGAACCATTTTTAGGGTACGCACCTGCTACGTTTCGTGAATTGAGACTACCAAGGTAACATGAAAAGCCAGCATTTTTCATACTAGTACCGTTTTGACGGTTTATAAAAAGTTACGGGTCTGAATATACAATATGTCATCATCCTTGCTAATGGACACCATGTTGCCCGCTGCGTTCGATATCGACAGCGTGAACATGAAATTGGTCGGCCGAGACAGGTAAGCGTCAACGTGTGTATATAATCCAGGCCAGGGCATTTATTTGTGTGATGAGCACGAATATTTGTTTATGGGTGTTGGATGTTTTCTATGTATAGAAGTAGCTGTTTATCTATATAAGTATGTATATCGTCGCTTAGTAACCATAGTATAAGCTTTGCTTAGTTTGGGACTAGGTTGATTTGTGTAAGATTGTCCACAAATATTTATTTATTTACAGAGCTTGGCGGTACATGAACGCCATGACACTGACAGTGACATTTCTGATAGTGTTGTACAAATTTTGATGCTTATATTTTTTTATGCAGCAATGCCGGTCGACATGTTTATTACACGTTGTGATTTTTTACTTCAAATATTTGACACATGACAACTACCATAGAACGTAAACAACCATGACTCATCGAAATTATAAATAAAATCACGTAATAATAATAGTGCTTCTCAAGTAAATAAAAACATTATTTTACTTTTCTCAAACATAATTTAACCCACGTTACATTTTTTCAGATCATATTTTTTGAGGATTTTACGATAATAATCCACCACCCAAACATTTACGTGTTGTATTTTATTTTGTAAAACCAGGGTTGTGACCAAGCCTGTCGTTTTGATTCTTATGACATCTCCGTAAATTGATAGAATACGATTAGGTATAAACAATACATTTATGATCAAAACCAAATATCATACAATTAAACTATGAAGTACAACACGAAAAATAGTCAAAATGTACTACAAACCGTGAACGTACCTTTGCCATGTTGGAATAAAATAGTTATCGATTTCTAAACGAGAGAAAGTATAATTGACTATAATTCTTTCTTTGTGTAGAATGATACAATTGTGATATGGAATATATTTATATAGGCTTGATAAAAACATTTCAAAAATCGGCTGTAAAAGCGATGCAATGAACCATTCGATAATAATCGCTTGATTTGACAGACAAGATGTCTTAGCCTCATCACTACAAACTTCAATTCATATGTCTCAAATATTTGAAGTTACATATCACAATCTATAGTTATAATATACGCACTTCTAACAATGTTTGATTTTATGCGCATCCAATTATAATTCAATGTTGTTTTATTTTTACACAGTTCCGTTATAATAAAATTGTAATATAAGACACGTTTTATTACTTTCACTTCAATTATCGACAACACCGCTTCCTTAGTCGATACACTATATGAATGAAAAGGACGGCACTATACGACGTTCAGATTTCGAAGTTCGGATTTAGACCCTCTGTACCTCGAGTTGTTTTTTTATTGATGACATGTCCTGCAGGCGCGGCCGAACACGCAACGGCTCATCGACCGACTGTCCGCGGCGCAGGCGCACCTCGATCGGATGGATTGAAAACAAACACTATCTAGTACGCCTATTCAATTTTAGACTAAGTTTTTATTTAACTTGTAATTTAATAATTTGTTTCCCGATATTGACATTTCACCTACCATATTATCTAAACTTTTTGAGAAAAGTCAGATGATGATAATAAAACACAGCAGTGACTGGAATATGTTTATTTCATATTTTACAATTTCATTGGTAATCTACGTCAACAATACAAAATATTATACATTATTTTTAAATTTAACTATATTATTAACCAAAATTTCACATACCTACACAGAATATAAGAATAACTTATGATAGTTAGTTTAATGGCAGTGATAAGTTAATTATTGCTAAACCACATAAGTAAATGAGAATATGACGGGTTGCAGTCATCAATATACAATAAATTTGTTGTTAGATCACCGTAATATGAATATGAGTTAGTGAATAACAATCATGTGCATGTTTTAAGTAATGAGAAATAGCCGAAGTGATAATTTGTCTCTAGAACAAACACACTGATGATTTCTATTTTTGTAAAATAAATAATTTTCCATGATATTTAATGTTTCATTAAACCTAGTACAGACCTGACACACATACAACATGCTTAGTGAGATCTGATGTTTCAGAAGTGACTTCAAAAAAGGTTATGTTAATTTTGGTCTCTAACCCGTTATTCATAAAAGTCCGTCAAACCTACTAGCTGTCTCATGTCTACCGGTTACGCGAATACAAGTCAAGTAAACAAAAACATTGTTTTGTTGTGTTTTTTTCGCCGTCAACCCACAGGTTAAGTTCGTTTGTCCTTACCTGTCACTTTGACATTTACGTTTGTGAGAAAGGGACAAAAACATTTTAGTAAGCAGAGGTTTGTTAAGTTTTATGAATAAGAATCTTTATCGGAATCTAATCGAATATTGCTAATAAGGGGCAGCAAAAAGAAACATTTTTATGAAGTCACTTCCCATTTGGTCTAAATATAAAGCTCTTTGGTATCGTGCATCGTGAGCATATCTCATAGCCCCGATTCCTTAGGCCTAGAAAATGTTTTGAAAGTCGTTAGCACCCCAGGCGTTCGCAGCAACACCTTCAAAATAACGAAATGAATGTTAGTGACAAGAAATGCCATGTTATGTTACGAAGAATCGTCGAATGGGTTAGTGTTTACCTGCCGGCCGTCGTCGTCAGCGTACGAGTACACGCCCGAAGCCCCGCTCACAGTCGGGATGCCTACCGTGTTCATCGAAGATATGTTACCATACTGTGGCTGCCTCTGACTCTCCTTCTTACTAGAGTTCTTCCTAACGATAGTGGTGTAAGTAGGAGTTTTGGGCATGTCTTTGATCTTCGTGCCGGACCGATAGGTCCCGAATTCGTCGGGCGGAGGCGGCAAAGAGAAGCCGTCCGAAGTTTGAGTGATCACAGACACCTCGTCGCTAATTTCTTTGTTTAATTTGTTCCGCATCTTTCTTGGCATCGTATGGAATGTGCTGGTCTAAAATAATATTAAAAAGTTAATCATTTTTTTTTTCAACTAAAAATACCTACCATTCATGGAACGTTATTTACATCAGGAGGCAGATGCGTCGCTAAGTGGTCGCAAAGATTGTCCATGTCTCTTTTCCTGTGAATATTTTGCATCGAGTGCACCCTACAACTGGGGCTGTGTCTCAGCAGATCGTTGTGTTTGTGGCTACCCTCGTGATCAGCGAAGTCGTGCAAATACCGGGCGGAGTGGAAGGAGCTTGTTCTCCGCACGTCGAAGTTTTTGGAGGGATACCTCGCCATGGCCCGGCGGAATGACTCGGTTCGTCTCACATTGCACTCACTGTCATCACTGTCGTTGCATGTGGTTTCTGGAAGTCAAATATATTCAGAATTAGTAGGGGCGAGTTTGGATTATTAGGAGATAAAAGTATATTTCCAACGGTTTGCCTATTTCGAGCTATTGAAGCATTGCAGCTTTTAGAGCAAAAGAAACCCAAATAGCTGATGGGGCTTGCCTAAGGTTGCTACTACTAGTTATCCATTCGATGAACGGTGTTCCAATCGGCCAAATTATGGTTGAAATTCTTTTTGTTGTACGTATTTCTATTAAAATGTCATTGGATTTTGAACCTTATAGTTTGAATAGTAAAGTAGCTTTTTGAAGGAATTGCTTTGGTGCAATTCGTTCAACTGAAATGATTTCAAGTTTACCTAATCTAATTATAATACCAATTTTATACTAATATATTATAAATACGAAAGTGTGTCTGTGTTATCTTTTCACGCTTAAACATTTGAACTGATTTAGATGACATTTGGTATGGAGATAGTTTGAGTCCTGGGAAAGGATATGGGATACTTTTCATCCCGGAAATCGTCTCGTAAAGGGTTGGAAGTTAGTATGGAAGAGGGATAACTAGATCGCACGCCGCCAGCGCTAGTGTTGTGACGTACCATCAGTGTTGTAGGCGCAGAGCGGCGGGTTGGAGTCGCGCGGGGCCTCGTGCCGCGAGCCGCGCTCGTGCGCGCACAGCACTAGACCGCACGCCGCTAGCGCCACCAACAGCACGCCGCCGAACAACGCCAGCGCTAGCGTTGTGATGTTCGCCACGGTATTCTGCACTGGTTCCTCGACTGTAACAGGATAAATATGAAACCCTTATTCATAACGCTTAACAAACCTAAAAAAACTAAAATGTGTTTAGTTCCTTTCAAACAAACATAAATATTAAAGTGATAGATAAGAGATGGACGTTTATGAATAAGGGCGTAAGAGGATAACGTTAAATATGGCGCCGGCAGCTGTCATTCCATAATATTTTTCTTCAAATTTTCCATACTATTTTAGTCCCCTTTATAATAAGGTGTTAGTGTATAAGTATAGTCAGATTATATGCTGGGCTGCGGGGGCAGGTTTCTCTGCAGCTGACTGTACATATATTTAACGTCGACTGTACAAAACCCAATGACGATAAGACCACGTATTTGATGGATTGCCAATTGTCACCGACACCGGTTAATTAGTTGCCTGGAAGGTCGAAAATTTTAATTTTTGTTTGATATCTCCAGTCACAAATTGTATACTAACCTGGTGGTTCGTCGACGATGCTGTCTTTATGAATTTCTACTAATTTGCTGCGTCCTTTTTCATTCGACGCCACTATTTCGAATTTGAAGTTCTCTTGTGTCAAGTCTTGCATTAAGAATTTTGGTTCTAATTTCGTTATTGTTTCTAGAACTTCCCCTGTCTCCGCAGATTTTGCGACGATTGTGAACTTCTGGAAGTGTCCATAAAATATTAAAACATTTTATTCATGTGACCAAAATTCTATTCCTATCGGACCCTAGAAAAATGTTTTTTTTTCTAATAAGGGTTCTTTATTAGTCCTGGGGAAACCTTTACTCGCTTGTATAATCGAACGGGCTCTTGATCAACACTGAATTATTTTAATACGTTTTAGACATTTCAGTAGCGCTACACGTGTAGCCGATAGCTTTTTTTTCTCCATCTTGTAGCGAAAACTGCAACTCTCAAATCTCAATCCGCTAAAAAAATTTTTTGCAGAGGAGATAGTAGTTATCCCTTTAAGGGATCTCTTCCAGTTAACCTTTGAGCAAATGAGAATGTTAGGATATGAAATTAATATAATATTGAGAAAACACAAGAAAGAGCGGTCAGGACGAGAGAGTACCTGCGGCAAACCACCATCGTGGCCCTTGTCGCAAGTCACAGCGATATCCCCGCCCTCCCTGACGGCGAGGCAGTTCTCAGGCGGCCGCGGCGCGGTCTGGTCCGTAATGAGGAAACTGCATGGCGTCTCCGGCAAACCGTTACCGACCACATCGTTTATTCCCCAGCAGAAAATCGAGCCTGCCATGACAAGTAAAAACATACATTTGAGGGAGTGACCCAGCATCATGTTGCAGCAGCATAAGGGAGGCCCAAGAAATGGTGACTTAACACGGCCAGGAATGATATATTGCCGCCGAATCGCCTCACACCATAGTATGCGGGAATCATCACAGAGAGAGTATACAATGCCGAATAGAAACCCGGGCTCAAAAAGCAATAGATAAGCATGCAGTTGGGATCTAAGTTAAGACAAGCAAAGAGTTAAGCCATTTTAAAAAACGAATTTGAAGCTGAAGCGAACCATTAACGCATTCACTGCCACCCTCTTTTTCTGGACATTCGGCAGGTACGTGCCGCACTTTGCTGTGTGCCCCAAACGCACATGTGAGTTCAACCGACTATTCTAAGTCTAAGGCACTAAGGCACAGGGTGAAAGTCACTAAATATGATGAACGCGTCTGTGCGTTCAAGGCACTGGGTGAAAGTAACGGAAATGCATATATGCGTTGGTGGCAGTGAATGCGTTAAATGCGTTTTTAAGGAAATATAACTAGAAATGTACTCACTGAACGCCGTGTCATTCGGTCGGGTGTACAATAATGTGGAATTTTCTGTTATGATCAGATCCCGGGGTATATTGTTATCGAAGATATCCGCTTTAGCTACTTCGTTCATAAGGACCCAGCCGTACTTGAGCGGCGCAGGATTGGCCTTTACGTTGCACGTTATGTCGATGGACTCTTCCACTCCTAGTCCGTACTCGGCCACGCTATCGTCTTCACAAAATGCTGGGTCTGAAAAACAAAAAAATCTGTTTTGAAACCGCATTTACAAAAGGTTATCCTAATTACAGAGAAGTATTGCAATTAACCGGCAATTACACTTCGTCGTTCACCTAATGCGGTCGCCGAATTCATTTTAAACTACTTAGGCCAAAAGAACGTCGTCTTTACATTAGTCTGTCCGCCTACTACGGCGTCTTGGCAGCTGTCGATCGCCGAATGCGGCCGACTAACGTGTTCTTTACACTTCGTCGTTCGCCGCATGCAAATTGCCGCTTTAGGTTGTACCTATTTCAGGCACCATATAGTTGTTTAGAAAAGTTAAATGCAGCAGGCAAGCTCCTCTTGTCTAGTAGAGTAGGTAAAAGGTATCCAGGGGTAAGCGATACAAAGAATACTCCTGAAGGCGTGCCCCCGTCCTAGCTGCGCCGTTGAATGTTTTAACAGCTCACTTGATCTTGGCAACTCTGGTTGGTCACCCTTATTACACGGGAACTGAGTTCAAATTAAAATTCAAAGCAAACTGGGTATCGGACAGAAAAACAGATAATGCAGTAGGTAGGTACACTTAAAACTATTTCCGTTCTCTCTCGCTTGCCCTTAACCTATTTCCTTGAGACAAGCTAAGCAATTTGAGTGGCGTACTCGAAGAGAGGCCTATGCTCAGCAATGGGCAGTTACAGCACAGAATAAGTAATAGTACTACGTACAGAAGTTGCACTGTTAACAAATCGCCAACTTACAAACCCAAATTATAATAGGTAAATAACAAATATTGACCACACCAAGCGAATGACGAGACGACGCGACCGTCCGGTAGCAATTCGCCACTGAATGTACTTGTAGCGGCCCGGGGATGTACTTGCAGCGGCGCGGCGAACTGACGGAGTGAAAGCCGTCTGGTTACAGGCTGAGATTGATGATGATGAATAAATAATTACTCCTAAATACTATTCTAAATTTCTTACTATATTAACATACAAGTAATGTCCAGATAAACCGGGTCGCTGTGAGTAGATCCCTCCATGTTGATGGCGCCACAAACGTATTCCCCGCCGTCGTTCTCCGTCACTTCATACAGCTCCAGAACCGGATGAAAACTGGTGTCGTTACTGCCTTCGTAGTGAGATATTATATCGTCCTGTAACATAGAGGTAGTATCGTTGTTTTGTTACCACTAAGAAAGCTCCTAATGCGATCCTTAGGCGAGTGCCGTGACTCCCGCCACTTAGAAATAGAACCTCTTTGACTCGTTTCCTCAAAAGGTGTTCCAACGCGTCGTGTCCACAGCGCCAGCGACACCTTTAGGGGCTATGCGTGAAATATCAAAGCAACCTACACGCTGTCAAATAAGGTATATCTTCGCTCCTCTGCGAAAAAGAGCTTGGCACACGCCTGATTGACAGAAGTCGTTCAAAGGGTTAAGGCGCAATTTTCGACAGGCAGAGGAGAAAGTAGAAGTAGATCTATTTTTATGCAAGTCTAGTCGTCTTTCGTTTTGGTAGATATACCAGAATATCAGAGATGTTATTGTTATTACCTCGTGAAACCACGTGAGCTGGTAAGTCGGTGGATTGGCTTGGTGGGTGCAGTTGAGCGTGACGTTCGATCCTTTGACGACATGCAGCGTGCAGTTTTCCGCGTCCAGCACTCCGCCATACTCCACTGTGATATTTAACACCGGTGGATCTGCGCAGTGTAAGCAATGTATCGAATTTTACTTTCTACAATACGTTTACATGAATAAGTTTATTATGAATAGACATTAGACAATACCCGGAAATAAAGTCGTTACGTGGACGTGCACGTCTACGGTAAAGTATAAAAGCGTCCAATGACTTTAGAATCTTATTAATCTTTTTAAACTAATATATAATAAGCATTAATGAGTCAATAAATTAATTAATGATCTTTTTAGTTACTTTCTTCGATTTTTTAAAAATTAAAAATAGGATTGCTCTTGGCCTGCATCTAGCCAGGGTGCAAAGATGAGGCCGACGGTGAAGCGAGCTCACCCTGAAGATGCCTACTCGTGCCTTAAAAAGGTAAAGGTTATATGAACTCGGAAATACAGACGCCGGCAGGGAATTCCCACCCTTATAAACGATAATGAAGAGCGCTTCGTAAAAGAAGAATTTCTTAGAGTTGTTTATAAAAAGGTTTTCTCAATAAGTATCCAGTAGGTAATACCTTTTTCTAGCATTAGAGAAGTTTTTTTGATGCCTGTTAAGTCTGCACGTAGCCGATGGCCGTTGAAGCGGAAAGGTGGTTGTGGAATGGCGAGCGTTAGCACACCGTAGACTGATGACCTGGTAAAGGTCGCGGGAGTCCGCTGGATGCAGGTGAGGCAGGACCGGTCATTGTGGCACTCTATGCAGGAGGCCTATGTCCGGCAGTAGCTAATTAAACGACTTTCGGCTGACATGGTGATGATTAAGTATGCAGATATGCAGGGGAAGAATAATGTATATACTAACAGAAGACGGAGAGCGGGAGAGCCGGCGCGCAGACGAAGTCGCCGTCGGCCGCGGGCCGGTGCGCGGGCACGCAGCACGTGACCCGCGCCTCGTCCCAAGTGTGGTCGATGCTCAACTCGATCTCACTCACTAGCAGCCGCTGGGACGGCATCTCCTGTAAGACCATTCAACTCGTGTACTACAATCTCTCTCTGTAGTCGTTCCTTCATGACTGAAGATTGTGATCATCTGGTGTATTTTTGGACAGTGTAAGATTTGATTCCATCGGCTTCTATTGGTGGCCATCCCACATCGTAGAATTTGCTAGTCTTATACTTAATACTACAATAATCATATGAATGTTCGCTCATCGGAAACCTCAGAACAAACGTTGGGTGAAACACGTCTTAGTCGTCTCGGGCTATGTACCAGTGCCTACGGCAATTATGTAGAGTGAGGAGGAGGAGGGCGATTATTAAGTATTAAAAGGTGGACGTTGCTGCTTTAAGAATGCGCGTTAAAACATCGCACCACAACGTGTATTGAATACTTTTTCGTAACGTAGGTTTACATTGTACCATTAAGAAAATTTGAAACTTACGGTAACATTCTGCACCAAGTTAATGAGCGTAGAATCCCCGACCCGCCAGGTGATGGGCGGCGTGGGCCGCGCGCCCAGTACTCGGCACTGCAGCGCTAATATGTCATCCGAATGTACGCGGCTGTCGTTGGAAACTAGAGCGCGCACCGCAATCAACTCCGGCGGGACTGCCGACAAAATTATTAAATAGGTATAGTAAGACCCAAGCACAAAGGGCGCGCCGACTAAGCAATAATAAACCCTTAGATGCATGCAGTATTAAAATATTACAAATACAAAATACAAATACCTACAAATAATTTATTTTGCAAGAAAAGGGTTGTCATGGTCTTAGGTAGTACACAATAACCGGCCAAGTGCGAGTCGGAGTTCGCACATTTAGGGCTCCGAACCAACATCAATAATGTGATTTATCAATGTATTCGTATTTGTTGGTAAAATATACGTAATAATAAACATCATTACCAAATTTCAAGTTCATCGGTCGGGAAGTTAAAAAATCTTAGGAACAAAATTTTGTGACAGACGAACGGACGGACGCGTGAGCGACAGTAATAGGGTTCCGTTTTGACCCTTCGGGTACCGGAACCCTATCAAAAACTGTCATCTCTCAAACAAAAATCAAGTCTGTGTTAATTGAGACTTTGTAATTCAGTTTGACAAAGTCCCAAATTGACGTTAACTTGATTTCGACTTGTGTCATTTCAGTAGTATCATTTTGATACATGTGATACATGGTTAAAAAGCGCTGTAAGTGTTTTTTCCTAATAGTAGGAATATTTTTTGAAGTAGGTACCTACTTAACTCACCCACTCATTTCTCGTTTGTTTTATAACATCCACGAGTATCCCAGTGTGTATTAGGGGACTAAATGTCCATAACGACCTTTTGCTCTGAGTACCACTACATCCGAATTCGCTGCGGACACGCTGCGGCGAGAGGGTCACGCTACACACTTACGTGTCATGTCGATGACAATGTCAATAGCGAGCGGCAGCGTGACGTTGTTGTTGTTGGCGAGGCACGTGAGCACGAGCCCGTGGTCCTCGCGCCGCAGCGGCGTGTACGTCACGTCGCTGCGGACACGCTGCGGCGACAGCACAGTTGTCTTGTTCTCTAGGAGACGCGACCCCGTCCACCAAGTCAGCGACGCTTGAGGATTACCTGTCGAAAACTTGTTTTAGGCGAAAGAACTCAAGGACAGGACAACACATAGAACAATTTGTATCTCATCAAGTCACATACCTTACCTACCCGTAAAGACACAAATTAAAGGTAAACGACCCAGTGCTGGTCACTCGGCAATATTTTCACTTAAAATCTTTTATGTTATTAGATTAACATTATAAGTATAATAATCTTAACCTCGTGCCCCCCAACTGAACAAAGTGACATTTAGCTAAACCCTAGACTTAACATTGTATTAAGGTGCAAAAGTCTAAAATACGTATCTTTGACGTCGAGTGTCTAAACTAGCTCGGACTCATTCATCATCATCATCATCATATCAGCCGAAAGACGTCCACTGCTGGACATAGGCCTCCCCCAAAGAGCTCGGACTCATTATAAGCGATAGAAGTGCGCGGTTGATGGTAACCAATAGTAATTGATAAAGCTGCAGCGCGACACCATGGAGTTGCAGGCGTCCATAGGCTGGGGTGACCGCTTACCATCAGACGGGCCCTACCTACTCTTGTTTGCCACCGACGAAGTAGGGATAAGAAAATGTGACGCTATATGAACGAACCTCCAAAAGCGACGCAGAAGAGTTGCACGGAATCGCCGATGTAGTGGGGGCCAATGATACGACTAGTATTGTTGCCCAAACTGGCCGATGCTACCTTGGACGCGTTCTTCTGCAGCCCCACCCACAGCCGCTGAGGAGGCTCTGCAAACACAACACAACCAATAAGTACGAATTGTATGTATGGCCTACTGGTAGGTACTGTAGATGTTTTCGCCAAAATCATTTTTTTGACGCTTTGATATACTTTATCAAAGCGGCGGCGACGGCGGGTTTTTTTTTTTGACGACCGCTTTAGCTTAGTTGATAGTGACCCTGCCTACGAAGCTGGAGGTCCCGGGTTCGAATCCCGGCCGGGGCATTTATTTGTGTGATGAGCACGAATATTTGTTCTTGGGTCTTGGATGTTTTCTATGTATTTAAGTATCTATTTATATCTATATAATTATGTATATCGTCGCTTAGTAGGTACCCATAGTACAAGCTTTGCTTAGTTTGGGACTAGGTCGATTTGTGTAAGATTGTCCACAAATATTTATTTATTTATTTTATTTATTTATCATCGACGGCCACGGCACGGCAAAACTTTATGGTTTCATTCATAAGCAGACTATAGGGTATATACTAATTGTGAATGAAACTATAGTTTTATCGTGCCGTGGACGTCGACGATGAAGTATAAAAGCGACTATTGTGTGTACCTATGTAAATGCTTTATAGGTATCGTATCTATTGCATATTGCCCAAGATACAGGAAAAAAGACAGACAAATTCGATCATATCGTTAAAAAGGCGAACTCATTCATGTAAGTGTCCCTTTATTCATTGTGTTAATTGTCAAAAAAGTACCGGTATCTACCGATTACCCGGAGTTATCTACCTACTCATAAATACACAGGTTTATTTTAATAACCAGCGACCGCCTCGGTTTTATACGGATGCCAACAAACATTGTCCTGACAACCCTGACTATTAAATCACAATTTAAAAAAAACAGACAAATCGATCGAGCCCTTATCAAGTGATGAACATAGATAGGTACATGAGGCAGTTGATTATTGTCGTTGCGCTTCCTAAATATGATTTGCTGTGCACTAAAATGTGTTCATTAAAATGTTTCTTGTTTTCTACAATTTAATCAATCAATCTTTGTGTTTATGGCTCCATCGTATCCCGATGATTCCGCCAACGTCAAGGTTAAAAAAATCGAACACATATCAGACCTTGTAGCCGCAATGACGTTAGGTAACAAATCGTTTTTGACATTTAATAAAAAGTTGCTGATTTGACTATGAGTAAAATACCGTATTTCCAACCATGGTTGAAAGGTTTGAATTTAAATGGCCCTCCTGTTGACGAAAGTTAAGTACTCACCTATTTTTGGATACTTATCAAAGCACATATTACGAGCTGAGCTTTTTGGGTTTGAAATAAGTAGGTAGGTATATATGTCATAAATATCTGTGCCTGTGTGCTCTAACCTAACTTAGTATGTTACGTAAATGCTAAGCTGCGGTTGCTTGCGGTGTCGCTTCAATTTTCAGCCTAAGACCTTATACCAGAAGTAGGAAGACAAACCAGCATCTAAACTCGGTTATTGCAAGTTATACATTATCACAATGCGTTAGTTGCGTTACTCGATCTTGTTAGTCTAACTACCAGTTCGTCACTTTCTCTAAGAACGTAACCAGTATAAACACGATATTGGAAGGACAGAGTTCATTGTTTCTGCCCTATACATATAATATGGGATACAGGAAGACGGCAATAATAAAATGTATGCCAATGTTTGTCGAAGGTCACATTTACTCGCCCCTGCCGGGCGTTGCATTATTCATGATGGGCCGATTGGGCCGTAAAGGGAGCTAATATGTCTGGAATATAATGTGAAGGTAATGTCTAATTACAGTTTCACAAAGTAACATTTTTTAAAGTACCTACAGGTTTCATTATAAAGAGGTACCTTTTTTACTCAGAGGAAATGCATTTACGCATCATACCTACAAGATAATTGAAATCTACTTAAATCTAGGTACCTATCGATGTACAGTTAGTTAGGTTTACAATAATATCCATCGTGCACTAGGTAATACTAAACTAATCTATACTACTCGTAAGTACCTATATCTACTATACTAAATCAGGCACACCACTGTCATATAAGCAAAATGGATATCTCTGTTGTTATCATGAGGTAACATAAGTAGTTAGGTAATTAATGTCAATAAGATTAATAATTACTTAAAATTAATAATTAAAAGAACTTCATAATTATATAGACTCCTTTTTCACAGTTCATTTCGTCGTCTCTACCTAACATACACACAGATCTTTATACTTGCACCGAGATCAAATTTTGTAGTGCGACTGTATTGTGTGAACGATTTTTACCGCTAACATTACGAAGTGTTTGCGCCGCATAATTGTTGTGTAAATGGACGGAATTGTTCCGGCGCAGCATCCTCATTAAACTAGGGAGCCAATTAATCCGCGCTATTTCTCGGCATAGGTAAACTTGCTGCGCTCGGTTTTACGGCCACGTTGGTAAATAAAACAAAACCTTTAGAGCTCGTCGAGTCGATAATGTATTTTTTGTTTTAAAAATATATTGGAAAACAAAGGAATGAGAAGCCACCAAAGTCAGCTTTTTTGACAAAACTTGTCCTGAAGATTTTTTTAAATCTTTATGATTTTTTTGACATAATATATATGAGCTTGAGGTGTTAAGAGTGCTTTCGTTGCCGGGCACAAGTCAAATCTAGGTATTTTTTGACGTTTTTCGCTGCACACAAACGAGCACTGTACACGGTGCGTTCCAATGTGTTCGTAACAACACTATCGCACATAACTTTTCATTTAAATTTAAACCCTTATATAGTGCAATAAGGTATACAATGATATCTGTCATGTATCTTCGTATGCTGTAACAAGTTGCCGTATAGTGTGTGTATGAGCCTTGATACTTTTGCAGCGAAAATGTTGTGTTTAGGGATATACAACTACATTCATATTATTATCTTTTTTGTATCAGACTTACTATTGAATGTGAAAATATAATCAGTTGAAGATAAATTAGTGGGAAAATCATCCACATCATGCGTTTTGTAATATTGAAGGAAAATACAAGTCAATGAAATAAGTATATTCTCGTACCTACCTACTTATACCTATGATTTATCAATACTTCGTATTTGACCAGCTATCTAACGAGAGTGTCTTGAGGCGTCTTGATCGAATCTTTTCAAGAGACAACGTGAAGAACATGGCGGCGGCTTTCAAGTTTTAGGGTGCCTTTCCATCAAAGTTGTGTCATTGCTATGAATGCGTTGATATCCACCAATCATATGTTCACATAACATAGCATTGGTTTAAACGGAAAACTATAACATCCTCGCAGCATAGCTGCATAGCATAGCTCTGGTGGAAAGGCTATCTTAGTCTTGCTAACTATGTCCTTCTCGGCCCTTTACAAGGTTCTCGCCATTGGGGATAATGATGTCATCGAGCGTTTTGATCGATCTGTCAGTAGTGGTAGGTGTGTAACCCTGGCTACCAAGTTATGCCTACGCGAGTGCATGCTTGCCGTTAGCAAAATAACTGCAATCGGAAATGATATTTAAGGTGTAGCCAGTAACAGGAGCAAATATATAAAAGGACGCTTCCTTAGAGCATCCGCAGGAGCCCCTTGTGTGTGTATTTCAATTCGGCTTTATAATTTCAAGCAATTTATTAGTTCAAGTTACGGTAGCCCAGTGGTTCAAGCATGCGGCTGTCAAGCGGCGGTCGTGGGTTCAAATCCCAGCTCGTACCAATGAGATTTTTACGGAATTTGAGCACGGAATATCATTTGATATTTACCGTTAGCTTTTCGGTGAAGGAAAACATCGTGAGGAAACCTGCATACATCCGCGAAGAAATTCAAAGTTGTATTTGAAGTCCCCAACCCGCTCTGGGCCAGCGTGGGGACTACTGCCCAATCCCTCTCATCTATGAAAGGTGGCCAGTGCCCAGCTGTGGGACGTAGATAGGCTGATGATGATGATGATTTCAATTCGGAGAAACTTTAATCTAAACATAAGACCCTCGACTTAAGTGCCGTGAAAGTCCACGGTAAAGGATAAAACTACCGTTATTGTGTAGATAAACATCGTATATTAAAATAAAAGAAGTATATGAAGAATAGGAAGTTAAAAATTGCATCAAAGGAAAAAGGTGATTTTTGTAGACATAAATCACATATGAACCTGAAATTTGGCGATGAAATGTTTACTTTTTTTTCCTAAGCCTATAAAGGTGTCCCACTATTGGGCAAAGGCCTCTCCCCTCGACTTCCACTCGTTCCGGCTTTGAGCTGTTTCGGGCCAGTCGTTTAGAAATGTGTCTAGGTTATCCCGCCACCTCTGCCTCGGCTTGCCACGTCGTCTCCGAGCATATTGCGAAACCCACTCTGTTGCTAATTTTGCCCACCTCCGTGGATGCATACGGCAGACGTGGCCGGCCCAGTTCCATTGCAGCCTGGCAGTCTTGCTCCAACATCCTCCAGCTCTAACATCTGCAATACCAGTTTTGAAGCGCAGCACAGAGTTCCGAACACGGTCGATCAGTTTGACTCCCAGCATGCTGCACTCTATTGCCCGTTGGTAAACCTTCAATTTGGTATCGGTGAGTGACCATGTTTGTGCACCGTAGGTCCGTAGGTTAGAACAGGCAGAATGCACATGTCGACGAGCCTCCGCTTCAGAGCTACCGGAAGGCCTCCCTTCAGTAAATCTTTCAAAGCCCAATAGCTCTTCCAAGCATTTTGGATCCGTCTTTCAACTTCCTTGTCCTGTCTTTGGCTGAAAGAAGCTTATTGGCCCAAGTACGGATACTCGTCGACATATTTTATCTGAATTTTCTAATTCGTGATTGCGTGGTCCTAAATGTGCGTATTTCGACAATGACTTGGCCGGTTCTTTAACTATCTGTATTTGTAATGGTAACTCATTCCCGGTCTACACTATGTTTCTCCAAGCCACACTTCAGATTCGGTTGAAACCGCTCAACCAAGCTAACTGGAGCGAAAACTCTCAGAGTATTTCTATGTTTAAGCCGCCCGCGTGGTAGTATCGGAGATTTCCTCTGCTCTTTCCCCAGGACAACCTCAAACAGCGCACTCCTATCGCTTTAATGGGCACAGCCAGGTTAAAAAAGAATTTCCAAGCGCATATTTCAATTTCAAGCTAGCATTGTTCATTTGCGCCAGATTTGCTATTAATACCATGTATTAAAAGGGATATTATACACAATAATATACCATGTTTATAAAAACATTGTTTCATATGTATGAAAATTAAACGCATTTGTATTTGTACTTTGTATTTGTATTTACCATGAGTCACTACATATTATAGTTATTATACTTTTATTAACTTCTAGTTGCTATTGCTACTTTCCAGGTTGTACCACTAGTTCTGGTAGCTGGCTATATTCATACATAATTGCTTATCAAAATAAAGCATTATAGTTCAAAAAAACTCTAGTCCAAATACAATAATAAATATATGAAATCAACCAAGTATCAAAGTTGTTAGTCGACAATCAATTGACGGTTGCGTACCATTCATAACTTGTCTCAATTTAGATCACGATTAGTCCCCAGTATAATCTGACTGTGTCGTTCTTAATAAATACGCCTAATCGGAGGTCACATGTTTTATTGGTTTCCTGAGAGTAATTACGGTAGCTTTGTGAAGAGCCACAAAAAAACGATATATACGTCCTCCTCCGATGGCCGCTGGGCCGGTACTGAGTCACAGCAAGCGAGTCTATGAGAAAAAGGTCTGTTTTAAATCGATTAAAATTAATATTTTTATATCCTATTTGTTACTTTTTATTATTTAATATCGTAGAATAGAAGTTATTTTACCCTAATAGCATAGTTAAAAACCTTTTTATTAGCTTTAAAGTGACAATATGATGCAGCGAAGTTTGCCAAAAATATGGAGTTTTCCGTGGCTCTTTTAGTTAAACCAAATTTTAAATTGTGTATTTTCAGACAGTAGGCGAAAGAGACCGTCTTTCGGTGCATCTAACTGTATGTATTACATATTTTAGTTTCAATTGGTTACAGAATAAACAGGTTTGAATGACGACATGGTTTCGAATATTTCGAAATCGAGTGTGAGAAAAGTGCTCGAGTTTCTTTAATAAATGTTTGTAAAAAATGTTTTGACTGTAGCTCCCGTAGTCGATAAGTTGTTCTTCACGGGTCTGTAAACAGTGTTACAAAAAACTATACCGTTTTTGAGATTTTCTGTAATGAATACGTGGTAAAACGCGGAAACACGGCGTTTCCAGCGAATACGCTCTTAATGTTTATTATTAGTATTACGTATATTTTACCAACGTGTTACCAACAACTCCTAAAATATTGACAAATCACATCTATTATTTGAGTTTTCCTTTATTTTTCCAATTAAGTTACATTTTGGTTTAACCAAGTTACATTTTGGTTTGGAACACTAAATGTCCGACACGTGCTTGGCCAGTTTTTAATAAAGTTATCAAACTTTACAGGCACAAACACGAGACTAATAATAATAAAAAGCAAAGAATAGTTTGCCTGCTTTAACTGAGTGGGCACATCACCATTTGCGATTTTCTTATTTACTTGGGGTCGGCGCAGCATGTCTTCCTCTTCCATACCTCTCTTGTACCTAGATGGTCATATACCATCTACAACTTCCAATTGTCGAACCTTTTCGTTGAAAACATTTATCTACCTTTAGAAAAGCGGTAAATAAATACCTATGTATAAAGGAAGAAGGGACATGTGCATGCAAATGCACTTAAACAAGGTGCTTTCATAAATGTCAGTCAGTACCTAGTTTACTCTGTTTAGGTAATTTGATTCCATCTCAAGGAGTATGCGACCTTAGTAATAAATCGCTCAGCGTAGTACGAGTACCAAGAATACCAAGATACCGGCTCGAGTGAAATCCACACCGTATAGGTTGTGTTTTGATCCGGGTGCGATTAGCTTAGCAGTAGCTTTGTAATATAATACCTGTAAATCGTTACGTGTGCAATGGTTGTTGATATAACCCTACGAGTATTATAATAGGGTATATAACACGCTGGGCACGGACTCGGTGGGCTGTCGACATTGCCCAAATAGCTGGACCATCATGGATCCGCAAAACCAAGGAGAGACTACACTGGAAGGAGCTGGAGGAGGCCTTTGCACATAAATGGGGAGGTACCTCACTTATAAAAAGAAAAATATATTCATGTATAACCTGATGTGAGAAAATAAAGGCTTAATAATAATATAACACGCAGGCTGGTATTCCGTTTAGACGTGTGCGCCGCGCCGGCGCGCCGCCGCCGCCGGCCTTTTTGCCACGCCGCCGCCGCCGACAAAATGATCGGCGTGAAATCGGCGTAACCTTGACTGAATGCAAAGAGTATTTTTATTAGATAAAAGAGTATAATTAAAATTTTTGTTTAACGTTTTTATTGCTTTGTTATTGTTTTAATGTATGTACAGTGGTCAACAGTGGTACACTTGTTATATTAAATTTGTTGTGTGACAATAAATATTTTTCTTAGTTTATATATACTATCAGAGCAGTCTGAACTACATTGAGCGCCTGAGTATGGAAATCCGAATGAGAAAATCGTATTGGTAGGCATCTATAGCCAAATAATAATAGCAAAAACAAACTCTTATAGCTTCGTCATATCCGTCTGTCTGTACGTATGTCCTGTAATGTCACAATCCTTTTCATTTTGAAAAACTTTCATTCAGAAACGATTAAGAATTTTTCAAAGACTTTTTTACTTTGGGAATAATCGATTCATAAATCTAATATAATGTCCCCCTCCCCCACCTCTAGTAGTTGTCTCATTCGGAAATTTCCTGACAACGATATGGCGTGCCTGTGCGCGTGTTTCGTGCTGGGACAACAGAACTGGTGGGTATGGCATAAGACGATGGCACGCATCCTGATGGAGTCACGTTGGAGCCGTGGAAACTAGGGAGGGCTCTGGTGTGAAACACCGCATGTGCGCAATCCCACTTCCACGAAACTCGCTCCCAGACGGAGTTGACGAAGCTCTCAAGCACCGCAAACACTCGTCTTTATTGTGTAACTCTACGAGTTTGCAATGCTTGCAGTGGACTCTGGACCCTGGCCGGCTGACATGAAGACATTCATGGGAGCTTTGTTGTGGCGACTGGTCGGTACCTCGGGGGACCTGACACTTTCCTTTCACAGAGAATTTATCTGGCAATACAGAGGGTAACGCGGCTACCGTTATGGGGACCATGTCCCAGGCGGAGATTTTAGACTGGATATTTTTGTTAGCTATATCTGTCTCTCTTGAGTCGGTCCCTCATTCCTGAGGATCGTGATCACTTCTGGATTTCGCCGCCCTGAGGACTTATCTCCAATGTCTCCATCGGCCTCGATCCGACGTAGCCCTCATCGCTTGGTGAAATTTGCTTGAGGATGTGGCTGGCTTCCTTAACCTGATCTGTCCATGTAGTTGATGAAATAAATCATAAGTGTACGCGATTAAGTCCCGTTTTCCAATAATAATGTGTAGTTGATGAGCGTCCCCTAGCCCTCTTGCCTTCCATTCCACCAACCACGACCAGTTTCTCCAGACTATCAGCACCACTGCGCATTACTTGTCCAAAGTATGACAGTAGCCACTGCCGACAAACAGTGGATAACCGTGTCTTGATACCGAGCTGAGTCATTGGTCCGTTTGGCTGTCCAGGGTATCCTGAGCATTCGCCTCCAGTACCGCATATCGAATGCGTCTATTCTTTGTCGCTCCCTAACCAGTAGGTATTGTCAATGTTTCTACTAGATATGAGCGCCGCGCCGCCGCGCCGCCGCCGCCGGCGAAAATCCCACGCCGCCGCCGCCGATACAGGGCGATCGGCGCGCCGATCTATGTCTCGCGCGCGTTTCAGATACTGTGTAGCCTATCTTTTACACACTTTTATCATCGATCGGCAAACTAGTTTGGAATTTGATAGCTTACGGTTATATAGGGTTATTTATTTTAGGGTTCAGTACCAAAAATGCATAAAAGGATCCTTAATGAGCGATTCTAGCCGTCTGTTCGTCAGATTGCTAAATATTAAATTTCAGAAACTATTTATGTTATCGATTTGAAATTTGGAATACCTACTTGTAAAATAGGCTATGTGTAGTATTTGTGTTATAATTATCAAAGTAAAATATCATATACTATCGCAATTATCCTTTATTTTATTTTAAATACGTTTGCTTTGCACTTGACCACAAATTACCTGATGGTAAGTGATATTGTGGTCTAGGATGGAATGCGCTTACCTAGAAAAAAACAATTCACTCTCGCCTTGAGGACCATAATAATATAGGTTCAAGGAGAATTACGGTAAGGAGTTCCATAGCTTGGCCGTTTTCACAATAAAAATGAAAGCAAAGCGTTTCGTGCGCGAGTTTTCGGAACTGCCACCGTAAAACGGTGTCGCTTTGAAGGGGCGGGAGGTATTATGTGATTCCTCAGCAGACTCTGCGAAATTTGGTGTGTGTGTGTGTGTGTGTGGTGTACGCTAGAAGATCCCCAGTGGACCGATTTTGACGAAAGCCGTATTGTCGGTCACTGAGGAGTTCATTGATTCTAGGTATGCCAAAGAGCCTGCTGTTCAGGACACTCTCCATAATCTTGCAGTGAACGGATGTGACCGAAATGGGCCTGTAGTTAGTACGCGACTACTGTGTATTAAATAATCTTCAATGCCGTTGAAATTTGCTTGGCATAGTGAAGAACTTGCTTGTTTCTTACACGGTACGATGTGTTCGAGGTTCACCAAAAGATGGGAATAATGCAGCGCCTAGTGTTTGTGATAAATCCTAGAAGTATATAATATGCGAGTGTGTTTGCGTTAGAAACACCATGTTCCGTAAGCATCCAAGAGTTTAATAAATTTAAATAGGCGTGTTTGTCATCCTGACAGTAAAAATGACGTTGACAGGCGTGTCCGGCATCAAATACGTAAAAAAATCGTATTCAACACCTATATGTAGGATTTTTGTTTTGAACCTAAGGTTTTTTCAAGGTCACGCCGCCGACGCCGCCGCCGCCGATCAATTTTAATCGGCGCGCCGCCGCCGGCCAATTGCCCATCGGCGCTCATATCTAGTTTCTACCGCATTTTTGTTATATAGGGATGTGGTTTGCTTGTATGAATACAGATTAATTGCATTGATCTCGATTTAAAAAAAAGAATACGAATTATTTCGCATTTTTATTTACGTGACCTTCACGCCGATTTCACGCCGAAAGTACGCCGCCGCCGCCGATTTTTTGGCAAACGCCGCCGCCGATCATTTTTAAATCGGCGCACACGTCTAATTCCGTTACAAGTAGTTATTATACCTACCTAGTAGGTATTACAACGAGCAATGCCTTCTCCAGCGATCGGCGGGTCTTCGGTCAAGTTGACTTACCGACCGATACATGCGGGATCACCAGCCGATACTCCTCCTCCTTAACTGAGATCGTCGGTCAAGTTGACTCACCGATAACATTGAGCAGCACGTTGGTTGTGGAGGAGGGGCCGCGCGCGAACTCGACGGAGCACTGGTAGGCGCCCGCGTCGGCGACCGACACATGACGGATCACCAGCCGATGCTCGTCTTCCGCCTCCACCAGGTCGAACCGCGCGTCCGGCGCCGCCACGCGTTTGCCTAACGCTCGTCGGTCATAACTGCCAACACATTAGCTAAGTGGGTTCATTCCAAGCATTAATATTATCGAGTAGGTACCTAGCATTTACACTCACGGACAAAGAATACGGGTTGGTAAAAAACCGTCATATTTCCTAAAATTTATTTGGGTTGTAAGTTTTTTATTTATGTCATTATCTTTATTTAATTGTACATATATACAGCAAAAGTAACAGCCAAAGAAAGTAAAGTTTCCAAGTTTAAATAGGACTCGTAAAAATCCATGAAAAAAACAACGTAACAACGCCAGATATCGCGAAAATCGTCATTTTTGTACATTGATATTTAAATTATGATAGGATCCCGGAAATGCTAATACAGTTGGGCAATACGAAGAATAGCATAATATGTAAATAAAACGAGTGTAGAATATTTAACAAAACCTATTGAGGCTATTTAAACTAGGTGGCCCGAAATTTTTGAACGCGAGTGTATTATTGCATTGCACATACTAATTGACTAAACAGTATCTACTAAGAGTTGGGAACTGCAATAGATTTGGTACAGTCAGTCAAATTCCTTTGCAGTAAGGCGCAATATGTGTAAGCACTTGTCTTGAAAGTCGACTGCACCATTGATGCTCGGCATCGATTTTACTGACCATTCGTGAACCTTATTGCAACGCAATAAAAGTTAGGTTAGTGTAGCGTGATGTTTTACCTTGTGAAAGCGGTGTTGAAGCCGTCGCGATACCAGGCCACCACGAGCACCTCGTCATCTTGGTGTTTCGCGGTAACGTTGCATGGGAGCTCAGCGCTGTGTCCCACCACCGCTACCACTGAAATACCACTTTGTAAGTCACTGAAATGCCCCTGAGTACCTACCTACCTACTGTTGGTAAATAAATACCCATTGTTTACCTAGAGTACCGATGTACGAGTACCCATGATGTACAGTACCGATGTACGAGTACCCATGTGTAGGCACTTACTTATTTATCGCGTAAATATAAATATCAGTATCATAACTCCCATGATAACCGCAAGCATTTCAACAACTTTGAGGCTGCTTAAAAGAATCGTATGTCCCCATATTAAATATCAGTTAGCCGCACTCGGTTCAGCGTTTTAAGCGTGAGCGTGAAAAGTTGACGGACAGGACATTTATGTAAAGCAATTTCACATGAATAAGTAGATGCAGTTTCTCGACGCACTGCGGACCAAACCGCAACAGTCAATCAAGTATGCACATATGGTCCTTCGAGCCGGATTTAGGTAATAGCGCTATATAGGAAAAATCGACTGAATAGTTACGACCGCGGTCAAACTTGAGAGTGGCGACCAACTTTGAGCAAGTTTTCAACGGAGACAAAGCTCCAAAATAATGTGGACATATTTAAAACTTTTAAAACATACATATTTGAATACTGAAACAAAGGCCTAATTATTAATTACTTATCAACTAGTTTTTTCTTGTTTCGAGTAAACTGGTAAATATTACTGAATTCATCTGAGATGAAATGTTAAAATGTTATGAGTTATGAGCCAATTAACTAAATAGTCTAAAAAATATATAAGGGAATCTACTGAAAAGGGAATAAGTAAATAGGTATTATGAAAAACCTCGAATTTTTTATTTATTTTCAAAATGGTGCTCCTGAATGAACGCGCTTGGAATTTATGAATTAGTTTTCTAAGTAAAAATTTGTTCAGCTATTAATATATAACATTTGTAATAAATTTCATTATTACCTACTAATGACAAAAAAACATACCTGGTTCCGCGTCTTCCTGTGCACTTAAACCTATTAACCACACTATTTTAAAACTCACTATAAATAAAACTTTCATAATGACTCGCACTAAACTTTTAAAATGCACTTTAGGGATTAGTCACGTTCGATGTGTAAATGCAGGACATGGCCCGATTGGGTCGAGGAGCGGACACGCGCTTCAATTCGCGCGGCGGGCAAGCAATAAGCGGCGGTGCGGCGCACCGGCCGGCGGCCGGTCGCGGCCCCGGCTGCTTCCGGACCGTGACGTCACGGGACTCCTCTAATACCCGCCGAGCCCGCTTGCTCATCATTTACCTACCTTACACTTTTTAATTGGTGAGGTCGAAACAATTGGGGCGTCACAGCCAGCGTTCCTGATTGTGCAGAGCGGAAGTGGATCTGTTTTTATGGATGCAAGTCTAATTAAAGTTGGTTATAATTTAGTGAAAATTAATATATAGGTTATTATGCCTTTAGTTTTACGGACCGGAAGGCGCAACGTGGGTAGACGTAGACCCCCCACAAGGTGGACTGATGACCTGGTAAAGGTCGCGGGAGTCCGCTGGATGCAGGTGGCGCAGGACCAGTCATTGTGGCACTCTTTGGGGAAAGCCTATGTCCAGCAGTGGATGTCTTTTTGACTGATATGATTATGCTTTTACATAAACACGGGGGTGACACGCGAAGGAAAGCAAGCGCTGTGGGTAAGTATGTGTGCGTGCGCAGTCAGCAACAGAGAAAAGGGACCCCCCGTGCATACAAAACTTCTATGAAGGCGGGGGTACATTTTCTCTGTTGTTGACTGTACACGCGTCAATTGTTTGCGCGAGTGCGTAGCGCGTGGCATGGGCGAATCGCGAGCCGCGACGGTAACCCGGCTTGTCATCCTGGCCTGTCAGGGACGAGGTAACTGACCTCGGTGCGGGGGGGTTCGTGTCCGTTCTGTATGTAATACTATTATAAATACTATTCTGTGACATAAATCAATCAGTTTGTTGACCTTTTCAACTCTTTGCCATATACAAATGCTGTCCCTCACACGTCAAGACATGGAAATGTCGAACGCGATGTTGGACCCTAAAGAAATGCATGTAGGTTTATATCAGTGTTTAAACCGCCCACGTGGTCGTGCCACAGGTTACCCCTGGATTTTCCCCAGGCCACTCTCCAACCGCGCCCTCCTATCGCTTTATTGGGCCCAGCCTATAAAGCCACAGTCAGGTTAAAAAAAGTTTATATGACATTGGACGTCGTGACGGATATATGCGTCGTTGGCGTCGAAGAGGTTAATCACTTACCAATGTAAAGCAATACTGGCAGATTAAGATGTTGATAGTTGTGAAGATTTAAATACGGATTGTTCACTATAAACATTTATTTACTGGTACAACACTTATATTTAACAAATCATATTTATACTTATATCTTTGATATGTTTATTATTTATGTATGGCAAAAACATAATCAAATGAGAGGTAGTTTTACTCCAAACACACATGAAATTGTAATTAAAGGTCCTTTACCATCACTTCTGTTTTTTTAAAGTTAACGTTAAAAATGTTTACAATACTTTACATGTACCTACACCATATCTTAAACAATTATTGTGTCACTTGCTTAATAGATCTGAAAAATAGAAAAGCTAATACGACAATGGCTATGCCACCAACAGTACCAACAGTAATTTTCTTGTTCTTAGTCTTGCTGGACTCCTTTGTCAAGGCCTGAAACCAAAACCTTTACTAAAAATAATCAGTGTTTAATTCGGAGACATGCAAATTGCAATTTTTCCCATATGCTATTTTTTTAGGGTTCCGTACCCAAAGGGTAAAATGGGACCCTATTACTAAGGCTCCGCTATCCGTCTGTCTGTCTGTCCCTCTGTCACCAGGCTATATCTCAAGAACTTTGATAGTTAGACAGTTGAAATTTTCACAGATGATGTATTTCTGTTGCCGCTATAACAACAAATACAAAAAACAGAATAGAATAAATATTTAAGGGGGCTCCCATACAACAAACATGATTTTTTTTTGTGTCACCAGGCTGTATCTCGTGAACCGCGATAGCTAGACAGTTGAAATTTTCACAAATTATGTATTTCTGTTGCCGCTCTAACAACAAATATACTAAAACCAAAATAAAATAAATATTTAAGGGGGGCTCCCATACAACAAACAACAAACATGATTTTTTTGCAGTTTTTAAAGATAATGGGACGGAACCCCTCGTGCGTGAGTCCGACTCACACTTGCCAGTTTTTATATTTTTAAGTATATTATAGGTAAATTACTTATGTTCATATTCACCTTAAACTCGGTATGAAGCGCTATATCCATGGAGTTCAAAATTGTAGTCATTTCACTGAGTGTTGCTAGAGCTATGTCGGAAGCATGCTTCTCTTTGTGAAGGAGGCAGTCTGACAAGTTCTTGGCCTTCTTCAGCGTAAGGCTGTTAGCTAGCATGCTGAGATAAATTCTATACAAATGCTGCGAGCTCTCTTCCAGTATATCAACTATCTCTATTGGCCCTAAACTCTGTTGCGGTTGACACCTGCAAGTAGAAATAGATATTACAAAATGAAATTTTGAACAATATGTCACTTGTCTTAAATCCTAAAAATATGTACTTACTCTTGTAACTCTTGGTACAATGGCAAGTTCTTAACTTCTTCCAAAATTTTCTCTCTAATATTTTGGTCATCTATTCCGAATTTAATTAAATCTTCATCACCCAGTTCAATTAAGGTTGACTGTCCAATATTGTTTGCCCTGTAAAAAAAACAGTTAAGTGAAGAGAGAACTAGGAAATATATTTCAACTAATGTGAATCATGCATTCCTGATACCTAATCAATATTCTTCGTTTCTCATTATTAATAGAAATATTTTGAAATATACAATTACCATCTAATCCAGATAGGACAATTTTCGCTCATCTAATAGTCAGCTAGTTTTGCTGACAGTACATAAGATTTCCTGCCAATTTTTGTTATTTGTGTACTAGTTAAAATGAAGGCTGATATTTACATCTCTATGTAAAGCCTTACAGCCTTATTCATAAAAAATCCTTAACAGAGGCTTGATCGGTCTGTTAGTTAACAGACTGATTAAGCTTATTTGACGGTTGTTAAGAAGTATGATTCATAAACGCTTGCTAGCCCTCTGTTAGTTAATGAGCTGCTGATGAATGGATTAGACGCGTTATGTTGGTCATCTTGGCAATTCATAGACAAAAACAAGGCCTCGCCGTGAATTAAAAAAATAAAGGGAACAAATAAAATGATCACCTAAATAACTTTTGATATCATCAAATTTTCGAACCCTAAAATAAGGTTGAACACTCAAAAAAATTTATCGATCAGCAATTCAGAGTCACCAAAAAAATTCTACCTATTTTTGCAGCACTTGCACCTATTTTACTTATTGCGTTCCTATAAATTTATAATCGCATCAAAAAAATTGTCAAGTACCACCAAAAACACTAAACTACCACCTAATCTCATGCACTTTTTTTCATTAGAATAACATCCAAATATTATACACATCGCATGCTACATTTTAGTAAACAGTTACAAATTAATTGTTTTTAGTACTATAAATATTTTAGTCATTTCCAAAATGTTATAAATTAGAAAGTAAAATTCTAAATTAATTTAAAAAACAATGCGCAATGTGGCTGTGTGAAATAATAACACGTATACTACTATTTCACTCAATCAAATACAAAGAATTGTCTGAAGCATAAAACCTATTGATATGTCGTTAGAGTGAAAGGTACCTATTGCTGTTTCATTCTAACTACCTATTGCTGATGGTTTACAAACTACAAAAAGTTTTATTATTTTAATTTTTTAATGCGTTGACGTGAGCGCGTTTGATTGAAAACTTTTATTTGAAAATGAGTTTTGTTGATTTATTAAATTGTTTGTTTGTTATGGAAATGGATAAAGGTCCTCAAATGAGTTTACTTTATTAATTTAGATAGACTTTCATGGAAAAATTAAAGGTAGTTAATAGGTAGAAATAGGTATAGGTAGGTTTAGGTTATGTTAGTTTTGCATCGGCCCGAAGGGCCAAAACAACTCAAAATAGGAGCTCCGCGCCAGCGGAGATCCGTCAATACTGTTCCAATGTCCACTAGTTTGAAATAAAAATACATGTCATAGAAAAATACTACTACCTAGGCAAATTGACGATTATCAGCGAATAGAGTAGAGGCAAAAACATCTGAGAACAAATAGCTGTATGCGACCAGTACGGAAAGCACTGTTGAAAATATATTAAATTAAATTATGTTATGTACGTGTCTCATTAAAATTACAGAAATTTCGAAGCTTCTATAAAATAAAATCATTTAGCGCTGTCTTGCTCGCACGCGGTGCGACGTGCGAGCGAGACGGACCGTATGGAAAACCGCATCAGTGTGCTAGCAATGAGGTTAGACTAGATTGGAACTGCTTTGCGCGTGGGGCGTTAAAAAACAATTGCCGCGTGAAATTTGGTGATCATGTAGTATTTCTGGGTATCGAAGGAATTATTTGGGTGTAAATAATTTTAATAGGGTTACGAGCCCTGTAATATTTGGATGTAAATTATATGAAATTTGGTGTTTGAAATTAGGTGATCATTAAGTATTTTTGGGTAGTGACTAATTTATTTGGTAACAATTTAATTTAATAGGTTATCGACATGTAACTTCTTTGAGTTGCACTTTATATTTAAAAGGAGTTGAAAATTTGGTGCGAATCTAGTATTTTTGGTAATCAATGTAATTTTTTAGAGCATCATTCGGCAACTAATTTGGTGGTTCGTTAAATGCTACCCAAAAATAAATTGACAGCTAATTAGCGGGAAACCGAAAACTTGATCTACCTAACCTAAGTTACACGCGAGTTTAGCTTGATTTCATTGAACATAAAAATGAATACCAACAAAAAGTGAGCGATAATTGGACAGCGGCGGATAAAGTAGGTAAGAAAATCAATTAGTTTAACTTTGGTAGGTATAGTGTGAAGTGAATAATTCATTCTCATTTATTCATTGTAATGTCATGCATACATAATAAGAACCGTCACTGATTCTATTGATTCTAATCACTTAAGTCCTTTTCAGATGTTGCTCCAATAACTTGTAGAGAGAGTGGGAATAATCGTAATTAAAAATACAGTCACAAATACAAATAATCGAGAGGTCGCTTCGTGCGTGGACCTTCAACAAAGGTTGGTATTTATCAGGCCATTCATTCTTCCTAGTATACATAATTATTTATTATATATAGGGTCGTATTAAACGAAGCATTTGTTTGACTGACGAAACAAGCTGTAAGTATCTGAACGTATTGAAGTAATTCAAAGACGAGACATTGTTGACATAATCATTGTCGTGTTGACATTTTAAAATTTGATTTGACACCAATTTAGTTTGTTTCGTCCGTTTGTTCTGTGAGGCCTATTCGATTCATGATATATCATGGTTCTGTGGTATAATTACATTATAAAGTATCAATAAACAATATCATGTACATAAAACTACATATCAAAGTTAATAAAACGTTAAAACGACTTTGTAACGTATCAAGAAGTTGGCTGTGTGTGTTTGCGTAGCGAGCGAGTGCAATTGTATTTTGTTTGCTGTGAATCAGTTTTTTCATTTAAGACACTTTAAAGTTAATGCTGTTTTGACATTATCCTCTTAAACATCCGTTCTGTTATCTAAATAGCAATCGCAATGAGGAAGGTATACATAGGAGAGTGTTGAGACTGTTGAGAGGTTAGTATTCTCATGTGAATCAAGTCAATATGATTAGGTATATGTGCATGTCCGGAGTTATTTTCATACCTAGGTATGTTTTCTTGTTCAAAGTGCTTACAATTTCCTACAAGGAAAACATAGGTAGTAAGTTTAGTACAACAACTAAAACAAATTGAAGATTGTTTTACATTGGTCTAATGCATTATTAATGTTAAATAGCTGTTGATTCGATTATGTCCCAAAATAATACCTAACTGTAACCCTGTAAAATCAACATCAGTCAATCAGACAAATTATCTTAACAATAAAGGCTTCAATCAGATTGAATGTACCTAATAAGGTAGGTAATAAGTATCAATTGGGTACCTGTTAGTTCATTAAGTTCTTACACATTTATATTTCATAACAAAGTAAGAGTACAAAGTAGTGTACAAGATGCAATTTTTTTAAACTTATTTATAGTGGATGGATGAAAACTAATGGTTAAAGAGTATTACATACAACTTGCTAACACATTGTGTTGCCACCGGGATTCCAGTCACCGGTAGCAGACGGCTTAAACATGTTCCTTATTGTTGTCAGGTACTGATAGTCGATGAACCAGTCACTGCAACTAGAGAGCCTGACCTAGTAGAGCCCGTGCAAGAAGCCACTCCAATTAGCCTGGAAGCTCAGATCATAGAAATATTTTTTTATGTTCTGAGCCCCGAAGCTACACCGGCTCAGTCACTCTGCCAACTCTGGAAAGCCCGGCAAGGTAAATTTCATTTTAATTATGATATGTTAGGCTTATAGATAATCTAGATGTGTTTATATTAAATGATTTTTGTTTTATTTTCAGAACTCAAATGTGACAATCTGATGTAGATATTGCAGAAAACGAAATCAAGTGTTGGAAGCAGCTGCACAAAATTCAATTAGAACATGAAGAGAGAGTAGCTGCTAGATGATGAATGAAGAATATTCGGATGTAAAATGATGTTAATAATACTAGCTTTATTATCATCTGAGATGTTTAATGTAAATAAATTAGAAGATATTGAACTTATATTGTTTTCCTGCACCACCTCCAAATAAAATGTTTTTAATTCATCCATGAAGTTTAGTTTATAGATTTTTTATGTTATTTTCTCTGGCAACTTGATCAACTGTTTGGAATTATTAATAGATATTATAAATCTCAAATTAATACTATACTTTGACAAGGTGTAAGTACGCAAAATTGCAGAAAATTAAAGCTTTGCTTGAAGAGATTATGATTTATGACTGAAAATTTGATAGGATGTACCTCTTTGTTAAAAAATAGGTGAAGGAAGGTGATACAAGACTGCAGTGCTAGTCATGACGCTCAGCAATGAGGATACGACTAAGAAGACCTGTTTGCCTTAGTAATGAAATAACAAGTAGAAGTAGGTATAGACATCACATGACACTATATCTCACTAAACAGTTATTATAACTCGCGTATTAATTGTGACTATACGAGTCATGTTGAGTTTAATAAAATGAAATTCATTACCCGCGACGGAACGGAGAAGGTATATGCGTTAAGGGTGAGAGATTGTTTGTTTGTGTGTGCACACCAATATCTCCAAAACGGCTTGACCGATTTAGATACGGTTTTCTGCAATAGGTTTGTAGTTCAGTCGGGCAGAATTTTAGATAGATTTTACGAGGATAACTCGCCAGGGGGCGCTGCAGTAAACATTTTTCACTTGCTAAAGTGCATTTTCTCCGAAAATACTCAGCCAGCGCTTATGATTTCGATACGACTTGAAGAGTAGGTACTGCATGCATTTGGAGTCTGAGGATCTGATGATGAAGCAGAAAAACATAGTAGAGTACTAAGCAGAGGTAGATATTCCATCGTTTGTTTTTGGTCTCTTTTATTTATGTTGTATTAACATTAACACACGTAGGTACATGATATTCAGAAGGTCTGATGATAGAGTAGAAACATACCGCAGAGAACTTTGCGATGGAATATAGCGTCTTTGGGGCGTGATTGGGTTCTTTAGATTGTGTTTGCTGAACAGCTTCTGTACATGATCTGCTAAGGGTCTGATGATGGAGCAGAACAATATTTGAGGGTATAAAGGGTATAAGGTAGGTATTTAGTTAGTGGATCGTGTTAAGACTGTTTTGATAGTAGGTACCTATTTACATATTGAGAAGCCTCTGTAGAACTTTGCGAGGGCACATAGGTGGATTACCGTGTTTCGACTGCTTTAAATATTTTGCTATTGAGTAGTTGGATAGGAGAAACCTAAAATCCGTGACCCGTAACTGAAAATGTCATTTGCTTTGTACATATATCGTTATTTATTTATCATATGGCATTCATTTCGAACCGTGAGATGTTCGAGAAGACAGTACGGTTGCCAGTTTTTGTTGCACTTTTAGAACCACCCAGGGGTCACGTGTAGGGTAGTAGGGTAATTTCCCTACGGACGTGGTGCAACTTCGGCCCCCCTTTGTCAAGTGAGTGGGGATTTGGGGAACTTGACTGTTAGAAGTTCTCAAGCCGCCCGAAGGCCTCCAACTTGGCTTAACGACTGCTGTCATAAACAACAGCCGGGATCAACGGCTTAACGTGCCTTCCAAAGCACAGGAGCGCTCAGTTAGAAACCACTCAATGCGGTCACCCATCCATGCACTGACCCCGCCCGACATTGCTTAACCTTGCATACCGGTTGCGGCACGCAGGCGCCGCTGGGCTACGAGCGCTCCATGCGCTCCAGCATATATGGTAAATATAATGTAAGCGAATTTCATGTATTTTTTTTAGCATAAAGTTCTTTAAACCTCTTGAAAGAGGGGTAAATGTGAGTTAGGGCGAGTTATCCACGTGAGGTTGCCCGTCGGGTCTTCGGCCCTTAGGTGGGCTTGTAAGACATTCGGGGTTCGAAAGTGTTAAATTAGCTCGCCCTTCGGGCCTTCGGCCTTACAAGGTACGCCTTCCGACCTCGTATGCCTCGCTCCTTACCCCTTACCTCTGGGATTTAGGACCTCAAGTTCGCTTGTATGGCACTCGAGACTTGAAAGTGTTAACTTGGGCTCGCCCTTCGGACCTTCCACTCTCAGGCTCGAACAGCGAGCGCGCTCCAAGGAGAAGCTTCGTGCCTTCGGCCCTAGGCGATACGCCTTCTGACCTCGTATGCCTTACCCCTCACCATCGGAGCTTCGGCCCTCAGATTCGATTGTAAGACACTCGGGGATAGAAATTGGCCACTTGGCACCTTTTTTTGTAGTTCCTTAGGAAAACCTCAAGCAAAAATCAGGAAGCTTAGGTAGGAAGCTGATTCTACAACCGGCGCGTTCGAGGATTCATATATATTTAGACGGCTCTTTCTCTAAAAAAGAATAAAATAAAACAAAATTGAAATTTTGAAAATATCCCCGACGGATGTAGCTAATTGAAAAATAATTAAATAATTAATTTGGAAATCCCCCGACTGTATACGAAAGAAGTATACATAAAGACATATTTTTCTTTCAATACGGTTAATTGGTTGAGAGTTTATTTACAAGCTCAGAATAATCCGCCGGCGGCTTCCATTGTATTTTTCCGGAACCGTGTATTTTTCCGGGCTAAAAAGTAGCCTATGTGTTAATCCAGGATGTGTGTGTCAAATTTAATCCAAATCCGTTCAACCGTTTCGGCGTGAAAGATGAACAAACATCCATCTAAATTCATCCATCTATACAAACTTTCGCGTTTATAATATCAACTATTATCAAGTAGGACTTTCAAAATTACAACTCGAATGCACTTCTCGTCTGCTTCCGAATCTTTTAACACCATTACCATGACGATCTGTCAATCACTTGGCTTTTGATGATTCTTAAAAAAATTTAAAATTCTCTTCTTCAAAAATGTTCACTACACTTAGGACTCAGAACTCATTACCGGAAGATTCTGGAGTCCGTCGTTCCGTTCAGGATTCAATATCGCGCCCGTGAGATAAAACAGTGCTTTATCTCCTTGGTGATTAATCTAATTTTCTATAACCGATTTTCAAAATTACAACTCGAATGCACTTCACGCCTGCATCCGCATCTTTTAATACCATCACCAAGATAATCGGTCAATAATCATAGAAGCTACCAGTGGCGGAGCGTCCATACAACTCGATTCCCACCGGCTTGCCTAATTTTCAGCCAGTCCAATTCTTTTACTACGGCTCATGAAGAATAGGAAAGGCAAATTATTTCCGGCTTCCCTAAGAATATTTTTGACGCGCCGCCACTGTAAGCTACATCACTTTTTATATACGGAAATACTCGTTTTTCTACATTACCAAATCTAAAGGGACCACCTACAGGTCACAATTGTAAACCGATTTTCAAAATTTGTTCACCATTTTGTAGCTGTACTAATACCCTAGGACCCTTTTTTTTTTCATTGTTTCTTAAGTCGGTTTTCTTTTCGAAATATTCACAATTTAGTAAACAAACACCCCTAAAAACCCGACTTTTTTTACATTTCTCAAAATTCCAAAAAAGTTACCTTCCGATTTTCAAAATTCAAACGCTCACACGTGTGTCGATAAATTCCTCAACTCATGGTATTATTGCCATCTCGATCCTCCCAAAATCCTCGAAGTTATGGCCAAAAATACGTTTCAGGCGATTTGCATCTGATAACCATTTTCAATGGTAAAACTGACACACTTAAGCTCAATTACACACAGGACAGGTGCGGGTCGGGCCGGTCGAAATCATTATTATGTAGGTATAGTCCGCGTGCTTGGCATCCACGACGACGCGCCCCACCACAGCGAATCTCATAGGTACAAATCTATGCGTAATTGTACGGATTTTAAGAGGGGTAGGGCACAGCAAAATGTCTTGATCGAATTTGGAGCAGTCTAACATTTAGGTACATCTGCCTTGCAGAACCTAAACAATGGTATTAATGGCTATACAGCCATAATAACATTGTTTAGGTTCTGTAGAACAGGTATTGCGTAAGTAGTGTTGTGTTCCTGGAAGTAAGTAAGGTTGCTAAAGCTCCCGAGGCTGCACTGTGTTGAGAAGGAGGAACCTATAAATTTGACCTTTCTGCTGACAACACAGAGAATTCTCAAATTTTATAAAGGGTTAAAGTTGCGGGCGTCTATTTATACTTAGGCTGCGGTGTCCACTTTCCATCAGGTGGACCGTACGCTTGTTTGGCACCTTCGTTGTATAAAAAAAAATATACCATTTATTATTAAAAAAAAAATCAACACGTATGTTCTTAAATAACCAATTAAGATCCATTAAACAAAACCCACACAATATAATATAATTGGCTGCGTCCTACCTCTCATCGACCAGCAAGCGTGCCGGGGCGGCGGCAGACACCCGGGAGAATTCAAAGGCTAGCAAATACAACTGTCTCGGCGCCCAATATGACTTTGTCGCATTTGGCGTCGAGACATTAGGCCCATGGGGCAGGGGCGCACGGGGGCTCCACAAGGAGCTCAGCAAGCGGCTGAAGAAGGCGACGGGCGACCCTCGCGCGGGCAGCTTTCTCGCGCAAAGAATTGCCATCGCAATCCAGCGCGGGAATGCTGCCTGCGTGATGGGAACCATTCCAAGGGGGCCTAATGTTGATTCCCTTTTTTAGCATATTTAGTTTAAGTTAGTTTAGTTTTATTTTACTTTTATACCCAATCTTTGTTTATAATGTTTGTTTATGTATTATTTATTAGTTATGCCGAAATAAAAACTATCCTTATATTTTAAGCTCACATGGTCATTTACATTAGAATTACACTCCCACTCATTACTCATTAGAATACATTACCTACTCATAGTCATAGGAGCGCTCGTGGCAGTCGTGGCCCAGCGGCGCCTGTGTACCGCAAGCGGAATGCAAGGTTAAGCAATGTCGGGCGGGGTCAGTCCATGGATTTTGAGTGGTTACTAACTGAGCGCTCCCGTGCTTTGAAAGTCACGTTAAGCCGTTGATCCCGGCTGCTGTCTATGACGGCAGTCGTTAAGCCAAGTTGGAGGCCTTCGGGCGGCTTGAGAACTTCTAACAGTCAAGTTGCCCACTCACTTGACAAAGGGGGCTCGAATTTGCACCACGTCCGTAGGGAAAAGTACCCACCGCTACCCTACACGTGACCCCTGGGTGGTTCTAAAATGGCAACAAAAACTGGCAACCTTACTGTCTTCTCGAAGATCTCACGGTTCGAAGTAATGCCATACGATAAATAATAAAAGCTCATTAGAATTTTAATTAGTTACTCCGTGATAATGGCGCTTGCAATAGTGCCGAAATATCGGAAACTCACATAATATACAAATATACGTGGTAAATATCCCGTTATTAATCGTAATTTTACAACCCACATAACACAGAATCCCCTGCCATTTAGCTTACTTCGCTGGCGTATGGTTTTTCAGTTGTCAAAAATCAGCTGATCAAATTTGTGGCGGCCATTTTGTGACTTAGCAAAGAGATAAAGAAGGGTCTACCGTCCGCTAACTTTCGAGCCACTTAACAGAGGCTTGATGGACTGATTAGCGTTAGCAGACGTTTATGAATCATGTTTTTTGTCATCGGCCCTTGAAGGAGCCTTCAAGGAGCCTCTAACTTTTTATGAATAAGGCTGTTAGGTATTATTTACGAATTAGAATGGAACTTACCTAAAGATATTGAGATACTTTTCACCGCCCAGACCTATTAACATCGCACTCACGGCTATATCAAATTCATTTGGATTAATTTTTGTGTCGTTGGGATTGATGGGAACTTCGTCTGATGCAGTATTTGCCATTATATCTTAGTAAACCAAGCCTATTCTAATTCGACCGGCTATTTTAAAATAAATATTTTCAATTCAAAACAACAAGATGCGATGTCACTGATGTCAGTGTCACTGTCACTGTCAAGCTGTCACTACTCACCGAGTACGTTCAGAAACTAATTTAATTATTTTGATTTTGTGAAAGTTTTCTCTCTCTTTCTATCACCAATGAATAAAATAAGAGAATACTAGGTATATAATATAATAAATACTAGGTATTTGAATACAAATAAAGTTTTGTTTGGTCTGAACTTTTTTTTTTCACTTTTCGCTATTAAGGCCTGTTCCCACTATCCGATCCGATATCGGTGTAGGATGCTACACCGATATCGCCATTTTGTTGCCAGTTTCGGTCGTAGTTTTCTATGGTTTCTAGTGGTTTCTAGTGTCCAACTGAAGTTTCGGTTTCGGCAGGTTTCGGCATAAAAATCATGATTCGGCCGAAGGTTCGGTTTCGAACAAAAAACTGCCGAACCTTTCAGCAATGCCGAAACTGGTATATATATTATTAACCGAGCCAACGAGCGAACGAAGCGAGCGAAACCTCTCCGTTTCAAGTTAGGTAAAAATAACTTGTTTTATATCTTGTTACTAAAATTGTTTTTTTACGCCACTGCTCGGAAATATGGCAACAGATGACGGGAATTGGGCGTCAAAATTTTCAATAGTAGCCAAACTCACGAAGCTAGGGCTAAAAATCAAGGGGGCAATGTGGTAGAAAGTGTGCTGTAAATACGTCCATGACATTGCCCACCGTCGTCCGTCATAATTACAAAAATAACAGCGATACAGCATTGAGCTTTCGTCTACATCGTTTATAAATGACATATATCACATTTTTTATTGTTAAAATTATACGAGATAGGGTCCCTAGGCCAGTTGGCGGCCTCTTAGCCGAGTTGCGCACATTAGACAAGTAAAAAAATATGAAACCTATATGCATATTGGATGGCAGTCATATAAATAAGTCTTGAGTATTGTCAAGATGCGTACTTAACAATAAAAGTTAGTACTTTCATCCGTAAACTTGGGAAAAAAGTAGAAAATATGACAAAATAGCGAATGCTCGGCTGCGGCCCCCTGTGAGCTAGTTTGCGGCCCCCTTAAATATGGTACTAGAATGATGAATGATTATAATATATTTTTAATAAGTTTTTTATATCAAAGGCGCATAATTATGTGGTGCAAATATTTTTAAATATTTGTTCCGGTTCCGGAAACGCTGGAGGAAGGTACCTAGGTATACAATTATTCGGCAAAACCTAGGTATGGGTGGATTGTCTTTTTGGGTCAGTGAGGGCAGCTACCAGGTCCCGTGCTGCTACGCGAAAATGGTCTTAGAAGACCTTCCCTTAATTTCGAATTAAAGAAGATTCTCATTTATAGATTTTGGAAAAAAAAACATACAGGGTGCGAGAAAAAAGTCATTTCTGACAAACTTTTTTTTTGATGCCTATCGATCCCATTCCTGTCTAGGATGAAAAGCTTGTATGCTACCAAAAAAATCGAAGATAAATTTTCTCATACAAATTGTATGAAAATGAAAACTTATTTTTCACATGCTATTTTTTTATGCCAATCGATTCCATCCTATACATTATCAATAGGTTCCTAGGGGTCAACTTCCGGTAATGTACTAAAATGCCACAAAATAAATGTATGGAAAGATAATTAATATCTTTTCCCATACATTTACTATGGAGAAAAAGTAAAATTTTATTCAGATTTTTCTATCTTCCTGTTCCGTCCTGTTTTCGTTTAAGGAACATAATACTATAGGAAAAAAATACGGTAACAGTGATACTTTAATTATTTTAAGACCTTATATGTAACGTATTCTAGCAAATAAATATTTCAATTTCTATTTCCAAAAATGGCGATTATGATGAGAATAAAATTTCACTATTTCTCCGTAGTAAATGTATGGGAAAAAATATTAATTATCTTTCCATCCATTTTGTGGCATTTTAGTACATTACCGGAAGTTGACCCCTAGGAACCTATTGATAATGGATAGGATAGAATCGATTGGCATAAAAAAATAGCATGTGAAAAATAAGTTTTCATTTTCATACAATTTGTATGAGAAAATTTATCTTCGATTTTTTTTGGTAGCATACAAGCTTTTGATCCTAGACGAATGGGATCGATAGGCATAAAAAAAAAAATATCAAAAAAAAGTTAAAAAAACTTTTTCTCTCCCTGTATGTTTTTTTTCCAAAATCTATAAATGAGAAGTTTTCCTCGATTTATGGATCTTCTAGCCGGAAATTTAACTTTTGATCCTGTATTGGAATGGGACCGATTGGCATCAAAAAAAAAGTTTGTCAAAATTGACCTTTTTGGCGAGACGTGCCCACACGAAACACATGAAAGAGGATTTAATATATGGATGTCGATAAAGTAGTGTATGCAACTGTACATAATTAGGCATGAAAACACTCGTGTGACCTTATTATGAAACTCGCCTTCGGCTCGTTTCATAAAACACACTCGTGTTTTAATGCCCCTCATTATGTACCAGTTGCATAAACTACTATTATTCCACATTTCACTATGTAACATCTCAAAATCAATGGTCTTTATAGTGGGGCCGCAAACTGACCTTTTCGGTAATTGTGTATACCAGATACCGGCCACCACAATTTTTTGATAAGAAAGTTTTAAAAATGCCAAAATCTAACGAAATCATATCAAAAACTTAATTATTTAACTGATCACACAAGAAATTTATGAATGAAACCAAAATTAAATAACATTAATTAGCTTTCAATGTCAGCTGTCTCTTTATTTTTTGTACACATTCACTATAATTCCACGCTTCGCACGCACTACGGATTCAATGCGGGAATTGTAACGTTTTATCTTGTTGAAGATCAATATTTTAGTTACAAAATTATATAGATTCTTATAGCATTTCTAATCAAGTTTAGCTTACGGTTTACACTTTTTCTTAAATTAGTTTATAATTGTTATTATCTTTAGTTGAAGGAACCTAGTCGGTCAGGGGGCCGCAAACTGCCGCAGGCCGCGTAACTGGCCTAGCGACCCTACCCCTGGAGTTTTGCGTACTTTTTGGCCCGCCAAAAATATATATCTTTATTCAACGTCGTCTCACACTTGACTACTATTGTAAGTAGTAAGGGCAACTCAATAGGTTTTATAAAATCTTATCTTATAAGGAGCTTTGTCGTTAACGAGAATGTCGGTCAACTATCAATAGGTTGATGTCAGCAACAAGTTTAGCTTTCAACCACAGAGTAAGAAGTAAACATAGGTATCTGGGGGTCAATAGGTCAATACCTACCTGAATTACAAATATCCTCAATGAATAGGTACAGTCAGCATCATAAACAGTATATACTTTTTGACCTTATCTCCAAGCAATCAGGTCCCAGAACGTATACATGTTTATGATGCTTATTGCTTACTGTACAAAGTCAAAATTATATTTATAGTTAAAGTGTCAAAATGATGTACACACGACCTTAACACACATATTTTTAGTAGGTAAGGTATAACACGTATGGTTAACGAAAATTTACACCTTTGAGTCTTACCGGTAATTACCGATTTCATCTGAGCTTCTAAAATGAAATTATATTTTGTTAAGGTAACTACTTAATTTTTATTTAATCAAGGACAGTTGCGATTGTAAAATTAATAAATCTTATAGGGTAACAACATTATGTTTATTATTTATGTCTTGCATATGAATGAACCCTATTGACGATCATGAATATTATACAGCGTGTAAATTTTCGTTAACTATACGTGTACCGTACCTACCAAAAATATGTGTGTTAAGGTCGGGTGTACATAATTTTGACATTTTAACTATAAATATATAATATTGACTTTGTACAGTAAGCATCATAAACATGTACCTATACGTTATGGGACCTGATTGTACATACATGTTTATGATGCTGACTGTAGGTACCTATTCATTGAGGATTGAGGATATTTGTTATCCAGGTACCTGGTAAACAACGTTCAACTACTTGATAAAGCATTTTAAATTGAGTACAGTAAGTATAACTGATCCTAGTTTCGCACAAGAACAAAAAATGTTCGTTCGCAACAAGTTTCGTATAAGAACAAAATAGTTTTCGTTCGCAACTGGTTACGAAACTGTACGCGGCCGAAGGGGGTTCGGAACCCTAAATGTGCGAATTCCGACTCGCACTTGGCCGGTTTTTTTTAATAACTCACAAAACATTTTGAGGCGCTACACTGAGAAATTTGGAGACTTTGAAACGCTGTCCTGCCCAGACTAGCAAACAGTAGTGGCTGATTTTCAGATACATGATTCTTGACCACTTCTTGACTATATGATTGTGGTACTGACAATAGCGAAACATGATTGCTTAAAATTTTCTCGATAGAAAATAAATCCAAAGTCGAGTCTATATTTTCCTTTTTTTCCTCAGCCTACTAAAACAACGCATTATTAAAAGACACGAAAGTTAATATGATGGTATTTTACCTCATCTAGGTACTGACAAGAGGAAATTTAATAGTCACATATTTAACGAAATTTGTCTAAAAAGCCATTCTCGGAGAGGGTTGCATCCCGTTTTGTTGTGAGCAAAAAACAAAGGGTGTCTCATTCAATCGATATATCGCCTTAACGCAGGTTCAAAGTTAAGTAAAATAGGCCTAGCCATCTTATAACATGGGGAGTCCCATGGTTAACTCCACAGTCCACTAAGTGCCAAGTCACAGGTCATAATCCAGTAGGTAACTACTCGCTAAGTACCTAATTAACTCTTAACCACCTAACTAGTGTAAGTGTAACGAATATGAATCAGGGAGTTGCTCGTAGAGAGGCGCAACAGGCGGTTGTGTTGTAGATAATATATTTAAATTAAAACGCCACTCGTATTGTGTTCTAATAAGTAAATTCGAGTTAGCTTTTCATTTGTAGTCGTATTGAGCGACGTTTGCCACTAGTTGTACTTAGTGAGAACGGGCCCTGCGCAGGCGACGGGGTCATTGTCATCCGATCTGTGTGTCTGGAGGTATCGTAATAAATGGATTAATTACATATTTTGCGACTTGTGTTTTTTAACGGGGGGCCGATTTTTGAGTGTCGAACGCTCGACTTTTCACTCGAGTTCTGTCAAAAAACTATGATGTTTGTTGTTGTAGTGAAAAGTCGAGCGTTCGACACTCAAAAATCGGCCCCCTGGATTAACTTCCAAACTGGTCTTGCTAGTTTGAAAAGATCATCACCATTCATCATTTAACGACCGACGCCGACGGCCCAATTGTATCCACTGGTTTTTTATGTGTTATGGTTGAAATTCTTTTGAACGTATTTCTATTAGTTACTTACTGAGCGTAGTGACGGTTTCAAACCACCATGCTCGAGTTAGAAATAATTTTGCTCGCGTGTTGGTAATACACTATTTTTTTCACTTATTCTACTTATAAGGAATAGTAGATTGTTAACCAAGGGCTGAAATGGGTGGTTTCACCCGAGTTAAACACTCTGCTTTTCATTTCGAATACGACTTAAATTAAAATATTTAAAAATAAATAAATATTTGTGGACAAACTTACACAAATCGACCTAGTCCCAAACCAAGCAAAGCTTGTACTAACGCGACGATATACATACATGGATAAATGCATACTTGAATACATAGAAAACACCCACAACACGTGTTCATCACACAAATAAATGCCCTGACCGGGAATCGAACCAGGGACCTCCAGATTCGTAGACAAAAAAAATGATTTGTTGTCCTTGTCATAGTTTCTCTTTTTTTATCTGCCACAAACTAGGTACTACTTTCGACTGTGGCAAAAATTAACAAACAAATTAAGGAGGTTGTTTATGGTAAGCAGTCAGGCATTTGAACAAGTAAGTATAGGATCTCTGTAGAATCTGTACTATGTGGCTGTATAGGTTAGTGCCGTTGCCCAATTTAACTCCGATTCACCATACAATTTTTTTAAATACTTTTCTGCTCTAGAGCAGAAACGGACCATTTTCAGCACGCTACTTAGATGAACAATGAATGACCCACTTTCAGAGTATGAGAAATGAAAAACTATTTATCTAAATGAGTAAGTATAACATAAATGAAATGGTACATAATGACCCATGTATTTACCTACATTTACTTATGAAAAACAAAGAAATACCTAACACGAAATAAACAAAGTTAATAATTTGCTAGTTTAAGATCTTTTACAGCGGTTGTAAAAAAACGTGCATCCCGCGTAGCCCGCTCTGCCGACAAGAAATAAAATCGATTAATACAAAATTCACGATCCCAATTCCAGAGCAGGATGTGCTTGCGCCGAGGTCACTGGGTGCTGGGACTATGCGCGTTGTACGGACTAGTACAGGCCGGGAGCCCCGCGTTCGAGCCTTCTGTTGTGCAGATTAGGGGCTCACCGAGAAACAGAATTCGCTCTGTTGATACCCTAGTCCAGGTGAGTTACTCGATACTCGTATTATTGACGTAATTTTAGAGGGTCACTCTGTCGTTCGTCCTGACTACCTTTTATATTATACTAAGTTGTACTGAACTACTATATCGTAACTTGGTTTCAGTCATAAATTCATTAGTAGATCACACAATAACGTCATTTGGAAAAGAGATTTCCTATATATATATATATATATATATATATATATATATATATATATATATATATATATATATATATATATATATATATATAGGACATAGGTGGCTTATACAGGTGGATTTTCTTTTTGGGTCAGTGAGGACTGAGGACAGCTACCAGTTCCCGTGCCGCTATTACGCGGAAAGGTTCTATTCTAAGACCATCCCTCGATATCAAATCAATGTAGGTTGGCGTTTACAGATTTTGGGTAAAACATACAGGGTGCGAAAAAAAGTCCTTTTTGACTAACTTTTTTGATGCCAATCGATCCCGTTCCTACACAGGATCAAAATTTTTGTATGGAAGAAAAAAAAATACGGCTAAAAAAGCCACAAATCGAGGAAAACTTTTCCCATACATATGTCTTTCTATTTGACAGCTGCTAGTTTAGGGTTTTTAAAAATGTAGCACACTACACGAGAGAACAACTCATTTTTATTCTTGAACAAAAAATAATGAAAATTTGTCTACGAATTCTCGCAAATTTCGTACAAATTTCGTGTACTGGGGGCCGATTTTTGAGTGTCGAACGCTCGAATTTTCACTCGAGATCTGTCAAAAAACTATAATGTTTTGACAGATGTCGTGTCAAAAGTCGAGCGTTCGACACTCAAGAATCGGTCCCCTGATTCGTTTCGGTAGCAGAATTGGCCCCCTATTTCATGAGATTTAAACCATTACATTTCTTTCTATGGGGTTATTTTATTTTAAGTCAAAGGTCTATGCCATTCGCGAAATTCAGCCACATTTGTGCAAAATAGTCAAGGAAAATGCCATCAAAAGAATTCGTATGTGCTTACAAAGTTTGCAACTCAAATAGAGATGGGCGGCGGGTAAATACCCAAGAAAGATATCGGGTAAATACCCGGTATTTACCCAATCTTCCCGGTATTTACCCATTTCTACCCAAATTGCTGGGTATTTATTTTTTATATGTTTTTATTATTATATAGCGTAAGCATTCTTCATACAAATCAATATAAATTAAGAATAATAGCTTTATTTTGCAATATACAGCATGCCAGAAGTATATATATACATATTATAAAGAAAATGCCTCGAAGATAATACTTCCAATGGCATAACATAACAAATTCTTAAGAATATTATATTTCTACAATTAAGTTTAAAAAAAATTAAGAATAGAATAAATTTTGCATGGGACTGCATAATTTTAGATTTTAATAATTTGAGGTTAGTCTGGAAAAGTACCTACTGAGCAATGGTTACGGTTAAAGGAAGGATAGTTAATGTTATAAAATACCATATTTTCGTAATTATTATTCTAATAGTATAAAAAATTACAAATTAGTATTTGGTGTTCACTTATTTAGTGTCAGTGCCACAATACAAACATATCACTGAATTATTATCAGACGCTCGGTAATGTCAGTGTTTCCACACTGCCTCATTTTTGGATCTTCCCGTTGTAGTTTCCTGTAGTTCAAATTTATTGTTGATTTAAAATATATAATAATACAAAATTCTTTGGTAACAACATTTTAATTTGCCTTTAATCAGTTTAAAGAAGATTCTGTTATAATGTTTTTATTGACGAAATATTATTAATATAAGTAAACACCTAAAACACTATTTAAGCCGTGTTTTTAATAAAACTAATCATAATATTATGGATATATCAGGCCAAATTCCAAAGAAAACGCCATCACTAGTTGATTTCGTTGCAATGCCAAAAAATCACACGTGGTAAAAAAAATACGCTAATTACTAATCACGTCAGGAGACTACACCGTACAAAACGTTACCTACTCATTAGTCAATAGGATAGGAAAGGTAGCTTTGGTTACCTGGTTTAGGATTCTAATTATAATTAGCTGGCTTGAAATAAATAGTTACAGAACATGCAAGCAGCTTTTTAACGACACATAAACATTAGTATTTATATAATTCTTACATGTAATTAATTTGTGACCATTGTATAGTGTAAGCAATTTGAGTCAAGTTAAAAAAAATGTAATGACTTAGGATATTTCCTGTAATGTTACTTTTTTTCGTGTTAAATAAATAAATAATAATAATAATAATAATAAAACATGTTTCATCAACTAGAACTCGAGAAATTAACACAAATATGTTATGATCGGTCGCCATATTTATGACGTCTATCCCCACTTTCAACTTTTGAAGTGAAACCAGTAGATTCAAATTTTGGAGATAACAATTAACACGTAAATGCTTGTTTTAAGCATTTACGTGTCACAGATTAAGCATCGTGTTGACCCAAATCTATACAAATTGTCCAAACATATTTTTATGTATTTATAGGGGGGGGCTTCACATACAGCAAAAGGGGCGCGCGAAAAAAATTGCCTTCTCCATCAAATGGGGTATCGTTGAGTAGAGCTCGTTGCATATGCATACATATAGTATTTTTGTTTTTCAAAATATTGAAAAATAAAGGAACGAGAAGCCACTTAAATTATCATAAAAAAATATTTTCCCCCTTTAAAATCTCAGTAAATATTAACCCTAGCGAATAATGTAGATAACGAAAATGTAGATAATTTTATGTAGATTACTTATGCTTAAGAACGTTTTTTGATATGTGTCACCGTTTACGAGTTTTTTAGAAATACCGAAATATAGGACCTTTAAACCCCCCCTCCCCCCAGCGGTGGGGGAAGGTGCGGGGACTTTTGATATGTTAACCTCCTCCTAACTAGCCCAAACAAAGTTACCAAGTCAAAAATTGTGTTCCAAGCATTTCCCCTTATACCTTCAAAAAGACAGTACTATTTGTTAATTTTGGTTGAGTTATTCCACATTATGATACTGAAACAAGTTTTTCCTATTAACAATAGCATCCATTATTCGTTATTATGTAACTCCAAAGACATTTCCGTAAAAAATAAACATAAAATGTGCAAATTATATCTACCCACCCATTTGGGTAGATATGGGTAAATACCGGGTAGATTGGAAAGATTCCGGGTATTTACCCGGTAAATACCCATGAGCGCCCATCTCTCAAATTGATAAATATGGCCTAAAGAACAATCGTGCCGATTTTCATGCTTTTAACACCATTTACAGCATTTTCCATATGTAGCCCTAGCGCTACCACTATATTGTTCGTTTCTCTACTTGACTACAAAATTTAGTTTTCATTTCGTTTTATCTATTTATTGTAATCATGGCATCGGAGCGCTCGTGGCCCAGCGGCGCCTGCGTGCCGCAAGCGTTATTCAAAGTTAAGCAACATGGGCCGCGGTCAGTACATGGATGGGTGACCGCTTTGAGTGGTTACTAACTGAGCGCTCCCGTGCTTTGGAAGGCACGTTAAGCCGTTGATCCCGGCTGCTGTCTATGGCAGCAGTCGTTAAGCCAAGTTGGAGGCCTTCGGGCGGCTTGAGAACTTCTAATAGTCAAGTTGCCCACTCACTTGACAAAGGGGGGTCGAAGTTGCACCACGTCCGTAGGGAAAGTACCCACCGCTACCGTACACGTGACCCCTGGGTGGTTCTAAAAGTGCAAAAAAAACTGGCAACCGTACTGTCTTCTCGAAGATCCCACGGTTCGAAATAAATGCCATACGATAAATAATAATCATGGCATTACAGATCTTAAAATAAAGTATTTTCAGCCTCACATGGGCCTAGCTATGTTAGGGCATAGCATTAAAAAGCATTTTTTTTGCATAGGTTTCTAATCTAACCTATCTATTATGTAGGAAGCATATGTTGTGTCAGCTTAGCCTGGTCTTTACCTATGTCTAATATTAGTAGAAATAATCATTAACAATAACAAGCGTTTAAAGTGGGTAGGTATCTACGTAGTTTCACGGCTATTCTATTGCACACTTAGGGTCGGTTGCACCAACATACGAACACAGGCCGGTCATCGTCAAATATGGCGCCGGCAGCTGTCATCCCATAGAAACTTGTCAAACTTTCCATACAATCATATTTGACGAACACCGCTTACGATTACAGGCGGTTTGGTGCAACCCAGCCTAAATTATTAAAATTTTTGTTTTGTTTTATTTGTAGTGGGACATTTACTAAATAATTTCTTATCTTTAACATATGTTTTTAATGTAGCCATGTGTTCGCAGTTAACATACCTAATGTATCAGTGCCGTGTAAAAGTTAATGCTATGCGAAATTACTATTACGTAAGTACCTACCTACTTAATTAGTACCTATTGTTGTCATTATAAATGTATAGAATATCGAAATAATATTTGTTTAAGTACTATAAATTATCTAAATTAGCTAACTAATATTAGATCAGTAGCGACGATAAGTTATCCTTTTCGAATTGTCCACACACTCGGTCTCTCTCTATAAAATCTTAACTTAATTAAGGAGCCGGCTCTTACCTGGTCCAACAAATTTCTGTCGCCATACAGCGTGGCAACGCAGCCAGCGTACTTGGCACTTTTGGACCAGGTCTGAGCCGGACGTAGCATGTATATAGATTATTTAGTTTTATAATTAGATTTTAGTTTCTAGGTTAGGTACCTTTAATTTTAATTAGATATATTTTAAGTTTATTTTTATTTTATTTAGGTTTATTTTGTATGTTGATCTATGTCTTAAAATTATTTCACAACTAGGAAAGAATGAATAAATGTGATTAAGGAGCTAAACGAAATTAATTTGGCCAACTGTACCTAAGATTCCTTGAGCTTAGATGTGGCGAGGATGACGAGATAATGGAACACTTATTGTGTGAATGTGACGCCCTTGCCAGATAGAGAATGAATTCCTTTGGAAATGGGTATATATATATACTCTTCAGGGTGTCCAAAAATATCTGAACATGGTCCCTAACGGCTTGACAAAAGAGTCGTGTTCAGATATTTGTAAGCATATTATCTTGTTTGCTCCGATATATCTGATGGCGACTGTACTATGGAATTGGATAAATATGCACATTTACCTACATTTACATTTCAGCAGACGAACTCCGGGATTGCTATAGTAGGAGACAATTTTACTATCAACGGCCAACCGATACAAATATTATCAGGCTCTCTGCACTACTTCAGAGTGCCTTCAGCGTACTGGAGAGATCGCTTGCACAAATTGAAGGCGGTCGGGCTCAACGCCGTGTCAACGTCAGTATTATGATTTATACTATCATCATCGTCATCATTAACCTTATGCCCTTAACAATAATGTACTGTTTACAAGTTTTTGATCGCTTTGCCCGTAAACAGTGGGGGGTCGAACTCACGGTCTTATGTTTGAACATCACTCGTCTACATGATTCGGTCACCACTCTGTCTCCAATAACGACTGATTAAAATAATTCAATGCCAAGCTATTACAAATGTTGGATTGAATTCTAAATGTAAATTTGTCAGGTATGTTGAATGGAGCTTCCATGAGCCCGAAGAGAGACAGTATTCATTCGAAGGCGACCGCGATGTGGCAGCCTTTGTGCGGCTTGCTGCGGAAGAAGGTTTGCACGTTCTGCTGCGTCCGGGACCATACATCTGCGCTGAACGAGATCTGGTGACGTATAACTTTGGTTCACCACAGAATAACTATAGGTTCTGGTACATTAGTAATGAAAATCCTTTTCATTTCGTCATGCTTAAGTAGATTGTTAACTCAGGGTTAAAAAGCACCCATCAATCCCACCATTAACGAGATATTTTGGCGCTCGAACGAAGTGTGAGCGCCAATAGTTCGAGACTGAAATGGGTGGTTTCAGCCTAGTTAAACACTATGCTTTTCATTTCGAATAAGAGAAAACTAAAAAATATTTATAAAAAAACTGCATTCGTCAAATACTAATTAATTAATATTATTATGGAATTCAATTTAAAATCGTAAGTGCGGACCATTTGGCGGGAACTGTTGACTGACGTTAATAGTGTTTGTGTATGGATTATTTTCTGTAAGCAGTTCTGAAGGGGAATATTGAACAATAAATGCTTCTAACTTATTGCAAAGTATCGATTTTGTTTTTATATCCGTGGTATTTTTAAAATTTAATCCGTTATAATTAAAATAATACGCTTTAAAAATTACTACGATTTGGCAGTGTCGCTGAATAAGTTGCTATACCCTTTTACCCTAGTTGATTTTTTTAATGATCTAAAGAGAAGAGACTAACGGTTTTACAGCGGCGGTAATATTGAAAAACAATTGCTTTAAACTTTTTAAATTTTTGTTAAGCAGATGCGTCCGCTAGCGAAAATCTCAACCTGTGATGGTGAATTTTCCAATTTTCACTTTGATTAAAAAATTGCTTTAAATTCATAAACCATATAAGTCATTGTTTAGTTTTATTTATCACCATTGAGTATTAAAAAAACAACTCATAATAATTATTACCAAAGTGTCTAAAATACAAGTTACATGTTTCGGCCATTGCTCGTTTTTGGGGTTCCGTATTATTTTTTTATACTTTTGTGCTCTAGAGCAGAAATGTACCACTTCCAGCACGCCACTTAAATGAACCGACCCACATTTACAGTATGAGAAATGAAGAAAATAGATAGGTACAGGAGAAACCGTTTATGACGAGTTCGCACCTAAGTATAACATATATCACCGTTATTAACGACTTCAAAATGGGTAGCATTTAACGAACCACCAAATTAGTTGCCGAATGATGATCTAAAAAATTACATTGATTACCAAAAATACTAGATTCGCACCAAATTTTCAACTCCCTTTAAATATAAAGTGCAACTCAAAGAAGTAACATGTCGATAACCTATTAAATTAAATTGTTACCAAATAAATTAGTCACTACCCAAAAATACTTAATGATCACCTAATTTCAAACACCAAATTTCATATAATTTACATCCAAATATTACAGGGCTCGTAATCCTATTAAAATTATTTACACCCAAATAATTCTTTCGATACCCAGAAATACTACATGATCACCAAATTTCACGCGGCAATTGTTTTTTAATGTCCGACGCGCAAAGCAGTTCCAATCTAGTCTAACCTCATTGCTAGCACACTGATGCGGTTTTCCATACGGTCCGTCTCGCTCGCACGTCGCACCGCGTGCGAGCAAGACAGCGCTAAATGATTTTAAGAAGTTGAAGTTTGAAATAAAAATAGCTATTTTTATTTCAAACTAGTGGACATTGGAACAGTATTGACGGATCTCCGCTGGCGCGGAGCTCCTATTTTGAGTTGTTTTGGCCCTTCGGGCCGATGCAAAACTAACATAACCTAAACCTACCTATACCTATTTCTACCTATTAACTTCCTTTAATTTTTCCATGAAAGTCTATCTATATTAATAAAGTAAACTCATTTGAGGACCTTTATCCATTTTCATAACAAACTAACAATTTAATAAATCAATAAAACTCATTTTCAAATAAAAGGTTTCAATCAAACGCGCTCACGTCAACGCATTAAAAAAAAAAAAAAAACTTGTAGTTTGTAAACCATCAGCAATAGGTAGTTGGAATGAAACAGCAATAGGTACCTTTCACTCTAACGACATATCAATAGGTGTTATGCTTCAGACAATTCTTTGTATTTGATTGAGTGAGATAGCAGTATACGTGTTATTATTTCACACAGCCACATTGCGCGTTGCTTTTTAAATTAATTTAGAATTTTACTTTCTAATTTATAACATTTTGGAAATGACTGAAATATTTATAGTGCTAAAAACAATTAATTTGTAACTGTTTACTAAAATGTAGCATGCGATGTGTATAATATTTGGATGTAATTCTAATGAAAAAAGGTGCATGAGATTAGGTGGTAGTTTAGTGTTTTTGGTGGTACTTGACAATTTTTTTGATGCGATTATAAATTTATAGGAACGCAATAAGTAAAATAGGTGCAAGTGCTGCAAAAATAGGTAGAAGTTTTTTGGTGACTCGGAATTGCTGATCAATAATTTTTTTTGAGTGTTCAACCTTATTTTAGGGTTCGAAAATTTGATGATATCAAAAGTTATTTAGGTGATCATTTTATTTGTTCCCCTTCAAAATCACCTCACGTTATTTCATACCAAACATTTTCAAAGTAATATCAGTTCGTTTTATCGACTTGCGACGTAATATCACCGGTCCCTTGACTGTCACTGTATCCGGATTCTACTGTACTTACTAACTTTATTGTTCAAGCGTTATTTTTCAAAGCATGCATTTTTCGTTATTTTAGAAGACTTTCAATGAATGTAATATAAAACTAATACATAAAAAAGTTTATTTTCTATTTATCTCTTCCAGGGCGGTTTTCCATACTGGCTTCTGGGGAAATACCCTAAAATAAAATTAAGGACTACTGATGCAGGTAAAACGCCCCTTTTGTTTTGTATTATGCCAGAATATAAATATTTAAAGGAAACAATAACAAATTATGTCAAATAATAGCGTTTTGCAATGTAAATGTAATAGGGTAATTATGAATTCGATTGGCTTATAAGGTTATCTTTATAACAGATTTCTTGGATGAAACAAAGATTTGGTTGGAGAAACTGTTCGAACAACTTGGTCCTCTACTGTTTGGAAACGGTGGCCCGATAATTTTAGTTCAGGTCGGTATATATTTTATAACAAATAATGCTTTTTCCTTATTTTACGTGTACCTAATATTTCTGTACATACCCAATGACAACTATTTTAAACTATTAACATTTATTTTAATTCTTTTATTATTATACAATTTGTGGCAACATGTTCCGGACGTATATTCAACCAGCTTTTGTACAATCGTCGATCTTGACGACAAATATATAGGTATACTGTAAGCTGAAAGAGTGAGTGGACAGAGTGTTGCCGCTTATTGCAGTAGGTACTACCTAATAGATAAAACGACTACCTACTAGGTAGTAGGTAGTGGTTAATGAAGATCGGGACTTGGCGAGCCTGAGGGTTTACATAAAGACTTTTAAAAAGACAATCTCATATGATATAGGTGGAGAACGAATATGGCAGTTACGGCAGTGACATGGCATACAAGACACAAATGCGGGACATTATGCTCAAGCATGTCGGTGACAAGGCCCTCCTGTACACCACCGATGGCCCTTATGATTACATGTTCAAAGGTGGAGCTATTCCAGGAGTCCTCAGCACGATCGACTTCGGTGCAAGTAAGAGTAAGTGTTTATGCGAAATATTTTTTTTCTCTCGCCTCGTTGTTAGTTTTTCGTCGCCATCAAAGGGTCTCTTCTTATGAGACCCGACAACTAAGTAAATCTCACTTTAACTTTGTATTTTTTCAACAGCGAAGACAATGCAGGGATACTTTAGATCATTAAGGCGCTTTATGCCTCATGGCCCCCTGATGAACTCCGAGTTTTACCCCGGCTGGCTGACCCACTGGGGCGAATCCTTTCAGCGGGTCACTACGGAAGACGTCGTCGCCACCCTAGAGGACATGCTCAACTCTTCCATCAACATCAATTTCTACGTTTTCTTCGGCGGCACCAACTTCGAATTTACGGCTGGTTTGTTATCCTTCTAATCAATATACCTATTTTCACCACAGAACCACAGTGAAATAAGTAGAGGAGTTGTCACAATATCGCTCGGCGCGTTGCGAGGTGTCAAATGTATGAAAACGCATCCTCGCACATCTCTGATGGAAACGCAGCCTTAAGCCCGCCATTTGAATTTTGGAAATGAACTATGTATTTGTATGATCCTAGTTGGTCGAAATAAAGATGAATTTATTTATTATTTTATTTGTACAATTCTGTGTTTTAGTAATAAAGTTCCATTTTGTGAAGGAACGAATGCATCTCATCAACGTCACAGAATAAGTAATAGTACAAGTACAGAAGTTTCTCTGCTAACAAATTCCCCGTTTAGGTATGCCAAACGTGCCTAAACGTGGCCATCTCTTTCAATCGCACGCAACGCGCTCTTTCGAGGCCCCGCCCTCGGCGCTAGGGTTACCACCAGCGAGAACCTATTTGAATATATGTACTTTATTATTAGTAGTGTTGTTTACAATACAATTACGAATAGTACTTTTAAGGTTCCGTAGCCAAAATGGTGAAAACGGAACCCGTCCACCGTCTTTTCGTCTGTATGTGACAGCCGATGTACTCGGAGACTATAAGCACTACAAATACAATTAAAACATTTAGCAGGAAGGTGTGTTCTACTCGTATGAACCGCTACGTAAAAGTGATGTGAAATGACGAAAAAATATTAAAGTAGGGGGAGGGGGCACTCCATACATGTAACCAGGGGATACAAAGTTTTATATAATTTTTAAAGGCATCACTTTAAAAAATAAAAGAGGTTTCTTAGAACCAACGTTTTCATTTTCGTTTTCTTTTATGTCAACCGTTGGTGAATACCAAACTCAATGACCGTTCTTATAATACTGTGGTTTACACAATAATGCTGTGGTTTTGACATCATTATTTAACACGAAACTACACGAAAAGAATTATTTTTTATGATCGTACAAGCGCGTGCGCGTGCGATCCGTAACGCTGCTCCGCAGCCATTGAATAGTCACACAATGTGTGAGCCGGCGGCCGCATGTACTTTGCGCGGCGCGATGACGTCACGGTAGTAAGCCCCTCCTGTCAACGTCTTCAATCAATTTCTTTTAGAAGGGAAGGCAATGTGTGATTTAATGTTACGCTAGGATTTTTTATTTGTGGTAAATGCACATGGTAAAAACTGGATATAATAATGAGTTTGTGTTGTTAAGAAAGGCATATTATTTTGGTTGTAAATATGTTTTTATTGTATTTCAGGTGCAAACTACGACACAATATATAAGCCAGATATCACGTCGTATGACTATGATGCTCCGTTGAGTGAGGCCGGTGATCCCACTCCTAAATATTTCGCTATTCGCGATGCTATAGCAAGGGTACGAATTCTGACGTGTTTGATAAAAATGTTTATATTCAATTATTCATACAACGATGATAATATGTTACGCTGTATATTATTCACTTTCATTTTAATTTCAGTATAATCCAAAAGTGAGAGATATTGAGCCCCCGGTACCTTCTAACAAGTCTGCTTATGGGATAATATCCTTGAACATGCGGACTCTGTTATTGTCTCCGCAAGGGCGCTCAAGTCTCGGGAAAACGTATCCAGCTGTAGTCGGTTCAAAACTCCCTACGTTTGAGAAACTGCGCCAGCGCTCTGGGCTAATGCTGTATGAGACTAGACTGGGGGAGACAGAGCAGGGTACTTTGCTGGGAATTAGGAAACCTAGAGATCGCATTCACGTTTATATTAACGGTGTAAGTGAACTTGGTTGTATTTTATTTTATTACAATTTAAAAATGTATTGAAGTTTTTACTGTAAGAATCATGACATAAACCACATTAAGTATGTATAGACATACTGACATGGGTTCAGAAATCCTTAAAAGTAGGCACTTGGCGAAAATGCTACTTTTAAGGATTTCTGAAAAATAAAGCTGAAGGTGTGACTCCTCTACAAATATGAATGATTTGGACAGTTTGCTCGTATGTACCCAGCACCACGAATCTCGTATTGAATTAATACAGTAATAGTTATTAATACCTAATACAAAAATTCAGTCAAACGCACTGTCAATGTCTCTAGTTACAATCGACACCGCTACCTCTATCCTCTATTAGGCACATTTAATACATTTGCAGGTAAACATCAATGCATCATACTATTTGTTTTCAGATATTGCAAGGAACAATAAGCTGGACTAGTAAAATATATACCTTGCCGATAATAACCAAACCCAACTCAGTTCTATCACTACTCGTTGAAAACCAGGGACGAATCAACTATGGAGCCGGAATTCATGATTACAAGGTTCGCAATTCGCAATTAAATCGATGAGCAAACAAACAAAATATTTCAGTTCTTTACTTTTCCTTAATTTAATATGTTCTCACTAATAAAGTGTAAATTTTCTCACTGCGCTTGAATTTAAACTTCCGTGAGACATGTTATAATTTTATCGCTACGGTCAAAATTCTAAGTTGCGATGTTGGTTTGATTCTCTCACCTATTTAATTTATTTCTCAGGGTATCCGCAGTGAAGTCACCATCGATCGCAAGGTGCTCAACGGCTCTTGGTCCGTCACTGGATTTCCACTACAAAACTTGGACGGAGTTCCCACATCTACCGACGAAGAGGAGAAAGCGGTTGCAGGGCCAGCGACTGCAGGGCCAATACTTTTTGACGGTTACTTCACCATACCTGAAAACGAACAACCTCAAGATACATTCTTCGATACTACTTCGTGGGGAAAGGTCAATAAACGTTCCCATGACAATGCATGGTCGTCTGCTTGTTCTTCTATGTAAATGCGTCTGTCTAGGAACTGTGGACAGTAACTAGATACTCATACAACTCAACCGAGCTAAAATTACAGAAGACCGTACCGTAGCCATAAAGGTGGTCTGTTCCTGGTGGTAAGTATTGTCGCCAAAGTACCAGAGGTTGCGCTGTGTTCAGAGTGAGAGATCTAGGTTTATGTCTATAGCGCAGGTCTGAATTGTACGTATATGTATATGTTGTCGGCAGGGCTACATCTGGGTGAACGGACATAACCTGGGCCGGTACTGGCCCGGGCCGGGCCCGCAGGTGACGCTGTACGTGCCTGGCTGCTGGCTGCGCGCGCGCAACCACGTGCAAGTGCTGGAGCTGGACCAGACTTCTGCCGCTGCCGCCATCCGCTCTATAAACTACCCTATACTTGACAAAACTCCATATGACTAATGTATATCATATGATTAGTCTGTTCATACACTTCTTACGCAAATCTGTCAGGAAACGCACTACTCATTAATTTTCAAAGTGTAAACGGGCCCTCAGCGCTGTTTTTATAAAGTTTCGTTAGCCTTATTTTTGTAAAATGATATAACTATCAATGTATAAAATTGATCTCACGTAACGCCTGATTTACTGTTAAAGTTGTATATTGTATTCATTAGTTAAACTGATTGCACTAGTTTATTTGTAGGTACTTATCAAAACTTTTATTAGGTAGTACATCACGTGTAAATTACTGAACATAGGATTGGATAGAGTCAATTTACTCCAACTAGGTAGTAATATTTCAAAAATCTTCATAATCCTAGTTTGTCTTACTTAATTATTAAGACTTAGTTCGCATTTTAAAATAAAGTTACCTAGGTATGTATATTTAGAGTTGCCACTGATTTTTTATTCTATATCGACAAGGTTTAAAAAACATTCATCGTTTAAATGAAATAATATTTCAAAATTAGGTGAGGTAAGGACAGAGCTTTTTATCTATAATAACTTGTGAGCGCGTAGGTAGTAGGTAGGTACATAAATAAATAATAAGCAGTTAATGTTAAATCATTTACTAGGTTGAATTATAATGATCAATGGTATATAGTTATTACTATATGAGTATTTTCTTTGTTATTGCGCGATTTTACAAAGATGTCAGTCGTTTCTATAAAAAATATATTGAATAGGCACTAGTGTTGGACAGCTCAGCTTAAGCTGACAAGCACCAGTAATGGACACTTCATTATTTTTAAAGATCATACGGTATTCGATTGTTGTATGAAATATGAATGAATCTTATTTTGTTTTAAATAAGAGTTAATGTGCATCATTGGTGCTGTCACTAGGAAAATTCGCTTTTACGAACTTTGAAAACACCCTGTGCTGAAAATCCCTTGTAATAATAATAAAAAAATTGTAATTACCTATACCTCTACTTACCTTACTTACTTACCTACCTAGTTAATAACACAATATTGCTGTCCAAAATTCGTACTTAAGTAACTAGTATATACTGCGTGTCTTCCATGAATATGCGCCTCTCCAAGTCTCCACAGCCCAATCGGTAGTATGAGAATCGCTGTGTAAGTGTGAAGAGGCGCGTCGTCGTGGATAGCAAAACAGTGTTATTACTTATTTCATATACATTGTGATGACGCGCACTATCTATACATAAATGCCTGCACACACTATGTACATAAATAAGGGGGGCTCCCATACAGCTAAGGAGTACCTCCTATAGAGTGAGGTATCGTTGTTTAGAGCTTCTTGTCTAAATGTCTAGGTAGATAAAGGGAACAAATAAAATGATCACCTAAATAACTTTTGATATCATCAAATTTTCGAACCCTAAAATAAGGTTGAACACTCAAAAAAATTTATCGATCAGCAATTCCGAGTCACCAAAAAAATTCTACCTATTTTTGCAGCACTTGCACCTATTTTACTTATTGCGTTCCTATATCGCATCAAAAAAATTGTCAAGTACCACCAAAAACACTAAACTACCACCTAATCTCATGCACCTTTTTTCATTAGAATTACATCCAAATATTATACACATCGCATGCTACATTTTAGTAAACAGTTACAAATTAATTGTTTTTAGCACTATAAATATTTTAGTCATTTCCAAAATGTTATAAATTAGAAAGTATAATTCTAAATTAATTTAAAAAGCAACGCGCAATGTGGCTGTGTGAAATAATAACACGTATACTGCTATCTCACTCAATCAAATACAAAGAATTGTCTGAAGCATAAAACCTATTGATATGTCGTTAGAGTGAAAGGTACCTATTGCTGTTTCATTCTAACTACCTATTGCTGATGGTTTACAAACTGCAAGAAGTTTTATTATTAATTTTTTAATGGGTTGACGTGAGCGCGTTTGATTGAAATCTTTTATTTGAATATGAGTTATGTTGATTTATTAAATTGTTAGTTTGTTATGAAAATGGATAAAGGTCCTCAAATGAGTTTACTTTATTAATTTAGATAGACTTTCATGGAAAAATTAAAGGAAGTTAATAGGTAGAAATAGGTATAGGTAGGTTTAGGTTATGTTAGTTTTGCATCGGCCCGAAGGGCCAAAACAACTCAAAATAGGAGCTCCGCGCTAGCGGAGATCCGTCAATACTGTTCAAATGTCCACTAGTTTGAAATAAAAATAGATGTCATAGAAAAATACTACTACCTAGGCAAATTGTCGATTATCAGCGAATAGAGTAGAGGCAAAAACATCTGAGAACAAATAGCTGTATGCGACCAGTAAGGAAAGCACTGTTGAAAATATATTAAATTAAATTATGTTATGTACGTGTCTCATTCGCAGCTACGGTAGCCCAGTGGTTCAAGCATGCGGCTGTCAAGCGGCGGTCGTGGGTTCGAATCCCAGCTCGTACCAATGAGTTTTTCGGAACTTATGTACGGAATATCATTTGATATTTACCGTTAGCTTTTCGGTGAAGGAAAACATCGTGAGGAAACCTGCATACATCCGCGAAGAAATTCAAAGTTGTATGTGAAGTCCCCAACCCGCTCTGGGCCAGCGTGGGGACTACTGCCCAATCCCTCTCATCTATGAGAGGAGGCCTGTGCCCAGCAGTGGGACGTATATAGGCTGATGATGATGATGATGATGATGTACGTGTCTCATTCAAGTTACAGAAATTTTGAAGCTTCAATAAAATAAAGTCATTTAGCGCTGTCTTGCTCGCACGCGGTGCGACGTGCGAGCGAGACGGACCGTATGGAAAACCGCATCAGTGTGCTAGCAACGAGGTTAGACTAGATTGGAACTGCTTTGCGCGTCGGGCCACAGAATAAGTAATAGTTGGTCGGGCGTTAAAAAACAATTGCCGCGTGAAATTTGGTGATCATGTAGTATTTCTGGGTATCGAAAGAATTATTTGGGTGTAAATAATTTTAATAGGATTACGAGCCCTGTAATATTTGGATGTAAATTATATGAAATTTGGTGTTTGAAATTAGGTGATCATTAAGTATTTTTGGGTAGTGACTAATTTATTTGGTAACAATTTATGTTAATAGGTTACCGACATGTTACTTCTTTGAGTTGCACTTTATATTTAAAAGGAGTTGAAAATTTGGTGCGAATCTAGTATTTTTGGTAATCAATGTAATTTTTTAGAGCATCATTCGGAAACTAATTTGGTGGTTCGTTAAATGCTACCCGTAGATAAATACCTGCAGAATACATGTTTTATTTTAAAAATAATGGGAAACGAAAGAAATGAGAATATATATTTTGCCAACAAATACTTGTATTGTGAAATCTGATTTTATGCTTTGAAATTCTTTCATTTTTGCTATTATATACAACCGACATTATTTTGCGGATGGTACGGAACCTTAAATCAGCGAAGTCCGACACGCACATGACCTGTTTTTTTTTGTATAGCTATGTTAAACAGTAAGATTTGGGATCTAAACCAACTAACTACCCACACCATCTATCCTTATTCTATAAAGAGAAAATCAGGCAACTTTTATAATTGTGATTCTAATACAGTATAGGTATTGCCGACTCTAACACACAACGGTCCATGATGGCGCAGCGTAGGACCAGGAGCCCATTTCTCGAAACTACGCTTGATCATCGTGGTCCATTGTGTGAATCCGGCATAAAGTAGACACTTCAGCATACCTACTAGATGTCAAGACGTCAATTCCATTTGCGGGGTTTATTTAACCCGTCCTCTCCCAGCGAAAAAAAATTCAAAACAAAACATTATTTTGTTATTCGGCCGGGAATCCCAGTCACCGGTAGCGGACTATCTATTTATTTATTTACTTAATTAATTTAATCATGTAAGTATAGTGCGTATCATAATGTTGTCCTCCACGACGATGCGCTCCTTCATACCCAAGCTTGAATTGTCTAGACTGCAAACCAATATGGCCCCTGAATTATAGGGCACCACTATACACAAACGTACAGATACACGTCTGTGAACCCTTAATTCATGGGCTCATTTTCCATTAAGATTATATATTCATGAGGTCGTACACTCTCTAAATCGAGCCAACGCTATTATTGGTATGAAGATCATGATCCGAAGTTCAAATTAGCTACAATAGCTTTCTAGAGACGTCTCGCGGGCCGTGAATACGATTTACTAGGTGATGAGAGGTGAGAAAGAACCTTTCTAGAGGCAGCACCATTAAGAATCTATTGTGCCTAAGAAAATCTTGATCAAGGGGTCAAATTATCGACAATAGCTTTAATGCCCTGCCACGTCTCACGGGCCGTAGATACGATCTGGGAACCCGGGAGCAGGAACCCGTAGGGTCCGTAGGAGTCTCGCAGGTCCACGTGGTACGAGAACTTGATGTCGGCGCGTGCCTTAGCCCAGTCGTGCGACATCCCCGACGCTGGCTGTCTGATCTCCGCCGCCGTTCCTACCTGTAGGTACGGAGAAAATAACTATGTTAATTGTAATGGTTAAAGATGCATACCTCGGAAGCGAACCCCGGGCCTCCTTCAGGATGCGAGGGTAACACTAGGCGGATGAAGTATAATACATACCTCATAGAAGTCATAGGTAACACTACGTTAAGGTGGCGTTCCAGTGGGTAAATTCGAGCTTGTATGAAGGAGGTGTCACTAGCTAAGTAGGTACTTACCGAAGCCTTATCCGACCATGATGGTTTTTTATTCGAATCTTATCAATTAGATCAGGGTTAGCCAACTAGCCATAATAAAGTTAAAAAATTCAAAATTATATTTTAAATTTAAGTTACCTTCCACATTCACTGGTCACAGCGCTTATTGCCAACTGGTTAACAATAAGTTATTGCTCAGTAAATGCTGTTTCAAAACTATGCTAAAGTGTGCATCATACCTGATATTTTGTGCCATACATATCAGCGAGTGCGGCAGTGGCCAGCTTGCCCATCTCCATGAGCACGCCGTCGTCGGCGAACGGCGCGTGCGCATGGGAGCTCGGCACCAACCACGCCTGCGAGTACGCATGCAATGTTATGTACACCTGTAATAAAGACTAACTATTAGACATTGTAAGGTACCGTTGGAAGGGGAAGACCCCGGCGAACTATTTTCGACAACTTCGACCAAATCTGAGATAATCTAAAGAAATTAGAAAGGTCTGATTATGAGTAAGAATTAAACCCAGGAGCATGTATGAAGAATGTCATTGCAGCGTTAAGGTAATAGTATAGTTGGTCCGATGAAAACAGCGTGTACGCTGGCGCTACGAAGGATCGTCCGTCCTAATACTTACAATCGCGCCTGCCCCCGTGCGACATTACAGAGGCTCTTATGTCTGACCTTTGACCCTTTGATTACCTACGCATAGTCGTTACCTACGAATCTCGGGTGCCGGGGTCAAATTATGGTAGTTATGTGGTGAACCGCTAAAAGCCTTTTTCTTTTCAAAGATCCGCAGTTTTATTTTATTTACTAATCTTGGCATCGATCGGATTCTTAATGGGTAGATACATGAGGTAATAAGTTTTTAATAGCTTTGAAATATGAATTGATATTAATACAAGAAACACTTTGTTCATAGAATAAATGGAAATTCTTAATACGAAGACGAAACTTAAAGAAAATGTCGACAAACGATGAGATAGATGACAATGCCAGTAAAAGAAAGTCATTGCTATGATTCTTCATTCTGATGGTTCTTTTCCTGGAGGTACTTAATTTTACATAGAATTACATAGAAGAACATTTCTTAAGTATTAATTACGGAACAAGTGAAAGAATTAAGTGGCACTGCCATGCCATTGTTCTTTCATAAACCCCTAAGTTTAACATGTTTCACTTAGAGGCAACTTAGAGGTAGGAACTCTTTCACGCTGTTCAGAATGGATTCCCAAATCAAAACTTTACGAGTAATAGGGAAGGTATCCCAAAAACAGGTTTTTCAAGACTACATAAGTATGCGTGTTACAACTTTGTAAGCGTGTTAGATTTGTATAGGTACACATTATTTTTAATAGAAAGGGTCAAATTGAGGGACGGATTGACGGACATGGAGAAACTGTAAGTGTAGGTGAGTCATTTAAAAAAAAGCGTAGGTAACTAACTAATTCCTCTACTTTTTATTTGGTTCTTTTGTGTATGTCGTATAACATGACAAATGACGATTTTCGTCACACAAAGAACCAATTAAAAAGTGGACTAATTAATTCCTTAACTAAGAATGTACGCTTTTTTTAAAACGACTTAGGTGCTTTGTTTTTTATGGAAACCTAAGTAGAAATATAATAATAATCAAATAGTTAAAGCGAAAACAAAATACCTATTCTAATTTACGTTAAACGATGCACACGATAAATGGTCAATTTGTGGGTACTCGTATTAATTGCTAGCTATCCAAGTCTACATCAGTGCACACAGTCACTAGAATAAACTTCACTTTAAAAACCTCAGAATGTGTTTATTTATTGTGTGCTCAATGGCCCAATTTACTCAAACCCAATAAGGTAAACATCCCAGTGTGATTATCCCAGTCCTTGACAAATTACTTATACTTAATTCCAATAATTAAGACACACTCGTTCGCCTTTATTTTATGAAATAAGATTCGAAGTGTCAATTAATGCACCAGTATCAAACACTAAGGCGTCATCTTTGTAGTTTACAAAGTAGTAGACACAACACAGCTTCAGTGTTTTCCGTATAGCAGTTACGCGGAAATGGCGTGGAACAGACTTAACGAAAAAGATTTAGGTACCTTGATTTGTCCCCTATGTTCGGCCAAGAACTCAGAGACGGCTCTGGTCTCAGGTTCGCTGAAAGGGTGGGGACCGGCATAGTTCTCCGCGCAGGGGTCTCGCGATGAGTCCTTCTCGCCCCAGTGATAGTCCCAGTTGCGGTCAGCGTCCACACCGACGCATTCCGTGCGGCCCCAGTTCCATGGAAACCTGTGGGAGTCATTACATCATCATCTCGATCATCGGCCTATTCTGATGGTTTCATGCATTTTCCCATAAACGAGAGAGTGCCTATCTCTCTCATGGATTAATCATGAGTCGTGCAATCAGCTGAGTCAACTACTCAAACAGAACAAAAACTGTAAACGCAAGAATCGCATTTTCCTAAGAAATCTGAGAAGCGATAGGTAAAAACTGTAATTAGTTAGCCATATATATTTAATGAGATGACTTATTAGGAAAGGTAATAATTATTAAAGCCCCAGTATGGAAAGAAAGAAACCCGTTCTACCATGGACCATTCAGAAAAAAACAGTACGTTTTTCGTTTAATTGTGTCGTGGGAAGTCTCGTGGGAAGCCAGTCCTGTCAAGCTGGTCTAATTTATTTGACAGACATTCCGATGTACAAATAGTGATAACAAGGATAATACTCATACATGTCAAGACTTAAATGGAAAAAGGATATACCCAACTGTGGGTAAAACAAATTGAATTCGAAGTTACAATACGAAGTGTTCGGAAGCTACGTGCAAATTTTATTGTCATATTTTCATGTTGCGGTTACTGTTCTCCATATAGCCTTTAAGTTTCAGTTTAAGATAACTTTAGTAACAAAGTGTGTAGTGTAATATTTAATATCTTGTTTCTATAAGTGAGTTTCTATAATTGGCTCCATGTTTCTATTTAAGAATCCAAATTGTTAAGTTAGCTGTTGAAACTCCTTGAATAAATAATAATATTTTTGTCATGACACCCAGTAGGTGAGTACTTGTCTACTCGATACGCAGCTAAGTATAACTTTATTGAAAACTGGTAAAATTCCTAGTTTATCATTTTCATAGCCAAAAGAAGTTAGAACAAATAATCTGTTTTAGTAGGTATGCCAATATACAAACAAGTCAAACGTCTTTGTCGAAAGATAAGGAACTAGGTATGTCCGGTAATAAACAGTTATTTAAATGGTGCCATTGTCGCACACTTTACTCTACTAAAGAGAAAACTTCGCGCCGACAGCATACATATTGTACATTATAGCATAGGCAGAAATGTGTCAGTTCAAGATAATAGAAAATAAATCATCACCGGGAGAAATTTTCATAATTGACTTAAGTACTTAAACACTTTTACAAAGCTAACCAGCCGATGTAATAGTCCTCGGATTGGTCTTGGAGACGAGACCGGGTTTTCTTCCACAGCCGGTCGTGCGTGTGGGTATGCTCGTAGCCATCTGGATTTAGCACCGGCATTATGTAGAAATCTGCTTGTTTGAGTACTTCGAGCTCTGCGCCTGATGATCGAACAAAATTGGTTACCAATGCCTATTTTAAGGCGTTTTACTGCATGTTTTAATAGATAGATATTCATGTTTCAGGGAAAAGGGTACAGTTCTGAAACCAAAGATCCCGGTTGTTGTCTTTTAAGTCTACTTCTTTGCCTTTATCAGGCAGCGTTTATGGCGACGCGCGCGGCAGCGTGATAGTGATACGCTGACTGGTCAGGCGACTAAGGAAACGTTTACCCCTGTATACCTACTTAAACACTACTGAGCAACGTCATCATGTTTGTGTTTGTTTCGACTTAGCAATAGCACGCGTCATCTGTTCATAAATGAGTCCTTAGATCTTCATGATGAGCTGGAAATAATGTTAAGATGAGGAGGTTTTAGGAGGGAACTTCATAGTAATTAGTACCAATAGTAAATTACCAAGACCCTTTTCCCCTTCCACCAAGGTGTGGAGAACCCATGTAGCGACGGCGGGTGCGATCCACTCGCGTGCATGAGCACCTGCCTCGAGCCACACCGCTGGCTTCATCCGAGAACGTAGCTGCCACTTCTTTTTTGGATCCTTAGAACTTGTACCCTTGGTCGCGGTTTCATTGGATGGAAGTGAAATCTGAATATGACAAAATATTACTCATAAGCTACTAGGAGATTAGGTTAGGGGCAAACTGTAACACGCTGTTCCTACCCGACAGTGGCATTCATATGTGTAGATGGACACGCATATGTGAAGAGTTAAGGCATACATATACGGATACTTAATAAGAGAACGGTTTACAATCGCTTGGAAAAATCACTATTTGCGAGATGTTACGGACTACAATTGGAGTCCTTCATCAGGTTCAGTGGTGTTAAGATTAACCGACCGCGCATCACTGTCAATCGTTGTTCTCTTATGAAGTATAATGTGTCGCGTTTTACAGATACTAATTCTCGTAATTAATTATGGCAATACCTTCACAGCCACCAAGGGGAGTCCCTCGGAAGAACGTCCCAGGGGCACCAGCTCAACAAGATCGGCATGAAGATGCTGCAAGTACTCTAGATACCGCAGGATGTCAGCGTAGCGATGGTAACGACGCCAGGTCATCGGGTGCCCTCGCAGCTGTTCTAACTCCAACCTTTGTTTCTTTGATAGTCGAGGATTTTCATATGTTATTGCTTTCTGAAAAAAAAATGTATTAGGTTACCTCCCCTGCCAGCACTTTTTTTATTAGCAAACCCCATAGTGTGGATCACTTGAACTTAAGTGGATTAATGTTGGCTAGGTTGGAAGTCTGTTAAAATATATTCTGGGCTTTCTAAAACCATCTTTTAATTCAGGAATCCTTTTGCTAATATCAAGCAAAGCTTTAAACTGATCATTTTTGATACGAGTATGATCAAGCGTCAAGAATTAAACAATAAATGCTTAATACCTGCAAGTCCCAAATAACCACATCGAAGTCAATTTTCGAGGATTTCATATGATCTTTGACGTCGACGAGTAAGTCGGGCGGCACCAGCACGTCCGTGGAACCGTTGAGCGAGGGTGTGGTCCACCACATCAGGTCGGAGCCCTGCGCCTCCTCCTGTAGGTCCAGCATCTCTCGAACTTTCCACTGGGCGTCAGGATATGCTCTGAGTAACTGAAAACCTTTGTAGTTTTTCTTTAACGACTTCTTGGCTGGTTTTTTCTCTGAAACAATATATGAAGTTAGAAAACAAACCGTGGGAAGTTTCAGTATTAAGGATGAATCACAGTAGACCGTTCCGAGTCCGGGCGGGCCCGTTTTCTAATACAGGACGCGCGACGGCCGTCGATTTCTTGTACCAGAAAACGGGCCGGCCCGGATACAGAACGGTCTAGCGTGAATCATCCTTTAAGCGTTATCAGCGCTGTTTTATATTACTCCGACACGATGTCAGTATTTATTTATGGTATGGCATTTTTTTCGAACCATGAGATTTTCGAGAACAGTACGGTTGCCAGATGTCGGTGACGAACCCTATACAATTAACATGCATAACAAAAATTTAATGCGATATCGCATCGGGAGGTTTTTAATATTGACCCGTTTTAGACCTAGTTGTCGGTAGGTTAATGTCAAAAAATCCGGCCTTATTAGTTATTAGTTTCGATAAACAGTGAACTACTCAGACGTTGTTAATCTTGCTGCACTTTTTAAATTGGATATGACTATGGAAATTACAATGAATTATTTTTATCAAGCAATATTGTAAGGCGCGGGCTTGTTATGATCTAATCATTGGTACGTTTAAGCAGGCGTATCGGTGTAATCCAGTGCGATCGACACGCGCACGCGCAGTACATACGACATGAAAGTAAGATGCACAGAATGGATTACTTTTTTACTTTCTTAGACAGAATAATGCGCGTTTTATGGATGCGCTCGTGGCCCAGCGAAGCCTGCGTATCGCTTGCGGTATCTAAGGTTAAGCAACGTGGGCAGCGGTCAGGACTTGGATGGGTGACCGCTTTGAGTGGTTACTAACTGAGCGCTCCCGTGCTTTGGAAGGCACGTTAAGCCATTGATCCCGGTTGCTGTCTATGGCAGCAGTCGTTAAGCCAAGTTGGAGGCCTTCGGGCGGCTTGAGAACTTCTAACAGTCAAGTTGCCCACTCACTTGACAAAGCCTAATCCCAATAAGGTCTAGTTTCCCCTCGGGGTTGGAAGGTCAGATGGCAGTCGCTTTCGTAAAGACTAGTGCCTACGCCAAATCTTGGGATTAGGTAGCGGCCCTAGGCATCCTTCAGGATGCAACTGTACTGGGATAACGCTAGGAGGATGATGATGAGACAGACTATGGATATGTTAGTTCGGTTTTCTTACTTTCATTGGCCACATAAGCGCCGTCGTCTTCTTCAGAGTCTAGCAACGTTTGAAACCAGCCGCTGGTAGAAGTAGTTAGCGGTGCGCTAGTTGTAGTAGATGTGGTGCTAGCTTGCTTTTTCTGCTTCGACTTATTTGTCCAACTTCCACCTCCAAACCAAGATGTCTTTGAATTCCAAATCCAGTTGTATATCCTGGAAATAAAACCTATAAAGATAAACGGCGGTGTTAAAATAAATGATTACATGAGGCCCAATGTTGAATCAAATCTATTTTGTACAACCACACGCCCACACGCAAACTTATACCTAGACTAGGTACTTAAGAAAAAAAAATAGATACTATCGGTACTTACCTATTATTTTAGTAACATTTAAACTAAGTATAGGTATCTTTATATACCTATACCTTTGCTAATATATATATCTAGGTTAATACGAGGGTCATGCATGCGCAGTTGAAAAAAAAGCTTAATTTCTCCTGTGGTCAATAGTTAACGCCTAAGTAATGTTCATGTAGGTTTGTTAGGGTTCCGTACCCAAAGGGTAAAACGGGACCCTATTACTAAGACTCCGCTGTCCGTCTGTCACCAGGCTGTATCTCATGAACCGTGATAGCTAGACAGTTGAAATTTTCACAGATGATGTGTTTTCTGTTGCCGCTAATAACAACAACTACTAAAAACAAAATAAAATAAATATTTGAGAGGGCTCCTATACAAAACGACTTTTAAAAAACCATTCATCAGGCGCTGGGTCTAAAAATGTATGGGAAAACTAAAATCCGACTCTCACTTGACCAAAATTCGGCTTGATATTATTTAACGTTATTTTATTTACGTTTTATAAATAAATGGCACGGAACCCTTCGTGCGCGGGTCCGACTCGCACTTGGCCGGTTTTTTTTTATATTACCTACATAGATTTATAGTAAGTAACGGAGACTCCGTTTATTCGGATTATAAGTACAGTCAAAATTAGGCTTCACAACTCACACCCCTTAAATTTAGTGATGTGGATGTCCACAGGACAGACACGAACCTAAATATATGTAGATGTATGCATGCCCCAGCAAACCTACCTTCGACTGTAATATACATACTTATTTGTTTCGTTTTATTAGAGTGACTAAAAACATATCTAGTGTAGTAAAATCAGCGCATGTACGAGATGTTTCGTGTACCTACATTGTAAAAGTAGAAAACCGGCATGTCAGTGGGGCAGTCGGTGCAATCTCCACCAGAGCCGAGCGAGAGCAGGGACAATTTAACTCTGCGCCAACCCCCATCGTCCCACCTTGTCTAACTAGTATGTTAAGATAGAGACGGTTGGGATTGACAGCGGGAAAACGAGCAGTAATAGCGCGTGAGAGCCTGCGCGGAGCGGCGTAGGAGCCGACGACTTTGCAGATCATTTTCCGCATTACTCGCTGATTGCACACGCGATAACAACCGGAAAGTCATTTGAAACTACCCAGAACGTCACTAAGATCCTTAACACTCTTTCTCTGTGCAGTTTTAAACATAATTTGAATACGATAGGTGTGTTCAATCCGCGAACAAAAAATATTAAGACTTGTTATCGGTACATTAACTAAAAGCATAAAGTTGCCAATGGCCTAAAGAAACGTTTTTGTTTCTAATATTTCGCAATGTTTTATTCATTCATTATATACTGAAGTATACTTGATATACTGAAGTATACTTCGTATTGTACCTACTCCTATTAACGATTTTTGGGCCAAATTTGATACCTACTGTTTTTTGTGCGTGCGTCTCGGTTTAATTGGCATGCCTAATTTGCACAACTTTAAATTTTGTATTTTTTGTAAAGGAAAATATATTAAAAGTTATAATTACACAAACTTTAATAAATAGGTACAGTCGAGGTTATTAAATATGTAAGTAACTATTCACTTTTTTACCTAATCGAATGCGTTTCTAACAAATTGTAGGCGACCGCATTAGATTACGTAAAAAAGTGTATAACTACATACATATTAATGACCTCGACTGTACTTATTATTTTTGAAAATGTATTTCTCTTTTAGCAGAAGTACCTACATTGGGTACCAGTTCAATCCAACCTACCTACAAACCAACCTGGTTTAGCTTGTTTCTTTGGTGTCTTTTTCACTTTGTCGCCATTGAAAAATGAAGATAACCATCCAGAATTCTTAGGGGGGCACGTCGTCTTAGTCTTCGTATTCTGTGTTGTCTTTGATGGCTTTGCAGTCCTCCGAGCTGGAGTGATCGGACGACGCGTGGGTGTTGGCTTTTTCGTGCGCACTGTCGGACGACGAGTAGTAGGCCGACGAGTAGTACTAGGCCGATGATACACTGGTGCAGAACCTCCTATCCACTGATACTGCACCCCTGTCCCGAGATCAGGCCGGTTATGCACTTTAACGGGCGGCCGCTTAGTCACTATGAAGTTAGTGTGACTTTCAATGTTGATTGTTGTGCTCTTATGTATCTTATTTTTATCCTCACTTATACTGTCTTTCACTGTTTTATTAACTTTGCGATATTTATCATCTTTCAGTCTCACTTTGGTCGGTTTAGGAACGCGCGGACGCGGTTGAGGAGTCGTCTCGAAAGACTCCTCGGTGTCGTCCCATATTACAAATGGGTCTAATGATTCTGAATCCGAGATATCGGAGGAGTAAGAAGGCAGGCGGCGAGCGACAACCGCGCACGCCAGCAGCGCAAGCAGCGCCAGGCGACGCGCCATGTGGCGAACGTGTGCGCATGGCGAGGTGCGCGCGCACTATACCGGATCAGCGCGCGCCTGCGGGCTGCAACCACCTTCCCTGCCACCGACATTGTAGCGACAATATCGCTTTCAACTCGCCTGCTAACACTAGGTCAACTTGTACTAGTAGGTTCTACTACATTCTTTACTCTCTTTAGATAAACTCTTAGGTACTTATCCTACTGTTTAGGTTGTTAGGTACCTATAACATTAATACCTAGTTTTTGATAGAAAGTATAGAAATCAAACTGCGCTTTACCGATAAAAAAAGAAAGTCTCTCACATAGCTATATTATGCTCATGCTTAGCTGTGTTTGAAAATAGTGACATACTACATAGGTATATAATTGTGCGTGAAGTAGACCATTTTCTATGGTCCATTTCCCGTGCCGTAGGCTAAAGGGGTGTTACTTCACATGCATATCATCAATAATGGTAGACTTGTTACTGGTGACAAGTGATTGCATGGTATGATCATTTGAATTATAGAGCTCAATTTTAGTTATTATTTGCTTTCCAAAAGAGAATTCAAAATCAAACTGGCACAGATTTGAGTAGATAAGTAGGTAGGTATAGAAAATTGCGGGTATTTGGAATTGTTCTAAATGCTTCTTTACTTGATACCGCTGGAATAACTGTGTCAGGCATCTCCGTCAAATCCGTCATCTCCCGAGCCCGGACATTTCCGGGCACACAACAAAACAATAGTTACCCCTCGCTACGCTCAAAATTCTATCTAACTTTGAATGACTCGCTACGCTGATTATTCAATTTTAGAATCTTCCGCTCGCTCGCTTAGGATTCAAAATCAGCACTCGCAGCAAAAACAACTTTTGCTCTCTTTTTGCACAAATAACTCTCACAGCTGCCGAATTGTTGCCGCCAGGTTGCCGCGAATTTGAGAAAGCACGTTTTGCAGCCGAAATCGCCTAAATTTTCAAAATAAAATAGGTACCTATAATGTAACTTGATGGGATGTCAGTATGTGACTTTATCGTTTATTTTATTAACGTTTCAACCGCAAATAAGATTAACGCTGATGGAGCCCCGATCTCTCCGGATCCGGACCCGCAGCCTCCTTTCCCTGGTAGGAACACCTATAGATAGGTTGGATCGGATCAAGCTTCACTTAATCAAACTCACATTTTTGTGGTTACATTTCTAGTCCTTATGGCTTTTACAAACGGAGTGATTTATTGTAACAACTGATATAAACGCATAGGTACCTAGGTATACAAGTACCTAATGTAATAAATATTGCTGCAACAATCAGTGGCGGCGCCGGTGAATTTTCGATGGGTAATAACCAGGAGCAAAACTTTACTACCGCTTAATTGTAAGTGTCATCAGTTACCTATTTATTGAGAAAGTTGCACAACGTCCGTAAGGTCCCACTACCCAGCGCTACCCTACCGTGACCCCAGGGAGGTGCTAAAAGTTCAACAAAAACTGGCAACCGTACTGACTTCTCGAAGATCTCACGGTTCGAAATAATCGCCATACGATAAATCTAAATATATATAAAAGAAGAAACTGACTGACTGACTGACTGACATATCAACGCACAGCCCAAACCGCTGGTTCTAGAGATTCCAAATTTGGCACGTAGGTTCCTTATAAGGTGTAGGGGTGCAAAAAGGAAGATTTTTTGAAAATTCATCCCCTAAGAGGGTGAAATGGGGGTCCAAAGTTTGTATGGGGAAACAAGATTAGTTAAGACTATTTTATTCGAAACTTTACAGGAGTACTCCTAACAATAAATGAGTAAACACGGGTTTCAAGTTTTTTCAAAATTCAACCCCAAAAAGGGGGAAATGGGGTGTCAAAGTCTGAAAATCGACAATGGGTATTATTTCTGTGGTTTATCGGGTCGCTGATTACGAAAACAACAATGATTTAGGTTAAGGGCCCCGGTAGCCCAGTTTAGTCATCCGAAGTGCAGTGAAAATAAAATATACGAAATTTATTTCCAAATAATTTGTTCGTCGTTCGTTGACGCGAGAAAACAAAAGAAAATTTTTTCACCGGAAAATGTCTTCGAATAATTCTTTCTCTTTTATTGATAAACTTACGGGACGGGATAATTATCCGACGTGGAGATTTGCGGTGCAAACTTATCTGCAGCACGAAGAACTATGGAGTTGTGTTGAAGGTTCCGGTACCGTAGACCCCAAGTCAGATACGAAAGCACGATCAAAGATTATCTTACTAGTCGATCCAGTCAACTACGTGCACATACAGGAAGCCAAGACTGCGAAAGAAGTATGGACAAATTTGGAAAATGCTTTTAATGACTCTGGGCTCACGCGACGTGTGGGATTACTACGAGATTTAATTACGACAACACTGAACGGATGTTACAATATCGAGGAATATGTCAGGTACGGCACACAAACTACGCAATATCGGGTTTAAGGTCGACGATGAGTGGCTCGGTACACTGTTACTCTCTGGTGTTCCGGAAAGCTATCAACCCATGATTCTGGCGATGGAAAGTTCTGGTGTGAAAATATCCGCTGACTCCGTGAAAGCAAAACTTTTGCAAGATGTTCGACAAAGCGACTCTAACGCTTTTGCCGCGAACTATGGACATGGTTCCAACCATAAGGGTTACACCAAGAAATACAATGAGACTCAAACAGGCAAGGGACCGCGTTGCTATACTTGCAATAAATATGGGCACATCAGCAAAGAGTGCAAGTCAAAGAATAAGAAGAAGAGTCAATGCTCAAGCTATGCAGCAGCCTTTGTGGCAACTACATCAAACGATAACTATTGGTATGTTGACTCGGGTGCTTCGGCGCACCTGACGAAGCACCACGACATACTGTTTGACATGACAGCTCCCTCAACCAAATTTATTAAAGTTGCTGATGACAAGTCGCTGTCGGTCAAGAGCTGTGGCCAAGTATCTCTGGATGTATGTAATATCAAAGGCGAGCCAAACAAAATTCTCCTCAAGAATGTCCTCTATGTGCCAGATCTTGCTACTAATTTACTGTCCGTGAGTCAAATCATTAAGAATGGTGGCCAAGTGAGATTTAATGCAAAAGGCTGTTTGATACTAAACAAAGATAATGCGATTGTCGCAACAGCAAGCCTGATCAACAATATGTACCGGCTGGACACAAATCAGCATCACGCATACATATCAGACGTTGACAGCAAGGACGCCTGTCTGTGGCATCAGCGCATGGGCCATCTAAACTTCACCGACTTGAACAAAATGAGAGAAGCGACTACCGATGCACAAATGTCGTCGAAAGACTCTGTCGTGTGCATAACTTGCTTGGAAGGGAAACAAACACGTCTGCCGTTTAACAAGGAAGGTTCCCGAGCTACTAAAAAGCTAGAAATCATCCATTCAGACTTGTGTGGCCCTGTGGAAACAAAGTCACGGGGAGGTGCAAGATACTTCATGACTTTGATTGATGATTACACGAGGAAAGTTTCCGTTTACTTTTTGAAAAGCAAGTCAGAAGCGTTCGAAAAGTTCAAAGAGTTCAAGAATGAAGCTGAAAATCAACTTGATTGTAAGATTAAGTGCCTCAGGTCAGACAATGGCACAGAATATGTAAATAAGGATTTCTCAGACTTCCTGAAGAGAGCAGGCATTGTACACCAAACGACCACGCCTTACACGCCTCAACTTAATGGTCTGGCAGAGAGAATGAACCGCACGCTGGTTGAGAGAGCAAAGTGCATGCTCCTGAACGCCCAACTTCCGAAGCTGTACTGGGCTGAAGCAGTGCACGCAGCAGCGTATATCATCTGCAGATCACCGACTCGAGCGTTGTCATACAGAACCCCTTATGAAATGTGGTTAGGTTCAAAACCAGATGTAAGTCATATGAGAACCTTTGGGTGTGAAGCTATGGTTCACCTGCCGAAGGAGAAAACAAAGAAGTGGGATGCCAAAGCCGAGAAAATGATATTCATTGGCTACTGTGAACATACAAGCGGGTACAGGTTCATTAAACCCGGCTCTAAAATTGCCGTGAAAAGTCGAGACGCTGTCTTTCTAGAATCTACCGTGAAAAGAAATTTCGTTCCGGTTGAATTAACAAACGAAAATTCCAGTTCAATAGATCAGCTAGAAGAAAGTAGTGATGAAGATACGTCCAACTATGACTCAAGCCAGACAGCTTGCGAAATGACCGCAGAATCCGAGCAATCTGAAGGGTCTGAATACCTGCCAGATAAGAAGAAAGAAGCCGAAACTGAAGTTCTGGATGAAACAAACAAAATGACGTTAAGGCCGAGAAAGCCAGCTAAAGCTAACGCAGAGATGCCAGCTATTTATGCTACAGCGAAGAGGCTAATTTAACGCCACTGACCTACCAGGGGACTGTAAACTCTGTAGAAGCTGATAAATGGAAAGTCTCAATTAACGAAGAACTGGAAGCTCACGAAAAGAACGGAACATGGACCTTAGTAGAAAAGGCAGCAAATGCAAAAGTGATCGGCTGCAAATGGGTTTTCCGTCTGAAGGACGAGCCAACAGGTATCCGGTACAAGTCACGCCTTTGTGCTAAGGGGTACGCACAAACTGAAGGTATTGACTATCAGGAGACGTTTTCACCGACAGTCAGGTACGATTCTATTCGATTATTGCTTTCCGTAGCTGCTCAGCATCATCTGAAAATGATACAGTTCGACGTAAAGACCGCCTTTCTTTACGGAGAGTTGCAAGAGAATATCTATATGACTCCGCCTGAAGGCTTAGACGCAAAACCGGATCAGGTATGTAAATTAGTAAAATCGCTTTATGGTTTAAATAAAACAGTCACCCCGCTGTTGGAATGAGAAGTTCGATTCGGTACTAAAGAAATTTAACTTTACAAAGTGTAATGCCGATCAATGCGTTTATGTCGGAGAAGTGAATGAAACTAAATGTTACCTCTTGATTTACGTTGATGACGGACTTTTATTCTGTGAAAATGAAGCTATCTTGCAAGATATAATCAAAAATCTCGAGTTACACTTTGAGCTCAAAACTTGTTCACCAACTAATTTTGTCGGCTTGCAAATAGAGAAATGTGAGAAATACATCTTCATTCATCAGACAAAGTACATCAACCAGATGTTAAACAAATTTAACTTGAACGATGCCCATCCTAGCAGTGTTCCTGCTGATCCACATGCGAGGCTGGAGAAGGATGAAAATGAAAGCGTGGACGACATTCCCTACAGAGAAGCCGTGGGATCACTGATGCACGCCGCAATCGTAAGCAGACCAGATATAATGTACGCCGTGAGCTTGGTGAGTCGATTCCTTAATTCTTATAATCAGAATCACTGGAACGCTGTCAAGAAAATACTTAAATATCTGAAAGCCACCAAGGACTTTGGTCTCTGCTATCGGTCAGATATGGCAAGCGAGTTAGTCGGTTACAGTGACGCTGATTACGCCAATGATCGTGACACCAGACGCTCTGTTACTGGATATGTATTTATGAAAAATGGTGCAGCTGTCACGTGGGCAAGTCAACGACAGCAGACTGTAGCACTATCTACAACTGAATCGGAATTTATGGCTGCCTGTGCTGCCACGAAAGAAGCCATCTGGCTTAGACAAATGCTGACTGACATCGGTCAGTTCAATCAAGACTCTGTCTGTTTGAACCTTGACAATCAAAGTGCAATGTGTGTGATTAAAAATGTGGACTATCATAAACGGTGCAAACATATTGACGTCAAGTTTAACTTTGTAAAAGAAAAGTTTTCTGAAAAAGTCATTACTTTGAATTATGTCAGCACTGATAACCAATGTGCTGATATGTTAACTAAGCCCCTGTCTAGAGACAAATTAGTTAAGTTCAGGCATGAGGTTGGTATGATCTCAAAAGTGGACATACATAACCAAACTTGACTTTTATATGTTTATTAACGGTTTACTTCTTTAAGTAGTTAGTTTGTTAATATGTTTGTACGTCTGTATTTCTATTTGTATTAATCTTGTTGAAAGAGGATAGCTCAAATTTGGTAGGAGTGTTAAAATAGTTTAAATATGTGCTATCCGCCTCAACCTCTTTGTTGCGTATGAACTGTGTGTCATAGCTTGACATGTTTACTTTATCGATTCAGGTGTCAATACGTTATGTTATATTATTTCTCATATATTAAAATATACAGTTTATCCCTTTAAAACTGCGTCTGTTATTAAAATCCAACGTGGCAGACGTGAAATACCATCTCCCCTGTCGGGGTGAAATGGGGTTGAAATGTCTAAATATCAATATGGGTGTCGTTTTCATAGTTTTTTGGGACGTTAATTACGAAAATTGCATTGATTTTAAGATTTAATATTGTGGACATGAACATTTCTAAATATTTAAAAGAAGAAACTGACTGACTGATTGATTGGCTGACTGACTGACAATTCAACGCACAGCCCAAACTGCTGGTTCTAGAGAATCAAAATTTGGCAAGTCGGTTCCTTATAAGGTCTAGGGGCGCACTAAGAAAATATTTTCCAAAATTCACACCCTAAGGGGTGAAACGGGGCCAAAAATTTGTATGGGAAAACAAGATTAGTTTAGATTATTTTATTCGAAACTTCACAGGAGTACTCCTAATGATAAATGAGTAGGTAGGTAGGGAAGGAGGAAATGTGGTCACAAAGTCTGAAAATAATACCCATGTTTTGATTTTCAGACTTTATGACCACATTAGAAATATCTGTCTCCCTTAAAAGGAGGTTAAGGGAGACAGATATTTCTATTCAAGAGTAGAAATCATAATCTTTTAGTAGTAGTAAGTCGTTGCCGGCGTAAAAATGCAACAATTATTGCAACAATTATTTTTTATTCTTTATTTATTTAAGCATTTCTTTAAAAAATAAGGGAACCTTCACCAAAACGTCGTATACCGAAACCTCCAGAATGTAACAAATTGTTTAGTACGCGGGCGAAGCCGCGGGAAAAAGCTAGTAAATAATATAATGGCAACTAATATAGGTATTTATGAACAACAAGCATAAGTATGAACAACAAGTGTATGAACTCGCACAAATCAAAAAATAAAATCTACGTCTTCATAGTCCTTTAAATTATCAGTTCGTTCAAGTATGGGGAAGTTTATGGAGCGGATGACGGTAGTGATAGGAGACTGGTCCAGCTCCAGCACTTGCACGTGGTTGACCGCGCGCAGCCAGCAGCCGGGCACGTACAGCGTCACCTGCGGGCCCGCCTCGGGCCAGTACCGGCCCAGATTGTGCCCGTTCACCCAGATGTAGCCCTGCCGACAACATATATGTATACGTACAATTCAGACCTGCGCTAGACATAAACCTAGATTCCTCACTCTCAACACAGCGCAACCTCTGGAACTTTGGCGACCTCTTACTTACTAACCACCAGGCCCCTATTTCACCATATTGACAATTGTCACCTGACAAAGACAATTCGCTATACATTACTGAGTCTACAAATACCACTTATTTATTTGTTTTATAGGTAATAGGGAGGGGGAGGCAGGAACAGACTAATACTTTTATGACTACGGGGTCTCCAGAAACGTATATTTACCTTTCCCCACGAAGTAGTATCGAAGAATGTATCATGAGGTTGTTCGTTTTCAGGTATGGTGAAGTAACCGTCAAAAAGTATTGGCCCTTCAATCGCTTGGTCCCCTTCGTCAGTCGCTGTGGTAACTACGTCCAGGTTTTGTAGTGGAAATCCAGTGACGGACCAAGAGCCGTTGAGTACCTTGCGATCTATAGTTACTTCACTGAGGATACCCTGGAAGAATTAAATAGATAGGTGTAGTAATGAAACCAACGTCGCCACTTCAAATCTTGAGCGTGGAGAGGGACCCAAAAGTACGAGTTGTATAATAACTGTGCGACTCATACAATTTCTCACCTCAGCAGTGAGAAAGTATTGAAGGAATAGCTTTTGCCTGTGACTTCGTATGCGTGGAATTCAGTTTCAAATGGAATAGTGTTTAAAAGGTGACATTTAACAATGAATTATATATTGCAAACCTTGTAATCATGAATCTCGGCTCCAAAGTTGATTCGTCCCTGGTTTTCAACGAGCAGTGATAGAACTGCGTTAGGTTTGGTATATACCGGCAACGTATATATTTTACTAGTCCGGCTTATTGCTCCGTACAATTCCTAGAAACAAATACCTATGAGGTATACATATTATAGTAGATAAAACAATATTAATTTTACATCTTTTCTGATTAATTTACAACACGCGCACCCAGCATCAGTTTTTCGACCCTGTACCCTGAATAGAAAACAATACACTGCTTTTTAGGACCTCCAATAATAATTAACCCTTACAACAGCACAGACTGATACGATCGTGCGTGTGCGCTCGGGAATAAAGTTATATACTTAAAGCACAATCATGCGGCTCAGGAGGAAGTTCATAAAAATGTCGATTGTATTACTGTTATGTTTTCTATTTATTAAGGGCTTTTAACACCTTATTTGGCGCTGAAATCATCGGAGTAGAAATAATGTATTTGACTTTGATGTATCAGGTCATGAAGAACGTGTGCACTGCAACACAGAAAATGAAGAAGAAGAAAAACATTTATTTATGACGAAACAAACATAAAATATAGAAAAAATAAAAATAACATTACAAGAAAATCGTCACAGAAAGGTCTCGCCTCAGCATAATGCCGGCAGGCATCAGGGGAGCCGGCAAAATTAATTTAGTATGGGAAGCGCATCGTAACTAACGATTTCTCAACATAACTTGAGACGTTGGTGCCGTTAATGAAGCCTGAGTCTTCTGGTAGATGTCGCTGTACGCCTCCCTTAAGGCGTTTATGTAAATGAAGGAAGGATTGAGGAATTTGGAGCCGGGTAGTAATCGCACCTATAGCTCAGTTGGCTAGAGCGACTGGCCGCGAGTGCCGGGAGGTCGCTGGTTCGAATCCTGCTCGGTGCCTAAGTTTTTCAATTTTTCCTTTATTTCTAAATTTGGGTGGTCCCTTGTTTCGCAGACAGAAATTTCATAAAATTTTGTTTCGCAGAAAATTTTTCATATGGTATTTGGTCCTTGTATTTTTACTTCGAATATTAATGTTACCATGACTATTTACTTGAATGAAAAATATTTCACAGAAACAAAATTCAAATAATATTATAATATATATTTTTTATTTAATACACATATTAAATAGTAAAATAATGTTTGGTGTTTCCTAGTTTCGCAGACAGAAATTTTAAAGAATTTCATTTATCAGAAACTTACATAAAATAGTATTTGATCCTCATATATTTATTTCGAATATTTTTGTATTAACGCCTATTTACTTCAATGAAACATATTTCACTGAAACGCAATACAGTGAATTTGAAAAATCAATTTCATTTTAAATCAATGAGCTTATCAAACATTAGAATTATGTCATTATTGGGGAACGGGACTTAATCGTGTACAATTATAACTAATTTACCTTTTAATTTTAATAATGTGTGAAAATCGTGTAAGTTTAAATCAATATATTAGAATTATGTGTTTCACTAACATTGTTAGTTCGGTGTTTTAATTTAAACGAAATTGTTAGAACCGTGTTACAATCAAAGCACAATACCTGCCAGAAAGTCCGACTTATATCTATCTCCATTCAAACTTGGCTATTGGGCGAGCGAGCGAAGCGAGCGAGCAAAACCTTCCGGGGCAAAACCGACTCTGTTAGGTTAGGTTCAGAAAACTAAGGCGGAAGCGAAGTGAAGCGGAGCTCCCGCCTTAGTTTTCTGGTGTTAGGTTTTTTTTATGTGCCTTGAAAAATCGTGCTTGCTTGCTTGATTGCATGCATGCATGCATGCAAAATATAGAAATATTAATTTTCTTTGTAACAAAAAACTATGATTGAAATTTCTATTTCTATTACTTTACGAATTGATTATTCAATAAAATAATAATATGAGATTTATTTTTATGAGAAACAAAATTCTATAAACCTCTTGTCTTCGTAATAAGTTTAACTAAACTAAATAATATAAGAATAATTATTATATGACTTGTAATTCTATGAACATGGAATATCGAAATATTAACAAATATTGTTACCAAAAATCTTTGAATTGAATTTATACAAAGTGACTATTCTACGTTGTAATTATTATGTGAAATGATAATATAACAAACATTTTCTTTGAAACGAAATTCTTTAAAAGTTTGTTGTCTATAAAACAACGTACAACCCTAAATTTGTAGTTTGCGTTAGCAGCGTTACTGCTTATACAAAATTAACATAATATATAATTTTATTTTAATAACTATCAACAGATATAATGAACGTTATCTATAACAACAAAATCAATACTTTTATAAAGAATAACGGTCAATTACCATAATATTCATTTTATATACGAGCAAAAGGGTGTTGGGTGTTATGTTATGTAATACTATTAATATTATACTATTGTGTGGTTATACTGGTTATATAAAACTGCGACCCCTACAGCACCCGAACCGAGCGAGCGGACCGAGCGTGCCGCGGCAGCTGCCGGCGAAGCGCCAGAACCAAACATTTTTTAATATCGACACGCTGTGTCGGTTATGTTAGGTTAAAATTATTATGCTCTTCATTTTAGATTGTTATGAATATTATAATTTTTAATCTGTCAATTGGTATTATATCTAAAGGACGTTATAGTTACTTTACGGACAGAAGTAGATTTTTGAAATTAAGTCATTCGTTCAGTATAATACCTATTAAGTGAAAGTTATAGGTACGAAACAAGCGTTTACAAAACGAGCATACATATTATGACTGTTATATGAAAAGTGCTATATCTCGTACCTTAAATGATAATTAACTTAACACGTTCTTATAACAACATACGTCCAATTTCACTTACACCGTCAATAAAAACGTGAATGCGATCCCTAGGTTTCGCAATTCCCAAAAATGTACCCTGCTCTGTCTCCCCCAATGTAGTCTCATACAGCATTAGCCCAGAGCGCTGTCGCAGTTTCTCAAACGTAGGAAGTTTTGAACCGACTACAGCTGGATACGTTTTTCCGAGACTTGTGCGCCCTTGTGGAGATAATAAGAGGATCCGCTTGTTCAAGGATATTATCCCATATGCAGACTTGTTAGAAGGTACCGGGGGCTCAATATCTCTCACTTGTGGATTATACTGAAATTAAAATTAATTGGAATAATTTTCCTAACCTTTCTAAGATATATACCTATCATCGTTATGAATATCAAAGCAAAGGTCAAATCATAATTCGTACCCTTGCTATAGCTTCGCGAATAGCGAAATATTTGGGAGTAGGATCACCCGCTTCATTCAAAGGAGCATCATAGTCATATGATGTAATATCTGGCTTATAAGTTTCTTCGTAGTTTGCACCTACAAAAATAACCGAACACTTCAATCATGGATGACCTTTGTCACACGTTATTTAAGGGATGACGAAACGTCGGACAGTGGAGGAGACAGTGACTAAGTTGTACCTATGAAATAAAATAAAATGATTATGATTTGAAAAATAATATTCAATATTGCGAGTAAAAACTTTCCTATCGTCTTTATCCAGTATGGCTTTCAATACTTAATCATGCTAAAATAATTTTTGGTCACGTCGGAGGCCGTACGAGCGTGATTTGAGGGCAAGAAATTTGGTACCATTGGTACTAATGCAAGTTGGAGGAATTTGAACCTTCCATATTTCAGATGCACCTAAATGGTTGCTAGCAGTCGCAATTCGCGATGCGGCGCTTTAATTTTAATGTGTAGATGCGCGCTGACCCTGCCTGTCAGTTCTATGTTTTCGAAAGAGCCTATCCATAGCTTTGAAATAATTGGCCTGAAATATAAATAAACAACTACTACAAACTAAAATTTATTCTGTACTGGACCATGCCAAGGCCATGCTGAATAAAAACTGTTTAACAAACCGGCCGTGAATTCGAAGTTGGTGCCACCGAAGAAAACGTAGATATTGATGTTGATGGAAGAGTTGAGCATGTCCTCCAGGGTGGCGACGACCTTTTCCGTGGTGACCCGCTGAAACTGCTCCCCCCAGTGGGTCAGCCAGCCGGGATAGAACTCGGAGTTCATCAGGGGGCCATGAGGCATAAAGCGCCTTAATGATCTGAAGTATCGCTGCATTGTATTCGCTGATGAATAAATACAAAGTTAAAGTTAATTTAGTTGTCATCGCAGAAAAGAAACGTTACTAATCAAACACAGACGACCTGGTTGCAGCGTTTGTAAACCTAAAGGGCTGGAAAGGACAACGGTAATCATTTGCTCGGCCTACCTATCGGGTGACAAGTGGATCTCGACGCAGTAGATCAAGAGATAACAGCAAAAAAATAAGTGATTTTATAACATTTGGAATTGGTATAGTTGTGTTAAGACTCGTCTCTGGACTATAAATATGCCAGTATGGCTACTGAGAGTCGTTGCGATTGTAAAGGGTGAGTCTTCTACACATGAATTGCTGATGCATTGCATTTTTTTTCTTTCAAACCCCATCATGTTGGGTGTCGTTGGATAGCTCTTTCAAAAATATTGTAAGGTTTCTAAACCCATTTCCATTGATTCAACAATCTGTTTGCATGATATTATGGTTTTATTAATCTGAAAGCGAAAGAGTAAACAACCAGTCTGGCAACACATTAGCAACTTCTATTTGGTCTGGCGTTTTCAGAAACTTTAAGCCGATAGTATAAGCTATTTAAATTAGTTTATTTCAACTTTTATAAAATTACTTGAATTTTCTGCTGGATTCAGCAACTTTTAAAATCAGTCTGGCAGTGTTTTAGCAAGCAGTAAATAGTCTGGCAACACTAATACAATACTATTATTGTTAATAATTCATGGCAAATAAAAAGAACAACTAGTTAGTATATTTACTCAATACTTGTTGTGTAGTATTACTTAATATTGTTGAATTTTTCACTAACTTTCAACCCCCACCCCTTCCAATCACAACGACTCTCAGTACCCAGACTGGCATATTTATAGCCCAGAGACAAGCCTTAACACAACTGTACCAATTCCAAATGTTATAAAATCACTTATTTTTTTTGCTGTCAGCTCTTAATCTACAGTGGCCAACTACGCCCGGAGACACAACGCAGAGCTGCTGGTGGGACGTGACGCCAACGCCCATCACACCAACTGGGGGACCACCATAATCAACGAACGATTGCAACGTGGTGCTGACCACGGAATAATAAATACCAGTGGAAATGGTAAGGGGGCGTGCCGCGCTATCATAAGTATGCGAAGATGCGCAGCTTTGTCTCAGTTCGCCGCTTTCGCTTGCGCGTGACAGTACTATGGGTACTAAGTGACGATATACATACTTATATAGATAAATAGATACTTAAATACATAGAAAACATCCAAGACCCAAGAACAAATATTCGTGTTCATCACACAAAATATCCCTGGCCGGGATTCAAACCCGGGACCTCCAGCTTCGTAGGCAGGGTCACTACCAACTAAGCTAAAGCAGTCGTCAAGAGTTGTGTCGATGCCACTTTTAATAAAATCAAAATTGCATAAAAATACTTATTGCGCAGTTTTAGAGTGCAAAAATTTATGATATTCTGTTTTAAGACATTTTAAATATATATATATATACCAAACAAAAATAAACTTTATCTTATAGCGATAAAGTTGATTTTGCACCATACGCCAAAGCATGCAGCAATCTAGAATATTCGCTACTCGAATGTATGTACGTTAACCTCTATAAAGTAGAGAAAGGAGAAAAAGTAGAGAAAAAAAACTGGCCAAGTGCGTGTCGGATCACGCACAACGAAAGGTTCCGTACCGACAACTACAAGTCCACAACCAAAAACACTATCCAATACCTTAAATTTAAAAAAATCGTATCTTCATAGGGAACTCACGGCACTTACGTCCTTTTGTTTGGGTAAGACAGTTTTTCAGTGATTACTCAAAATCCCTTAATGCCATCCTGTTAAAACCAAAAATCGTTGGTAGTATTTATTAATGTACATCTCCTCAATTTTTTTCAGAATTTTAATCTTACAGGTTTGGAAATTAGAGGGGGGGGGGGGGGACGACACCTTTTGTAATCAGAAATCGGAAATTATTTATTTGCATAAGACACAGTACAGAGATGTTACAATAAATTATGTTTCATGTATATAGCCTGCATGCAAGCATGCAAATACATATTAGTCAATTAAAATTACAAAAAAGAATTAAAAATTAAATTATCGAACATAAAATAAAATCAAATGTCAAATTGAAATAATAGTAAAGTTAACAGAATAGGCATATCACAGTTAAAAATGCACTATATATATAATTAAATAAACAATTATTAAAAATAAAATTATATCTAATGCTGGTGTTCGAGATACGCCTTTAGGCTGTAAAAACAATGATCTAAAAGCCAGTTTCTTAGACATCCGTTTAAAGGCGTTTCCCTACAGCAGCTTCAGTTTTTCCTGAAGATGAATGTAAATGATAATACACATGTTAAATACATTCCTCTTGTATATCATCTTGTAACTTCGAGGGTGATATAAAAGGTTCATTATTTTTACCCTGGTTTGCCTTTTAAGAATCTCGCCACGTGCTTTGACTTGACCGAGAATTGCAGTACGTGGCGATCACAAAAGATCTGAAATGGTCGCAGTGATACGAGGGCTGAAAAGACCGGGAAAGCCACAACACTTGAATAAAAAAAAACTAATCAAATGTGATTAACTAGTTCCAGGCTGACGAACCTAGAGACAAAAACTTACGATTACAGCTTTTTACTAAATATTACGTATAAAAACTTACTCGAAATTGCACCAAAGTCGATTGTGGTGAGGACTCCTGGGATGGCACCACTTTTGAACGACCTTGCGTTAGTCACATCGGTGGTGTACAGGAGGGCTTTGTCACGGACATACTTGAGCATAATGTCCCGCATTTGTGTTTTGTATGCCATGCTACTGCCGTAAAGGCCATATTCGTTCTCCACCTGTTATGTAAATTTTTCTACTGATATATATTATGATATTGCATTTGTAGGTATTAAGTTAGGAAAAAAACACGAATTTTATTTGAAAATTTATGCGATATGTGAATCAAGCTTGATTGCTGATGGACACAAAAGTCTGTGCCAGTTGGACACTGCCACTTGACACTGTCATTATTATGGGACATTATGCTCAATCATGTCGGTGACAGAGCCCTCCTGTACACCACCGAGACTAACGCAAGATTGTTCACAAGTGGTGCCATTCCAGGAGTCCACGCCACGATCGATTTCGGTGCAATTTCGAGTAAGTATTTATACGGAATATTTAGTAAAAAGTAGTAATCGTACGTTTTTGCCTGTAGATTCGTCAACCTGGAACTAGTTAATCACATTTAATTAGTAAAGTTTTCTTTCCGAGATGACAACTGAATTTACTTTAACTTTGTAATTTTCCAACAGCGAAGACAATGCGGAGATACCTCAGGTTATTAAGGGGCTTTATGGTTCATGGCCCCCTGATGAACTCCGAGTTCTATCTCAGCTGGCTGACCCGCTGGGGCGAGCGCTTTCAGCGGGTCACCACGGAAAAGGTCGTCGGCACCCTGGAGGACATGCTCAACTCTTCCATCAACATTAATATCTACGTTTTCTTCGGTGGCACCAACTTCGAATTCACTGCCGGGTTGTTAACAGGTTTCATTCAGCATGTCCTTGATGTATAATCCAGTACAGAATAATTTTTAGTTTGTGGTAGAAAAGGCATAGTATTATGGCACCATATAGGTTTATTTCTATTTCAGGCCAATGATTTCAAAAGGACAGGTTCTTCCGAACACTTAGAACTGAGAGGTGGGGTCAGCGCTCATCTACACATTAAAACGAAAGCGCCGCATCGCAACTGCCAGCAACCTTTAGGTGCATGTGAAATATGGAAGGTTCAAATTCCTCAAACTTGTGTTCCTAGTAACCAATTCTCTTGCCCTCAAATCACTCTCGTAGGGCCTCCGACATGACCAAAAATAATTTGACATGATTAAAGTATTGAAAGCCAAACTGAATAAAGTCGATAGGAAAGTTTCTACCCGTAATATTGATTATTACTTTTTCAAATAATTAACATTTTTTATTTATTTCATATATACAACTTAGTCAATGTCACCCTACACTGCCCTACGTTTCGTCATCTCTCATACAACGTGTGACAAAAGTCATCCATTATTGAAGTGTTCGGTTATTTTTATAGGTGCATACTACGAAGAAACATACAAGCCAGATTACATCATATGACTATATTGCTCATTTGAGTGAGGCAGGTGATCCCACTCCCAACTATTTCGGTATTTGCGTTTCGGATTCCATATTTATTTATTTAATCTTTATTGCAACAAAAATAAATTCAAGTACAAAAGGCGGACTTAATGCCATGAGGCATTCTCTACCAGCATGAGGCATTCCATATTATCGCGCCCGTGACATAAAACAGTGCTGTATCCCTTTGTTGTATAATCTAATATTTAATAACGTACACAAGATATAATGAACGTTTTCTATAACAACAAAATCAATACGTGTATAAGGAATAACGGTCAATTGACATAATATTAATTTTTATATACGAGCAAAGCAAGGAGGGTGTTATGTTATGTAATACTATTATACTAGGTATTCTGTGGTTATGTAGAATTACACTACAGCGCGAACCGAGCGAGCGAACTGAAGCGTGCCGCAGCGCAGCAGCGGCCGGCGAAGCGCAAGAACCAAACATTTTTTTTATGTCGACACGCTGTGTCGGTTAGGTTAGGTTAAAATAATTATGCTGTTCATTTTAGATTGTTATAAATATACGTTTTATTCTGTCAATTGATGTTCAACCATTTGAAGAAAAATAAGGGAAAATTTTATTAATATGGAAATTGTAGTCATTGCTCAGTTTACATTTTTTTTATTGGATACAAACCTAGAGATTTAGAGTTATCTGCGGGTTGTTACTTGTAGAAATAGGACTGTATTTAACAGGAAAAAATTAGAAAAAAGTAAATTCAGTTGTCATCTCAGAAAATAAACTTTACTAATTAAATGTGATTAACTAGTTCCAGGCTGACGAAATCTACAGGCTAAAACTTACGATTACAACTTTTTACTAAATAGGTATTCCGTATAAATACTTACTCGAAATTGCACCGAAATCGATTGTGTTGAGGATTCCTGGGAAGGCACCTCTTCTGAACAACCTTGCGTTAGTCTCGGTGGTGTACAGGAGGGCTCTGTCACCGACATGCTTGAGCGTAATGTCTCGCATTTGTGTTTTGTATGCCATGTCACTGCCGTAAAGGCCATATTCGTTCTCCACCTGTTATGTGACATTGTTTTTCTACTGGTAGGTATACCTATATTTGAAATCAGCAGATATTTTTTTTAATGTATGTATGTGATGGTACAATCACAGCATGATTGCCGTTGCAGACAAAATGGCTGTGTACGTGTCAGTTGGACTCTGCCAGTTGGACACTGCCACTGGACACTGCCTTTGGAAAGTGGACACTGCCACTGGATACTGCTAATCAAAACGAATACACGCAAATATGCGGCAACTATATTGGCTACTGATGGGATTGGCCAAGTGATGTCAAATTAACGCAAGCAAAAATCTAGCTTATAGTCAGAACTCTAAGTCGCAGTAAGTGGAGTAGATTTTGCTTGCGTTCGTTTGACAGAATTAGCTTTAGAGTTGTGGCCGAACTATATCTACATATGTGTATGTTGCTACGTAAGTGTGTTTATAAAGTAAAGTAACATACATAAATAAATGATAGGTATTAACCAAAAATTGCCGGCATTAGGTATCTAAATAAGTCAGGTAGGAGTAGAATTAGAAAATAATGGTCAGTTGAATGAAACACTCGCCTGAACTAAAATTATCGGGCCACCGTTGCCAAACAGTAGAGGGCCGAGTTGTTTGAACAGTTTCTCGAACCAAGCTTCTGTTTCAGCCATGAAATCTGTTAAAACACATTAAAATGTTGTTGGTTTTGTATGATGTTCCAAATATGTTTATTTTTTACATTATTAAATAGGGAATCGTACTGTTTATGTTACTGCTGTAACCTTCTAACACAGATAAGAAAATTTTCATAAATACATTGATGGTCGTAATGCTGGTCATTTTGCCTACGGTTTCTGGCTGAAATTTACAGGATTTATGATATGTGTGTAGATAAAATGATAATAATTATTTTATTAAGTACATATAATTATATTCTCGCATGATACAGATGAAACCATTGTTTTACCTGCATGAGTAGTCCTTAATTGTATTTTAGGATATTTTCCCAGAAGCCAATATGGAAAACCGCCCTGTAAAAGAGATGAATAGAAATAGTTTAATAGGCAGTGTTATTTTTATCATACACATAGGTATTGAGTGTCGTAGGTATAAAATAAAGAAAAAATCATAACTTGAAAATTAATAGCTGTCACTGCGCAATCTAATGCACGTCCCGTCCCGTCCTTTTTTTCTTCCACCCAGCTAAGGTGTAAATGTGCTTGTTTTACAATGTCCTATTATTTAGGGGTGCATTTATTTCTACCATTAGACAAGGATACCATTGTATAAGTAATAGTACCTACCTATTCGTATATTGTGTTGTGATACAACTACAAGTGATGTTATTTATGTGGATAATTAATTCATTATCACTATTGAGCGAGTGAAACGAAGGTCTCTGTTTTAGCTTCGGCAAAAATGGTTTCGTATGTCCGGTATTCCGGCTGTTCTCCTCTACCTACAGGTTGCATTTCTTAACCGATTCCCGTGAAATTTTGTGAGCACCACGACGAAATTGACTAAAATTGATTGACGAAAATTAAAAGAAAATTTGAAATTTTTTTTTCGTCAGTGGTCTGTTCTCTTCTACAGGTCGCATTTCTAAACCTTGTTTTGTGAGCAGGTTCGGTAACTCTATAATTTTTTTTGGCGAGTCACTTTTTGGAAATTTAAAAAAACAATTTTTTTATCATTGATTTTGTGTTTCTGCGGCCGAATTTCGATTTGTTCACCTCTAAGGGTTGCATTTCACAACCGATTCTCGTGAAGTATTGTGAGCAGGTTCTTTGATTACATAGAATATTTTAGTCGAGTAATTAAAAAAAATACAATGGTTTGTCCTCCCCTACAGCGTTTCTCAACCGATTCTCGTGAAATTTTGTGAGCTGTGCCCTTACCATGAGTTTGCAATGTTTGCATTACCGTACTCGCTAGCGACTGTGTAACTGTATACGATTTAGTATGGACAAAATCACAGCGCCACTGGCGGTTACTCAATAGAACTAAAAATCGGCATACTAAATCGTTTACGCAGTCGCTAGCGAGTACTGTAAGAGTTTTCGATACAAACTCATGGTACGGGTACAGGTTCGTTATCGAACATAGTTTTGGAAATTAAAAAAAAACACTCACAAGGTCTTCAGCTCACAGAGCCTACACACTCTGTACACTAGAGGCGGAATTAATCACTTAAAATTATTCACGAATAAATAGGTATATTAAATGTCAACAATTAGAGATTCAGATTGGTCGTAAAGTGATAGGGTAGTGAGCGTTTTATATCATGTTAAAACTATCGTATAATAAATTCATTGACAAAGTAGAGGACCTTCTGTGCCTTAGTACTAGATATACTTACTTATTCTGTGATGAACCAAAGTTATACGTCACCAGATCTCGTTCAGCGCAGATGTATGGTCCCGGACGCAGCAGAACGTGCAAACCTTCTTCCGCAGCAAGCCGCACAAAGGCAGCCACATCGCGGTCGCCTTCGAACGAGTACTGTCTCTCTTCGGGCTCATGGAAGCTCCATTCAACATACCTGACAAATTTACATTTAGAATACAACCCAACATTTGTACTATTAGCTTGGCATGGAATTATTTTAATCAGTCGTTCTTGGAGACAGAGTGGTGACCGAATCATGTAGACGAGTGATGTTCAAACATAAGACCATGAGTACAATCCCCAACTGACTGTTTACGGACAAAGCGATCAATATGTGAACAGTAATTAATTGTTAAGGCCATAAGGTTAATGATGACGATGATGATAGTTTAATCATAATACTGACGTTGACACAGCGTTGAGCCCGACCGCCTTCAATTTGTGCAAGCGATCTCTCCAGTACGCTGCAGGCACTCTGAAGTAGTGCAGAGAGCCTGATAATATTTGTATCGGTTTGCCGTTGATAGTGAAGTTGTCTCCTACTATAGCAATGCCAGGCTTCGTCTGCTGAAAGGTGAATGTATTTATTTATTTATCCATAGTGCTTTCGTTGCTTTAAAATTTACATACGTTTTCAAGCCACTGAGAGGACCACAAAAAGAAGTACACTTAGGATTACTCAGACTTCTTACTCGAGTACTAGCCGTCCTCTCCCGGCGAAAAAAATAAACAATGCCATTCTTTTGTTATCTGCCCTGGGATCCCAGGGACTGGTAGACGACGGGTTAGATAGACACGCATTGGAAAGTTAGTGTTAGAGTCAAAGAAGTGGTTTGCCATCGCTAAGTTACATGGCAACACTAAGTAACTTTTATACGACGTGGAAATTCCTCATATTAGAGTTATTTATTTATTTTATTTATATCTGGATCTCGGTAATTCATGATGATTCGTGGGAATACCTACACAACTACAACTTGTGCGGTGGATGATAAGCTGCTAGAAGCTCTGCTCCTTCAAGGCATTACCTCAGCGTTTCAATCTATGAGGTTGGCCAGCATCTCTATGCTCTAACAAAAACATGTGCGTTGGACACTATAAAATTATACTCGTATACCTACGACGAAACCACATGCGGATCAAAGGCGGCGTTAGGAGAGGGTGCCGTGGGCGACCGTCCACGGCCTCGCGGTCCGAGGCGCCTCGCGCCTCAAATCGTGCAAAAAGGGTTCGAAATTATCAAGCTAATTATGGTCTGTGATAATTATCCGATAATTATCCCTGGTATGGGTAGGGTAGGTATACGTATATTTTATTAGTTAAAGTTAAATTTATTGTCCTAATGTACTAAAAAAGTAAAATTAAAAATTTTAAAACCCTTCGACACACAAAATAAACAAAAAATAAGCAAATAATATTTTTCACTTCTCATGCTCGAAAAGTGTGTCATATTAGACTTGTGAAGCGGGGCTAAAGTAGTACATTTAAGCCCTAGGGAAAATATGTATACATATTTATGATTTACAAAACATTTTAACTTGACGAATCAAAATACTTCACCTATTAAATCCACCAATCACAGAACAGTAATTTGACAGATAAAAAAATATTTGGTGAAAATATCAACCAACCAGAATACAGCTGTACTAAAATCAACCAATCAGGAAAGACGTTTTTCAGTTTTCTAAAGATTAAGCGGTGTCTATGGTCAAAGCAAATGCGCCTCTTAAAAGAAAAAAAAGCGCATGCTGCATCTCTTTCCTTAATATAGCAAAAAGGGAGGCGAATACGCAAAGCGAACACGCACAGCGAAGCATGGTGCTGGCCTTAGAAAAAAAACATGCTGTCAAATTAGACATACGCCCAAGAGTTAAATTATTCATTTTAGGTAGATAATTTGTGTTTATCTACACCCATACAGTAAATCCTCTTTTATAAGTTCAAATGCCGTAGATAAGACCCCGCTTTATGATATACTGTGCGGCTGTTGCGTGCGTCCCCTATTAGATCACGAAATATAACACTTAAATGATATCACGTACAAAATTAAGACACAGCTGCGGGCTGGCGGCGGAGGCGCGGGCCGGCCTGTCGACGCAAACATGGCGCACGCCGGCGAGAAGTGCCCACACGAAACACATGAAAGAGGATTTAATATATGGATGTAGATAAAGTAGTGTATGCAACTGTACATAATTAGGCATTAAAACACTCGTGTGACCTTATTATGAAACTCGCCTTCGGCTCGTTTCATAAAACACACTCGTGTTTTAATGCCCCTCATTATGTACCAGTTGCATAAACTACTATTTTGTGTTTTCTCGCAATTGAAAGCCATATTACCACTCGAACAATTTTCCCTCACTGCGTTCGGGAAAATAACTATCTCGTGGTAATATGGCTTACTTTAGACCCTTGTCAAACAATCTACTATGAACTTACATAATATACTTATGTGGCGATAATAATAATAGATTAAAAATATTATTTGTAAATTTTCAGAGGTTATTTTTTGTGACGGGGGGTTTTAATAGTAGTTTATGCAACTGGTACATAATGAGGGGCATTAAAACAGGAGTGTGTTTTATGAAACGAGCCGAAGGCGAGTTTCATAATAAGGTCACACGAGTGTTTTAATGCCTAATTATGTACAGTTGCATACATTACTTTATCTACACACATATTATAAGTACTCTAAGATGGGTTCATAAGCCGAAGGCAAATGACCTGCATTGCTACCAGTGCTACCGGTTACATATTTATAGTAGCCGGTATTATATAACATTTGAAATCCTTATCCCCGAATTAGTCAAAATCAAGTAGGTATAATGACGATTTTTGGAAAAAAAAATTTTTTCTTAAAATTCAAAATTAATATAAAATTTGAAATCCTTACCCCCAACTTAGTCGAAAACCAGTAAGTATAATGACGATTTTTCGAAAAAACAAAATTTTTTCGCTGTAAATTCAAAATTAATATAAAATTTTAAATCCTCATCCCCAAATTAGTCGAAAACGGCTATCAGGAATCTGGAGAAAACGGGGAATCACGACCAGGACGAAGATGCGGCTGGTTCGAGCACTTGTATTTCCCATTTTCCTGTATGGTGTAGAGACGTAGACCATTCTAGCAAGAGAAAGAAAAAGGATCGATGCATTCGAAATGTGGTGCTGGCGAAGAATGTTGCGAATACCGTGGACTGCCAAACGCACTAATGTATCGATCCACACGCAACTCCACATCAAAGATCGCCTATCCACTATATGCCACCGCCGTATTCTTTCATACTTTGGCCACGTTACGAGGCGCGGAGACAACAGCCTCGAGAAACTGGTCATAGTTGGAAACGTTGAAGGTAAACGCGCCCGTGGTAGATCTCCGACACGATGGACCGACCAAATCAAGGATAAGACCAGCAAGTTCTACGATGTGGTGCGGATGGCCACCAACAGAAGCCGATGGAAGCAAGTCGTGCTGTCCAGGAAGACTACAGATAATCACGATCTTCAGTCATGAAGGAACGACTACAAAGAAAGAAGAATGATGTTCAATTAATAATATTACATTTGTTTTAATATAAATCAATACACACTCGTTAAAAATTGAATTTTTGGTACTATTCTTAACATTCAAATCCAATTTTATTATTAGATTTACGCATATTGTACGCACCTATGATCGTCAAAACTCACCACCAGTTCACGGTTAGAGAAACTAATAGGTCCAATAGGTGTTATTGCACTATTGATACTTCACGCTATCATGACGGTTGACGGTGTTAGGTTGCGTTTCCACCAGAGATGTGCGAGGATGTGTTTTCATATATTTGACACCTCGCTCGGCGCGTTGCGAGTTGCGAGGTTTTAAATGTATGAAAACGCATCCTCGCACATCTCTGGTGGAAACGCAGCCTTAGCGGCGAAGATACTTAGAAGTCCACTGGTAGCTTAGACTATTTCATTTTATTGTAGCTACTTAATACAGATCGTGGCAGCAAGCGACACAGCCTCCCCCTTTCGAAGGCCGGAGCGAGAATGAGTGCATGTACTTTTTCTCGACGTTTTGAATAAAATGTGATACCTAGTATCAAAACGAAAGATTGTATTGGAATTTCAAACGTCCAGATATTAGGTAGGTATATTAAGTATTACCAATCTTTTGTTCAAAGAACCGTGTGAATATTAATTGTAGTTTAGGAGTAGTAGTAATTTTTTTTGACATAGTATTTAACTAATGTTCTAGAGAAAAATCAAACGTCTAAATTATAAAGGAAAGATTGATTTTTTTTCAGATTTTTTCACTGGCTCAATTCAGAGCCTTAGCGTTTCAAAATCTAGCATCTGGGGCATACCCCAGCCTTAAAAGCGGGGCTCCCGGCCTTCGCCAGCCAGTACAATCCGCACAGCACCAGCAGCACCCAGCACATGTTGCCTCGGCGCACATGCATCATGCTCGGAAAATTCTGAAATAGGGATGATACATAAGTTAAGTACGGTTAGCCGCACAAGGTGCTTAACACCTTTGTACCTTGACGTTTTAACTTCACATTTGAAATGTCATACAAAATTTCTTAACGAGCGAAAGCGACAAATTACCAAAGTGTCCAGCTACTTATGAGGCCGACTGTACAACACCAAAAATGTGGCTAACTAAATATTCAATAATACTCACAAATGTGTGCAGGAATCGAAAAAACGGCATAATATAAGAAAAACTAATCAACACTATAATACACATCATAAAAACCTTCAATTAAATATTCAAAATACCGCGACCGAATAACCCAACTTAATTAACTGCCAATTTATTTAACCATTTTGACGCCAACGACGTATATATCCGTCATGGCTGCGTGTGATATCAACCTCCATTTCTATAGGGTTCAACTACAACGGAGTTAGTAGCCCATCTGACCAAACTAAAGTAATCAATTGGTCAACCAATCGTTTAATGAAGGTTTTTCCATTCGTACTCGTATATGAGATTAAAAATTTGAGACCTTTAGTTTGTCAAGTTATTGTATAATGTCTTATTTGACATTTTCTAGTGCTGCGTCAGCATCCGGCTCAGCCGACGACGGTGCCGTGGTTACAACTGCGAGTTTGCACAGATTTACCGCAGCGGCTGCCGCGAGTGCCGCGTGTGCTGTGCTGCCTGTGTTCAACCCAGCCGGATGCAGTTGAACTGTACACTGTACAGGCAAAACTGCGCAGGCCTGCGTAGCATACCCTAGTGTGTATGGCCATCTTAATATTTTGTAACATAGTTTGCTGCTCCTTGACTTCCTTGAGGATTGAAAAAATGTGGCCAAACATACGATTATATATTATATACAATGTGTTACCGGCATGCGGGCTTTTATTTAAACTGGGTATTTAAACGTAGTTACTTAACTTAACCATGCGCTTATTTTCATTATTAAACCAAAATTTCGACTTAACTTATTTTCTAACATAATTTTAATTACCAGCAATGTACTGCTAACTGCTAAGTAAATTAATTAACAACTCTTAGTGTTTTGTTTACTATGAAGTTATATTGAGCAGTGCACGTAGTACATTGCCGGTGCGGAATTAGGAAATTTAATTTTGCAGTTAATTCACGTACTTAATTATGATTTGCTAATACTTGGAAATAATTGCTAATGGAACATAATATCAGTTTCATTTAATGCCCGCTTGCCGGTAACGCGCTGTATATTCCATCGTTAAGTAATTTAATCCAAAATTAAATACCACGTTCACAACGCTTTTAAAATATACCTGCCGCAACGGCATGGCACTCGGGGCAATAAAACGTTTGCCAGTTCATTGTGTCAGTCATTGTGGACCGGACCTTTATTGCCTTGCCTGAGTACCATTATAATAGCGGATTAGAGAACGGTCCGGTTTTTTTTTATACCTAACTACTTAAATGAAAGACATTAATATAAACGCAGAATTTAGGCACACAAAGTAACGACGCATTAAGTAAGCAAAATTGAGCACTATAGCTAAGCCCATAGTTCGTTATTATAAAATGATATGTATGTTAGTCTTTAAGGAAAATGGCATATATCTACGGTCTAACTGTGCAATATGATTTACTCTAGCACCAATCATAGTAAAGAACCGTTAAACAGAAATGTTGTCAAAAATAATTATGGACATATTACCATGTTTGGTATTATAAATTAGCAATTTTCATAATTACCCAACATTCGGATTTACCCGAATGCACATACCTATTTGTATTATGGGCCACAGATGCCTGAAATAAATGATTAAATAAATAAATAATACCCGGTTGAATTCCCTAATGACAGCTAGAGAAAGTAGAGAAATGCAGGCCTTACAAATCCGGTCACTGTCAAATATATATAGTTCTGTACTTTTCAGGGTGCTCAAAAATGTTTGAAGATGCACTCAAACGCCTTGACAAAAGTCGTGTTCGTGTTGAGATATTTGTGATCTATCTCGTTCGCTCCAATATATCTGATGGCGACTGTATACTACAGAGCACCGAAAGCATCATCGTCATATATCCGGTCCGGATAATCCGGATCAGACCCTATTGCTGAAAATCTATCGGAAAAATAGTCATCAATACGGTAATCAATGCGGTAACAAAATAGTCATCAGTAATCGACATCGGTAAGTACGTGGAGGTAAACAATTTATTGTAGCAGTGTTAATATAAGGGTTACTATAGTATAACTGTACGAGTTGTGATATTTTATCACCCTCGCTATGGATGGTCAGTTTCCGTGATCTATTGGGTTGGGTAACCTAAGCCATTGACAATTATGAGCTTGTCATGAGAATATGATACCTATCAAATCTATGTTGACTTTGCAATCTCCGCGCGTACAAATGTTAATGTATAGGTACCTAACTATACTCGTAGTCTATAAGTTAGCAAAAAATCAATCCCATCAAAAACATTACATGTAAAAAATGCAAGTCTCGAAACACATTTCTTCTACAACAGAAAAGTAATGATACCTATGTATGTAAGTAACTGTTAAACCAAGTCGGTTATATTTTAGTCAATAGTACCGGAGCGGTGTCCACAGAACAAGATTTCCACCGACTTGCATCGGCATTACTTTATTTTTTAGAATCTTTTTAGAAACTTGTTTGCCACCGTCATTGTATAAAAAAGCGGCCAAGTGCGTGTCGGGACACGCACTTGGCCGCTTCTTTATACAATGAGTCTTTGCGTTTTCTGCATCTTGGTAACTGCGCTGTTGATCTGGATACGGGGCCACCGTACTATGGCTTCGTAACTTACCATGGGCAGTATTACAATTTTGTATAGCCACAGTATTATGTAGGGTGCTATCATCAGGTTCAGTAATTATTTAACTTCATTAAAATGCATATCATGCAATAGAAATGTATTTGTTACAGTTTTCGTTTAAAAGGTAAATATTATTATTATTATTAAACTATCATTACTCACTGCGAATTTCTTAAATGGGCAACCCCCTATTTTTTCCGGATCTATGTCACTTTAGATTTTCTGACTCAGAAAAACGAGTACCTACCTACTATTGATTCAGATGAAGAAAAAAATGTCCTTGATTTTCCATATAAATTTTCTGTATCAGTTTTGTAACGAGCCATAGAAACTGTATGAAAAAAGCGTCACAAAACTGCCTTTTCTTTTGGATGACACTTTTTCTCTTCGCGGGAATTGATAATACCTACTCGTGATACTAAGTCAGAAAACCCAAAATTACCTAGAACCGGAAAAAGTAGGGTTCACTTTAAAGTGAAAATTCCCAAATATACTTATAATAAACGCGTACCTCAGTGATTATGGAGGTGTTTGGATGTTTAGATGTTTTCAACTAAATATGTCTAGTATTCAAATACCAGCTAATACTAAACATTAACATATAAGCTACATTACTGATAAGTATATCAATCACATTGAGTGTTTGTTGCATTACTTGCTAGTCTTAGAAACAAAGCCATTATTTTGTCATAGTACAGTTTCAGATCCTCGTAGTTACAGCGTACTTAACTGATTATGATTTTATGAGTGATGGAATGTTAACTTCGCACTTGGCCGTTAAATGTGCGCCTAACTTCCGATCAATCGTCCGCGCAGGCCTATCACATAAGTGCGAGAGAGAGGATGTGAAGCGAACAATGTTAGAGAAGAAGCGAGAGGAGGGTAAAACCAGTTCGTATTGTGTTGATAACGCGAGTAGGAACATCTCGAGCCGGCCCACGGCCTGTCGTTGTGCAGACCTCGACAGCGCCGGTCCGTTTTCAGCCGGCTACACCATAAAACACGTGGCCTTTGCAGAACCTACAAATCAAGTAAGTTTCATTAGCTCATAACATAAAATAGGAGTTTTAATTGTCTGTATTTAATCTGTGATTTTCTTTTATTACTAACGCATTGTTATTTAATACCACGTGGGGTTTATTACGTAGCATAGGTAGGAATTAAGTATACTTAGATCTCCTTTAACAACAGCGTACAGTACGCGGAAAGTTTAGCGCTGCAAATTCGTGTCATTCACTTTATTGAGAAGCGGCTTTTCAAATTTTATTGTTTTTTTATTTAGGTATGCTATTATAGGTATATGTTATGTAGGTACATATATTTAGGTTGCGGTAAGTATGTTAACGTCGGTGGTAAACATGCTTACGGCCCGCCTGATAGTTACCGATCACTGTAGCCTATAGACGCTTGCAACTCCATGGGTTTTCGGAGTTTTCAACACGTCACATGAAACTTCGGTATTTCATACTGCTAAGTAATGAAAACGCTTCTAAGCGTTTTTAAATAATTACATACATATACCTAACACTATCTCACCGAGCTCAGAAAGCCTATTTATCGTTCAAAATGGAAGTGATTTTGAAAGTCGAACGTAACGCACTATCATTAGTTCCTACTTTTTTCTATAAAGTAGATCATTATCATTACTAAGTTAATTTCTCAATCAAATTGATAAAAAGTAACTCAAAATAATAAATAATTACATAGAAGTCTTCAAAGTTTTAAGAGGGGGCATAATCTGTACATTTTCCGCAAAATGCTTTTTTTTGTATTGGAAAGATCGTCTTTTCATATATGGCCCTCGAAGCCCGTGACGTCACGGATCTGCAGCGCTGTCTCTCTCTTACTAGCAACATTAAAACGGTTGTAACTTCGTTATTGTTCGAGTTAGGGATTTAAATAGGTTTTTCACCATCTGGCATATTTTTTGCCTTGTTTTTTTCGAGCACCTAATAATAAATTTTGAGTTAATAATCCTATTACTATTTTGTGTTAGATTGTTGCTTCCTTATTATTGTTTTTCTTATGTCAATCGATTTTAATCGATTATTTTTCTTTTGGAAACAATATCAATTATCGAAAAAACTGTATGCAGTGCTGAAAAATCTGTTTTGATTGGCCTCATCACTATTTTAGGGTTCCGTAGTAAACAAGGATCCCTTATAGTTTCGCCATGTCCGTCCGTCCCGTCCGTCTGTCCCCAGCTTAGCTCAGTAACCGTTAAATTCTAGAAAGCTGTAAATTGGCATGAGTATGGACTCGTATAAATATATCAATGACGCCGACAAAACGGTATAAAATAAAATCTTGAAAAATATATTTTCTTAGGGAATGTAGGTAGGTACCTATCATGTCACCTATGTAGGGGAGGTCCCCTACACGTAAAACGGTGGTGCAATTTTTTTTTTCACCTCACTTGTTCGGATCTCGGAAAGTCAATTTTTATTCTTTAAAAACAGATAGCAAAACGACATTTTCTCCACAAGAGTGCAAAAAATATTTGAAATCCGAACGTGTAGTTACTATTTTAAACATAACAAATAAAGGTCAGTCAAGCCAGACAGGACAATTTTCGGCCATCTGATTTCTTATTTATTAAATTGTCTGATCACACTTCTTTTTGCGAAGAACAGTCGATTTCGACTAATTCAGGGATAAGGATTTAATTTTTTATATCTATTTTGATTTTTAAGTTACAAAACTTTTAATAGTGAAAAAGCATTATTATACTCATTTTCGACTAATTCTTGCGTAAAGTTTTCAAATTTTATATCTATTTTGAATTTTTATTAATAAAATATTTATTGTTTTGCGAAAAACCGTCATTTCTTCTCGATTTCGACTAATTCCAGGACAAGGAGTTCAAATTTTATATTTGTTTTAACTAATAATACTGCTTTATTTTTATTTTGCTCTTTTATTTTTATTTTACTTTTTTCTCATTTTTAATAAGTTTAAATTTTTTTAATTTCATTTTCCTATTTTTTTGCTTTTTGTTTGAATAATTTATTGGTTTTTATTTCACTTAGTTTAATTTTTACTTATTTTTTGTTTCATTTTACTTTTATTAATTAATTTATTAATTTATTTATTTATTTATTTAGTTTAAGGAGTACCAACAGCTAATAAAATTAACATAGAAACTTAAGTAGTAACAAAATAGTATTTTATACAATCGTTATATAATGAATGCTTTTTTAGTCGAGAACCGCGTTTAGACCACGAGGCTTGCCGAGTGGTCTAAGTAAGGTTCGAGACTCAAAAAGCTAATTATATAACTATTGTATACAATACTTTTTCCCAAGAGTCCACGAAAATAACAAAATAACAGAAAGTTGACGCTGAAACGATCTCATTAGTGCATGTAGGTTACACGGTGATTAATAGCACGTGATCTGCACATATCACAATACGTATCACGTGGGTATTGATGAATATTGAAAACAAGTCTAAATAATTATGAAATTTACGATAATATCACCAGTATTGTAAATTTGTAATAAAATTTCTCACGGGGCCGGTGCCCTGTTAAGATTGAAAAAAAAAAATTATCCGTCCATGCCCGCCTTTGGCGTCATGTCAAATTTCGACCAATCACGACGCAAGAGAATTTAAGTTTTTTTTCTAATGATTATGGCCAGAGGGCCTACCGCGAATCAAAAACGGAATAACTGCCTCTCTGTCGCACTTGCATATTGGAGCAACAAAGAGGGAGATACTTCGTTTGTGGTTCGCGGTAGCCCCTCAGTATCCAGACGACCGTTTAAGTAGGTAGACAATTTGACAAGTGCATTGACGTTTTTACGTTCAGAAGCGCGGGAAGCACTATCAATGTTGAAATATTCATAAAATGAGCCTCCTTAAACTTAATTTTTTTCATCAAATTACGGCGTTCTATTTTTGAATGATATTTCGATTCTCCGCGCAGTTGTACAATAAAATATTATATTACTCCATAGAGCATAGACTTTTAGTTCAGCTTAAAATGTATAATATTGTGCAATGGTCTATGAAGTTCTAATTGTAATATTGTAGTCGACGAGTATAAAAAGCCAATTATAGGAACTCACAGATAGAAGCAGAACAAGAAATTTAACAAAAATACTGCGCACTTATTCGCACTATGCTATTCAGAATATAATCTAAATTGGAATAAGAGAACACAAAGAATGAATACAACTCTAAACATAAGCTAAGCTAGGTTATATAATTAAGTTCAGCTAGTGACAATAATATTCTGGGTTATAGGTATAATCATGCTCAGCTAGTGACGCTAAGTCGCATCCTGCTGCTAGCTACAACAAAATAAATAACGAAATTAGATTCAAAGTGGATTGAAAAATAAGTTCGCTAATCTTCGCCTCACTGAAGGAATCGAGCCATTAAGCGGGTATTACACTGTCCTGAATCAGGCGTCCTAACTAGTGGAGGGGAGTTGAAGAATCTCGCTCTAACGTATAGGTCGGAACCCTTCTAAGTGTCCTGAATCCAGGACAGGGTAATACCCGCTTTAAATACATCAATATCCAGATCTCTTGAAATAGCGTTTAGATTATATAATATATATTTCCTTATTCAATTATTGATGTAATTATTATTATATTATATTTATTTTACAATTTTTTAGTATTTCCTCGATTTAGTGAGGTGACAAGATTTGGGTTACACACGGATGCAAAGTTATTTTATGTTCCGTGTGTTGCAAAACCCGCTACGCTCAGGATTCTATTTTTGAACTCGCTTCGTTCAGGATTTTATTGTCTCCATAAGGGACTCTATTCGCTAGCTCGTAGTTCAACCCTAGAATCCATTCGCTATAGCTCGTGTTTCAATTCCACACCCGCGGTTAAAATAATAAATAAAGAAAATAAATATTTGTGGACAATCTTACACAAATCAACCTAGTCCCAAACTAAGCAAAGCTTGTACTATGGGTACTAAGCGACGATATACATACTTATATAGATAAATATATACTTAAATACATAGAAAACATCCAAGACCCAAGAACAAATATTAAATGCCCCGGCCGGGATTCGAACCCGGGACCTCCAGCTTCGTAGGCAGTACCAACTAAGCTAAAGCGTCGAAAATACAACGTGATACAACTTTGCACCCTTGTATAACAAATAAGTATTTATTCAAACCTCATCATGTGGGGTCTCGTTCGATAGCTCTTTCAAAATTATTGTAACTTTTTGATTCAAGAATCAGTTGGCGTGATAAAGCTCTAAAGTGATAATTTTTGTTATGGTCAAGTGTCCCCGCTAACCGGTGGCTATTAGGCATGTGAAAAAAATCATGGTATGTAGTAATATATTTAATCAATTTAAAAGGAAAAGTATCACAGCTAAATAGACATTACTAGTTAGTTAACGTAATCGTAATAGTCGAACTTAAGAAATGTACTTTCGTACAATTTCCAATGATAGGTACCTTAGATTGTTACATGTGTCAAAAACATAGTAAATATAAGTTTGCGAACTGTTTAGTACACATAATGTTACGGGTGGACAACTACGGAACCCTATATTGCGAGTGGCCTGACACGCACTTGGCCGATTTTTTGTGATATCTGTTGTGATTTTTACTGTAGGTAGGTACTGTGTTCTTTTGTGTGCAATAAAGAGTATTTGTATTCATAGTTAAAAACACTGTTTATTGCGACACTTAAAGACAGGTATTCAAAATTACAAAATGACATATATGCCTATTATAAATTAATCTTAAAAATAAAATAGAAACTAACATATCATTACAAAAAAAAGAAAAAAAAAACATAGTTCCACTGTTGTCCATTTCAGATATGCCTCAAGATAATTTGAGCTGTGAAGTGGGGCCCCCGTGCAGTCTGGTGCTCACCGATGGGTCCGTGTTCCAGGGGAGGAGCTTTGGGGCGCAGCTCCCCGCCGAGGGCGAAGTTGGTAAGTATGAGAAACAAACTAACTGATAATTGCTTATACATAGTTGCAATAGGTACGGTTTCTAAATGGACAGTTAACTTTGTCGCCGGTGGGGCTGTTTTTTGATACTGACCGAAGTTACGCCAATTGTTTTAGGGTAGCATTTAACGAACCACCAAATAAGGTGCCCAATGATGCTCTAAAAAATTACATTGATTACCAATAATACTAGATTCGCACCAAATTTTCAACTCCTTTTAAATATAAAGTGCAACTCAAAGAAGTAACATGTCGATAACCTATTAAATTAAATTGTTACCAAATAAATTAGTCACTACCCAAAAATACTTAATGATCACCTAATTTCAAACACCAAATTTCATATAATTTACATCCAAATATTACAGGGCTCGTAATCCTATTAAAATTATTTACACCCAAATAATTCTTTCGATACCCAGAAATACTACATGATCACCAAATTTCTCCGGCAATTGTTTTTTAACGCCCGTCGCGCAAAGCAGTTCCAATCTAGTCTAACCTCATTGCTAGCACACTGATGCGGTTTTCCATACGGTCCGTCTCGCTCGCACGTCGCACCACGTGCGAGCAAGACAGCGCTAAATGATTTTATTTTATAGAATCTTCAAAATTTCTGTAACTTTAATGAGACACGTACCTACATAACATAATTTAATTTAATTTAATATATTTTCAACAGTGCTTTCCTTACTGGTCGCATACAGCTATTTGTTCTCAGATGTTTTTGCCTCTACTCTATTCGCTGATAATCGTCAATTGGCCTAGGTAGTAGTATTTTTCTATGACATCTATTTTTATTTCAAACTAGTGGACATTGGAACAGTATTGACGGATCTCCGCTGGCGCGGAGCTCCTATTTTGAGTTCGTTTGGCCCTTCGGGCCGATGCAAAACTAACATAACCTAAACCTACCTATACCTATTTCTACCTATTAACTTCCTTTAATTTTTCCATGAAAGTCTATCTAAATTAATAAAGTAAACTCATTTGAGGACCTTTATCCATTTTCATAACAAACTAACAATTTAATAAATCAACATAACTCATATTCAAATAAAAGATTTCAATCAAACGCGCTCACGTCAACCCATTAAAAAATTAATAATAAAACTTCTTGCAGTTTGTAAACCATCAGCAATAGGTAGTTAGAATGAAACAGCAATAGGTACCTTTCACTCTAACGACATATCAATAGGTTTTATGCTTCAGACAATTCTTTGTATTTGATTGAGTGAGATAGCAGTATACGTGTTATTATTTCACACAGCCACATCGCGCGTTGCTTTTTAAATTAATTTATGTCACACCTGGCCATAAAGCGGCAATTACCGCACGCTCCGCGCGCGGGAAATCCCACTTCCTGGCCACGGGGTGACATAAAATTTCGTACTTAACACGGGCGGTAATAAATAAAGCCTCAGATCGCATATTTATCACCCTTGCCTTCGGCTCGGGCGTCAAATACCTGCGATCTGAGACATTCTTTGTTTTACCGCCCTTGTTAAGTAATGTACTATTAGTATTTTACTTTCTAATTTATAACATTTTGGAAATGACTAAAATATTTATAGTGCTAAAAACAATTAATTTGTAACTGTTTACTAAAATGTAGCATGCGATCTGTATAATATTTGGATGTAATTCTAATGAAAAAAGGTGCATGAGATTAGGTGGTAGTTTAGTGTTTTTGGTGGTACTTGACAATTTTTTTGATGCGATTATAAATTTATAGGAACGCAATAAGTAAAATAGGTGCAAGTGCTGCAAAAATAGGTAGAATTTTTTTGGTGACTCGGAATTGCTGATCGATAGATTTTTTTGAGTGTTCAACCTTATTTTAGGGTTCGAAAATTTGATGATATCAAAAGTTATTTAGGTGATCATTTTATTTGTTCCCATTGTTTTATAATGCACCTGTATCGCTAGTATATAAGTTTTTTCGAAACAAAACACAAAGAACACGTTTGCGTTTAGTCATAATTTATATGGCAAACATAGTTACCATGTAAGGCCACCAGAGGCGCTGCTCGCGTTGCCTTACAAAATGAGACTAAACGCAAACCCTTTCGATTGTGTTTTGTTTCGAACAAAACTTTATACTAGAGGGACTGTTCTTCTGAACCGAGGAAATAGATCGGATAGAAAAAAGAGGTTCAGAAAAAATCTGCTTCCCAGGTGCAATATCAAGATAAATTGGGAATTACGCATCATTTTTTACATGATTTCATTCGAACCAAATTTAAGAAAGGATTTTTTTTATTATGGGGCAACTACAAATTGAACAACACTAAAGACAAAGATGGGTGTCAAAATACAGCATAACTACCGAGCCCTGAACACATCCCATACTTATTGAACGTGTTATGTGACGTCACGTCACATACTACGTGCCCCCCATATACTATCATTGTACCCCTAACAAGTAAAGTGGTGGTGCAAACTTATTAGCTCTTTCAAAAATATTTTAAGGTTTCTTAAATCATTTTTTGATTCAAGAATCCATTGGCGTAATATTAAGCTTAATTAGGCGTAATAATAAGTATTTTTTTTTTGTTTTGGTCAAGTGACATGTAAACTATAGTGAGTGACTACTTAGGGGGATTTCATTCTCTCACTCACTTCATATAGTTTTAATTGCATTTTGCGGTATAAAATGAATTCAATATTTTATATCTCTGTTAATTAAGATTAAAAATCACCGAGTATAAAAATAACGAACTGACTTTTTGTTTAATTTTGTGATAATTTGATGGTGTATTATTCATATAGTGACATTTCATTACTATGCACTCCAAATATTCCTTAGCATGCATATTCCTTATTCTATTTGACTATACACTAAACACAATATTTTTGTTTTAGTATTCCAGACGGGTATGGTGGGATACCCCGAGTCCCTGACGGACCCGTCCTACCACGCGCAGCTGCTGGTCCTCACCTACCCACTCGTGGGCAACTATGGAGTCCCCGACGAGGCCGAGTGCGATGAGCACGGCATTCCAAGGTGAGATATTTGACACTAATAAACGACTTACCTGCGGCGAGACGTCATATAACGCGAACACACAAGCCTTCTTTGATTTTATTTTATATTAAATTATACCTACATTGCAAATTATAGGTATTCATTATCGGACCAACGTTCAACCGAAAATTGATAATATAATCAACCGTAACCACATCCCATGCAAAGTCAATAAACATCCGTAGAATAAGTACTTTTGAATTTTTTTTGTGTTGTCGTAATTGCGAACCAGCTTTCAGAAACGATCAAATGTATATTTATGGGACCAACTCCAATTAGGGCACTATAAAGGAAAAAGGGAAAATTAGGGACAAACCTAGCTCGACACTAGCGGCACCCGAAAAGGATCCTACAAATTCACAATTGACAACATTTCATAATTCTAATCCTATAATTTTAATACTTCCCTGTATTCGGTTTAAAAAGAAAAACACACCAAATGGTTTTAAATCTTTTCTGAGCATCATAGTTAATTTTATATTAATTTATAAAAAATGGAAATTTTTAAAGTTCTACGGTAGAGGTAGAATAGGCACTTATCGCGAAAAAAATAGGCATAAGGCGCACAATTTGACGTTGTCAAAATACTTAAATCAGATATTGCGCCGTTGTTATACTTACTTTACACTTCATTTAAAATATTTGATTACTAAGGTACGACAAATTTGGTTTTGATAACGGATACCGATACTGGATACTGGAAGAATACGACACCTGGCTTACATACGGATACGACACCAATGCTTTTTGATTTTTATGAGTCGCATGAAATTCCAGTGCTTTTTCTACGAAACGTTAATAACAAAATAATATTTAGCTTATTTCGGAGGCCTCCATATACGGTTTTTCCCAAATTCACCATTACTGAATACCTACTTACACCCGATTAATTTACTTAAAAAATTGTTTCAAATTGCAATAAACATCGAGTTTAGGTACAGCAGTACAGCTTTAGGTTTTAGATTTAATGTTGAATTCAATTACGACAGATTATTTTAATCTCATTAAAAAGGCAATGGTGTTCCATCTGTTCTGCCGTAGAACTATAGTAAAACCAGTTTTTTTAACTAGCTTATATTTTTTCTTATAATAAGAAATATCCAATTTTTATAAAAATATTGCTTAGGTCAGGAGGCGAAACCCTTTCGATTCTTAAGGCGCAGGGGTGGGCAAGGCATTCTCCATACAAACTCTGTGCACGTTTTATTCGTAGGTTTTGGCTTTTGGCACTAACGAATATAATATTTTTTTTGGTTGTAAATATTAGATATGCTAAGATAGTGATGTGAAAAAATATTAAAAAAAAATGAAAATTAAAAAAATTAAAAAAAATCAATAACAAAATATTTACATCACGAAATAGCTATCAGAAAAATAAGCATACTGACCAAAAATCGTAACTTTAATGCAATCACAAGCGAAGTAAATCCTGCACAAAGTTTTGTGGAGAGAGCTTGCCCTACCCCTCCTCTTAAACAAATTTTGGGAGAGATATTTGGGAGAAAATTCAATGTTGTCAATTTCTTATTATCGAAGAAACTCTTGTATGGGAAATTAAGTTGCTGTTTTAGTCGTTATAGGTAATGCATTATAGCTAGTCTGTCTCGAAAAGTGAGAGACCAAATTTCTGGGCTTACTGGACATAAGTATGTAGTTGTCGTATAATTTATTAATATCTGGGCGGCCGAGGTTTGCTCGGAGTTTTCCCGGGTATGAGACCTAGCTAGATCGATTACTCGTCCCCGAAAACCCCCACATACCAAATTTGATCAAAATCGTTAGAGCCGTTTCCGAGATCCCCGAAATAAATAAACATATAAATAAATAAATATACAAGAATTGCTCGTTTAAAGATATAAGATATCTGGGCGACCGAGCTTTGCTCGGCGTTTCTCCGGGCATGAGACCTAGGTCTAGATCGATTGCTCATCCCCGAAAACCCCCACATACCAAATTTCATCAAAATCGTTAGAGCCGTTTCCGAGATCACCGAAATAAATAAATAAATAAATATATAAGAATTGCTCGTTTAAAGATATAAGATTTATTATTTTTGCATAACAATTGTATAAAGGAATAGTAGATTATACACCAAGCGGATAAAGCACTGTTTTATGTCACGGGTACGATATTGAATCCCAAACGTAACGAAGGACTTAAAATTTTAACGACTTAATTCCTGAGCGAAGCGAGGGAATTAAGACTGAGTCCTGAGTGTAGTGAGGGATTTAAGCCGCCCAAGACAAAAACAGTTTTATCCCCGTGGAGTATACTCTACTTTTCTCACCACCTTTGACCAATTTTATAATTTATATTTTTTATATTATTTAATATGAAATCGAGTATGATGACGATTTACGCAAAAACATTTTTTTACCTAAAATTCAAAATAAACATAAAAATTGAAATCCTTATCCCTGAATTAGTCGAAATAGAGTATTTAATGACGATTTTTCGCAAAAATATGGTTTTTAACTTATAACTCAAAATAAATATAAAATTTGAAATCCTTATCCCTGAATTTGTCAAAATCAAGTATTATGACGGTTTTTCGCAAAAACATGTTTTTTAACTTGAAACTCAAAGTAAATATAATATTTGAAATCCTTATCCGTAAATTAGTCGAAATCGAGTATAATGACGATTTTTCCCGAAAAACTTTTTTTTAACATAAAACTCAAAAAAAGATACAAAATTTGAAATCCTTATCCCTGAATTAGTCGAAATCGAGTATACTGACGATTTTTCACGAAAAAATGTTTTTTTTTTCTTCGAACTCAAAAAATAAATATAAAATTTGTAATCCTTATCCCTGAATTAGTCGAAATCGAGTATAATAACGATTTTTCGCAAATTTTGGCTTAAAATTCAAAATAAATATAAAAATTTAAATCCTTATCCGTGAATTAGTCAAAATCGAGTATAATGACGATTTTTTGCAAAAAATATTTTTAATTTAATTTGGTAAAAAAAAAAGAATTTAGAGTTATTGATGTTTAAATAAAACACATTTTGTTTTTGTATATTTGAGAAAAATAAATTTGAGAAAAAGAAAACGGAACTAAATCCACGCGCTTTCGAACCCGGCGTTCAAGCAAAACGCGGCGCCGGTGTGCCGCCTCCTCACCGCCGTGCGGACTTCACGAAATTAGACTTTAAGCACATAACAATAAGAACTATGAAAATTGAAATAACATTATCACCCAGTGGGTTCTAGTGAGATTCAGTACAATATTACTACCCGGCTTAAGCCAAGGGTTATAATGGTTTGCTTTCGGTAAGATTTGCATGATATGTAATTGGGCAATATCGAGCAGGTGGTGTGAAAAAAACTAAATGGACTTTTTTTTATGGTTTTGGTAAAATTTTGCGTTATATATTTTTTAAACATATAGTTGTAATTTTAATTACGTATATTTTTATATTATTGTATATATTTTTAATTTAATTGTGAATTTTTATATTAAGTATTTTATTCGTTCCGTTTTTGTTTGTTTCCTTCCCTGAAATTAATTGGGTACTTTAAGATTTATAATTTTTAGGTAATATGTATTTTACAAATATTGTACGTATTCATTTAGTTTATTGTATTTGTTTTGTATTATGTAATATTAAGTATAAATCATATTATAAATAATAATAATTTTGCATATCGTTTATACAGTTTTCTTCTCCACATTTCATTGTTGTATTCATGTCACGCACCTAAGTACTATGATTATTCTCTCTTTGGCCTGAAGGTTGACTGGTAGAGAATGCCTTATGGCATTAAGTTCACCTTTTGTATCTGTAACTTGTTACTGTGCAATAAAGTTTAAATAAATAAATATTTTTTGTCATATTTCGATGGTTAACTATTCGAAGATCAAAGAACCGTTTGCCGGATTCGCGGTGGTAGGCGACTTCCTGACTTGGCGGGGCGGGATCGATATGTGACTTTTTCTTCTTTGACGTAAACTTACTGACGTCGCAAATATTCTCACTTGACATCATACTGTCAGTATTACGTTTGCGCAGTAGTAATATCATGCGCAGAAGCGGAGCAGTACCGCCTTCGCATCGTCCCGCCACCGCGCATCCCGCGCCAGTCAGGAAGCACTCATTTAAATGTAGGGGCGTAGTAAAAAATTGTATCGCGTCGACTGACAGCTGACACTCACATTTGTCAGTTTTCTCATATCGTACTGCCTCCGCACCGACAAATCAGGAAGTCGCCTTAGGTTACCGTGTGTTACCGGCAAGCGTATATTTTTTTTATAATGAATGTATAGACCCGCGTGTACCAGATAAATTTGTTGTCTGTCTGATATACTAACATTTTATATACATATGTGATTATTTTGTATTTCTCTACAGATGGTTTGAATCGAGCCGAATTTGGGCAGCAGGCCTGATAGTAGGCGAAATAAGCCAGCACGCGAGTCACTGGCGTGCTAAGAAGTCTCTGGGCTCCTGGCTAGCTTCTAATGGCGTGCCTGGCGTTTGCGATGTGGATACGAGGGCGCTGACGTGTCGTCTGCGAGATGGCGTTACTTTGGGCCGTATCATACAAGGGCCGGTACCGTCAGCTCTGCCGCCTCTTTCTGATCCTAATTCAAGAAACTTAGTGGCAGAAGTATCTGTTAAGGTAAATTTTATGCGGCTTAAGTAGGTATATGATCTATGATCTATGCAATTTTATATAAATTACTGCAAAGTTTTATCATGCACACTATTATATGTATCATAAAAGTTATATTTTCTTTGGCATGGATCGCTAAGACCGGATTTGACCAAACTACTACAATAGAGTCCACACACATTTGACCTTCAACTTCAACTTCAATAAGATTAAATCCTTATTGCGATTTGGTAAAATCCGGCCTCAAAGGTCTACTACACACGATATTTTTTTTGGTTTTACTTAATCCGAATTTTCTGTTGAAGCTGCATCTACAACATTACTGTGATTTTAGATTGATAATGGACGTATTAGTTGGACCTGGCACACACCCACTTATAATGAACACTTTTGTTTTAGGCTGAGAAAATATACAACCCTAAGGGCGAGGTATCAATTATGGCAGTTGATTGCGGTCTAAAATATAATCAAATAAGATGTTTAATAAAAAGGAACGCAAAAGTAACCGTAGTGCCATGGAACCATAAATTGGATCCCCAAAATTATGACGGATTATTTATTAGTAATGGCCCAGGCGATCCAGATGTTTGCAAGAATGTAGTGGAAAACATTCGCAGTGTCGTAAATTCGAGCAATGTAAAACCAGTATTTGGTATTTGTCTCGGTCATCAATTGCTGTCAACCGCTGTGGGCTGTAAAACGTTCAAAATGAGGTATATTTCATGAAGTCATTCAACGGTCATATGTTATACAATATAACGTATAATGTAACTAAATTTATTTCCTATTTTTCAGCTACGGCAACCGTGGGCACAACTTGCCCTGTACACACGAAGAAACAAGAAGGTGTTTCATGACCTCACAGAATCACGGGTTCGCTGTAGATGCTAATACCTTACCTAAGGAGTGGAAGACTCTTTTTACTAACGAAAATGATAAAACCAATGAAGGCATTGTCCATGAATCAAAACCTTTCTTCAGTGTGCAATTTCACCCAGAACACACAGCAGGGCCAACCGATCTTGAATGTCTATTTGACATATTCATAGAAGCCGTAAAAGCCTATAAAGTGAACAAACCCTGTGTTATTAACAAAATGATAACACACAAATTAACATTTACTCCGACCGTGAATGAAAGACCTAAGAAAGTTCTCATTCTGGGTTCGGGAGGTTTGTCCATAGGTCAGGCCGGAGAATTTGATTACTCGGGTTCTCAAGGTGTGAAGGCTATGCAAGAAGAAAAGATTCAAACGGTACTAATTAATCCAAATATTGCAACAGTTCAAACAAGTAAAGGATTGGCTGACAAAGTTTATTTTTTGCCCATCACTCCCGAATACGTGGAACAAGTTATTAAAGCTGAACGGCCGACCGGAGTTTTACTTACATTTGGAGGACAGACAGCATTGAACTGCGGCGTACAGCTACAGAAATCGAAAGTTTTTGAGAAATACAATGTAAAAGTCTTAGGAACACCCATTCAATCTATAATTGACACAGAAGACAGAAAAATATTTGCAGAAAAAATCAATGCTATAGGCGAAAAGGTAGCACCAAGTGCAGCTGTGTTTTCTGTGGATGAAGCAGTTGCTGCGGCTCTTCAAATTGGATACCCAGTGATGGCGCGCGCTGCTTTTTCATTAGGTGGCTTAGGATCAGGATTTGCCAACAACGAAGAAGAATTAAGAAGTCTAGCACATCAAGCGTTCTCGCATTCCGATCAACTAATTATAGATAAGTCACTCAAGGGATGGAAAGAAGTCGAATATGAAGTAGTAAGAGATGCTTATGACAATTGTATAACTGTATGCAATATGGAAAACGTAGATCCTCTAGGAATACACACAGGAGAGTCTATAGTTGTTGCGCCGAGTCAAACTCTCTCGAATAGAGAATATTACATGCTAAGGAATACTGCGCTAAAAGTAATAAGACATTTTGGCATTGTCGGAGAATGCAACATTCAATATGCTCTTAATCCATTTTCTGAAGAATTCTACATAATAGAAGTTAATGCTAGGCTATCGAGAAGCTCAGCTCTGGCGAGTAAGGCCACAGGATACCCGTTGGCTTACGTGGCAGCCAAGTTGGCTCTCAGCATCCCTCTTCCTGAAATAAAAAATTCCGTGACTAGAGTAACAACGGCTTGTTTTGAACCAAGCTTAGACTATTGCGTCGTCAAAATTCCAAGATGGGATTTAGCTAAATTTACGAGGGTGAGTACTAAGATCGGAAGTTCCATGAAAAGTGTTGGAGAAGTCATGTCCATTGGGAGAAATTTTGAAGAAGCGTTTCAGAAAGCGTTACGTATGGTAGATGAAAACGTGAATGGATTTGACCCCAATATTAAGCAAGTTAACGAAAATGAACTAAGGGAACCGACAGATAAACGGATGTTTGTTTTAGCAGCTGCTCTTAAAAATAACTACACGGTAGAAAAACTCTATCAACTGACTCAAATTGATAGATGGTTTCTGGAAAAGTTCAAGAATATTATCAACTTTTACAAAGTTCTCGAAGGCGTCGATCATAGTTCAATTACGACGGATATGCTCAGAACTGCCAAACAAATCGGATTCTCTGATAAACAAATAGCGAATGCTATCAAGAGCACAGAGTTAGCGGTCAGAAAACTGAGAGAGGAGTTTAAAATTACACCGTGTGTCAAAAAAATTGATACAGTTGCTGCAGAATGGCCGGCATCAACTAATTACCTGTATCTTACGTATAACGGGACCCAGCACGATTTAGAGTTCCCTGGAGGATTTACTATGGTGCTGGGATCTGGCGTATACAGAATTGGAAGTTCCGTTGAATTTGATTGGTGCGCAGTAGGTTGTCTTAGAGAACTGCGCAATCAGGGAAAAAAGACAATAATGGTTAATTATAACCCCGAGACAGTCAGTACTGACTACGACATGAGCGACCGGTTATATTTCGAAGAGATATCCTTTGAAGTTGTTATGGACATATATAACATAGAGCACCCTGATGGAATTGTGCTGTCTATGGGAGGACAGCTCCCAAATAATATTGCAATGGATCTACACCGACAACAAGCAAAAATATTAGGTACGTCACCCGACATGATTGACAACGCTGAAAACAGATTTAAATTTTCTCGCATGTTGGATCGCAAAAATATATTGCAACCGCGATGGAAAGAACTTACAGACCTAGAGTCTGCAACGGCTTTTTGCGAAGAAGTAGGCTTCCCTTGTTTAGTAAGACCGTCTTATGTACTGAGTGGAGCAGCTATGAATGTAGCGTACTCTAATCAAGATTTAGAGGCCTATCTCAAATCAGCTAGCAAAGTAAGCAAGGATCACCCTGTAGTTATCTCAAAATTTATTATGGATGCAAAGGAAATTGACGTTGATGTCGTCGCAGCGGATGGAGTAATAATGTGTATGGCTGTGTCCGAACACGTTGAAAATGCTGGCGTTCATTCTGGTGATGCGACATTAGTGACACCGCCACAAGACATCAACAATGAAACATTAGACAAAATAAAGGAGATCGCAGGTATAATCGCGGAAACCCTTGATGTAAGCGGTCCTTTCAATATGCAACTCATAGCTAAAGATAACGAGCTCAAAGTTATCGAATGCAACGTGCGGGTTTCTAGATCATTCCCATTCGTATCTAAAACTTTGGATCACGATTTCGTGTCGACCGCGACTAAAGTCATCCTTGGGCTGCCAGTAGAACCTGTTGATGTCATGGGTGGCTGTGGAAAAGTGGGTGTAAAAGTGCCACAATTTTCCTTCTCTCGACTGGCCGGTGCGGATGTCACATTGGGAGTAGAGATGGCATCTACAGGTGAAGTAGCTTGCTTTGGAGAAAACCGTTACGAAGCATATCTGAAATCCCTCATGAGCACGGGATTCAGAATACCTAAAAAGGCCATATTGTTATCCGTCGGAACATTCAAGGTATGTTTATCAAAAACTTGAAATATATATTTGTCCGAAATAATTTTGAATATTACCTTTTTTATTGATGACTAATTTCTAATGTCTTTTCAGCATAAAATGGAGTTACTACCAAGCGTACGCACTTTACATAAAATGGGATACAAACTGTATGCCAGTATGGGGACTGGTGATTTTTACACCGAGCACGGTGTCGAGGTATCTACGATAAAAATTAAAATCATACATTACGAGTAAATGGCACAAATAAGTAGTTACAATACGGAATTTAAAGAATTTATTTCGCATGGAATCATTATTATGACTTTTCGTTCTCGAATTTTTTTTTGGGAACAAATATAAGGCACTCCAAAATAAATAGTTGAATCAGCAATTTTTTCCCCCCTAAAAATATATACTAAACACCCAATGGAGACTACCGATCACTAAATAAATAATAGATCACCAAATGTGGTAACAAAGTGCAAAATTAGTAAATGCACTGGTAAACGATCATCAAATGAGCAAATGCACACCAAATGTGGTGATCGGTTCCTTAATAAATAAATTCCACTCCAAATGTGGTAACAATCAGCAAAAATGAGTAACTGCACACCAAATTTAATTTTCAACTTACACCAAATTATGGCGCTTTTACCAACCAATTATATCATTAAGATTGCTATAAAATGCAAATATAGTTAACTCACTCCAAAATTAAGTTAAGATCTCACGGATTTGTCGTTCTTTGCCTCTCAAATACACCCCGGGCAGTTACACCGTCCCAGGTCAGGGTAGCCAGAAAGTAAAAAGAACAAACATCCGTAACAATCGTATTAGAGTTTGGCTACTTTAACTCTACCAAGCAAATGAACTGTCAAACAAATAGAATTTGGCAACACTGTGCATTATACGTCATATTTCTATGGAAATGTCACGGAAATATGGCGTGTGAGGTAGTGTTGCCAAACCAAATATTTGTTTGACAGTTCATTTGCTTGGTAGAGTTAAAGTAGCCAAACCCTATTAGTAGTTTAGGTTAGGGTTCGTTAGAGCGGAAATAGGCACCGCCGCCGTCGACACGCTGGCGGTTAGGTTAGGTTAGGGCAGTCATCCTTATAGTACCTATGTAAAAATTATGGCAGATTAGTGCAAATGAAATTATGAAAATCACTAGTAACCTAAATTTAATTTCCACTAAAATAAGCCAAATCGAAATTATTGGGCAAAACCATATTTGACAATCAGTTTTGAATTTTGGTTGTAATTTGACACTAAAATGGTGGTGTAATTTTGGTGGTTATGTTCCCCTTTTCAGTTGTGCACTAAAGTAATTTTTGCCGCTAAATTTTCTATATAATGGAGGTCGGCTGTAAAATTTTGGATACAATTTTACACTAATGTGGAAGTATACATTTGGTGATCATTTTACTCGTTTTGGATGTACAAAGCAATATTTTGGTGTGTTATTTTAAATATAATGATGATCAATTGTAGAATTTGTTTTACAATTGTATACTAAATTGGGTACATAAATTTGGTGTGCATTTTACCCATTTTGGGTGTAACAAAGGAATATAATTTTGTCGCCATATTTTACTACATTTGGGAGTATGTTAAACTACAGCCATTTTTTTATCGATATAGTTTTTTATTCGAGATCCCATTTAAAAAAAGTAAATACTTATGCAAATGTTGGTCGTTTAATAGAATAGGGTGTACTAATCATAACTATAAATCATTTCTTTTTAATTCAGGTGGAAAGTGTTCAATGGACTTTCGACCATATCGGTGACCCCGAGGATGATCGGTCTGACGGCGAACTAATGCACTTAGCAGATTTCATGGCGAGACGACAACTAGACCTTGTTATCAACCTACCAATGAGAGGAGGTGCCCGGCGAGTTTCTTCATTCAGCACACACGGATATCGCACGCGACGATTGGCCGTCGATTATGCTGTACCATTAGTTACTGACGTCAAATGTGCGAAACTTTTAGTACAGGTATGAAAATATATTTTCATCATTTTATTAATCTCCATTGATATAGTATCTGAGCTAACAAGATATTATTTCAAAACGTCGGGGTATGTTTACTTGTTTATGTGTTTTTGATCACCTAACGTTACTGTTAATATGTATGGCAAAAATGGAGAGATGTGACTTACTTGACTATATGGCCCGCGGTGCCCCCAAGATAGGACAGTGACCGTCCACTGCCACTCTCCTTGCCGAATGGTCTTGAGCCTCATGGTTCTTATTTCTTTCTGGTTTTGACATTTGGATTGGTAACTGCTTAAAAATAATTTGTCAATATCAAGGAGTATTAGTCTCATGTACCTTTCAGCCGTCTTTGCGTGATTGAGTAATTATCATCCAAAAATCTAAACTTTCGCATTTATGATATGTAAGTAAGATTAATATGCACGTACATTTTCAGGCTATGTTGAAGTGTGGTGGCATACCAGCGATGAAAACTCACACGGACTGCATGACTTCACGCAACATTATAAAGTTGCCAGGATTCATCGACGTCCATGTCCATGCCCGTGAACCTGGAGCAACATATAAAGAAGACTTCGCCTCCTGCACGGCCGCTGCCCTCGCTGGTGGCGTCACAATGATCTGTGCTATGCCGAACACGAATCCTCCCGTCATTGATAGAGCGTCTTACGATTACACTGCTGCATTAACTCGTGTCAGTGCCCGCTGTGACTACGCTCTCTTTATGGGTGCCTCTACCTCAAACTGTGAGACTGTCGCAGAAATGGCTCCTCAAGCGGCTGCCTTAAAGATGTATTTGAACGAAACTTTTACAACTTTAAAGTTGGATGATATGACTGTGTGGCAGAGACACCTACAGAACTGGCCCAAAAAAATGCCCGTCTGTGCTCATGCAGAACGTGAAAAAACCGGAGCAATTATTCTTATGGCATCGTTGTTAGATCGGCCGATTCATATTTGTCACGTGGCTCGAAAGGAAGAAATTTCAATAATCAGAGCAGCGAAGGAAAGAGGACTAAAAGTGACATGCGAAGTTTGCCCACACCACTTGTTTTTAAGTACCGATGACATTGAAAGAATAGGAAAAGGTCGCGCTGAAGTACGGCCAGTGCTTTGTAGTCCTGAAGACCAAGCAGAGCTTTGGAAAAATATGGACATGATTGATGTTTTCGCAACCGACCACGCCCCTCATGATGTTGCAGAAAAGGACGCAGAAAAACCGGTACCGGGATATCCGGGATTAGAAACCATTTTACCTCTGTTGTTAAATGCTGTTCATCAAGGACGTCTCACTATAGAAGACATAATCAACAAGTTTCACAGAAACCCCAGAAAAATATTTAACTTGCCAGAACAACCTAATACTTACGTTGAAGTAGACATGGACTATGAATGGACTATTCCAGACAGCATGGAATTCACTAAATCTAAGTGGACTCCTTTTGCCGGCATGCAAGTTTGCGGAGCGATTCATCGCGTCACCTTACGTGGTGAAATTGCATATGTTGAAGGTCAAGTTCTCGTACCTCCAGGTTTTGGCCAAAATGTGCGTGACTGGCCAGCACCGAAAAAACAATCGTTCCCAGTCTATGCGGTTGAAAAAGTAGAAAAAGAACTCAGCCGGCCTAATTCTGCCCTAGACTTCCATAACTCTGCCGAGTTAAGCCGTTTAACTGATCTTGATACGGAACAAATGGAACCTAAACCTGAAGGGAAATTAAATGTTCACTTCAACGAAATGCAGAGGAGTGCTTCACCACTTCCAGGTCAGGTTATTTCCACGAAACGAGAAAGATGCGATAGTTCATCCTATTACAATCCTCCACAAGTCTCAGTTACACAACGCCAAAGAAGTGACTTGTTTGGCAAGAGTATTTTAACCGTAGACTCTTTTGGTAAAGAAACCCTCAATGACATATTCAATCTTGCTCAATTTATGAAAACAAGTGTCAGCAAAGGTCGTTTCTTAGATGACATTTTGCGAGGAAAAGTCATGTCGTCCATATTTTATGAAGTAAGCACTCGTACCAGCTGCAGTTTTGCGGCAGCTATGCAACGATTGGGCGGCTCTGTTATCCACACTGACGCGACAAGCTCTTCGGCGAAAAAAGGGGAGACATTGGAGGACAGTGTCGCCGTTATGGCTAGTTACTCTGACGTAGTAGTACTACGTCATCCAGAACCTGGAGCAGCTGCTGTAAGTTACAGTATTGATTAAATGTTATTATAATAATAAAAAATAAGTAACATGAGAAGTGAAATATCTGTTGCTATTAAGATTTCTTTATTATAATCATCTGTTTTATTTGCAGCGTGCCTCGCGTCACTGTCGAAAACCTGTTATTAATGCAGGTGACGGAGTGGGCGAGCATCCCACTCAAGCATTACTGGATGTTTTTACTATCCGAGAAGAAATTGGTACAGTAAATGGTCTCACAATAACCATGGTTGGAGACCTTAAAAACGGGCGGACAGTCCATTCACTGGCCCGACTACTAACGCTGTATCAAGTGAACTTGCAATACGTGAGCCCGCCAGGACTTGGAATGCCGAAACATATAACCGACTACGTTGCGTCGAAGGGAATCCCGCAAAAAGTATTTGAACGGTTAGAAGATGTACTGGCAGACACCCACGTCTTATACATGACTAGAATCCAACGTGAGAGGTTTGAAAACCAAGAGGAGTACGAGAAGGTAAAATATAGTTTTCTTCATAAATCTACCTATACGAATATCGCATTCACGTATTTCATTGAAATGAAAAATAAAAATATTTTACAAAACTAGTAGCAAAAGCATCAAGTTTCGTATCTTCGCAGCTACGTAGGTTCTCATGCACTCATACGATTTCAAAAACTCGGTTGCTTATATTTAGAATATTTGAATAGAGTCCGGAGGGAACAAATAAAATGATCACCTAAATAACTTTTGATAGAGTTTGGCTACTTTAACTCTACCAAGCAAATGAACTGTCAAACAAATATTTGGTTTGGCAACACTACCTCACACGTCATATTTCCGTGACATTTCCATAGAAATATGACGTATAATGCACAGTGTTGCCAAATTCTATTTGTTTGACAGTTCATTTGCTTGGTAGAGTTAAAGTAGCCAAACTCTATCACCAAATTTTCAAACCCTAAAATAAGGCTGAACACTCAAAAAATGTATCGATCATTAATTTTGTATCACCTAAACACTCAAACCTATTATTCCAGCAGTTACAGCTATTTTACTTATTGCGTACCCAGAAATTTTATAATCGCATCAAAAAATTGTCATGTACCACCAAAAGTACTAAACTACCACCTAATCTCGTGCATCATTTTTAGGGTTCCGTACCCTAAGGGTCAAAACGGAGCCCTATTGGTGACGCCCAGACGTCCGTCCGTTCGTCCGTCCGTCCGTCCGTTCGTCCGTCCGTCCGTCCGTCCGTCGTCTGTCACACAGGTTTTACAGCCAAACGGTTGGAGCTACAGGATTCAAATTTACACAGTATAAGCATCTTCTTGGCCCGAAGCCATACAAATAGTCAAAACTTATTTTTAAATGTTTTTAAGGGGGGCTCCCATACAGTTAAAGGGGGGCGCGAAAAAATTTTTTTATCCTACCCTATCGAGTGGGGTATCGTTGTTTAGAGCTCATTGAGTAGACACTTACTATATGTTTAATTTAAAAAAATATTGGAAAACAAAGGAATGAGAAGCCACCAAAGTCAGCTTTTTTACGAAATTTTGTTCCGAAGAATTTTTTAACTTTCAAAATATCTATAAACTTAAAATTTGGCAATAATGTTTGTTATTACGTATATTTTACCAAAAAATACTAATATATTAATAAATTAGAAGAAACTTTGTTCGGTTCGGAACCCTAAATGTGCGAAGTCCGACTCGCTCTTGGCCGGTTTTTTTTATTAGAATTACATCCAAACATTACCTACAAGCTATATTGTAGTAAATACTTACAAATTAATTATTTTTAGCATTTAATTAAAAAGTTAAACTTCCAATTAAGGTAAACGTCGCAATGTTTGACACCTTAAGGCCCCAAGACTCATACGTTGACGTTAGCGTACTTATATGTATATATGTATGTATGTATAATTGTATATATATATATATATATATATATATACAACGCGCGAGCCCAGCGAGCGTGCCCCGGCAGCGGCCGGCGAAGCGCCAGAACCGCCACGTGTTGAGTCCGAAACATGTCGTTGGATGAGTCCGAAACATGTCGTTGGATGAGTCCGAAACATGTCGCTGGATGAGTCCGAAACATGTCGCTGGATGAGTCTGAAACATGTTGCTCGACGAGTCCAAAACATGTCGCTGGATGAGTCCGAAACATGTCGCTCGATGAGTCCGAAACATGTAGGTCTATGAATGCGAAACATGTCGCTCGACGAAACCGAAACAGTCGCTAGAGGAGTCCGAAACATGTCGCTCGATTAGCCCGAAACAAGTCGCTCCATGAGTCCGAAACACGTCGCTCGATGAGTCCGAAACACGTCGCTCGATGAGTCCGAAACATGTCGCTCGATGACTCCAAAACATGTCGCTCAATGAGTCCGAAACAGGTCGCTTGCATTCCTTCCGTTGGGCTATCATGGCCATTGCGTGGATCCAGCATTAGAATACATATTATTGTGATACTATTAAAACAATTGACACTAGAAATTTGGTAATCATTTTGTACTTCTGGGTATCAAAAGAATTATTTGGGTGTATCTACTTAATTTTAATGGGATTACGAGATCAATAATATTTGGATGTAAATTATATGAAAATTGGTGTTTGGAATTAGGTGGTCATTTAGTATTTTTGGTTAGAGAATAATTTATTTGGTAACAATTTAATTTAATAGGTTGTTGAGATGGTATTTAGTTGAGTTGCATTGTAAATTTAAATGGAGTTGAAAATTTGGTGTTGATTTAGTATTTCTGGTAAGGAAATGTATTTTATCTACACACATATCATAAATCCTCTAATATGCATTCGGAAACCGTAGAAAATGACTCTCATTTCAACATTCAATGAATTTATGGCAATTTTCTTATCTGTGGCTAAGGCTACAGCAGTAATATAATTTTTCATTTTAATCTCATATATGATGTTAAAATATAAAAACGTCAAACAAAACTGTCAAAATTTAAATGTCAAAGTTGACATGTCCCTATTCTAGTATCACTGAAAATTCAAATTCAGTCGATGCGAAATGTCAGCTCGATGTTTTTTTAGTATATATCGCACGAAATTTGAGCTAGAACGACATGATCACATCAAAATAGGGACTCTTTACTTTTTAAAATAACATTCAGGTATCGGTTGCCAGTTCTGATTTCGATATTTCCGCAACCGTGCAAAAAAGGTTGTATTAACACAATTATTGTATTTATTTACAACGGTTTCTGAACCCATCTTAGAGTAGTTATAATATGTGTGTAGATAAAGTAATGTATGCAACTGTACATAATTAGGCATTAAAACACGAGTGTGTTTTATGAAACGAGCCGAAGGCGAGTTTCATAATAAGGTCACACGAGTGTCCCTCATTATGTACCAGTTGCATAAACTACTATTTTTAGGTCATGAATCGGCAATTAATTTGGTGGTTCGATCATTATCGTATCATAATTATTTCTATACCCAAAAATATGGTAGGTATATATGTTACATTAACTCGACAGAGCGGCAGTAGGTTAATCTGGCATACTTAGCCACGTGAAGTACGAGTACTCTTTGGGTCTAGTTTAAATGTTTAATATATGGTATGTGGTCACAATTCACAATCGTGCTAAAGGATATATCTGTCATATGAGATATCTCAATTTAGTCAGGTTACCATAAGTCCGCCCGTTTCGGTGATACGCCTTCTTTCTATAGGATCCTCTTTTTACGGTTGTAAATGTTTTTTGAAGTGAAAACTTCTTTAGCGGCGCTGAGCACTTTTTGTGATGGGGGATAAACTCGCGACGATGCGTAAGACCAGCCAGTTGACCCCTCCTAGTAACGTGATTGCGATGTTAGGAGGGGTCAACTCAGCTGGTCAAGTAGCTGGTCTTACGATTCGACAACTGCACTCCAAATTGAACCGTAATCATAAGACTAAAAGTCCCAATTAAGAGTCAGCGGCATGTGTCGTTGCGACACTTGTCCGCTCATTTCAAATTGAGCTTTTTACGCATACATTTACGGTTCAACTAAGTCCAATATCGGATAGCCACACTGACCGATTTCCGTAAAGATCATATGGGTGGATTTCAAAAAAATTGTACGTAACACAACGGAATATTCACAAAAATGTTATACAAATGTCATACAAAGGTTTTAATTTGTATGGGATTTTTTTTTGTGTAACGTCATAACGTCGCACAAAAGTCGCAAAAATGTCACACAAAGGATGCAAATCCGGGTTGGAAACGTGAAAAAAAAACCTTTACGAAATTCTAGCATTCGAATATGCAAAGCAGTTTACCCACTAACTCCACCATCCAATTATGCAAAAACAGCAGTAAGAAATAATTAAATTACCTATTTTAGGCATGTTACAAAGTGTAATTAAATGTGGGAAAAAACGGTCTGTAACTCTTTATCGTACTACTACGCAAAAACTAATATAGCTATCGACACATTCGCTTGTGTTGTAGTAGTAGACTACTTGTAGCCCGACATAAAACTGTCGTGGATACATTACATTATCTATGTTAAACACAAAATTCAGCGTTACACAGCTGACGTAACACTAAGGAACGAAATCTTTCCCCGAACTTTGCAAAAATATTTTGATATAGTTAATATGTTCGTTTTAGAAACCTAACAAACCATTTTCTAGATATTTCATTATGTACTTTAATAAACCCTAATTATTATTTTTGGCCCGAGCTGTTTTAAACAAAGTTATGATTCTTTATCTACACACATATCATAAATCCTCTAATATGCGTTCGGAAACCGTAGAAAATGACTCTCATTTCAACATTCAATGAATTTATGGCAATTTTCTTGTCTGTGGCTAAGGCTACAGCAGTGATATAATTTTTAATTTTAATCTCATATATGATGTTAAAATATAAAAACGTCAAACAAAACTGTCAAAATTTAAATGTCAAACTTGACATGTCCCTATTCTAGTATCACTGAAAATTCAAATTCAGTCGATGCGAAATGTCAGCTCGATGTTTTTTTAGTATATATCGCACGAAATTTGAGCTAGAACGACATGATCACATCAGAATAGGGACTCTTTACTTTTTAAAATAATATTCAGGTATCGGTTGCCAGTTCCGATTTCGATATTTCCGCAACCGTGCAAAAAAGGTTGTATTAACACAATTATTGTATTTATTTACAACGGTTTCTGAACCCATCTTAGAGTAGTTATAATATGTGTGTAGATAATAGTACATTACTTACCAAGGGCGATAAAACAAAGGATGTCTCAGATCGCAGGTATTTTACGCCCGAGCCGAAGGCAAGGGCGATAAATATGCGATCTGAGGCTTTCTTTATTATCGCCCGTGGTAAGTACAAAATTTTATGTCACCCCCTGGCCATTAAGTGGGATATCCCGCGCGCGGAGCGTGCGGTAATTGCCGCTTTATGGCCAGGTGTGACATAAAGTAATGTATGCAACTGTACATAATTAGGCATTAAAACACTCGTGTGACCTTATTATGAAACTCGCCTTCGGCTGGTTTCATAAAACACACTCGTGTTTTAATGCCCCTCATTATGTACCAGTTGCATAATAGTAGTTTATAGCAGTTGTTGTAGTTGTTTAGCAGTTTATGCAACCTCTTAGCTTCTAATATTTCTTCGCGGGACTTCTTTGATTTTTCCATGGTCTGTAACAATAGTAGTTTATGCAACTGGTACATAATGAGGGGCATTAAAACACGAGTGTGTTTTATGAAACGAGCCTAAGGCGAGTTTCATAATAAGGTCACACGAGTGTTTTAATGCCTAATTATGTACAGTTGCATACATTACTTTATCTACACACATATTATAACTACTCTAAGATGGGTTCAGAAACCGTTGTAAATAAATACAATAATTGTGTTAATACAACCTTTTTTGCACGGTTGCGGAAATATCGAAATCAGAACTGGCAACCGATACCTGAATGTTATTTTAAAAAGTAAAGAGTCCCTATTCTGATGTGATCATGTCGTTCTAGCTCAAATTTCGTGCGATATATACTAAAAAAACATCGAGCTGACATTTCGCATCGACTGAATTTGAATTTTCAGTGATACTAGAATAGGGACATGTCAACTTTGACATTTAAATTTTGACAGTTTTGTTTGACGTTTTTATATTTTAACATCATATATGAGATTAAAATTAAAAATTATATTACTGCTGTAGCCTTAGCCACAGATAAGAAAATTGCCATAAATTCATTGAATGTTGAAATGAGAGTCATTTTCTACGGTTTCCGAACGCATATTAGAGGATTTATGATATGTGAGCAATTTGTATGGGAGCAAAAATGATCTTTTTTTCAAAAATGAGGTTTTTTTAGAAATTTATCAGTTACAAACTTTAAAGCTTTACGAATACTTTACAACAATGAGTTAGACGACGTGAAAACATATCTGGAAAACATTCTACTCTAATACTTATTTTTTTACAGATTTTTGAAGTAGAAGGACAATTCCATTTTTTGGAATTTACAATTTTTCTGCAATTCACCCATATTTTAAATAAATTCTCATGGAAAGTAGTTCTTATTGTCCCTAAATACGGTGACACTTCTCGTCAAAATAGTGGCCAAGCGTGATGGACAAAGTACGAATAATTTTGAATCGACTTTGTAATCGATGCTTGGTTTCCGATTTCAATTAAAACTTTAACTGATTCTGAGCCTGAAGTATAATCGATTAATGAAGTAGTTTTTAATAACGTGGCAGATTTTTCTCCTATGCTTTTGACAGAGGGGTAAGCATATCAATCGCGGCTCCCGCCTTAAATGCTCTAAGGTATACAGGGTGGATTTTCTTTTTGGGTCAGTAAGGGCAGATCCCCTGCTGCTACGTGAAAATTGTCTAAGAAGACCTTACTTTGATTTTGAATTAATGAAAAATGGCGTTTTCAGATTTTGGAAAAACATACAGGGTGCGAGAAAAAGGTCATTTTTGACAAACTTTTTTTTGATGCCAATCGATCGTGATCCTATTCAGGATCAAAAGCTTGTATGGGACCAAAAAAATTTAAATATCTTTGTTATTTACTTCCTTTATCATGTCACTGAATTTTTACTTCTGACGGCACTCCCGCAGTGCAACCCGTTGTTTTTTTGTGTTTAAAGGTTAAATCCATTGTGTTATCTGTACACGCATCTTCTTATTGTTTAATTTTTAACTGTTTTCTTTCGGTCCTCAAGACCCAGGCGGACCTAGTTTGAGGGCCACTGATAATGTATCTATTGGAAAATTAATATTTTTTTCTCATACATCCAAGGACATGTCGTCCTTATTTTCGTGGTAATAGAGCGCGAAGTACGTCTTTGCTTTACACTTACTGAAGATTCGTTCTCAATTCAAATTAGCGGCCGTTTCATACTACTTTGAAGGCCATGGCCAGAAAAGAGACTGTCTTTTGTTTCAGTAGGTTTTTTTTCATTGTCTTATCTATGGCATACTGCCATCTGCCAATAAAAAAATACATCGATTTAATTACTCATTTCATTTAACTAATTCAGGGATAAGGATTTCAAATTTTATATTTAATTAGAATTCATTTTTTTTTTAATGTGAGTAATCGTCATTGTACTCGATTTCGAGTAATTCAGGGATGAGGATTTCAAATTTGATATTCATTTTGAATTTTAAGAAAAAAAATGTTTTGCTAAAAATCGTCATTATACTCGTTTTCGACTAATTCGGGGGTGAGGATTTCAAATTTCATATCTATTTTGAATTTTAAGAAAAAAAAATGTTTTGCTAAAAATCGTCATTATACTTGATTTCGACTAATTCGGGGATGAGGATTTCAAATTTTATATCTATTTTGAATTTTTAAGTAAAATTTTTTTTTTTGAAAAATCGTCATTATTATTTCCTTGGATTTATTTGAGAAAAGCACTATACAAGCCTCGGCGCGAACAGGGATTGTCGGCCTCGTATCTCTAGATGGCCTCGTTAACACTCGGCCATCTATAACTACTCGGCCGGCAATCCCCTATTTCGCGGCCTCTGCAGTAATGTACTATTTTATTTGTATTTTTGTATTTCCAGGCCCGCGGGCTGCTGGTGGTGACGCCGCACCTGATGACGCGCGCGCGCCGCCGCATGGTCGTGATGCATCCGCTGCCGCGCCTCGACGAGATCTCCGCCGAATTCGACTCCGACCCGCGCGCCGCCTACTTCCGCCAGGCCGAGTACGGCATGTATGTGCGCATGGCCCTGCTATCGATGGTTGCTGGAGTCAACCCTCTAGTGTGATCGAACTTGTGATACCTGTAGGTATACAGGTGACTCTGACTTCTAAGTCGTGAAAAGAAATTATTGTTTCTTGTGGCACTTCGTTTGGTGTTGCGAGTTCGTGTAGCATATATGAAGTCCGAACATCACAATTCACAAAAACGACAATCCAAGCTTGGGATGCCAACAGCGAATATCGCGAATGTTTACAGTTCAAATCTGTACTGAGCGAACTATTTGTAGACGTTAAGCGCAAATATATGACATACCTATTTGCGTCAAAATACTATTAAATTTGACCAACGGTATGGTCACCCTATTTTATAAGGAAAATTAATTCTTTTTTTTATTAGACCAAGTAAACTAACGTTACGGGCACACATCGGGCGTAATTATGGTATTCCATAATGGTCAAAGTACAATACTTTTAATGAATTAGTTGTCTACATTTTATCAGCGGATGAAATGTATTTTTATGTATATTTTGTATGAAATAATTGTAAACTACCAAATATTCACACTGACATATTATGTCAGTTACATGGTCTAATTAAAAAAATACAACTGTTTATTTCAGAAATTATTTTATAGATGATTAATGTAAATAAAACATATAGATAATAGAAATAAAACATAATTAAAACTAAATATAACTAAAATTATATGGTTCTGTCGATAAGAGTACCTACTTTTAATCATTTATTTGTCAATGTAATTTTTTCAGGGTTATGTAGCCAGGACAAATTAAAGTACTTTATTTTTTTAAGGCATATATAAGGTATTTATCTATCGGCCTTTGTTCCCTGAAATAAATAATTTATTGTTAAATATTATACAACTCTCTTAACCATATTAAAAAATATCGCCCGAGAGGAAACGATTGATGATATATATATTTGTATCTGTGCCAGGAACTATGATTTTTTTTGACCTAGTCATATTTTCAGAGGGAACGTTGATGTGTGTAGACCGTAAAGAAGCTTCCATTCAATAATATAATCTGAGCAACAGTTCATATGCCAAAAAAAGTGATGTGGCTAAAGCTAATGGATTGGCATATTTTAACAGATTATTAGCGATTTCGGCGAGTAACCGGAATCGATTTATACGACTATTATTTAACAATTTAAAATAAATACAACGAGGGACTGCAAAAGATCGCAAAACTATGACGAATAGGGTATTAAACTAAGGTAAAAATAAATTATTTTTTACTTGACTAATAAAAGATCTAACGAAAATACTCGAAAAACATCAATTATTAATTTATTTTAGCTAATTGAAAGATTTTATAAGCATAAAGGTTAAAAAAAGGACGCTGATTTGAACATACCAATTCACACTGACTTAGTGACGTCACTAAGACAGTATTTCCCTACAAACTTCATATTAACAAATCGTTTTTGACATTTAATAAAAAGTTGCTGATTTGACTATGAGTAAAATACCGTATTGCGCATTGATCAAGCTTTTTTAATGCCAAATATAGTATCGTTCAGATAGCATTTTCAATCGCCGACTCACTCGCAAATTTTTAACGATGGTTCTGGTTTAATAAAGAAGAAAAGGTGCAGAATGTAACGTTTGTGTTTCGTATTTTTAAACGGGTAGCATTTAACGAACCACCAAATTAATTGCCGAATGATGCCCTAAAAAATACATTCGATTACCAAAAATACTAGATTCGCACCAAATATTCAACTCCATTTAAATATAAAGTGCAACTCGAAGAAGTAACATGTTGTCGATAACCTATTAAATTAAATTGTTACCAAATAAATTAGTCTCTACCCAAAAATACTTAATGATCACCTAATTTCAAACACCAAATTTCATATAATTCGCATCCAAATATAACTGGGATCGTAATCCTATTAAAATTAATTACACCCAAATAATTCTTTCGATACCCAGAAATACTACATGATCACCTAATTTCAAGCGTCATTTGTTTCATCAAATTAATATCTAGTCTATAATACCGGATCTACGCAATGTAAGAAACGCAAGCGTCATGTTTCGGATTCATCGAGCGACATGTGTCGGACCGACACGCGACATGTTCGGGCTCATCGAGCGACATGTTTGGACTCACACGCGACATGTTTCGGATCCAGCGACATGTCTCGGACCCATCGAGCGACATGTGGGTGTCATCGAGCGACATGTTTCGGACTCACACGCGACATGTTTCGGATCCAGCGACATGTCTCGGACCCATCGAGCGACATGTTGGGGTCATCGAGCGACATGTTTCGGACTCACACGCGACATGTTTCGGATCCAGCGACATGTCTCGGACCCATCGAGCGACATGTTGGGGTCATCAAGCGACATGTTTCGGACTCACACGCGACATGTTTCGGATCCAGCGACATGTCTTGGACCCATCGAGTGACATGTTGGAGTCATCGAGCGACATGTGTCGGACCGAAACGCGACATGTTCGGGCTCATCGAGCGACATGTTTCGGACTCACACGCGACATGTTTCGGATCCAGCGACATGTCTCGGACCCATCGAGCGACATGTTGGGGTCATCGAGCGACATGTTTCGGACTCACACGCGACATGTTTCGGATCCAGGGACATGTCTCGGACCCATCGAGCGACATGTTGGGGTCATCGAGCGACATGTTTCGGACTCACACGCGACATGTTTCGGATCCAGCGACATGTCTCGGACCCATCGAGCGACATGTTGGAGTCATCGAGCGACATGTGTCGGACCGACACGCGACATGTTCGGGCTCATCGAGCGACATGTTTCGGACTCACACGCGACATGTTTCGGATCCAGCGACATGTCTCGGACCCATCGAGCGACATGTTGGGGTCATCGAGCGACATGTTTCGGACTCACACGCGACATGTTTCGGATCCAGCGACATGTCTCGGACCCATCGAGCGACATGTCGGGGTCATCGAGCGACATGTTTCGGACTCACACGCGACATGTTTCGGATCCAGCGACATGTCTCGGACCCATCGAGTGACATGTTGGGGTCATCGAGCGACATGTTTCGGACTCACACGCGACATGTTTCGGATCCAGCGACATGTCTCGGACCCATCGAGCGACATGTTGGGGTCATCGAGCGACATGTTTCGGACTCAAACGCGACATGTTTCGGATCCAGCGACATGTCTCGGACCCATCGAGCGACATGTTGGGGTCATCGAGCGACATGTTTCGGACTCACACAACGACATGTTTCGGATCCAGCGACATGTCTCGGACCCATCGAGCGACATGTTTCGGACTAACACGCGACATGTTCGGGCTCGTCAAGCGACATGTTTCGGACGCATCCAGCGACATGTTTCGGATCCAGCGACATGTCTCGGACCCATCGAGCGACATGTTGGGGTCATCGAGCGACATGTTTCGGACTCTCACGCGACATGTTTCGGATCCAGCGACATGTCTCGGACCCATCGAGCGACATGTTGGGGTCATCGAGCGACATGTTTCGGACTCACACGCGACATGTTTCGGATCCAGCGACATGTCTCGGACCCATCGAGCGACATGTTGGGGTCATCGAGCGACATGTTTCGGACTCACACGCGACATGTTCGGGCTCGTCAAGCGACATGTTTCGGACGCATCCAGCGACATGTTTCGGATCCAGCGACATGTCTCGGACCCATCGAGCGACATGTTGGGGTCATCGAGCGACATGTTGGGGTCATCGAGCGACATGTTTCGGACTCACACGCGACATGTTTCGGATCCAGCGACATGTCTCGGACCCATCGAGCGACATGTTGGGGTCATCGAGCGACATGTTTCGGACTCACACGCGACATGTTTCGGATCCAGCGACATGTCTCTGACCCATCGAGCGACATGTTGGGGTCATCGAGCGACATGTTTCGGACTCACACGCGACGTTGTGGTTACCGAGTGACATGTTTTGGACTAACACGCGACATGTTCGGGCTCATCAAGCGACATGTTTCGGATCCAGCGACATGTCTCGGACCCATCGAGCGACATGTTGGGGTCATCGAGCGACATGTTGGGGTCATCGAGCGACATTTTGAGGTCATCGAGCGACATGTTTCGGACTCACACGCGACATGTTCGGGCTCATCAAGCGACATGTTTCGGACGCATCCAGCGACATGTTTCGGATCCAGCGACATGTCTCGGACCCATCGAGCGACATGTTAGAGTCATCGAGCGACATGTTTCGGACTCACACGCGACATGTTCTGGCTCATCCAACGACATGTTTCGGACTCAACAGGTGGTGGTTCTGGCGCTTCGCCGGCCGCTACCGCGGCACGCTCGCTTCGCTCGCTCGGCTCGCGCGTTGTATATATATATATATATATATATATAACACATTTTGAGTCCGAAACATGTCGCTTGATGAGCCCGAACATGTCGCGTGTGAGTCCGAAACATGTCGCTCGATGACCCCAACATGTCGCTCGATGGATCCGAGACATGTCGCTGGATGCGTCCGAAACATGTCGCTTGATGAGCCCGAACATGTCGCGTGTTAGTCCGAAACATGTCGCTCGATGACTCCAGCATGTCGCTCAATGGGTCCGAGACATGTCGCTGGATCCGAAACATGTCGTTGTGTGAGTCCGAAACATGTCGCTCGATGACCCCAACATGTCGCTCGATGGGTCCGAGACATGTCGCTGGATCCGAAACATGTCGCGTGTGAGTCCGAAACATGTCGCTCGATGACCCCAACATGTCACTCGATGGGTCCGAGACATGTCGCTGGATCCGAAACATGTCGCGTGTGAGTCCGAAACATGTCGCTCGATGACCCCAACATGTCGCTCGATGGGTCCGAGACATTGTCGCTGGATCCGAAACATGTCGCGTGTGAGTCCGAAACATGTCGCTCGATGAGCCCGAACATGTCGCGTGTCGGTCCGACACATGTCGCTCGATGACTCCAACATGTCGCTCGATGGGTCCGAGACATGTCGCTGGATCCGAAACATGTCGCGTGTGAGTCCGAAACATGTCGCTCGATGACCCCAACATGTCGCTCGATGGGTCCGAGACATGTCGCTGGATCCGAAACATGTCGCGTGTGAGTCCGAAACATGTCGCTCGATGACCCCAACATGTCGCTCGATGGGTCCGAGACATGTCGCTGGATCCGAAACATGTCGCTGGATGCGTCCGAAACATGTCGCTTGACGAGCCCGAACATGTCGCGTGTGAGTCCGAAACATGTCGCTCGATGACCCCAACATGTCGCTCGATGGGTCCGAGACATGTCGCTGGATCCGAAACATGTCGCGTGTGAGTCCGAAACATGTCGCTCGATGACCCCAACATGTCGCTCGATGGGTCCGAGACATGTCGCTGGATCCGAAACATGTCGCGTGTGAGTCCGAAACATGTCGCTCGATGACCCCAACATGTCGCTCGATGGGTCCGAGACATGTCGCTGGATCCGAAACATGTCACGTGAGAGTCCGAAACATGTCGCTCGATGGGTCCGAGACATGTCGCTGGATCCGAAACATGTCGCTGGATGCGTCCGAAACATGTCGCTTGACGAGCCCGAACATGTCCCGTGTTAGTCCGAAACATGTCGCTCGATGACTCCAACATGTCGCTCGATGGGTCCGAGACATGTCGCTGGATCCGAAACATGTCGTTGTGTGAGTCCGAAACATGTCGCTCGATGACCCCAACATGTCGCTCGATGGGTCCGAGACATGTCGCTGGATCCGAAACATGTCGCGTTTGAGTCCGAAACATGTCGCTCGATGACCCCAACATGTCGCTCGATGGGTCCGAGACATGTCGCTGGATCCGAAACATGTCGCGTGTGAGTCCGAAACATGTCGCTCGATGACCCCAACATGTCACTCGATGGGTCCGAGACATGTCGCTGGATCCGAAACATGTCGCGTGTGAGTCCGAAACATGTCGCTTGATGACCCCAACATGTCGCTCGATGGGTCCGAGACATGTCGCTGGATCCGAAACATGTCGCGTGAGAGTCCGAAACATGTCGCTCGATGACCCCAACATGTCGCTCGATGGGTCCGAGACATGTCGCTGGATCCGAAACATGTCGCTGGATGCGTCCGAAACATGTCGCTTGACGAGCGCGAACATGTCGCGTGTTAGTCCGAAACATGTCGCTCGATGACTCCAACATGTCGCTCGATGGGTCCGAGACATATCGCTGGATCCGAAACATGTCGTTGTGTGAGTCCGAAACATGTCGCTCGATGACCCCAACATGTCGCTCGATGGGTCCGAGACATGTCGCTGGATCCGAAACATGTCGCGTTTGAGTCCGAAACATGTCGCTCGATGACCCCAACATGTCGCTCGATGGGTCCGAGACATGTCGCTGGATCCGAAACATGTCGCGTGTGAGTCCGAAACATGTCGCTCGATGACCCCAACATGTCACTCGATGGGTCCGAGACATGTCGCTGGATCCGAAACATGTCGCGTGTGAGTCCGAAACATGTCGCTTGATGACCCCAACATGTCGCTCGATGGGTCCGAGACATGTCGCTGGATCCGAAACATGTCGCGTGAGAGTCCGAAACATGTCGCTCGATGACCCCAACATGTCGCTCGATGGGTCCGAGACATGTCGCTGGATCCGAAACATGTCGCTGGATGCGTCCGAAACATGTCGCTTGACGAGCGCGAACATGTCGCGTGTTAGTCCGAAACATGTCGCTCGATGACTCCAACATGTCGCTCGATGGGTCCGAGACATATCGCTGGATCCGAAACATGTCGTTGTGTGAGTCCGAAACATGTCGCTCGATGACCCCAACATGTCGCTCGATGGGTCCGAGACATGTCGCTGGATCCGAAACATGTCGCGTTTGAGTCCGAAACATGTCGCTCGATGACCCCAACATGTCGCTCGATGGGTCCGAGACATGTCGCTGGATCCGAAACATGTCGCGTGTGAGTCCGAAACATGTCGCTCGATGATCCCAACATGTCGCTCGATGGGTCCGAGACATGTCGCTGGATCCGAAACATGTCGCGTGTGAGTCCGAAACATGTCGCTTGATGACCCCAACATGTCGCTCGATGGGTCCGAGACATGTCGCTGGATCCGAAACATGTCGCGTGTGAGTCCGAAACATGTCGCTCGATGAGCCCGAACATGTCGCGTGTCGGTCCGACACATGTCGCTCGATGACTCCAACATGTCGCTCGATGGGTCCGAGACATGTCGCTGGATCCGAAACATGTCGCGTGTGAGTCCGAAACATGTCGCTCGATGACCCCAACATGTCGCTCGATGGGTCCGAGACGTGTCGCTGGATCCGAAACATGTCGCGTGTGAGTCCGAAACATGTCGCTCGATGACCCCAACATGTCGCTCGATGGGTCCGAGACATGTCGCTGGATCCGAAACATGTCGCGTGTGAGTCCGAAACATGTCGCTCGATGACCCCAACATGTCGCTCGATGGGTCCGAGACATGTCGCTGGATCCGAAACATGTCGCGTGAGAGTCCGAAACATGTCGCTCGATGACCCCAACATGTCGCTCGATGGGTCCGTGACATGTCGCTGGATCCGAAACATGTCGCTGGATGCGTCCGAAACATGTCGCTTGACGAGCGCGAACATGTCGCGTGTTAGTCCGAAACATGTCGCTCGATGACTCCAACATGTCGCTCGATGGGTCCGAGACATATCGCTGGATCCGAAACATGTCGTTGTGTGAGTCCGAAACATGTCGCTCGATGACCCCAACATGTCGCTCGATGGGTCCGAGACATGTCGCTGGATCCGAAACATGTCGCGTTTGAGTCCGAAACATGTCGCTCGATGACCCCAACATGTCGCTCGATGGGTCCGAGACATGTCGCTGGATCCGAAACATGTCGCGTGTGAGTCCGAAACATTTCGCTCGATGATCCCAACATGTCGCTCGATGGGTCCGAGACATGTCGCTGGATCCGAAACATGTCGCGTGTGAGTCCGAAACATGTCGCTCGATGAGCCCGAACATGTCGCGTGTCGGTCCGACACATGTCGCTCGATGACCCCAACATGTCGCTCGATGGGTCCGAGACATGTCGCTGGATCCGAAACATGTCGCGTGTGAGTCCGAAACATGTCGCTCGATGACCCCAACATGTCGCTCGATGGGTCCGAGACATGTCGCTGGATCCGAAACATGTCGCTTGATGAGCCCGAACATGTCGCGTGTTAGTCCAAAACATGTCACTCGGTAACCACAACGTCGCGTGTGAGTCCGAAACATGTCGCTCAATAATTAATTTGAATGTATTAACTACAATATAGCTTGTAATGTGTACAATATTTGGACGTAATTCTAATAACAAATGATGCACGAGATTTGGTGGTAGTTTAGTATTTTTGGTGGTACTTGAGAATTTTTTGATGCGATTATAAAATTTCAGGGAACGCAATAAGTAAAATAGCTGCTACTGCTGGAATAATAGGTATGAGTGGTTAGGTGATCTGAAATTGATGGTCGATACATTTTTTTGAGTGTTCAGCCTTATTTTAGGGTTCGAAAATTTGGTGATATCAAAAGTTATTTAGGTGATCATTTTATTTGTTCCCTTTTTAAACAATATGAGAGAAAAAATATTTAAGCTCCATGTAATTGGTGTTAAAATGTATATATTTATGTTATGATTTACAAAAACTTTTATTACTTTTAAAGCTTAAAAGCTTAATAGGTAATTAGCCCAACTTACCTTAATCTAAAGGGCACTCAATTAGGGGTCTTATAAATTTGTGGAGGGATATAGAGTGCAAGTATCCCCCGTATGTTAATCTACCGTGCTCGAGTAAAACCCAAAATTTGCTCTTGGTCTCCCCTACTACAATAAATAAGTATGCTTTTGAAATAAGTGTCTTAATCCGTAAGTTCAGAAAAGTGTTTTTAGATTTTATTCTAGAATATTATACAATTTCCCAAGAGAGCAGTCTAAAAAAGTTTGAACAAAAGAAAGTGAATGAATTTTTTTTGTTACTTTTCATTATATTTGTATGTAGGTACCAGTTACAGTTAAAGGCAAACAATTCTAAGTACAGGTACCTACTTGAAGGTCTACAAGAAGGACATGTAACTTGCCCGAATTCTGAAACAGACACATTAATTCTTAGGTAGTCTACTAAAGGTATGTACAGAGTAAGACTAAAGTATGTCTGCTTATGTCTTAGAAGTCAGATCAGTAGTTTATTATGAATATTTTTTAAAAGGAAATGCTGACTAAATCTTTAATTTATCATAGGTTAAGTTAGTTCTAAGTTCTTGCTACACCCTAGACTTTACCCTGATTTATAATTCAATTCCAAACCTTGTCTTTAAAATTGGCATATTCGTACAATGGCGTATAGACGATTTGACGACTTTTTGGAATTTAATTATAAATCAGGATTAATTTTGTGTGGGTAGTATTTATCGAACCACAAAATTAATTGCCGAATGATGTCCTAAAAACTACATTTCATTACCAAAAATACTTAATCTTCACCAAATTTTCAACTCCATTTAAATATAAAATGCATCTCATATAAAGTAGGTAACATGCCAATAACCTATTCAATTAAATTGTTACCAAGTAAATTATTCTCTACCCAAAAATACTAAATGATCACCTAATTTCAGACACCAAATTTCATATAATTTACATCCAAATATTAATCCTTTTAAAATTAAGTACGCCCAAATAATTCGATACCCAGAAATACTTGGCTATCAACTTAAGGTGTCAAACATTGCGAAGTTTACCTTAATTGAAAGTTTAACTAAAAATAATTAATTATTAAGTACCTATTTACAACAATATAGCTTGTAATGTGTAACATAATATTTGGATGTAATTCTAATAACAAATGATTAGGGGGTAGTTTTAGTATTTTTGGTGGTAGGTACTCGAAACTTTTTTGATGCGATTATATAATTTCTAGGAAGGCAATAAGTAAAATAGCTGCAACCGCTGGAATAATAGGTACCTACCTGTGAGTGTTTAGGTGACCCGAAATTGATGATCGATACATGTTTTTGAGTGTTCAGCCTCATTTAAGGGTTCGAAAATTTGTCAAATGTGATATCAAAAGTTATTTAGGTGATCTGTTCCCATTTTGTATTAAGCAGTAACGCTGCTTACGCAAACTACAAATTGTAGAAATAAAGGAAAAATTGAGGCACCGATCAGGAATTTGAGACGTTAGGCCAGTACTGAATCCTGAGTCTTCTAGGTAGATGTCGCTGTACGCCTCCCTGAAAGCGTTTGCATAAATGAAGGAAAAGTTAAGGAATTAGGGGGCCGGGTGTGGGATGCACCTATAGCTGAGTTGGCTAGAGCGACGAGTATGCAGGTACAAATCCTGCTCGGTGCCTAAATTTAAAAATGTTTCCTTTATTTCTAAAATTTATAAATGTACTTTATATCCTTGTATTACCATTATTGGCATTGAATTACAATTGTAATTTACTACATCAGGAGGTATGTGAGATACACATACAACATACATGTATGTATATCAATAAATATGTAAATATTTCGAGGACGATCTTACTTCCCCAACCAACCAAGCCTAACCAACCCCCAACCAAGCCCCATTCTATTAAGTATGTGAATTGTGCAATAACGTGTTTACTACTACAAATATTTGCCCTGCCCAGGATACGAACCATCAAATATAAGCTGCACTGATTCACCATGCAAGTTGTTCGAGAAATCGGTGTAGCTTATATTTCGTCAACTAGAGGTATACCTACAATGAAGGTGAGGAATTAGAACATTTAATTTTGCAGTTAATTCAAATAATTATGATTTGCTAATACATGGAAATAATTGCTGATGGAACATACTCGTAGTATTATCAGTTTCATTGAATGCTTGCTTGTAACGCACTGTATATCTCTTTGACATTCCTAATTCAATTCCAAAACGGGTTGTCATTAAAATTATCATAATCGTAACTAAGGTGTATAGACCTAAACTTTTTGGAATTGAATTATTTAAATCAGGGTACTTAAGTATAGCAGCATACAGCAAACACTTCACCAACGCAACGCACCGTTCAGAACGCGCGATACGGCCACCCCCATTCTTGACACATAGTGCTTTAGTATTTGGTTGACTGTATGAATGAATACGCTTGGGACTACAGTATGGGGTTCTTCAAGAAAAAAGTGTACAAAATTTTAAAGGGTCGGCAACGCGCAATATGGCATCCATAGAGATGCAAGCGTACATTGGCTGCGATGACCACTTACCATCAGGCGGGCCTGACTTATTAAAACGCTTATCGTATATCTTTAAACAAGCAATTCTTGTATCTTATATCTTTTATGTCACACCTGGTCACAAAGTGAAAATCTCACTTCGACTGGCCAGAGGGTGACATCAAATGTTGTACGTACCACGAGCGGTAATAAAGAAAGCCTCTGATCGTATATTTGACGCCCGAGCCGAAGGCACCTGCACAGTATAACCTGCGATCTAAGACATTATAAATTTTACCGCCCTTGGTAATTAAGGTACTATGAACGAACAATTCTTGTATATATATTTATTTATTTCGAGGATCTCGGAAACGGATATCTAACGATTTTGATGTGGGGCTTTCGGGGACGACCCATCGAGCAAAATAGCTAGGACTCATGCACGGGAAAACGCCGAGCAAAGCTAACTAAGAAGTATCCACTTCAAAAACTTCGTTCCTAATTCCGCAAAATGACTGTACAAAGTAAAACGCGATAGACAAAATGCTCGAGCATGCGTAATTATGTATGTTCACCGTTTTTAAGGACATCTAATGGCATCTAGTAAGAAAAACCACCATGACCAAAGATCACTATTATATAATAAATATTTTTAATCATAGGTACATATTTATTATTATTAATGCCACTAAAAGCATGGATACAGATTTAATAAGAGTAAGAAATACTAACTTACAACTTAGTGGTACTAATAAAACTACTCACTTTATGTACAAATACTTAGAGATTCTTATTAATGTCTAAATACCTACTTACTTGGGTATTTTTATTTTATAATTGTACCACAATATCTATTTACATATTCTTAGATTGGTACATACTTTTATAACTTAGTATGACTTATTTAATGCCAAAAACAATCTTAGTTAATGATACTTAATTCTTAAGTTCATATCTTGACAATTAATAAATATTAATTGAGAAACAAACAAACGAAAACAAATTAAAGTAACGAATTCATAAGGTTTTTAAATTAAATCTAATTATAAATGGCCTCTGCGTCATAGTGTCGAAGACGCTGGCAGTATTTCCTTGCTTCTGACAGGAAAGTCCGTGGTGTCCTATCCAGTCTACGTCGTTTCCGCAGGGGCACCGAAGCGATCAGTGTTTGGGTCAAGATTGTTCAAGATTCCTTGATCCAAACACTGTTCGCTTCGCAGTACATTCTTACCGGTGGTCGGAGAAGTGTGAGTGCCAAAGTCTGGCTCGTTCTGCCGCACAGTATTGGATTATACCTATGTTATTCTACAATATGTACAGTCAGTCAGTGCATACAAATTTCTATGCAGCTACGCAACATGCAATTAACCATCGTGCGAGTATGTAGCATAGCGCAGTTTAAACTATACGCGTTCTAACAACAACTCTGAATAAAACTCACTTATTTGCTTTTCGTTTGAATGTTCAAATTATAGTTTGGATTCTTCGTCGTCATGGGTATCTGTTAAATTTACAGCATTGATTTTTCCAGTATACTCAATATCCGCAAAAGTAAACGCTGGAATTCCAGAACTGTCGGTGGGTGAATCTTGATTGATGATATGCTCGAACCGATGTCGTTGTTTGCGAGTCGGCATTCCAACTGTCATTGCACGAGATTTGCGCTCAACTTGTTTTTCGCTCCTGGGTGTTAACCTGTAACCGGTCTGATTAACCAATTTCCTCTGACAATCCGCCAGCTTATCCCGAATAACATCCAGGTATCCGTTTGCAGTTATAGAGCCCGCGGGTTCTTCCATTAAAAGCATACAAAGCCTCTGAGCCTGCTCCAAGTAGATTAATGCCTGACGAATGTCGTCGAAAGTTTCACTGGAACGAGCCATTGCGATGAAATGCGGAATGAAAAATTCCAACACCAGTCGTCTTCGCTCTGCCTCCATTTTTTTGGGCAAGACCGTCTGCAAAAGTAATAAAGATATGTAAAGCAAAGTACCTATTATTTACATTTAGAAGACAGACATATTTTATTCAGGGCGTGCAATCTAAATAGTTCAGGAAAATTTGAAATTATTACAGATAAAAAGAATGTAAACATTCTTAACATTAAGTACTACATAATGTTAAGATAAACTGCATATAAGTTCTTTCTTAATAACCTTCAAAGTACCATTTTCCAGAAATTACTAAGGAATAAGTAAGTACCTAAATTGTCTTGTAACGTACTGATATTTTAAGTAAGCAACTTACATTTTTATCAATTTGGATTTCTTTCCTTTCGCTCTTTCCATCCGTTTTTTGTTTCTTGTTGTACAGCTGTCCCTTTTTTCGTTTATCTTGTATTTGTCGATGTCGTTCTTTCTTCCACAGATAGTTTTTGTCGTACATCCTGCCCATACCCCTGTTGTTGTTCCATTCATCTTCACTATCGGTGCTGACTTTCCGATTTGAAACTGGAATACTAAGATTTGGGTTCAGTATTCGCAACGGATTACGACATGTCAAGATTTCATATAGTTTAAGGCAGTTAAATTTCGGATAAAACTCTTTCTTTGTGTACTTGAGTTTTTCTAGAGCGTAGAGCATATGCATAACAGGAGACTCTTTAATATCAAACAATTGTCGCTGCAATTCCCGTAATAAAGGATTGGGTATAGTTTTAAAGTCATTGCAATTGTCAATAAAGTAATTTGGGAATCTTCCATGTGTAAAATTGCTGTAAAATGTTTCTATGAACATTTTAAAGGTTTCGCCTAATCGATCTTCCGGCCACCTTGCGTTGTTATCTTCACATTGCCAGAATAGGTGATTTTTTATATGATTTGCATCTATACCAATTTTTGAGGTTTGGTTTTCCATAAAAGTTTTGTGCAACACTAATGCAAACAAATAGCACCTTAAATGGGCATGCGCTAGACAGCTTTCCAAGTATCGTTCCGCAGCAGGAAATGTGATTCGCCACTGAAGCTTCTGTTCAGGATTCGATCCTCGTTTGGGCCTAAATCCAATTGGTATCAGCAAACACCCAAAGTTTATAGCTTTATTGACAATATTTTTGGATGGCCACTGATATGCAAAATTAGTTCGCGGATTTGTTACGATTCTCCTTTCACGTATTATCCACCTATTAGCTGCATTTGGCCATGATGCAAAAAGGGCAGGAAAAACTTCGTACGTCATTTTTGTACCATTTTTTAACATATCACAATAAATACTAGCTCCTTGCGTCATAGCATTATTCACGGAATCGGGGGTCAGTCCTAAGCTTGTTCCCAATTTTATCATAAAATTGTCAACAAAGTTTGTCATAAAACTTGTGGATGTTAAATAATGATGAGTTTCGAAGAGATTTCTAGATAGCGGCAACTTGGTAACTGCGTCGTCTGCTTCTTCATCCTCGTCCTCGCTCCAGGTCTCAAAAGTGCGGATTTGAAGTGCCGACCAACACTCATCCGGTACCACACCCGAACTAAGAGCGTAATTTGACTTCCTGGTTATCTCTACTTTTTTTGGTGTCGTAGATTCTCTGATAGTAGCGTATCCATAATCTGAATCATTTTCATATTCTTGTCGGCTACTAGAATTGGATCTGTAACCCGATGTTTCTGTGTCTTCAGCAATGCTATTGTCAAGGTTGGCTTGGTTTGATTCGTTTTTAGTGATCTTGGTAGGTCCACTTAACCTTCGAGATGTTTTTAAAATAGATTTTCTGCCCTTCATTTCGTTTGTCTCTTTAATATCTCTCTCGGTTTTTGTCGCAATCTGTTCTGTATCAATCTCTTCGGGCAATGATTGGATTGTGTTTTCCATTGTTTTCATATTTGAAATGTTTCCACGTGAATTAACCGTTTTTATTGGACCACTGCGTCTCCTTCCTATATCACTGACTATACTCTCATTTAAATTAAGGTCAGGTAAGGTATAATTACTTCTATTATTTGACTCAATTTTGCTTTTAAGTTTTTGGAGCAACTCTTCGCCTTTACCCACTGAAGTGGAGTCGTCTGAGCCATTTGATTCTCTTTCTGAGTCTGTATATAAGCTATCATCTGAATCCACTAACGAGTCTCTGTGTTCAGCTTCTCTTGATAGGTTACTTTCCAAAACTTCGAGCTTCTTTAGTTTAATGTATCCTATAAAAAGTTTAAGTTTATTAATTTCATAAAAAGTTGTTTAACATTTCAGATTATTAGTCGTTTTATTATACTAACTTACCGGGTTCTCTACAGTCCTCTATACGCAATTTATAGAAAGGTGCATCAAGAACTGCGCTATAGTCAGACATATCGCCTGGCTCCCGGGCCTCGATGTTGTCGTATATGACATACAGCCTGGGGGCAAGCAGTGGCTCACAGCGTCCACGCTGCTTGCGGTAGTACACATGCTCTTGCACGCACTCCTGAAGCCGATCCGCAAAGAACACGTGTTTGTGATGTCGCACCATGGCACCATCGATGCTATGCTCGCGCTCGCTCATTGGGGTATTCTTGATTTGATACATCTCTCTGAAATCAAAATGGTCGCATTCATTCCTTAGCTTACTTAAATGACGATTTTTATGGAAAAATTATCGTCAATTAATTCCTATCACTATAAATCACGGCTAGCGACGTTGGCGATAATCTAGTAAACAGTCCTCGGTCTTATCATTTTGATTTAATGCTTAAGTACCTTTATTTCTTTTATCACTTCCGTTCTTGACAATATCTGTCGGAATGATCTTTTAAGTCTTTAAAGCTAAATATATGAATTATTAACTCAGCGTAATTAAAATAGATAGGTATCTTCGCATTAACATTATAGCCATATATGGTCAATATGTGAATCAATAATTTATTTTGAATTGCGCAATTAAACATTGATTATCAGATTATTGGTTACACATGCAATATGTGCAATGGAAACTTGTCACGCTTAGATAATTTTGCACACGCTTTAGGGCCATGTACGGAATACATATACGCTCCTGATAACGAAATTAAGTTTAATATACCTTCTTTCTTAGGGAGTTAAGGTCATTTTACAAACTTTGCCTGAAAATGTCGATGACTCAAGAATTAATGTATGTTATCTGATTAAGTAATAATTACTCAGAATGGGACTTCCCTGTAGTGAACTGCGTAAAGTTGTTAAATGTGTATTCATGATTAATCCGTTTTTTATTAAAGTTATCAAGGATTAAATACCTAAGCAAATCCAAATAAAGATAATGAGTGCATTGCTTGTAAATAATATTTGGAGTTCTCTGAAAGGTATAACGCAAACACCCGAAATATATTGTACTATTCAGGTTCTTCCCAGATTTTGAACATATCCTAATAAAGGGGATAGTATAAAACTAAGTCGCTTCCTCCTGTCTGTCTGTCCCTATGTATGCTTAGATCTTAAAAACTGCGCAACGGATTTTGATGCGGTTTTTTAAATAGATAGAGTGATTCAAGAGGAAGGTTTATATGTATACTTTGCACTCGTGCGAAGCCGGGGCGGGTCGCTAGTCCTTAATAAAGGGAATGCTTTGATTCTGTGAACCACGCCCGTTCTGTAAAAGACATCACGCTTATTATGTCTTCCGCGCACAAGGAAACGATAACGAAAATTCGATAAATAAGTAGAATATAGAATTTTTACATCTGGCTTTCGCAAGTTTTATTCATATTTCCTGGTATGAAATTTTATATGGGATATAGAATTGTATCATTTTAAATACGTCGTGTCGTTAAGCAATCATGTTTCGACTCTAATAGGAGAAACAATCATAGAGTAAGGAATCATTTATCTGAAAATCAGTCCTTATTTTTTCTAATCTGATCAGAAGTTCTCCCAGTTCGTTTCAAAGAATGCGATATTTTTCAATTCACATGCACTGTGCACAGCCTTAACAGCGGAGCCTACTGGTGGGCCTTAAGTTAAGGTTACAAAACAAAATAATGGGTATTCAATAATCCCACTTCTTTAACTATCAGAAATAGAAAAACCTAATTTTACACAGCCACATTCATAGACCATTAAACATAATCACAGTTTAGACGAGTAACCAACTACATAATAAACCAGGTTGTTTTAAAATTACGCAACAACAGTATTTAACATTTTGAAAATATGTATGCGCAAATAGGTATAACATACTAACTACCTGCTACACACCTAAGTTACTATATATATGTAACGGAACGGAACCATCTGAAGATTTTATTCGGAACGAGGATTATATATAACTAGATCACATTGAAGTTACGTATTATTCAGTGGTACGTAATAAATACGCGAACACAACAACAGATTATACAATAGATAGTCTTACCTATCAAAGTTTTCAAAAAATTGGACAGACAGTAGAATATTGTTGAGCAAAAAAGATTCGGAATCATTTTGTAGCTGGTAGCGCATGTGGTCTAGTGCTTCATCGTCGTAGGAGCGGACGTGCGCGGGCGCCTGCGCGGACGCGGGCCCGGCCGCCGCCGCCCGCGGCACACCTTGCATCGTCGTCGGCACTGGCCCATCCTTCGTTCCCATTCTCCTGTTCGCTGGATTGGCATTTTTCTTCCTCCGCTCCTCTCGTTTCTGCTCTCTCCATTTTTCCCTTTCGAAGAATTTATCCGGCTCCTTTTGAGGTTTTTTAGACTTCGAATTACCCATTTAAATACGAGTCCCTACTTTTTCTTTACGATATTACCACTTTTTTATTCACACATTGTTATTGACCTTAAAATAATAAAAACGTCCTTCGATTATTAATTAACATCCAGTTTTTTGAATATTGATCGGCTAATTACCGAGCAACGTCCGAATCAAAAACTGACAGCGTACTGGAAAAATTATTATTGATACATTTATTATACCAATTGCCGTTATCTGAATGATAAGGGGCTCTAAGAATTGTGATTGCTATCTTGGTGGTTATAATTAATATCTACACTGATTTATACAAAGCGTTGTATCGGGCCACGCAGGAACGGCAATGGCAGCGTCGTGTCTGTCCCGTGAGCTTCTCTACACTACGACTCCTGAAAGAACACTATTACCAGTTTACTATGTAACTCCTAGATTTATAAACCGTGAAGTTATGATTTTAAAAATTGACATACAAAGTAGACCAGCGGCATTCCTTATTCAACGCCGTTACGTAAACGCGAACATGATATAACTATGGACGCATGTGTGAACTATACTTTCGATAATTATTCATATATACTCATTATATGGCCATTCATACAAACTGTTATTGTCTCCTGTGAGTCCTGTGGAAGTTGCATATCACAGGGAAGGTCCATGCAGACATATGTGAGTAACAAAACTAGGTTCTAGGAACATTCGACGTCCAATATATGTTTACACTTTTGCAGCTTAATTACATTGTGATAAGGCAAAAATTGTAAACATATCTTTGACGTCGAATGTTGAGTTTGAGGTAGACTTTGTAGACTGTAGATACTTTGTTGCCAGCTTTACTCTCCTCTTTACCTTTATATATACCTCTAAATCATTTGTTTCAGGCAACAAGGGCCCATAGAATACCTTATAGCTGACATACATACAATTATATACCTACTTAAAACTAAAAAAATATTTAGGCGAAAGAACGGCGTGGCTCCTTTGCGTCGTCAAATCCGGTGTAGGAACCGACCGCCGCCGGGCTGGCGGCGGGGCGCGGGCCGGCCTGTCGAGGCAAACATGGCGCACGCCGGCGAGACGTGCCCACACGAAACACATGAAAGAGGATTTAATATATGGATGTAGATAGAGTAGTGTATGCAACTGTACATAATTAGGCATTAAAACACTCGTGTGACCTTATTACTCGCCTTCGGCTCGTTTCATAAAACACACTCGTGTTTTAATGCCCCTCATTATGGAACAGTTGCATAATAGTAGTAGTTTATGCAACTGGTTGGCTTGAACTTATTAAAGAGGATTTACTATATGGGTGTAGATAAATTTGTATATACTATCTATGGCCATGATAATGCACGAATGCACCAGACTTGAAATCAAATAATAATACCACTACCGAGAAGGGCGCCCCGGGGTCAACCTATGAGCTTATAAAATACAAACAAAATACCTACAGACCAGGCGCGCATTACGATTTTTAGTCGCGCTACGTACCTACCTATGCAAATAATGGTTTAATATGAGAGTGCGCGCACCATGATTTTCATAAACCCAGGATAGGTACGTATATTTCTGCGACAAAATTATCGCGCGACTAAAAATCGTGGTGCGCGCCTGGCCTGGCCTGATAGGCCGGGAGATGGTGACACAAAATCGTGCGATTTTCGTAATTTATCTGACACGTTCGATTACGCCCACATTATTGGGCCGCCGCGCCGGTACATATACCATCATTTTCCTTTTCGTCATTACGTAATTAGACCCCTGAAAGATCGCCATACTGGTACAAATGACCGGAAATTTTGTGTCACCATCTTTCGCTCTATTAATATACATTATAGAATATAGTACGGTCATTTTCGCTAAAAAAAGGGGTATAGAGGACAATGCTTGGAACACAATTTTTGACTTGGTAACTTTGTTCGGGCTAGTTAGGAGGTTAACATAACAAAATTCCCCGCACCTACCCGCCGCCGCTCACGTCTACAAGGTGACGGAGGCCCTATATCCATATTGACATAAGAGGGGTTAAGATGATCGCTTATATATCGGACTATAGCATTTGTCCCTTACTGTCAAGTATGTAAGTGCAAGAGGAACGATATATATATGTATACATATAAACAACTTAAGCTCATAAGAAATATTGCTATACCCTACCAGGGTCCATGTGGTTCTATTTTTTATATTTAACATGGTTTGCAATAAATCTCGCTCGACTAAGCAAGTGCAATTGAAATATGTATTAGAGACATTCGAACTTCGTTCGTTTTCTGTTGCCTCTGTTCAATCACTGTTTGAACCTCGCAAGCTGTACAGGGTTCAATATCCCTCATAAATTGCATGATACAAGTCTTTAAGAGCATTGACATAAGATTTAATTTCACCTAACCCGTGGAAAAAATCCCGCTATACTTACCGTATCAATTCCCATATATAGGATGATGATATTTCATGATGTGGCTGTGTTAATGATAGAAAGAAGGGGATGTCCCTAGAATAGTTTTATATCTCTGTCATTCCGATTGTGAAGACACAGACGTGAAAGTGGCGAGCACGGTTCATATTCTGGCACTATTTAGGGTTCCGTAGTAAACAAGGAACCCTTATAGTTTCGCCATGTCCGTCCGTCCGTCCGTCCGACCCCCGTTTTTCTCAGTAACCGTGAGTACTAGAAAGCTGTAATTTGGCATGAGTATACATATCAATGACGCCGACAAAACGGTAAATAAAATCATTAAAAAAAAAGATTTTCAGGGTACCTCCCCTACATGTAAAGTGGTGGTGCAATTTTTTTTTCTTCTAAACCCCATCGTGTGGGGTATCGTTGGATAGCTCTTTTAAATATTATAAGGTTTCTAAAAGCATTATTTGATTAAAGAATAGGTTGGCGTGATATTAAGCTTTGAAGTGATAATTTTTGTTATGGTCAAGTGTCCCCCCCCCCCCCCCTGTCAGCTAAACGGTGGCTACTAGGCATGTGAAAAAAATCACGGGAGTAGTATATACGATAAATTTAAAAGGAAAACGGGAACAAATAAAATGATCACCTAAATAACTTTTGATATCATCACACGGCGCTGGAAGCTCGACGAAATGTTACACTAGTGCGCTTCTTTTTTCGTTTACTGAGAGGTAAAATTTCAAACAGCTACCTATTATCACAGGTATCGCTAAATGTTCCTCCAGTGTCAAAGCATAATCTCCGTCGACGTAAATTGCCCCTACTCAGCCTCCCATTGGCGAGTACTAGGTCCCTGTTCAACTCCCCCCTCCACCGTGCCCTACGGTTCATCAATAATATCCTGGATCAGGATGAATCACTGGACCTCTTCTCGACTTCTGAACCGAGATTTTTAGCCGCGGCCGGGCGCTACCTGGAGGCTAATGTAGCCCCAACTACCATAACTACTACATAATTATAGTACCTACCTATTGACCATGATGATATTATTTATAATTCTATGATATTTTCAATGTATTACTGTGTCATGTTTGGTTTATACTGTAAATGACATTATGTGTAATAATAATAATAATAATAAATTTTCGAACCCTAATATAAGGTTGAACACTCAAAAAAATTTATCGATCAGCAATTCCGAGTCACCAAAAAAAGTCTACCTATTTTTGCAGCACTTGCACCTATTTTACTTATTGCGTTCCTATAAATTTATAATCGCATCAAAAAAATTGTCAAGTACCACCAAAAAAACTAAACTACCACCTAATCTCATGCACCTTTTTTCATTAGAATTACATCCAAATATTATATACATCGCATGCTACATTTTAGTAAACAGTTACAAATTAATTGTTTTTAGCACTATAAATATTTCAGTTATTTCCAAAATGTTATAAATTAGAAAGTAAAATTCTAAATTAATTTAAAAAGCAACGCGCAATGTGGCTGTGTGAAATAATAACACGTATACTGCTATCTCACTCAATCAAATACAAATAATTGTCTGAAGCATAAAACCTATTGATATGTCGTTAGAGTGAAAGGTACCTATTGCTGTTTCATTCTAACTACCTATTGCTGATGGTTTACAGACTGCAAGAAGTTTTATTATTAATTTTTTAATGCATTGACGTGAGCGCGTTTGATTGAAACCTTTTATTTGAAAATGAGTTTTGTTGATTTATTAAATTGTTAGTTTGTTATGAAAATGGATAAAGGTCCTCAAATGAGTTTACTTTATTAATATAGATAGACTTTCATGGAAAAATTAAAGGAAGTTAATAGGTAGAAATAGGTATAGGTAGGTTTAGGTTATGTTAGTTTTGCATCGGCCCGAAGGGCCAAAACAACTCAAAATAGGAGCTCCGCGGCAGCGGAGATCCGTCAATACTGTTCCAATGTCCACTAGTTTGAAATTAAAATAGCCATTTTTATTTCAAACTTCAACTTCTTAAAATCATTTAGCGCTGTCTTGCTCGCACGCGGTGCGAGGTGCGAGCGAGACGGACCGTATGGAAAACCGCATCAGTGTGCTAGCAATGAGGTTAGACTAGATTGGAACTGCTTTGCGCGTCGGACATTAAAAAACAATTGCCGCGTGAAATTTGGTGATCATGTAGTATTTCTGGGTATCGAAAGAATTATTTGGGTGTAAATAATTTTAATAGGATTACGAGCCCTGTAATATTTGGATGTAAATTATATGAAATTTGGTGTTTCAAATTAGATGATCATTAAGTATTTCTGGGTAGTGACTAATTTATTTGGTAACAATTTAATTTAATAGGTTATCGACATGTTACTTCTTTGAGTTGCACTTTATATTTAAAAGGAGTTGAAAATTTGGTGCGAATCTAGTATTTTTGGTAATCAATGTAATTTTTTAGAGCATCATTCGGCAACTAATTTGGTGGTTCGTTAAATGCTACCCTTCTACCTATTTTTGCAGCACTTGCACCTATTTTACTTATTGCGTTCCTATAAATTTATAATCGCATCAAAAAAATTGTCAAGTACCACCAAAAACACTAAACTACCACCTAATCTCATGCACCTTTTTTCATTAGAATTACATCCAAATATTATACACATCGCATGCTACATTTTAGTAAACAGTTACAAATTAATTGTTTTAGCACTATAAATATTTTAGTCATTTCCAAAATGTTATAAATTAGAAAGTAAAATTCTAAATTAATTTAAAATACAACGCGCAATGTGGCTGTGTGAAATAATAACACGTATACTGCTATCTCACTCAATCAAATACAAATTGTCGTTAGAGTGAAAGGTACCTATTGCTGTTTCATTCTAACTACCTATTGCTGATGGTTTACAAACTTTAAAAAGTTTTATTATTAATTTTTTAATGCGTTGACGTGAGCGCGTTTGATTGAAAACTTTTATTTGAAAATGAGTTTTGTTGATTTATTAAATTGTTAGTTTGTTATGAAAATGGATAAAGGTCCTCAAATGAGTTTACTTTATTAATTTAGATAGACTTTCATGGAAAAATTAAAGGTAGTTAATAGGTAGAAATAGGTATAGTTAGGTTTAGGTTATGTTAGTTTTGCATCGGCCCGAAGGGCCAAAATAACTCAAAATAGGAGCTCCGCGCTAGCGGAGATCCGTCAATACTGTTCCAATGTCCACTAGTTTGAAATAAAAATAGATGTCATAGAAAAATACTACTACCTAGGCAAATTGACGATTATCAGCGAATAGAGTAGAGGCAAAAACATCTGAGAACAAATAGCTGTATACGACCAGTACGGAAAGCACTGTTGAAAAGATATTAAATTAAATTATGTTATGTAGGTACGTGTCTCATTAAAATTACAGAAATTTTGAAGCTTCTATAAAATAAAATCATTTAGCGCTGTCTTGCTCGCACGCGGTGCGACGTGTGAGCGAGACGGACCGTATGGAAAACCGCATCAGTGTGCTAGCAATGAGGTTAGACTAGATTGGAACTGCCTTTGCGCGTGGGACGTTAAAAAACAATTGCCGCGTGAAATTTGGTGATCATGTAGTATTTCTGGGTATCGAAAGAATTATTTAGGTGTAAATAATTTTAATAGGATTACGAGCCCTGTAATATTTGGATGTAAATTATATGAAATTTGGCGTTTGAAATTAGGTGATCATTAAGTATTTTTGGGTAGTGACTAATTTATTTGGTAACAATTAAATTTAATAGGTTATCGACATGTTACTTCTTTGAGTTGCACTTTATATATAAAAGGAGTTGAAAATTTGGTGCGAATCTAGTATTTTTGGTAATCAATGTAATTTTTTAGAGCATCATTCGGCAACTAATTTGGTGGTTCGTTAAATGCTACCCTATATTTATTTCTTTAGTTTTATATCTCTGTCATTCTGATTGGGAAGACACAGACGTAAAAGTGGTGAATAATGGCATGCATCACATTTCGAGCTCAACACTGAGCGAAACAAATACTAATTATTAGTAAGTTTTAGTGAATCCCAAGACAAGGAGATTATATACTAACTAACGGTTACAAAACAATTTAGTTGTTACAAGGGCAAATTTTTTGGTATTAGTTTAGTAAATAACTACTATTATCAAAAACTGGTTTGTAACCACACTGGTTTGGCTGGTGGTATATAATCTCCTTGTCCTGGGATTCACTAAAACTTACTAATAATTAGTATTTTGTTTTCGCTCAGTGAAGTCACATTTTGAGTACATAGAGATTTGAGGTATAAATTACTGTACTTTCAGTTTGGCACTGTTTTTAAGGTTCCATCCCCAAAGGGTAAAACGGGACCCTACGAGTATTACTAAGACTCCGCAGTCCATCCATCCGTCTGTCACCAGGCTGTATCTTATGAGTTAGACAGTTGAAGTTTTCACAGATGATGTATTTCTTCCTTCTTTACCATTGATTCTTTCGTTCCATCCACTATCACTGACATTTTAATAGTATAATATCATTACGACGCCTTATTGTTGACACTTTCGCGGCCATTTTTATGTAAATGAGACTTTCGTTTTATATAATGTATAACATATATTTATTTATTATCATTTATTATCTAACACGTATTACACATTTATTAATTACACATCATTTGAAAAATAATATCATACCTACTACAAACATTTACAACATTTATCACATTTCCTAATTAAGGAACGCTTTATCGTAATAACCTTTGTATTTTATATAAAAATAATATAACAAACACGTCATTTTATATTAAAAATAATTTGTATCATCAGTTCATCGTTTACTAATAAATTTTACTAAAAGATTATTAGAGTAACTATTAACTTACGCAAGTACATATTTTATTGAGATTGTTTTATAAAATGCTCCCTTGGGCTGATTTCAAAAGTATATTTTTTAACTACATATGATTCTTAGAATATACTTTGGATAGTGTTGTGTCCATGTTGAATCCAATATTAAAAAATGTGTGTGATCATGGCACGTCTCGAAGCATGGCAGCGGGCGGCAGGCTGGTGGAAGGCGCTTCCTCGTTGTCTATGATGCCGGTGCTATCGCTCTCGCGCGCCGGCGCACGCCGACTCCGCGTGCTCCTTGCACGTTTCATTTCGCCCATTTTTTCATCTAGTAGTCGCCTAAAATGATATAAAATAGTGTTAAATATGAGTAAACGAAGAGTTGAAAAGTTAAGCGATTTATGTCGGGTGTTACGGTTTCCTGACCAAGGAAATACGACGTGGTTACATTAGTTACGTGAGATGTTTACCAAGCGAGCGTCGTCGCCTTCTTTTGTCAGGCAAAAAAACGGTGTAACGTGAGTCAGTTTTACTGCACAAGAGCAGCCGTATTACTTAGGATCATTCACGGTTGAAATGATGCTTCCTTTTGTAAATTTTTGATAAGGAGCCCTAAATACCTACACTACAAGTCGTCTTTCCTGTGTTTTTGACCGAGTGAGCCAAGCGATCAAAGGTCTCCGTTTCAGGATTTCCGGCTGTTCTCTTCTACAGGTCGCAATTCTCAACCGATTCTCGTAACATTTTGTAGGTTCAATTATTATTGACCGAGAGAGCGAAGCGATCGAAGGTCTCCGTTTCAGTTTGGGCAAAAATGCCGGCGAATTTCCGTACGTCCATCTAGGTCTACAGTTCACAGAGCCACTAATAGTAGAGGACACTGCCTAGTGCTTATTTTATGAGTCCGACCCAATTATTAGTCTTTATAACTCTTAACTTTTGCTAAAGTTAAAGGAAAGGAAAGACGTAAACCTAAATTTGTGTTTATACATTACAAATTAGCAGGGTTAGGTATCCCCGTGAGCATAATAATAAATAAATATTTGTGGACAATCTTACACAAATCAACCTAGTCCCAAACTAAGCAAAGCTTGTACTATGGGTACTAAGCGACGATATACATACTTATATAGATAAATAATATACTTAAATACATAGAAAACATCCAAGACCCAGGAACAAATATTCGTGCTCATCACACAAATAAATGCCCCGGCCGGGATTCGAACCCGGGACCTCCAGCTTCGTAGGCAGGGTCACTACCAACTAAGCTAAAGCGGTCGTCAAAGCTCAGATATGGCTGAGAACTTACTGTTGCCGGCAATCTATGAGCACTCCAAGTACGAAGACAATGGCGATGGCGACGAGAACTACGAGTGCCACGCCGATGATGGTGGCCACCGTCAGCGAGGGGATGGCCTCCTCCAGCGCGGTCATTGACACGCCCGGCTGCGCGGTCGTCACTTCTGAAAAACGTTATGCTCAAAGTTAACACCTATAGACTTTTTATTTAAAATTCATAAAGACCAAAATTATTTTCTCTATTCCACACTGGACCACCGAGGAGACTATATCCTATCCTCTATGGGTCATCAACATTATCCGCGCATTTCAACCATTTTTGGCGAATTGGCTGTAGATTTTGGTGGCATTTCTAAGCTAGTTGATAGATGTCCCGTACCTACTTCTACTAAATAACCGAAAACGGCAATAAAATCTTTATCCGAACTCGACAAAATAGAGAGGAAAGTGATTTGGAACAAACAGTACAAATACTGACCCCTATCATCGAAAGGGGAGATGCTTGTGGAACGTAAACGTGATAAAGGATGCACTAATTACATTCTTATCGATAAGTAGGTAAACATCACATCCTTAATGTGTTAACATCATCGAATCCATTATATGAAATCTGTAATTAAGTTTTTGACTACCTAGAACTTCACTAAAATCACCTAGTCTTCAAAGCAACGCTGCATACAATAGGAAGCTCAAAATATAGTTAAAAAATAATATAACTAAAAGATTTATGTTTATGCTGTACTTAAGATTATTAAATTTACCTAGTTAACCGAATTGTGTCAAGTAATCCGTACAAAAAACAACTTGGAACTTAAAGGTAAAAGATTCAAAACCCAATTTAAAAATCACATACAATAATATCGGCCAGCACAAAGAATCTCAAATATACTTACTTCCATCATAGTGATCGTAATCCATTTTAAGTACGTTCTGAGTGGATTCGAGATGACTTTCCAATAACTGTGCAGCTTTCAGGCAACGATTCTGAAATACATAATTAAGACATTAGCATCTCGGTAATTTTATAACTAACTATATATAATAAATAACAAACAGGTTAAGAATAAAATAATACTTATAACTAATTAACAGATTGCATCTACCTAAAACTAAAACTAACTTCAATTAAAATCTATAATTAAGGAAGTTGATTTCTGCTCTTGAGCAGAAATGTAGCACTTTCAGCACGCCACTTAGATGTACAATGACCCACTTTCAGAGTAGGTACCTACTTATGAGAAATGAAAATTATATATTTTTTGCAACTAGGCTCCTGAATGGAAACAATGATTATTTAAGTACCAATGAAACACGCAGAGGCAACGTTCTCACTATCTGTTTGTCCTTTGAAGGGTAATACCTAATTAAAGGTTTATTTATTGCATTCATTTTTGTTTTAGGCATTTGCATAAATAACTTAATTTTATTGTATTAAGGTAGGCACTATACCCCGTTTTTTTTTAAATTAGAACAGTCGTGCGATTGTCGTCATGCGATTTCAGGGAAAACAATCTTGAAACAGGGAAAGAAATCTTTGAGACGTGACAAGCTATTGAAATAAATTAAATTAGTACAATATTATCCTCCGATACCTTAGCGAAACGAAGAATTGAAGGCGAAAATTACTGTTAAAATTCCAATTTTTAAAAAAGCGGCTAACTGCGTGTCGGACTTCGCACTTTTAGGGTTCCGTACCAACCTCAAAATTAAGTTAGTTTTAATAGAAAAAATAAGAAAATTTCAAAGAAAAAATCTGATTTATCAACATATTAGTATTTGTTGGTAAAGTATACGTAATAATAAACATTATCATGTCGCTATTTTATGGGGGCCCATCTAGCAGAGAGCGAGTCACCGTCTGCCGGAAATAAAAATCTGAGACAGTTTTATTAGGCAGGCGTCCGTTGTCTCACCCAATAGCCCAGCCATTAGTCCACCATATTCACCCAATAGCCCAGTTCATATACATACATATATCCATATCCATAAATCAGCAATAGTTCCTATACACCCTGGCGGGTGCTGTCTCTGTGTGCGTCCCATGACGCGGGCAGGGACAGTATCCGCTCGGTGTATCTCTCGCATTTCATTAAATTGTCAAAAGGGCCTCTATGTGTTGGCTATGTGGTACTCGTTGGTACTTAGGTACCTCGGTACTTCGGCTCCGCGCACGCCTCCCAAAGGTCCGGGACACCATTGTCCCGTGAACGGCAAAACATTATCATTATCACGAAATTTCCAGATCATAGGGTCAACGGAAAGTTAAAAAATTCTTAGGAACAAAATTTTGTGACAGACGACGGACGTACGGACGGAAGGACGCTTGAGTGACAGCAATAGGGTTCCGTTTGGACCCATCGGGTACGGAACCCTAAAAACGGGGTATATGTTTTACCACTCACCTATACCGCGAGAAATAAAGTACTTAGAAAGGTAGTATATATGTGAATTCATGATTTTCCTGGAGATTTAGATACATAGTATACATTTTCCATATATGTAAAATGTGCAAATGGCGTAGATAACAAGAATTTATAAAAAGAAAATTCCACGAAAGCGGTCAATTGTTTGACGTCAAAATAATTAAGATTATCAACAGATATGCATCTAATACTGATAATTTTAGTATAGTTTGGTAATTGATTACAGTTACCAGTCTGTACACTCTGTACCTAAATTTATCACTGATTGTGGTGGCGATTACCCACAGCCAGATATCGTGCACTGTTGAACAGTAGTCAGTCACATTATCAGATGGTTTTTGTATTTATGATGTCACATTTCTTTATTTGTTCCAGAAAGCGATATTGAACTTCGTATTTCAATCAATCTGTTCCAGCAATTACTTATTCACTGAATTAGAAGTTATAACTACTTTCGCACAGAACAATGCTGTAGAAGTCAACCGTATCTAATAGAAAAGACAATGACTAATTATTTAACTTTCAAGGATGATTCAGCCAGATAAGTATGTACAAGTTGTTTCAATACCAAGAAAAACGTCGCAAAATATTCTCATGGAACTTCTGATGTTTAAATAACAACTGCTTCAGCATGTAACTGTAGGAGCATGTTGTGGAAGATGAAATATTTAACTAAGGATTCGTGCCCTACCGTTTTATACTATACCTACTTACTTGAAGGTCTGCTAGCCTCGTAAGGCCCAATGTACACTCTAATGTACAAATTCATATCCAGTTTCAAACTATAACAAAGTTAATGTAGGTGCCAAATTCAAAATCACAAAAATCTATCTGGGACTTACGAGGCTAGAGCAATTGCAATATTAGTGGTCTGCCTAACTCGACGCATTGATAAGTAGGTATATATGCTATTGATAAGGCCACGTATGTTATTTTGTGACTCGTGCTGGCTTTTATATGCACTATGCATAAATGCGTGCAATAAATGTCGTGCAGTTAACACCTCACGAGCGCGGGTGAGCTACGGTTGTGTGTTAAGCTATAATACATGCACATTGTCGCAGTTAGCATAAGGAGCTATGAGTTTACATTGTCTATGTGTTTGTAGGTATGTGTATGTGTATGGCTAACTTGCTCGTGAGAGAACAATGTCATATCATATCAATAAATCCTAAATTAAAACGCGAAAAAAATATTTTATTAAAATATCTATGACAATAATTCAAAAACAAATTAATCGTCAGTTACTTAATAATTATTGTCCATCCCAAATACATATAAAAACAAGTTAAACATTTAAGGCGAGGGGTAGGGCAAGCTCTCTCCATACAAACTTTGTGCAAGATTTTTTTCGTTTGTGTTTGCACTACAGTTATAGTGTTTGGTCAGTATGCTTATTTTTCTGTTAGACATGACATGACATAATGATGATTTTTTTAATTTAAACTATCTATTATATTTTTTATTTTTCAATATTTTGAATTTTTTGAAAATTTCTTCTCCAGGGGGCCGATTTTTGAGTGTCGAACGTCGAACGCTCGACTTTTCAATCGAGATCTGTCAAAAAACTATAATGTTTTGACAGATGTCGAGTGAAAAGTCGAACGTTCGATACTCAAAAATCGCACCCCAGGTCTAAAGTAAAGGTATAAAATAATTAATAGGTAATATTCGGGAGTAGCAAAACCGACGAATAAATCGTGCACAATGTTTGTATGGAGTACGCCTTGTGGTAGGACAACGCCTTAAACAATAAAAAAACAAATTAAAAGTCAAACAAAAGGTGAAAAATTTACCCTAGATCAGATCACTGCCAGGAGGTAATGTGCCCAGAAGCAAATTAAATTTTGTTTTCGACATAAATATACCTACCTAAGGCAACGCAGCGAGCCTCCTGGGAAAGATGCCTCGGGCAACACTGGGAGGAATTGAGGGGCGTTTCCATTTGTAATTATTATTATTAAATATTATTTTAGTTAAGTGTCATGTATTTTGGTACCTACCTATATGTTGGTATTTGAATTTAATTTATTATTCGAGTAAGGCAGTAGTTGATGTTTTAAATAAGTATTCTGGGCATGCATATCCAGGCATGTGGGTCAAGAATAATGAGCATCCGGAATACGGCAATGGGCCATGGGCCATGACATTCACAGTCGTTCTGCCTTGTGCAGAATAAATATATCGCAAGTTGCGACTAAGTGCCAGTTGCACCAACGTACGAACACAGGCCGGTCGTCGTCAAATATGGCTCCGGCAGCTGTCATCCCATAGAAACTTGTCAAACTTTCCATACAATCAGATTTGACGAACACCGCTTACGATTACAGACGGTTTGGTGCAACCCAGCCTAATACTTACAAGGTCACGCACAACAGGAGATGAGCAAATTAAATAAAGGTTTAAATTAAGATTTTATAAAGGGCAACGCAACGCGCAGTGACTCCTTTGGAGTTGCGAGCGTCTATAGGCTGCGGTTTCCGCTTACGATCAGGTGGACCGTACGCTAGTTTGCCACCGTTGAGGTATACTAAAATCGCGAAATGACTCTTATGAATTGATCTGAGTCCATGCTGGACGTCTGATGGTTTACGCTTTATGCCAAAAATGCAACTAAACGATATCATTTATTAGTACCTAGGTATCATCTCATCACGAATCATTATCATCACGAAATTATAAAGCTATAGGTGTATATACTATACATATTGTATAGAACACATTTACGTGGATGTCTAGTATTCACTCCAAGTATCGTTTTTTCATTTTAAACATATAATATAATATTTCAATTCATAATTAATCAAAACATAAATCTTGATGTTGTAGTGGAATGGTCCGGCCGGTCGATATTGACTGACCTTTGTTTCAAATAGCTATTTTGTTGTTTTTTGTGATGCATTGTCACAATGAAGTCATTGTTAGCTAAGTACCTTACCTACCAACTGCTTGTTATTTTGTAAATCGTAGAGAGATTAAAAATTCCATACTTACAAGGTAAAAAACTAAATAATACTAAACTAAGACTAAAAAGTTATTAGCAAATATATAAGTAAAAGCGCCTATTACCGAGGGTATCAAAATCGGCGCCCAACACCGCGGCATTTTCATAATCCGATTTTATAAGAAAACTGTACGATTTTCTAAAAAATGTATTTTGCACAAACAAAGCTTATTTTGTTGATTAACGGAAGCATTGGCACTAGTGTGTGTAAATGTAACAATATGCTCGCAATTAATCAGTTTTCGCGAGGCCAGCGCAGGAAGAGTTCGTCCCATACTAATGCGTGACAAGACGTGTAAGCAAACCCGAATCTTACTTGTTTTACGGAATAGTTACGACAATTAAAAAAATGTTGGGGTTTTAATTGGTGGTTTATAGTTTTTTACACAACTTCTTAGTGCACTTTATATATTTTTACGCATGGAAATACGTTTAAAATGGAAAATGAAAAACAGCGGTGATAGGCGCAATTTTTTACTGTGGAATGTAATAACGTGGTATACCACGGTAATAGTTAAATTGGTGAGTAGTTCTTTATGCTTTATTTTTGTTATATATGTTCGGTTGTATACTTTCTCACGGTTTTTCCAATCTTGATCTATTCACGCTTTTGAAGAACTATTTCCGTGGCATGGAAAGTATTCAACAAACCCTTATTATTTTACGAGAAATTCAGTACTGAATTTGTTGTTTTTATAGAAACCCTTGTTTTGTCAAATTGTTTTGTGATAAAATCATATGTTTGCTTACCAGTTATGTAATTTTGGCTTTATACCAAGGTCCTTATATATATTTGATTTCTAGCGAAAATACAATACTATCCCTTTGTTTTTATAGGTCGGTAATAGAATTTACAAAACTACATATTAAGCCTATTACCGATGGTGTGATCAGATCAGATAACGCTCGGTAATAGAATGTATGGGAATCTAATACCGACCCATTCGATATTTGTTTAGGTCGGTAATAGGTTCTTTAAGAAGGATCTATTACCGAGTGACATTTAGTCTTATATTAAAATAAATCATATCACCAGTGTTGCAAAAGTTACCGATTTATCGGTAGAACTCCCGATTTCGGTTAGAAAATACCGATACACCGATTTTAGGTGTCAATCTCCCGATTTTAAGACCATACAAGGTTTTATTAATAAATTCAGCGTTTTCTTTATAAATATTAAAACAGGCTTACATATTCGTACGAATAGCGAGGCGGTTAGCGAGTTAACCCAAGCACGCATGGACGTGTACACGGAAACTCGCCTAATCAATATAGATACACCGTATAAAATAAAAAATAAACTGATTTTTCAGCGTTTTTTTTAAGTACCTATCTAAGTATTTTCATCGAATTAAAGATACTACACGGAACAAAAAATATCCATATAATTCAAATTAGTGATTACATGTAATTATTACCAGAAAAATTGGTAAGTTTAAAATTTTGGCATTTATGCACATGTAAAATTAATAAATAATGGTCAATATCACTGTAAAAAAGAATTTTAAAGTGGTTTTCATAAGAAAAAAAGAGTTCCCGATTTCTCCCGATTTTTAGATGTCAGTAACACCGATTTCACAAATGTCAATTTTGCAACACTGCATATCACAAGGTACCGTAAGTACATAATTCTTTGATGGAATTTTGCCTTCTTTAAAAAACTTGATGTAAATAAATAATTTACAGATTCAAAGCCATTATTATTTTTTTAACCCTCGGTATTAAGTTCCAAATCCTGAGTCGGGTTTCTATTACCGATGGTAATAATTTGCTGTTTTTTATACTCTCGGTAATAAAAGCTTAATTCACGGTAATAGAATCACAGCCTGACCATTACCACCCACGATAATGGAAGACTTGGGTGTTTTGGTTTCAATAATTATTTTATAATATATAATGAACTAAAATGAGTCCAAAAAAACGAACGACGCTGAAAGTTAAATAAACACTCTTAAATTAAAAAAAAAATCTCGGGCGCTAAGGAGCTTTGTTACCCTTAATTTTTTACTCTTTTAAAAACTTCCTTAACTCCCACGGTAATAGGCGCCGTTACTTACGTTCGTAGTTCGTACGCAATATGCTAATTTTGTTTATATCCTTCTATTTAAAGGTTGATATTTTAATTTATAACATACATATACATAAACCTATTTATATAGTTTGGTACCTGCTATAAAGGTCGGTAGACGCAGTTTTTTTATATAGCTAACAATTGATTTAGTCTAATGTACCAATTTGTTTCGCAAACACATTGCTTCACTGCAGAAATTAGACGAGAAATAGTTTTATTTATTGAGTGACTTTAAAAGGTGAACGTGATCACGAGACCCGTTCAAAGACGGCCTTTTCAAGCCGTTTTCGACTCTATTGATCGAGGAACCTACCTGGCAACGTCCGCTCTGAGCTCTGACTCTGACGCTCCGCACATGCCGGTATCGCAGATTATGATTCTTCCATTGCTGTTAACCCCATTGTTCATGTTATGACGCCAGTTATATGAAGTTGCTTGTTAATGCACTTGTGAATATCTACCAACAATCCGTATACAAAAAATCTATACAATTTTTAACTTGTAAGTACGTAGGTAAATATACAGGCTGCTTACTGTAAAATTCCACGCAGGTATACGAGTACGTACTTCCGCACATTTTTTGCGCGCATGTTAGGTAAGACGCATCAGCAGATTTACCTACCTGCATGGATACCGACTAAATATTGAAGAATAAATATTTAAGATTTTAAGACCATTAAATACTGAGGAAATATGCAGCGAGCGAATCCAATTTCAGTCAGTAAGCTGACAGGGTTTACATTTTAGGACATCCGGGCGTATTTTAGAGTGCGAGTGTAAGTTGAGCATTGTGAACAAACCACCCAGAACAAACTCATTACATTGCATTATAGAAAAACACATTTGCATGGCAATAATATAAGTATTACTCTTTTTATACATAAACAAAGATTGGGTATAAAAGTAAATTAAACTAAACTAAATTAAAACTAGACTAAGCTAACTTAAACTAAATATGCTAAAAAAGGGAATCAAAATTAGGCCCCCTTGGAATGGTTCCCATCACGCAGGCAGCATTCCCGCGCTGGATTGCGATGGCAATTCTTTGCGCGAGAAAGCTGCCCGCGCGAGGGTCGCCCGTCGCCTCCTTCAGCCGCTTGCTGAGCTCCTTGTGGAGCCCCCGTGCGCCCCTGCCCCATGGGCCTAATGTCTCGACGCCAAATGCGACAAAGTCATATTGGGCGCCGAGACAGTTGTATTTGCTAGCCTTTGAATTCTCCCGGGTGTCTGCCGCCGCCCCGGCACGCTTGCTGGTCGATGAGAGGTAGGACGCAGCCAGCGTATGGGCGCAAGTTGCGTCCCACACTAGCGCACGACCCCTCTTCCAAGGGATCAACGACATCCCATCAGGGCGCTTACCATCGCTCCGCACAATCTGGGGCTCCAGAGCGGCGGGAACGTTGGCACTGACAAGCGCCCTTCTGATGATGTCGTTGATAGCGGCATGGCGGGACAGACGGCCGGCGCCCGAGGAGCAGGCAAGCCCGTGGTGGCCGAAGCGGTCTACGGGGGCCCCGCATGAGGCACAGCTGTGGTCCACACAAACCTCAACCCCGAGCCGGAGACCGACGGCTACACGGAGTGTGGATGGATCTATGAAAGTGCCAATATTAGGTGACGGATAAGCATGAAGCCAATGACCTGACTCTGGTTTAGACACGGCCAGGAGCCTGGCTCGATCCGTGCCTATAGCGTCGTCAATCAAGGACTTCAAAGTGGAAACGGAGGCTATGGAGTCCCAGGCCCTTTGATTTTTGGGTCGCGAAGGTAAATTTGGGCTCGGTCCAGCTAGCCAAGCATTCGAGGCGTCAACCAAGCACGCAATCTCGCAGTTTATAGCCGAAGGGGCTTTAAGGATCCTACCTGTGAGATCGGAGGTGCTATGAATTGACGCCAGGAATGCCGGCAGAGCAATACTGTTAATTTTGCGTGTTCCCAAACCACCGAACCTTATCGGAAGAGAGGCTTGGGTCCACGCCTGCTCGCTAAAACGGATGTTTAAAATACATTCAATTTGGGATTTTAATAGGAGGTCAATAGGTTGGACAAGATGGGGGTATTTCCAAACGGGGCAGCAGCGGAGCAGGTAAGTAAATTTAGGTATGAATAAACAGAACTTCAAAATAAATAGAGCAGAATGACTGCTAATTTTGGTAAGGCGATCCGAATGATCTTTAAATTTGGAAGTTGATTTATTCAAAAAGGGAGGAATGGCTTCATCAAAAATGGGTGAACCGAGGAGATGTAAACTGTCTTTTCTTAAGATTTTGATATTTGGGCAGACATTATTAAAATTATGAAGAATTTGGGATGATAAAAGAGGATCTACAGTTTCAGAAATATACAACTCACACTTATTAAAGTTTAGTTCAAGGCCAATGTCTAAAAATTTGTTCTTTATTAATACCAAGTCCGCCAGAACAGTTTGCGAATCACCTCCTAGGGTGCCATCATCGAGGTACCACACGTTTAATTTAGAATTTAGACTATGAATTACCGAATTAATCGCCAAACTAAAAATAGCAGGACCGAGGGGATCACCCTGCTGACATCCAGTAGCCGAAGAAATTTCATTATTTTTATTAATCAATTTAGAAGAACCGTGATAACATTGTAAAAGAAAGTTATAGATTTCCGGGACATGAATTTTGATTTCGTTCAGCAGGGCCTCCCTATTTACTGAATTGAAGGCGTTCTTAACATCTAATTTTAGGAGAACCTCGCACAAGTCGTTGTTTGCAAAGGTACGTACAGCATGGACCGCCGCCTCGCACCCTCCGCGGGTGCCGAAGCCGACTTGTACGGGTTCAAAGATGTCTTGAAGCTTGCCCCGCGTGAGGCGTACACATACTTTGGCGGCTAGCCGCCGTAGAGTGGACCCTACTGCGATAGGGCGCACGCCTCCATCCTTCTTTTTTAGCGCAATGAGGTTGGCTCCATAAATGACCGGCGTTACGTCTTGGCATACATCTCCTCCAAGCATAAGGTTAACAAGTTTCGTTAAACCTCGAATCAGATGTTCACCAGCTATGCCTGTACCGTGAGCGGTGAGATCAATAAGGTGTTGCGGGGAGATGCCGTCCAAGCCGGACGCCGATCCCTTTGGGAATGACGCTAAGGCCGCTATTACGTCTCTCTCAGTGGCGTGGAGGCAAGCTGCAGGATCAGTGGGAGGATCGACAAATATGGGGTTGGAAGGACCTGGGGGGTGTTTAGACTGCAACGCAGCCGCGGTCTCAGGGGTATCAGGTGCGAGGGTGTCATTGGAAAATAATAACCGGGCTGCTCCTTTCAAGTCTCCATCGTGAATTTTGTCCTCGACCTTCCCAAACAAATCATAATTACATTTACGGGGTCTTTACTCTTTTTATTGTATCTTTATTAACATGTTATCTATATGGTTCGTACACTTCATAAGTACAAAAGTAATAGCATTTTATTGCAGAGAAGAGATTAGCCTAGAAAAGCAACAACGGAAAGATAGCAAAAACCAACGTAATCTTACAGGTAGATGCCCAGCCCAGTGATTTTGTTCACCTATCTTATTACTTGATTATATCTCTAGTATATACATAAATCTCAGTGTAATTTTGAATGAATACCGAAGAAGAAATGATTCATGTACTTATCGGTAAAAGAAAGTCTGGTACCCTACATCAAAAATGAGAAAACCACTCAAAATGAGACCTACCTATCACTTAGTTCTTAACATTTCCTTTACACAAATAAGTTAAAATCACAGACAGGTATGTAGGTACTTACATAAACAGATGACGGGGAGCAGAAACTTTCACTTTTCAAATTGCTTGAGTTCAGTTCGTTAAGTATAAGATTAAGTTAACACTAGATACTTTGGCACTGTTTGCTTTGAGAGCATGTATTGTGCGCGTGTCGCATAGTGTTGTGGCTGTAGTGTTGTGGCTGTGGTGCGCAGACGCCGAGGCATGCGCGGCGCTCCGAGGCGCGTCTCTTACTGCGCGGACACCCTCGACGAGACGAGATCCCTGCATAACGCCGTTAAACCTCCACAACCTTAGTTAACAACTTTAACTGCGCGATCGCTTATCAACGATCTGTTATTTATAAACTTAGTACCTACCTACGTTTATGTTTGGGAAATATTTTACACGGGTAATTCCGCTTTTTTGTAGGTTATTAAATGTTTATAGGTTTGGATCAGTAGTGGTAGGTTACCTATGGAGAAAGTTTAATTAAGAGCATTGTATCAAACTAACACAAAATCCTACGTACGTCGTACAATGACTGTGTCAGGAGTGGCCGTAGCAAAAATACCTAAAGGCAACTACAGTTTGACTTAATCATTAGAAGATATTATCATTATGAATTCAAAAGTAAACTAAGTACGATTGAAAGGAAATACAAACCGACTGCAAAGAAATTGTCTAAACTTGACGGAATGGCAATGGCACCAACTACATAAATTGCAATGCCTAGGTTCAACAAGGAAGTCTTTGAGCCATTAGAAGTTCAGGCAATTAATTGTTTGAATCAGGCGTTTCCTTGCGGAAGTTTATGATAAATCCAACAATATTCTGCTGAAAGAAAAGAACGTGTAGATCTATCAGTGATAATGACATGCACTCACTTGCTTATTTTTGCTTGCTTTTTTTTTGGGTTTATGCTTGAATTTTTGAGGAGTTCCCTCCATTTCTCATGGATCCCATCATCAGAACTATAATAGAATCTAGTAACAATCGGCACCAACCTTGAAGCATATATGCTTTCAAACATAGAAGGAATTTCCAAATCGGTTCGTAAACGGAGTTCTGATTCTGAGTTAACACACATTTAAAAAACAGTATAGGTACAACCGAATTGAGAACCTCCTCCGCTTTTTGAACTCCGTTAAAAATAGGAAAAGGTCATTTTTTTTTTTTTATAGGTACAATAAATAATTGACACCTACATTTGAAAAATCACTTTGTTATGCTTATTATTTAAATGTACAAAAGATAGAAATAAGTAACCGATTCCAACATGATAAGGAAGGAAATGTCATACGCCACATCACATGTGGGAAATATGGAGTTACCCGTTCTATCAGACCCGCCCCCTATGACGTAAGTCGAGGAAACCCAGATGTACATATAGTGCGCACCATCCACGACGACTCGCCCCTTTACATTACAGCGAATCTCATTCTAAGGCGACTTCCTGATTTGTCGGTGCGGAAGCGGTACGATATGAGAAAACTGTCAAATGTTATTGTCAACTGTCAGTCAACTCAGTACTACTTTTTACTGCACCCCTACATTTAAATGAGTGCTTCCTGACTGGCGCGGGATGCGCGGAAGAAGCGGGACGTTGTGAAGGCAGTACTGGTCCGCTTCTGCGCATAATATTACTACTGCGCAAATGTAATACTGACAGTATTCTGTCAAGTGGGAATCATTGCGACGTCAGTAAGTTTACGTCAAAGAAGAAAATGTCACATACTTATCGATCACGCCCCGCCAAGTCAGGAAGTCGTCTTAATTTGTACACAGTTGTACGGCTTGGGCTGTGGAGGAGCGCGCCTTCGTGGATGGCGCGCACTATAAATGAATTTGATAAGCTTTTATCCTAATCATATACAGTCGGCGAATAGTGTCGTTAATATACTTAATAATTTTGAACCTTAATTAAATTGTGTTAGTGTTGAAAACAGGATACAGATACAGACAACTACAGACCACTTTGTTTGCCAACTATAGATACCACACCATAAACGAAATTTACACATAGATTATGATACCCACTCTAAACAATAATCTGCCAGGCACTATCTTACTTCTTAAGTACTTCTTAAGTAATCATGTCAGTAGTTTCTACCTGTCTTGCTCTCCATTCATATAATAGAATATGATGGGTAGCGTGACATTAGTGTTATTATTAACAGATAGTGTCTGGCGGACTAATGCGGGTAATGTGGCAAACCCACTTAACTATTTAATGAACCTCAAATGATATCCAGGAAATATTGTTTATATTGCGGAATCGACCATTTCTAATTAATAAGGTGAAGTTCGTTAAGTAAATTATTTGAGGATAGATGAATAGAACAAAAGAACTTAAAAAAAAACAAAAACAATTTTTAGATAAATATCAATATAAATGATAAAATCGCATAAGCAAGTTAAGTTAAACTAGTAAAAAGTGCGCAGTCGCCGGATACCCGTGCAATTCACTACCTTATTCGACCCACCATAAGACCCTAGGTAGCATAAGTTGGTCTTAAGACTCGTAAGTACCATGTGTTATCGGAAGCCGAGCTTAAACTGGTCCCTCTCAGGCCAGTCGTCGGACCGTCGGTTGCGAGTCTACTAGAGGTGAAACGTATTTACGGGAATAGGTTTCGGCGTGGACGCGTAAGTACGCGATCCCGCCCGCGCGTCTTTTAGCATATGGAGTACTAGGCGTACGACGACTCTGAAGACTCGAAACGTCTAAGGGTCTTCATGTTCCGCGCTATTCGTATTCGTCTGCGCGTTCGGATTCTTTCGGGGCATCTCGGGTCGGTTTAGCGCGTCTTTGGACCTAGTCTTTGGATCTACTTTTTTGTGGACGCGTACTCGCAAGACTCACAGTAGATACGCGTTTTGCCTAGTACGTCTCACCTCTAGAGTCTACACCTGCGCCCGGGCCGCCTGAGCCTGTGCCCCACTTTCCCGCCTCCGGTCGATGGCGAAAGCTAACTCGAGGTTGTCACGCCTAAATTCTTAGAAAACCTCAGTAGTTGGATAGCTAAAAGCCTGGAAACGGGTGTAAAACAACAAACGCCTGATTTTATTTATTTTCTTATTAGTTAAAAGTTAATAACAAAGAAAAGTTATGGTCACCAGTATTCAATATCAAATCAGATACAACAAAACGCGCGTAATTATTTGACATGACACGACTCAATATCTAGAGATGTGTCAGATAACTGTTGCCTATTAAATACTATTTAAAATATCATAATTTACTATCAAATTGTATTAAAAAATAAAAACCTATATTTAAAAAACTTAAATAACGTAACTATATATTCGCGAGCAAAGATATATATTATAACATTCTTGTTGTGTTACTCAGCGGTGTCATCAGGTGTAACTTCATATTTATCATTTCCGACGTTTTCATTGTGTTGGTTTACAATATAGTTGAAGCACGCATAGTATCACGAAGAGCTCACATTAGCTAAACTGTAGCATCGTGTAAATGTATGTTATCTGCAGGCAAGTGTGATACACAATGAAGATGACGTTGTGGCCTCGCACGTAGCGCCGTGCCAGGCACGGCCGGCGAAGCTAGCGCAATACCTAACATGAAATCAAACAAGCAAAAACTCTGCGTTTTCATTTTCAATTCTAAGGCACTGTTTGGCACTGGCTAGGTACCTACAAATCATTGCAAAAATACAGATGGACTTTCTTGAACTCTTTTGTTTTGTTGAAGTCTTTTGTCTTTTATTTCTTTAACTCTTTTGTTTAAGTCTTTTGTTTCTTTTAAACTCCCCTGAGTCTGAAATGTCATAATAAACGGGTCACTCCAATCGCGACGACAGACACGTCTAGTACCACTCACACTACTCCTGACCGACTGTCGCGACTGGTTCTTAGAACCACGTAATGGTCCGAAACATATCGAGCGATATTTGACCTTAAAGACGCGAGTGACCGGTTTGTTATATTTCAATATAGGTTTCTTATCCATAATATTTAATATAAGTTAGTACCTAAAGGCCTCTATTTCACTATGCCATAATGATATTTCGAATTTTATCCGTAGATCACTCAGTGAAGTGGCGGGCACATAGTGAAAAAAAGACAGAACGTTTAGTAAGAAAATAATATTTATTCTTAAATATTAAACCATACGGAATGAATTGTTAGTTACGATTACCATCAAGTGAAATTTAATTTAAAAAATAAAGTAAACTCATACAAGAAACATTTTCACCGATATCCTTTGAGATACTTGTATGAGATGTAAGCGTCGACACCGTGTAGAATACCCAGCACTACTCCAATGTACTGAAACCAAATAAACAATTAATTGATTATTTATATACATTTTTATTTAGGGAAACATTGTGGTTAATAAATGCCGATTCTGTTTGTAAACGTATCACTGTCCACGATGCGTCATTTGGTGTTCTTTTTAGAATAACCGTAATTAGGTAATAATAAGCTATCATAAGTCCTGCTCAATCCGATTCATCTTTATCAAATATCAAAATGTGCGTTCGCTTGACACCTTACCTCGGCACCTCGGTGCACATGGAAGCAAGCGCACGAAACAAATTGTGATAGAATTTGAATCGGAAGGGACGGATAAAAATAGACCTCCCGTTTCAAAAGTTCACATGATTCGATAAAAAATTGTAAATCAATATAAAATACGTAGTTATATATGTATACTACATGTAAAACTGTATATATCTATTAAGCTATCATATTAAACGAGCCATATTTGTAAAATTTGTTTAATAATATAAATATGTAGTTATATGTAGTTTGAAAGTGGTTTCTCGTCAACGGCTCTAACGATTTCAGTGACTTTACTGGGTTGAAAAATCTACTCAAAACAGGACTCATTGTCGATAAAAATCGTTTAAATTCTCCGAATGACAAACTCGGTGTCCTCGTATTTATTTTCTCATCTGTGAAAATTGATGGTGATGGAACTATGGCATTTCTCGGGGATTGCTGAGTTCGTGCATAAACGAAGTGTTACTTACGTAGACTGCAGTCATGGCTGGGTAGGCTGAGTACATGCTGATGACAGCGTACTGCGGGTACAGGTACAGGTTCACCGCCACGCCCATATACGACGACGCCGAGAGGTACAGAAAACAGGCCGTCGCGTTGAACAAGCACTCCTGTGGACACCGGACGTACGACTCAATTGTTTGGCCAAGAATATCGAGTCGAATAATTCCACCAATGCGCGTCGTGCTTAAAATAAGGACAGTAGGACACCTAAGTATAGGTATATACAGGGTGAAATTTTATTGACCGTTCAAATTCACACAGTAGATTCCTTGGCGAAAATTAAAATATACGTGTTTTTTCTTTCAGTATCTTTCAGTACTAAAATGTTGAGATACAGCAGCTGAAAGTTATCCGAAAAAATATGCCTTCGTGGATACCGCCGAAGCGGGTTGTGTGTTGTGTGTAGGGTTGCCAACCGTCCCGCCTCAGGCGGGACGTCCCGTTTCCAGCACCCTAGACGATGCGTCCCGCAGAGGATGCGTGCGGGACGCCAATTGTCCCGTTTTCAGGCCTCGGCAGAATTATAAGAACTGGAGCGAACATTTTGAGGAAAGAGTGCACAACTTCGATAAATGAAAATAAGTAATTTGTATCCCGCTCGCGGAGGACCGTAATACTGGAAATAGGATAATTTTTAGCTCGGAAATCATCCACTAAGAACGCGGGAATAAATAATGTAGGTATCCTACATCACAATTATTCGTTAACAATATTGATAGAGTGCGAGAGTCCCGCATTTTTTAGCCAAGTCCCGCAATTCTACAACAAATGTCCCGCAAATCAGAGCGCATAAGTTGGCAACCCTAGTTGTGTGGGAGGCAGCAATAACGATCGCCCTGGCCCCACGATGAGTCGCCGAGAAAATAATCGCATAAAAACCGATTTTTGACGACAACTATCAAAAAAAATTTGGGCCAAAGACTTTTCGTGATATCAAACTATAAATTGAATAAATTAAATAATTAAATATATAAAAATGCATTTTTCTAATTTGGGCCAAATTTTCTGTCGGTGAGTATATATATTAGGAAGTTCTTACAAAAACGGACTGTTTGATGAGATGCTGCGAGTTGGCCGAAACGACGTAACAGGCGATGAGCAGGGCGGTGGTGAGCAGGCAGGCCGAGGCTGTGGTGAGGAAGCCGTGGAAGGCCGAGCCCAGCGTGCCGGCCGCCGACATGCCGTACTTCACCAGCAGGCTCTGACACAGCCCGCCTAGCATCTGTGTACGAGCAATGTTGCTCATTTATTACATCTCTCATTGTTAAATACGATCTGGGGCCCGATTCGAGATTCATGATATCTATGTAATGTACGAGCAATGTTGGTCATTTATTACATCTCTCATTGTTAAGTAATCGTATCTGGGCCCCATTCGAGATTCATGATATCTATGCATGTACGAGCAATGTTGCTAATTTATTACATCTAACCCAACTCATTGTTGAGTAGGTACAGTAGTCAAGGGCACCAATATGTATAAACTTTTTCACCTTACTCCATTGAAATAAGGTCCAAAAATGTATACATATTTATGTCCTTGACTGTACGATCTGGGGCCCGATTCGAGATTCATAATGATATATATATAATTTTTTTTATATGGACATGCGTCTGAAATAAATATTTTCATTCATTAATTTGCATACACTTATCCCCACTTTCTGTTCTTTGTTTGTAGGGTCAACCAATTTGATTTCTGAGCCACTTCGTACCTTGTCACAATGACATTAATATGAAATCTCTAGCGGCTTTTATATTGATTTTCACAGTGACAACGTACGGAGTGGCCTAGAAATCAATTTGTTTGACTGGACGAGGTAGGGTTCAAAATCAAAATCATTAATCTGAAAGAAGTACTGTTGATATTGCTTTTTCTTGATGGAGAGATGATGCTGGGCCAGGATTCCAGTTGTATTAATTACAGTGGTGTGCTGAATTGTCCGTCTGTCCTACTGATATCGCTTATCGTCCACTGTAATACAACTGGAATCGCGGCCATTAGGTATCTGTCGAATTGCGGCAGCCATATCTGGGTATTAAAAGATATTGAAACATAGGAATTATGTCAGGAGTAGGTACAGCAAATGAAAGTCCGTGATCTCTGCTGCGTTCTCCCCCGGAGACAAGCATGTTGATGCTTATATGATCAGAGACAAGTAAACAGTGCCAATCGAGATTCGAGATACTCCTAATACAGTAATTACGGAGTCCTTATAAAGCCTCTTATTTAAACTCTTTACCTCGGAGAAACTCAAGAATAGCAACAGAGGTAGGTTACTAACTAAGGTAAATAGTTCATGTAATAAACAGATGTTTTATGTTTACGTTCTGCACACCTCTGTGCATGTGCATTTTCACTTTACTTGTAATGGTAAAGAAATGTTCGATCTCCTGTGACTCCAACTTCGTACCTACATGTACGAAGTGTCTCTTCTCTATACCAAATTTCATTTTAACCGATACAGCGTGCAGCGGTTTAAAAAATGATATTGTGACCGACCGAAACTCGACAGTTGACGTTAAGTAATTTGAATACATGAAATAAAACTTACCGCTTCAGCGAGTTTAATCAAGCCATGTTGCGAGGTGAGGTAGCCGAGATTGAGGCACTCGCAGCATCTGCAACAGCAACACTTGAAGCCCCGCTCGCCACCACCGCCTGGCCCCACTCGGACTATCGTCGGTCCACGCGTCATTTCACAATATTACAAATGTAAAAAAATCCTTTCAGTTTTTACAAATTAATATCGGTTTTCTAAACACTTCCCTCCACAATGCCCAGACACGTTCTATGGCTCATCCGACAGGAAGCAAGGGAGAGTTCAAACACTTCACCACTCGGTCAATGTTGTTAACAACACGTATTTTTAGATGTTTTGCGCACGCGCTAGTTCAATGAACTTTCGCCCTGTTGGCCTAGTTATGATTCGAAAGCACTGAAATATACTTTATAGTTCTTAATACTGCCAACCTTCCCTGAGAAATGTCGGGACTTGTTTGAGGATGTCGCGTGCCCTAAGGATGGAGCGTGCCGACGCGACGAGTATAAATAGCCAGACAAACTCCCGCGACTTGGAACATTTAGAACGGTTGAAAGATGTCTATTTATGGATTAAGGTAGCCCTGATTCCCAAATCTGATCCCAAATAATAAAACAAATCGTTTTTACTAGAAAGTACAAATATATTAAAATAAACTTGTATAATTATACAACATCCATAGCAATCTGTTAGGTATACATCTATAATTTTATGCCTCCGCTTAAATTACTGATTGTTATTAAGTAATTGGTATAAATAAAACAAATTATCATAATTTCTAGTCTCAGGTAGTAAGTTTATATTTTTTTTTCTGTTTCTTGATTTTTTCTGTGTTTACTTGTTGTGTAATTTATTTATATCGTAAGTAAATAACCACAATAGATATTGAAACAAATGTACAAAAACATGAAATTTATGTAAGTTTACGTTGTAAAAATTGGAAGCATACAAGTTTTATGTGGTAATAGGTGGAAGTATTCATAGTTTAATTGTTAAATTATATTTAATCACATACCTATATAATAGCCCTTTCCCGCAACTTCATCCAAATACCTAGACCTTGTTAATCCCAAGCGGGACCGAAGGAGAGAAGACCGTGTGTTGTTTGTTTACCTCTACTTTAAGCTTGATCTTCTGTATTATGTTTATTGAGGTGTGCAATAATACGCATTTGTATTGCATGTAGAGGTATAACGAAAAGAAGAAGAGTCACAAGAAGAAGAGGTATCACTAAATCATTCTCCTTCTTTCCCATATCCTATTTATTTTTTACAACTGTGTAACTATCGGTTCTAATTGTCTATATTGTTCGCCACAAGTTTTTATGGAGGTTATCGTGACGTGACAACAAGGTTAATTCCATATACTGCTCATTGTGTGTATGTAAATGGCAGTCACTCGGCTACTCGCCCAGTGCAACGTGGTGCAATAGTTTTTTGGTATATCCTCAGAGCGGTTCAACCGACGTGAAGTCACATTATTGAAGGTGGTCGCATTATTGAAGACCTCACTGCAGAGCCGGTGACGATATCCGGCTGTAGTATATATAACAGGCGGGGAGGGCTAATCATCCTTTTCAAAATGGACCACATAAACCTAAGGACATCGTAAATAACGAAGCCGCGGCGGCGGAAACGCTCTGAGAAATGCCATTTTGTGTGTGCATGTCGCAAATGGTAGGTATCAAGGGGAAACAATTGGTATCATTTTTATAAAATTAAGATAAATCAAGAAGTCTAAAATTACAGAAAATAAATTAACCTTAATTTCTTAGATCTAACTTCTAAGGTACAACCGAACATTTCAATAAATCTATTATTAGCGTGGCATGACAATACTTATGTGTATGAAAAATATTCATGATTAGTCAGGTCCTATGTATGGCCGGGTGTATGTATTATATATTTCATTAGGTACCTATCCAGTATTGGGAAGTGTCGAATTCCTGGATAAGGCAATCTAGTTCTTTGCACTATAGTGTAGGTATAGGTACAAAAGAACAATACTTGTGCCTCGTGTTCTTATCCAAATCACCTAAAATGGATGTAATGGTGAACATGTTTTAATCCAGCTTAGAATTAAGGTAATACTTAGTGCAAGAAGATTATAACCTCAACATCAATAGCAAATATTAATATGTAATTTTAAAAATATACGTACCTACGTAACCAAATATATGGACTTATTCAAAGTAAAGTAAACGTTCCAAAGCTTAAAACATTATTTCTAACAATTGGCAGGCACCCTGTTGCTCGCCTTTATTGCAAAGAACCAAGGTTGAAGGTGCCAAGGGCTGAACTTTAGATATTGTTATGTTAAGCCCAGTTAGAGATAACCTGTGATCTCACACCGTGATCGCGAACTGCTGGGGGCCGATTTTTGAGTGTCGAACGCTAAAAAAATCTATGATGATTTGACAGATGTCGAGTGAAAAGTCGAGGCCCCTGGGGGCCGATTTTTGAGTGTCGAACGCTCGACTTTTCACTCGACATCTGTCAAATCATCATAGATTTTTGACAGATCTCGAGTGAAAAGTCGAGGCCCCTGGGGGCCGATTTTTGAGTATCGAACGCTCGAATTTTCACTCGACATCTGTCAAAACATCATAGTTTTTTGACAGAACTTGAGTGAAAAGTCAAGTGTTCGCCCCCCTGTTCTAGCTCATACCTACTTCTATCACGAATAACGAACACACTCGGAGTGACTAGTTAAAATAAAGTATCAAATCTAACTTAACTTAGTTAATAAATAAATTCTATAATGTTACACTTTTAAAATGCCTTGTATAACAAGAAATCTGTTATGACAGTATAGTACAGTTGTAATACAAAAATATAAAAAATATGCAAGGTTGTTCAGCGTTCAGCGACCGCGAAAATGTAAATGGGGGGAAGTGGGTTGAAATGTCTCTCTAGATTGAAACTGCGGGTATACCCTCCAAGTTCACGAAAAATGGGTACTTAACCAAAAAAGTCTGCAACCCGCCACCACAGACCCTCCGCGGTCCCTGAAGTTGTTCAATTTTAGTACACGGTCAAAGTATCTGTAAAATCTGAATGAACGTACCTATTAATGCACATGGAAGTCAAATTATTACTTAATTTGTAAATATAACATCATAGTAAGGTACTTAAGAAGAGTGTCACGGACCGTCCTATAGTGGGTAGGTAGTTGTCTATATAGGCATCACAATCCTGAACATTGATTTTGTAACTTAGATTCCACGGTACGAGCGATTTGCTAAAATCGTGCTGACCAAATATAGTCCTGCCAGAACTAGCCCGATCACCTGGAAATAAACGGGGAATGATATTGAGGCCAAAAAGTATAATAAGATAAGTAGGTATGTTGGTTGAGGCTCGTCAGCAAAATAGTGAATAACTGCTTATACTAGAAGAACACGAATTTGTCAAGAGAACTCGGATTTATACTAATCGGACGTGACGTGTCATTCATTAATTACGTAAAGACGGTTTTTAGGTAATTTATATACATATATTTTCATTCTAATTTGAAATAAAATCAACAAAAAACTAAAAATGATTAAGTCATTAGAAATCGATTTTCAACTTACCGCAGTAGCCAAAAAGGCATCGTAATCTTTTTTGATGTATGAATTTTTTTTCTGATTAACTTCAATCAGTAAAGTGAGGCCAGCAGCCAAATACAGTATGAAAGCCAATCCGTGGTATATCACCTCCTAAAAATGAAAACGTGTGTTTAAAAAACATACAACGAATAACTTTTATTTCCTTTTTTAGGGTTCCGTAGTAAACAAGGAACCCTTATAGTTTCGCCATGTCCGTCCGTCCGACCGTCCGTCCGTCCGTCCGTCCGACCGACCCCCGTTTTTCTCAGTAACCTTTAGTACTAGAAAGCTGCAATTTGGCATGAGTATACATATCAATGACGCCGACAAAACGGTAGAATAAAATCTTTAAAAAAAAAAATTTCAGGGTACCTCCCCTACATGTAAAGTGGTGGTGCAATTTTTTTTTTTCCAATCCCCATCTTGTGGGGTATCGTTAGATAGCTCTTTTAATGGGTACTAAGCGACGATATACATACTTATATATATAAATAAATACTTAAATACATAGAAAACATCCAAGACCCAAGAACAAATATTCGTGCTCATCACACAAATAAGTGTCCCAGCCGGGATTCGAACCCGGGACCTCCAGCTTCGTAGGCAGGGTCACTACCAACTAAGCTAAAGCGGTCGTCAAAAGTTGTTTAGGACTTCAGGAAGTAGTTACCCTAAGATCTCGAGAGATCGGGGGTCTGTGATGGTCGCGTGACAGCGTGCTGAACGACAAGATAAAGCATCTGTCACTTTCTATCGAGTGGTATCAGAAAGTGACAGATAGCTTATCTTCTCGCCTATCACCATCATAGACCCCCTGGTGTAGCAAGCGTCCATAGGCTGCTATGCCATACGGCTTCTTTGTTTTAAATATTGTTTTTTTCCTTTGGTTAATTGTTACACTTACATAAATTGTCTTCGATATGAGGGATGCCGTTGACAATGAGACCAGACACGACGTCAGAAGACAAAATGTGCCGATCAAGAACGCGACAGCCATCAGAAAGAAGAACAGTTCGGGAACCCGCAAACCGTAAGCACTGTTGTCAAAATAGTACCCAATAATTCCCACGCATACTGCGCCCAGCACCTGAAATACAAAAAAAAACATCATTTAGACAATTAATTAATACTCTTCAAACTTCATGGTAGTAGTTAAAAAATTCAAACATTTATTCTGTAAGTACCTACGCCTCAAGGGCCCTTTTACAAGACATAAATCACAATAGGTACAATTACAGTGATAGTATTTAGTAACATGTATACAAAGCAATAAGTATAATATATCTACTTAGGTCAGTCGTGCCAATGATGTAACCTTATCATGGCGTACTACCTTTAACTAAAATTGTTTAAGGAATCGGATACGCTTTATGGACGTTATAATAAGCCAATACATTCGAGGCAATGAGAAAAGGTACCTATCATCATATCATATCGTAAAATTCATAAATTAAGTATTCATAAATTTAATTTAATTTTTTACTTAATAAAAAATAAGATGACGAAATCTATAAACATTTTAGAGATGAGTTAACTTAACTAGAATCAGTATGACTAAACTTTCAAGAATGTATTCATGACCTTATGATGATGTAACAAGATATTGAGCAATTAACATTCCGTCATGGGATATTTATCCTATAGGTACTATTAAATGACCAACATGATATTAAATTCGATTACTGCTCGGATACTTTTATCTCTACCTTTAAACTCTCTACCTTTACTTTTTAGGCTACCGTACCCAAATGGTGACAACGGAACTCTAACAAGCCTCCAAAGATAGGGTTAGGGGGTCTGTCAGCGAGCTGTATCACATGGGCCGTGATAAGTCGACAGTTTACATTTTACAGAATATGTATTACTATTGCCGTTTCAACAACAAATATGTAATACAAGTCCCCAACTCCATACACGTTTGTACGATAGTACCGCCCCTTCGTGTGTGAGGCCGATTCGGACATGGTCGTTTGTTTATCCTTTGCAATTTCTTATATTTTATATCTTTAAACGAGCAATTCTTGTATATTTATTTATTTATATATTTATTTATTTCGGGGATCTCGGAAACGGCTCTAACGATTTTGATGAAATTTGGTATTTGGGGGTTTTCAGGGGCGAGTAATCGATCTAGCTAGGTCTCATGCACGGGAAAACGCCGAGCAAAGCTCGGCCGCCCAGATATTAAATATCAATGAACGCGACTGTACTCATGAGAGAATTATCACTACGACCGGTATTCTCTCTACTACTTGGTCAAATCCCATTTTTCAGATTTTCTACTGAAATAAACTCAAAAAATTGAGCCGCTGGAGCTCATACGAATAACGGCTTGAGCGAGATTGCGCTGCACGAATAATCACCGCTTATAATAGCGAGCACGCTGTGCTGACGCATACGGAGTTGACATCATACCTGTGTTTCAAGGAAAAACGGAATAACAAGAAAATGGCTTATTTGTATGGCTGTTTCCTTAGATGACATCGCCTGAATATACGAATCAAGTACATGTTTCGCCCATAGAATTAAATTCAGCTATGATGTCATATCGAAAACAGCCCACTGGGCCGATTTTTGAGTATCGAACGCTCGACTTTTCACTCGACATCTTTCAAATTATAATAGTTTTTTGACAGATCTCGAGTGAAAAGTCGAGCGTTCGACACTCAAAAATCGGCCCCCAGGTTCTACTCTACTTTTATTGAATATTTGAAGTACCTACCCTACGTACGACTAGCGTTTACCTATGTGCAGGTTACAGGCTGCGTTACAGACGCGCGACCTGTCAGGGGAATATGACGTTTCCCGCCTCGCTTGACAGGCGGCGTCGTGTATCGCACCATGTAGAGTGTACATAAATGTGGCCTCAAGTAATTATAACGATCGTACACAATTTATAAAAACAGATTCCAAATAAATACGTTAGGTATTTGGTTAACGGGTGCATATCTTGGAATTAGATTAAAGATTCACCATAAATGTGCGAGGATGGATTTCATATCTGTCCCGTAGCTGGTAAGCTTGCGGGATGTCAAATATATGAAGACACTGTTTCGCACTTCTGATAGATACGTAACCAACTCACTCAGCCTACGTTAAGTCCGACCCCTTAAGTTTAGGTACGTCTTTAGTAAAGTTTAGGTATGCAATAAAGAGTATTTGTATTCTATTGCATTGTATTATATTTCCCCGGGTTCATCGATTTACTTACATCTTTCTATGTCACATTTATTATTATTATTATTTTTTATTATATTAAATCAAAAATAAAAATAAGTTTTAAGTTGTTTACCTTTTGACAGATCGGAATGTGTTAAGATGCCCTTATTTACGATGCGTGCTTGCACAACGCCGGTATTTACGTAACAGAAATTAGGTCAGTCTGGACCGGAATATAATCTGAGCGATAAAACACGTAAAACTTTGAGTAGAAAAATATTGACAAGATACAGTCGAAGTTAACATTTTTCGTCCAAAAGTACTAATTGTACTGAGTGGGCTTTTTACACAAACACACAAATCAAAAATCAATAATCCCACATCCCACATCATCAATGCGTTTGCCATTTTCATCTTACATAGCATTGCATACTTGCTTTATCTTTGGTAAAAAAACCAGTCTGTGTCTCGTCCGAGTTAGAAAATAGGGATGTAATAGTAATAATTAGGTATTAAAAGTGAGTAGGTACTGTAGCCACGGTTGTATTTTCCATAATTCATATTTTTTTATCAATTCCGTTTAACCAGGATGTTTCATTTCCTGTTTGCTTTTGAGAGTAATTAATTTTGGTATTCGGTATAAATTCCTTAATTACCATTAATAATAACTTAATTTTCAATAAGAGTTAACATAAAAAATAATAAGTGCCACATACAAAATTATAAAGGGACATCATACAAAATTCCGTAACTTTTCGAAAGACGGTTATAAAAAATTACCTATCATTTTCACCGCCAAGAATTGAAAGTATCCAACTTTCAATTCTTGGCGGTGAAAATGATAGGTAATTCCTAGCGCGTGTCTGAAATGTGGAAGGTTATTTTTTGTTGTCCAGTATGCCTGCCTATAAACCTAGGCAACGTACACTCAGCATCAAAAGTAACTACGCAAATGAAACGGTCAAAATATATTTTTCCATTACAATAAATACTTTTGAACTCTTCATATGCGTAGTTACTTTCGGAGTAAATTTTTAAGATAGTTACCAGTTCAGCAAGTTTGAGCAGGCCAGGCAACGTGCGCAGATAGCCGGTGTTGACGAACAGCGCCGAGCCGCTGGTGGTGGTGGTGGTGCGGGTGATGGTCACCGAGTGCGACATCTTGTCACCTGGAACCTAAGGTCATCATAATTAACCCCTAAAAGCCACCACCACTGTCCGACGCACAACTCGTCCAAAACTCCTAGTAGCTCGATTCCACTCACGCCTCAGATTCGGTTGAAGCCGCTCAACCAATCTCACTGTAGCCGAAGAACTATTCTATAATCTGTGCTGTAGCGCAAACTCTGAGTATTCAAGTGTTTAAACCACGGAGGTTTCCCTGGATTTTCCCCGTGCCTCTCTCCTACCGCGCACTTGTGTCGCTTTATTGGGCCCGGCCATAAAGCCACAGTTTGGCTCGAAAATAAACCTACTCATCATCCATGTAGCGTTTTCCTGGTGGAAAAAGGAACCCTGGATTATGCTATGGCACATAATCCCAAGATCTGGGGGCCGATTTTTGAGTGTCGAACGCTCGACTTTTCACTCGGCATATGTGAAAACATCATAGTTTTTTGACAGATCTCGAGTGAAAAGTCGAGCGTTCGTCACTCAAAAATCGCCCCCCTGGCGTGGGCACTAGTTTTACCAAAGCAACTAGCTGCTATTTGACCTTCCAGTCTATAGGAAAAACTAGAACATGTTGGAATTAAACTGGTTTCTTCACGAGGTTTTCCTTCACCGATAGTACTAGTAGGCCTGACTTCCGTTTACGCATACGTAGGTAAGTATTATTTTGTCTGACCCAGAGTAAAAAAAACCCTAAAGAGGGGGCCAATTTTTGAGTGTCGAATGCTCGACTTTTCACTCGACATCTGTCAAAACATCATACCTAGTTTTTTGACAGATCTCGAGTGAAAAGTCGAGCGTTCGACACTCAAAAATCGGCCCCCAGCTCACATAAGGTACCTACCTACTTAAGTTGAAAAAGTTTCAATAATAAATACATAGGTAGATAAATATACATAGTATTATTGCTTGTGAACCGTATGATGATGATGTTCGGCGGAATATTACTAGGTTACTTAGGTTCATCCGTTACAGGTGGAAAATTTGAAATATCTCAGTTCGACAGGAATAAAAACCCGCTTTAAATCGCTCACAAATAACTCTTGTTTCTTATGTACGCCATATGATGTAGGTACACAATCCACCCACATCACTACAAAATGGTTCGGTTAACCATTAATTTAAGTTGATGTAATGTTACGTCTCTCATCGTCCCAAAATGGGCGTTTAGGTCAACGTGTTGGCGGGCCATGAGCATGAGACCACAGCGATCTGTTTGTGTGCCGAGGTCGCTTGCTCTCGCGAATAAATAAATAAGTACTTACGCGTATGTATAGGTAGGTACTATAATAGTGACTGGATGCTTATTTTTGGCAGCTATTAAAATTGCAGTTTTCAGTGGTCAATTGGCCTTGAAGGAAATAACGCGTATGTTGTCCATCAGTTAGTTCAGCACTAAATATATGGAGGCTAAATTTGTTGTGTAAACCGCACGGATCTGTTTTATGCTGATTCTTTCGCGTGTATAAGGTTCAGGTTCGACCATTTTAACACATTCAAAATTGAATTTGGTATTTATTCTGCATTGACGCTGCTTATACTTAAACCTAGACCACGGGGGGCCAATTTTTGAGTGTCGAACGCTCGGCTTTTCACTCGACATCTGTCAAAAAACTATGATGTTTTGACAGATGTCGAATGAAAAGTCAAGCGGTTGACACTCAAAAATCGGCCCCCAGCCTGAGGCTTTTATACATATCAAAATTTACAAATAACGGGAAATTTTACACTACCTATAATCATTCATTACCTATTTGTTTTATAATGCAATGCAATTTAAATACACTCCTCGCGTAACTAGGCAACTGGTGGATAACTAAAGTAATATAAGGCACACATACTCGTAGGCCGTGGCGTGTGAAAACTTTTAAATAGTCTAAGTTTTAAATGTCTTGATAATGTTATTCTTTATATTCTTCGTATGAAAAGGTTCGCGCCCTTCTTAGATCATGATTGTGTGAGCGCTGAGCAACTATACCTACTGACCAAATAGGTATGTATCGTGCATCCGAGGTCAACGATCAGCGACACACCCTTACAATTAAGTAAATATGCAAGCAGATGTAGGTAGGTAAGTACCTACCTTACTATTCAAAACTTAGGTATACAGATACCTACCTACACTGAAATGTTTGTATGGAAAGGATGATCGCTATATTGTTTTTTTTGTAATATTATCTATCATGGATTATTTGGAATTCGATAAATTATTTACCTATTTCGATATTACATAAGTAGTTTGACCAAAAACGCATTTAGGTAAATGTATCGAATGGAAACGAAACGTTTATGGTGACTTTTATGCGAGTTCGGCTCGGGGTTCGATTCCTTGGTCTTAAGATGATTAAATCTATGATATCAAATACTGATAAGATCCTAGTATAATTTTGACATAATATTTGCGATACGAACAAGAAAATGTATGTTTACAATCGTATAATGTTATCACATGTTATTCTTGTCTTGATAATGTTATTCTTTATTTAAAAAAATATATTTACATATTATACTTATAGTGATATACATAAAATAGAAATGTTAAATTACGTACCTTCTTCTCGTAGCACTACACAATATAAACAACAAAGCAAGCGTAGTAGTAGCGAGGCGAGGCGTTTGCACGAGCGACTCGAGCGGGTGTTGCGGGGCCGACTGGCTGGCTGCACTGACTCACCGTTTGCTACGCGCTTGCGTCTTCAGTTCAGACCAAAACGCTCCCCAAGTCAAACGATAACAATGAATTTATTGCATACCGATTTACTTTTGGCATGTTTTGTAAAGAAAAACCACCTATTTAATATAATATTTTCCGATAGCGCCAAGTAGCGGTTGAATCGCCAAGAGCATTTTCATTTTAAGACGTAACTACCTACCATGTACTTTTTACTTCAACATAAGGAGTTGTTGGTTTTTTAATGCGCAGGATTTGACTCAATAAAATGCATAATTACCTAATGCTAAAAAAGTAAAGGGAACACCTAAAAGTGCAAATTAGCTCAGATATATATAAAGTCAAAGTATAGCTACCTACTTATATTTATTTTTTATAAATTTTCATAGGCCTGGGGGTCAATTTTTGAGTGTTGCGCTCGACTTTTCACTCGACATCTGTCAAAACATCATAGGTTTTTGACAGATCTCGAGTGAAAAGTCGAGCGTTCGACGCTCAAAAATCGGCCCTCTGAATAAAATTAAAAACTGCTCTATCTAACAACGGTGTGGCTATTTTGTTTGATTTTCGGTTGATGCCGAAGTGATGCTTTTGATGTACAGTATATATATATATGGAGTATTTTTCGTTAATTAATATTTTTTCTATGCATTTTTGCATGGTCCGAGGTGAAGCGCTTAGCCCAAGATAGAACGAAATGGCGGAATACTGTGGACGCCCTCTGCCCACCTAGGGGTTACAGGACCTTAAGTCAAGTAAGCAAGTCATTTTTGCATGCATGCAGTAAATAGTTCATGTCTAATATTTACCTTGGTGAATACTTTATTTATACTGTGTACCTGCATACATGTCTTTCATACGAATTTAATTATTTATCTTACGTTAAAGTATTCTTAGGAATTTTATGAAACAGTTATAACAATACCCGTGCAAGTGTGTAATTAATTATGAATATTTTCTCTAGCTGCATTGTTAGCAGCAATTAGCAGCAACACTTATGTCACAGAATAAGTACCTAATTAAGTATTTCTTAATAATTCGTTCTTCATAGAGACCATCAAATATCAGTGATATGAGTTGATAACTTGTTACCGATACATTTTGTATGGGATAAAATTAAAAATGTATGTTCATATGGAAGACACACATTGTATTTTTATCAGTCCCCTGGTCAATATCAGGTCAAATGACCAATATTAGTCAGCTCCTATGATATCATAAGGCGTGTGTAATAGGTACCAGCGAAGGTTAATTCTCTGATGTCACCATCGAAATAAGAAAATACTAAACAACACATTTTGACAAATTCTTTATACCTAATGTTTCTCTGAAATGATTACTTACAATATACTCCACAAGTAGCACAGACGTGAATGAAGATGGATTTATTAGTTACCTGTTTGTTTCACATTGCACTAATTGACACAAAGAGATCGTACCTACCTAATTAGCTATTAATGCATGCTAATGTCTTTAATGGATGAGAGACTTAATAACATGGTACAAAAAATCACAGAATAACGATGTCGTCACCGTCCATTCGCTTGTCTTTGTACTACCTAACGTCTTTCTTCAGGGTACGGCCTGAGTACACGCTAGGAACGGAGCGGACAGCGGTGCGTGCGTATATCTAGAGGTCTCTACTGCTCTAGCACATTTCAGGAAAAGTGTGGCCTGTCTAAAAGCACCTTAAAGTTTTTTTTGTATTTCCTTTTTTTTACACCTGTTATTAAGAAAAAAGAGTCATTGTTGCACTCAAATGAGGGATCAAAATCGTACTTTTCATAACTCATTTGAGGGCAACAATGACACTTTTCCTCATAGTAGGTGTGAAAAGGAGTATGTGCCACTCGGTAGAAATATTTGTAAGACATTTCATGTTTTTAGCAGCAGGCAGCAGCCCTCAAGCAGTGTGAAAAGCAGTCACATGTGTCACACCGTATCGCTAGCAAAATTATTTCCGTCTTAGGCGCAACACTTGAATTGCGAGCGAGCGAAATCAGAGGCATGTATATAAACGATAAATATTTATTATATCATATTGAAATTAATTAAATTAATAACCAGTTTGTATAAAATTTTCTGTCTTAAATTATAATTCAGCGTTCATTCCATCTTAAAGCAAAACTAGCTTATTTTAATAACAACGTTTACATTTTAAGACTTGTTAAAGAGTAGGTATATAATAGATACATGTTATAGGTAAACACACAGAATAGGTTATTAAAGTTCTTGACTTATTTATCAAAGGAGTGACATATTGAAGATACAGTAACCGCGCTTTTTCAGCGATATAGTGTCGATATTTTTTGTAATGGAAATATCTTTAGTTATGTACTGTAATAAAGAGTTGTTTCAAATACAGGTATTTAAAGTGAAATTTACTGCACACATTTCTTGAGGTAAGTATTTGAATTATTAACAATTATTTGCATGACAACTTAAGGACACAAGTAAATTCACACACGTTTATGTTTACCTAACACGTCCTGTTCATAATCATATACACACTTTCACAACAATCAGTAATTATTTATTAATATAAAATGCTTAATCTTGTGACCCCCTTTATGAATGTGCTGTGCTAAAATATCTAATATTCGATAACCTGACATCCTTTAACCAGGCTCGGAAGCTTAAACTTCAAGGTAAAATAAGCAAGACACATCCTTTACGGTGAGCGGTGGGTCAAAAAAAAGTTTTCTGGTCCTGATAGTTAAGGGCATACGGGCGTATTCAAATAGAAATTAAGACTACAATAGTTATTGCTTGAAAATAGACGTACCTATTTTTTTTTTTTTTTTTATACCACGTCGGTGGCAAACAAGCGTGCGGCCCGCCTGATGGTAAGCGGTCACCGCAGCCTATGGACGCTTGCAACCCCAAGGGAGTCACACGCGCGTTGCCGACCCTTTTAAAAATTTATACACTCCTTTCTTGAAGACCCCCATATTGTAGTCCCTCGGGAAAACCTCGGCAGGGAGCTCATTCCACAACCGGAGCGTGCGAGGGAGGAAATTCCTCTTAAACCGTACCGTACGCGACCATTTAGGTTCTAAGGTGTGAGGATGAATGCCCTGCCGACGGCGAGCGGTGCGATGGTAGAAAGCGGCCGTGGGCATCATGTCGAACCTATAATAACCTACAACGAAAAATGCCGTGCCCTTATCTGTCGGGAACAAAATGAACGTTTTTCTCCGAGGTTAGGTAACCGTCCTACAGTATATTCTTGACACCTATATTGTTCACCTCTATTTTTATGACGCAGGATTCAAAGTGTCAATTATTGGGCCAGTGTCGAGCACTGATGGGATTTTTACCTGGGTTCTTGAATTAGAAGTCGTGTTACTGCCTCGATACAGGTACCAGCTTAGTACTACTACATTGTAAGTGTAACATAAATGTGTTATTAACAGTTTTGCTCAAACGAATATTAATATTTTATTAAAGACTAGGACTAACAATATCGATAACAACCCCATAAAATAATAAATTTTAACATAGGTACGCCAGTTAAGCAATATTTATATGATGAAAATTAAAACCATACATTGTTCAATTGACTCAAAATATTTTATAGGAAATCGTTAATGATTTTACGATATGTTTGGTAAATTAAAATTTTGTCAACATTTGAACGTTTAGAAACGTGTTAATAGTCGTCAGGAAGCTCTAGTGTCCATATAATTATAAACGCAGTTCTGCTCCTCTTTTAGTCAGTACGGCATTATTCAGGTATTTTCATATTACATAGGTACGTTAGAGTAAGTTGTTCTGAGAGCAAGACAAAGTTGAATGTAGAAATCTACGCATTTAAAGGTTCCGTATACTTTACGTAACGTGTGCAGTTCATTTTGAGCACTTTTTTGAATAGGTACAATTTATGTGACATCTCCCGGTGTCGTACCGTAGGTCATGTACGGGCACAAAGCAATGCTTAGTTTTATTTTTTTCGCCAGGACGCAACAGGTTTACTTAACTACCTAGATTGTAGAGTTCTGTAGAGCTTCCTGAACGTTCTTAACTTTGCAGCTGCTCATCAGCTGTATTTACAATCGACATTTATACAATAGGTACGACATTCAATCAATATTAGTACTAAATAAGTTATTATTTAAAATATTTCAGTAAGATTAAAATTAACAGTACATATTTTTTGTGTAAATATACATCGAACGAACACATTATTCAAGGACCCAAAAAGTTTACCCCTACTATATAAACATATGGCCATATTATATCTGTCGTTATAGTGTTACTTACTGAAAAACCGGTTCCAAAATTAGTACATTACTTAACAAGGGCGGTAAAACAAAGAATGTCTCATATCGCAGGTATTTGACGCCCGAGCCGAAGGCAAGGGCGATAAATATGCGATCTGAGGCTTTCTTTATTACCGCCCGTGTTAAGTACAAAATTTTATGTCACCCCCTGACCAGGAAGTGGGATTTCCCGCGCTCGGAGCGTGCGGTAATTACCGCTTTATGGCCAGGTGTGACATAAAATACATTATGCAACTGTTACATAATGAAGGTTCTTAAAACACGAGTTTTGGTTTATGAAACGAGCCGTAGGCGAGTTTCATGATAGGATAACACGAGTGTTTTAAGACCTAATTATGTATACGGTTGCATACACTACTTTGGCACAAGTAGGTACAATCTGCATTTATGTTTGATAGTGTTTCACAAAAGACATATAAGCGCAATTACAAAATTTACAACTAGGTATTCGGTGGCAATTACAAAAGTATACCTAACTTTATCTTTATTGATGAAGTCCCAAACCGACCAAATTTTACAAATCTTTTTATATGCCTAATCTTTGCTCACGTTTTATTTCGCCGACTGTACTATCGATATGCCATTGACATTAAATGTTATCGAATCGAGAAGGTTATATGAATCATGGAACACTTATTAAAACTCCGACATACGTGACGTCACAGTTTCGACAGCTGCGAAGAGAAACAGAGAGGCTACCACAAGAATCGAATATCGAAGTTCGTATACATATTTCATCTCTGTCGCTCGATTGTTGGTGCGAATGAGACGGATTTATTTGACCTTATATGAGACCGCGCCTGTGACGGAACGGAGGGGTAAGAGTGGTGACGACAAAGGGTAGCGGACGGGTAGTGGGCGGCGGGTCCCTGCCTCCCACTACCCGTCCGCGCGGACACAGTCAAGCGGTCGACGTATATGAATTTCGATTCGTGATTAAGTAGAGATAGACTATGATAACATTACATGTCCCGCAGCTCCAAAATTCAAAACGCTTCTATGTAATTGTGAAAGTATTTATAAAGCTAGGCGTCCACAGTTCCGCATCGTACGCATCGCACGCAATATTTTGTACTGATTCGCACCGTACGGAGTTGCTCATCAGGGGGCCGATTTTTGCTGAGTCAGCCGTCAAACAAAAAAGGTGCTTTAAGGTAGGCGTCCACAGTTCCGTATCGCATAAACATCATAGTTTTTTGACAAATCTCGAGTGAAAAGAGCGTTTGACACTCAAATATCGGCCCCCAGTGGACGCACTTGTGTGACTTTCTATACAAAGAATACTAAAATCAGTGCGATGCGTACGATGTCCGGAACTGTGGCCGCCTACCTTAAAGCACCTTTTTTATTTGACGGCTGTCTCAGCACGCACACCTGCGTCGGGAGTCGTGGTGGTGCATTATAAATACTATCACAATTACATACAAGCGTTTTAAATTTTGGAGATATTTCGGGATATGTTTTCGTAGTTTATCTCTATAGCTCAATATGTGATCGCCGGCGGCCAGTGAGAGGTGGTGGTGCGAGCTCACGCCGCAGCAGCGCTGGTCGTGCTCCGGTGTTCCTGCCAGAGCAGAAACGAGCTGCCGGCGTACGCGATCGTGTTGAACAGACCGAACACCTGCAACACAGACAACTTCATAGATGCTGGCCAAGAGCAATCCCATTTTTAATATTTAAAAAAACACCTTGAGGTATACTTGTAATCCTTTTTGAAGAACGGGTCTTATCTTAAGAACCCATCGTTCCAACAAAGGCATTGTTTAGCCACGTGCCATAAATACTTTACTCGAATAGTGCCTCTATGCTCTATTGTTAAAGTAGCAAGGTTAAAAATAAAACGAAGGGTTAAAAGTAGTTGCAACTTTATTAGTCGTACTAACGCTGCTCTACGGACACTACTGCTGTTTTAAATACAAAAGGTCAACACTGATAAGTCGTATTTCTTAATGTGAACCTTCCTTCCTTGTACGTAAAGCTGTCTTTAGGCTGAAAGTGTTATTAACGTTTACTTCGTTTAGTTTACAGTATCAATTGGTGGTTAGCTCAACAATACTATTGTTAAAGGGCACAAAGAGAAGGATAATTCGTTCTACAAAAAGGATTACAAGTATATACTTTTTTAATTAGAGGTATGACACCGAGGCAATGCGTTTTGTAAATCTTGATAGAGTACTTTAATCTCACGAGCGCGCGTTGGTCATTGTTTTAGTTGTGACGCATACGAACATACGAACACATAAATAAATAAATTAAATAAATAAATTCATCTTTATTTCGACCAACTAGGATCATACAAATACATAGTTCATTTCCAAAATTTAGATTAAATAATTGACAAATTTATATTACCAAATTTACATATAATAGACAACGTGAACTCATAGCTCCGGCGCTGACGCACACATAGACAATGTGCACAGCTCAACAACACACAACCATATGGCTTACCAGCGCTTGTGAGATAAAAGTAGGTGCTATAACCGTAGGTATCATAATAAAAACAACCCAAGTAACTATAGGGTAGTAAAATACAGATTTAGTTTAAAATAATACAATGAGAGTATTCAGTAGCACATCCTTCTAATAATCATGCGATAAAACACACAAGTGGAATGCAAGCGGAAACCAGCTTAATCGATACTTACCTGCCTAATTACGAGCCTTTGTATTAACTGGTCATGCATGAATTTAAATACCTATCGATTTTACTAATATGATTGTGGTGTAAAATTTGAGATTGCGTGGCCCAGCGTGGGTGCTAGCTGGTAGAATATTATTGAACCAGTTAACCCACGCCTCAACACACAGCGGAATGCCAGAAGGTTAGTACAAAATTTTGCTATAGGCAGTTCGCTAATAATCATTTTTGTCACACCTGGTCATAAAGCAACAATTACCGCCCGCTTCGCGTGTGGAAAATCTCACTTTCTGGCCAGGGCGAGTACAATTTTTGTACTCACCACGGGTGGTAATACTGGTAATAAAGTTTACAAGTAATAATAATAATAAATAGTTTATACTTTAAGTTTACAGTTATACAATTTTTTTAGTTACAATTAAATGGCTTGTGCCTATAAGTACTACTTAAGCTCCGAGACATTATTTGTTTTACCGCCCTAGATAAGTAATGAACTATTATAATACCTACATACCTACATGTGAACATAATTCCATTCATGTTCCACCAAATAAGCTGAAGCGCTCGGCCAGTAATTTCGTTCACCTTTGCTATTAGTTGAATAGTAAGAAACGAGCGGTCGTATTAGTAATATGGATAGGTACATGGCCTAAGAAAACAAAGTGACACACACACAAGTGACGTCACTATCGACGACACACACGACCGCAACCGCATTACATCGATAGGCTGAGGCTGTAGCTTGTGTCACCCACACTAGTAACCGATGTACCGGATAGCCATACCAGTGCCTATTTAGCACGTGTTGCGCTCGAGAGTATGTCGGCGCATCTCGAGCTATCCCTCACTTTCTAACAGCGCCAATCAGAAAAAGACGCGTAGCTGGGCCATTTTACGGAAAGTTGCACACTCGACTTTTTTTTAAATTTGGATAAAATCGGGTTTTTTCTACTCAGAATCGAAAGCACTTTCGAACCTAATAGCAGAAAAAAGTGTCCCAAATTTTTCATACAATTTTCAGTTTTTCCATTCCGTTACCACCATACAAGATTACAAACTTAGTATGAAAACGGTAACGGAAAGGAATAAAAAAAATTTGGGACACTTTTTTTCCCCTATATCATTCGAAAGTGCTTTCGATTCTGAGTAGAAAAAACCCAATTTTATCCAAATTAAAAAAAAAGTCGAGTGTACAACTTCCCGTAAAATGGCCCAGCTCGAGATAAGTCGATATACTCTCGAGCGCAACATGTGCTACGGGCGCTGTAGGCCTAGCACATGATGGCCGCGAGAGTATGTCGGCTTATCTCGAGCTATCCGTCAGTTTCTAACAGCACCAATCAAAAAACGACGCGTAGCTCGACATAAGGTGACATACTCTCGCGGCCATCATGTGCTAGCCCTACTGGTGCTGTATATTATTGTATCATGGGATAGGTATAATTTCACTTACAGCAGCAGCTATGTTGGCTCCATAGCTGAAGAATCTCACGTCGTGCGAGGCCGTCGCAATAAACAGCACGATGAAGGCGATGAAATAGAACACCGTCTCAATGGACGTGCTGATTAGTTCCTGAAATCAAACAATAACACACAATTAATTATTTTATGTTACCAACTTGCATCACATACAAAAAGTCTACGAACATCATCGACGAACAATCAGGAAAAGTGCATGTGACGTTCTCAACCAGTGTGGGCATCCCATTACCTCTCTGAGATACTTGAGAAGGCTGATGACTAATTTCTTTTCTCATGCCATTCGAACCAGTTTTTAGAGACGATCAAATGTTTGTATGTCTATATGTGGGTCTATGTACACGTTACTACAATAAGCTCCCTGACCAGATTTTGAATATGTCGGAAAATAAATTTAAGGCCATTGTAAAACAAACATTGATAAATAGAGCTTATTATAAACATGACAAATACTTAGATGATAAAGAAATATGGACAAATGTAATCGCTATACCTTAATAGCACTACAACTATTGTAGTACTTGTATTTTTTTCAACCTCTGACATTCAAAAAGTGTTCTATACGAATTTATTTTGAATAAATAATCTTTGACTTTGACTTTGACTTATGGGACCAATTAGAGCAACACTTTGTTTACGAAAATGAAATGCAACGTAAAAACTAGTTTGATGTATTCAAAAGTAGCATTCGCTTTTTTTAAATATCTATCGTAAAATTTAATAATCACAATTATTCACGAGAGTAGCTATCATCTATACATACGAGTTATAAGCTATCTCAACGAACATCCCAAATCAGCAGAGCTAATAATGAGATATTAGGACATTTATTAAGACATTGGCATCGGACATATGACTTGATATTATTATTTTGCTAATATCTCCATGCGTAAAAGGTAACTAAGTAAAATATCGCTGGCTTCAACTAAAGTATGTGTATGAAAACGAGGGCAATGGTATATAGTCTACACTACAGTGATTAGATAAGTATGAGAAAGTATGTTCATGAAAAATGTACTCACCGACAGCACCCAGTTAATGGGTATTCTGAGCGCTTCCCGCACGCTGAGTAGGAAGACGATACTCCACATGATAGTCGTGATGAAGCTGGTGACAGCCACGAACACAAACCACGGCGACAGCGCGGCGGACGCCAGCGCCATACATAGGATACCTAGGATCTGAAACACACAAATAATCAGTTATTCATCCAACAAACATCGACATCAATCTATATCTATGAGAAAAAAAGATAGAATACGGGGCCCAGATAAATGGCTTACTTCACTGCACGAGCTATCAATGCGATGAAATTCGTGCCTCATCATCATCAGCCCATATACGTCCCACTGCTGGGCACAGGCCTCCTCTCATAGATGAGAGAGATTGGGCAGTAGTCCCCACGCTGGCCCAGAGCGGGTTGGGGACTTCACATACCATACAACTTTGAATTTCTTCGCAGATGTATGCAGGTTTCCTCGCGATATTTTCCTTCACCGAAAAGCTAACGGTAAATATCAAATGATATGACGATATGACTTATTTACGGAGTATCATTTGAATTCGTGCCTAAAGAAGAATAAATCATGCGCGCGAGCCGCCCACGCCGCCCGCCCTACCGACATCGGTAGGGCGTCCACCTGCGATAGAGCAGAAATTTAAGATTAAAAGAAATAATTAAGAGGGTGCAAAAACGAGTTATTTTCCTTTTTTGTGCCGCTTGTCTTTTGTCATGGGGTGTAACTTTCAATTATTTGTCATGAATAAATTAATGTTTGAATATTGAATTAGGGATAGAGGTCATAGAATTTGCGTAGAAAATCTTTTATCCAGTAGTCCTCCTAATGTTACAGAGGTGAACCACGCCGACGGAGCCGCGGGCACGAACATTTAACATGGAAAAAGAGAACTGAGAATCTGTGAAGGTTTAGGCGACCCATAAGATGGATGAAAACATTGGCGCGATTAAGAAATTACGTCATTGTTGGAATGAACAGGTCATATTATGCATGATGTAACACTTGCATTCATTGGTAAATATAAGTTTCTATCTTGCAAACATGCATTTGTTGCTGTCGTAATAATTAATTATGGATGAAAATGGTCTGATGTTCAGTATGCTAATGTTAATTATTGCAGTAATAGGTACGTAACGAAGATCTAAATTAGAGGGAATTTAGATTTATTACATTTCCTCAAAATGAACGCAATTTTATCTGATATCCAGGCGTTGATTTATACAAATTGTGGGTAAAATATGAAAGACGGTCGTTGTTGAGTTACAATAAATATTCATATATAAATAAATGACAATATTTACCAGACAAGTAAATTCGTTAGAAAACTTGGTTGCGAATACTTCGCACTCCAATCGAAATGTAGCTGTTTAATCTAGAATTGAAAATGGATTAGCGACTTGGCATTGCAGCAATAAATGCGAGAAAAACAGTAATGCTGTAAACTACTTCCCCTTACATGGTCAACAATACGGTACAGAGTCCAGGTACCACTAGGGCAACGGTGTTGTGTTGAGTAAATGTGAAGGCATTAACGTTCGACTTCAAAGTTTGCCGGAGCGGTGCGCGGGCGTCGTTTAGTTCGCTCGACCGGTTTCATATCGCGGTAGGTATTGCTATTAGCCTTAGCCCGGAACTGTTTCACTGTTGCAACACTACACCAACAGGTGTTATTATTGTTCCAATTCCGATTGGCAAGTAATACTTCAAATTCTCGACGCGAATTGTTGGTGACCATTAGGTAGGCGTAGAGACGTGCTAAAATACATAAAATAGGTAGTCTGAAGCTGGCATGATCTCGTTTTGACGACGAATAACATAAACCTTCAATCCTGCAATTTTAATTAATATCAGTAGGTAAGGGAGAATCACATGGTGTCTATGTCTAATGTCTATTCTTGCAATTAAGATGTCAACCAATTGGACGTGTATCTTCCGCTATTACAGACACTTACTCGTAGATGAATTATTTTACTTGCTTTCTATTAAGAAATCGAATTTTCACAGTTGACATAGAGAAGTGCAAAGAAGATGGCATTGGCATCGAATGTGGGTCACACCACGCACTTTCTCCGCAGCCATGGGTGTTCGTGTGCCACTCAGTTCGCAAGGCACGCCCGCTACAACAATATGCGTCCAAACAACAGATCATGGAGTGAAGAACGTGATCTGACTTTATATTATTTTGCATTCATTAAACATTAATTGGTATGTAGAGCTACATAGGTAATCAAGTCACATTCTAATAGCTTCTTAAACCAACAATGCAAAAGAAACAGAACCATTTGCAAAAGACTAAAATGAAGCTACATTAGATTCATTCTTTGTCCAGGTAGTTGCCCCTTCCATTACGAGAAACCTTTTCAAGAATTCCTTCCGTCCCTTTTTACCGAGGTACATTTTTTTTGTAATTGCAGACAGTAGACACATGTTATCCACTTTTAGAAACTTTCCAAGTAACTATGTGTAATCTTTCTTTCAATCTACCTAATACCATAAAATTAAATAACAAAAACATAACGTTTTCGTTAGGTACATTCACCTATGATAATAATTAATTTAAAAAATGATAAAAGACTAACGATTAAAAGTTAGCACTTAAATTATTTCCCATTAGTGTTAAAAAATATAGCGTGCAGCCACGACTCTAAACAATGGCTTCCCGTGTGATTCCATTGTACCTATTGTTGTTGTATATAGCTATAACAGCAGTACACCGAACGGACTAAAACTTCGTGGAGAAATAAAATGTCATACTTACTCGTACAACAATCGTCGTGAATGTCTTGTTACTCTGTAAAACCTGAGACTCTTAGGTTAGCTACTGCCCACTTACCCAGCTAGCACCATTAATATTTGGTACAGCTATAACACCAGACGTTTAGTACATTACGGGCATAAAACCAAAATTTTGCCGTAAAACCCATCGTGATGGCTTGGCGCCGGACCCTACATAGAACACTCTTCTATGACGAGCATTCATATCGGCATTTTAGTTGCAATGCAACACCTACAATGCTTTTAGGAGGCATAACGATTAGGTGTTCGCAGTTAACGTGGCTAAGATATCGTCATACGTTGTTGTCGGCATGTACTCTTACAAGTCTACGGGCAGTAAACTGCGTGCCTTAATGTTAGGCGATAACGGAAGTGGCTGGCCACTCGGCCAACGGAAATTGATAATGCAGCACAGCCACTGCGAAGTGCAAAGTGAAATTGAGTTCGGGTCACTAGGCAGTAGTAGACACTTCGAACCAAACTGGGCAAGTGGGCAGAGCTGGTTGTATAGATTAACCGCTTTTTTGTCTAGCTAGACGTCTAGAGGTACACGTTGCATGGTAATTGGTTTGTAGCTCATCAATTTTACTACGTACATCATATTTTGATCCATTTATCAAAACAAAAAAAAATGAATGTGTAGTAAAACCATTGTTCTGGAAAAGATTCTAGGCCTTCATTTGGTAGCAAAAAGTTAAGTGACGTTGGCACCAGCTTAGTACCTAACATTACCTGGTTATTCCAGGAATCCAGGTGTACCTAAATAAACAGTAGTCAACCTGACACCAATGGTACCGGTATCGGTACTAAGATCGAGTCTATGTCCGACTTGCTCTTACATAGATGAATTCTCAAAACGTCGAGACGATCGTACGCAGTCTGGAGTGCACGTTCCTTGTTGGGATGGGATCACCAGTTATCACCAACGCTCGCTTATTTCGGTCGAGCGGTCCCGAGCGCGCTCAGGCGCACGTGTGGGGTCAACGAACGTCCGCTCCTCTACCCTTCCTTTAGTGATGCCGTGGAGGGACATCCGGAATGAGAACAATGTGGGTCATTTAACTTTTTAGACCTGTGCTAGTACGCCTCAAAATAAATTTATTTCAGGGAAGGTCAAAAATATGCCCAGTATTTATTATGCAGGAACTTAGAAAGTGCGTATGGTCGTGGTATAGTCTTTTCTTATGAAAACTTTTACTTAACTATGTACTAATTACTTATGTACTTAAATAGTATTAAAGTCAACTAGTTTTCCCGCTTTCTTCGTCTCGATTTACATGCCAATGTCAGTTTCCAACTTTTCGAACTGAACAGATTCGCTTAGACAACTGCTTCTCTCGATACACCTAAAGTAGGTAAAACGTGATCTAGGCAAAAGTCTCCCCGTCACGATTTATAGAGAATAGATATTAATTATTATGCTTATTTGCATAGTTGAAGATTGAGCTACGTTTATTAATATTTATTCTGTCTGCGAAGACTAATTTCAAAGATTGCCAGTGCCAGTATAAGCAAATCAGGAAGACCTTGTGCATACGAAGGTGACGCAATCACCAGATGGGTACGATCGTCTAACTGTCGACTTGCATAATTTACTCTAAACAATATTCAATGTAGCGTGATGTTGCCATTTGTCGACGAAGCGCGGGCGCAAACAATTCTCCAAAACCTTCTCAAAAACCATGGGTACAACGCTCTATTGACCATGATAATGATAATACACACTTGGCGTGACGTTCAACATAAACGACGCAAAAAATACTGAAGAAAGTGAGGCTTAGTAGACAGCGAAAGTTATCAATTTCGTTGGCCCCGATTTTGCAATCGTGACACTGAGGCGAATAGTGGTTAGCACCGGACACAGCTGTTTACAAATAAAGTGTAGATAACTGTGTGTCTGCGAAAACAAAAAGAAGGAGTAGATTCTCTTCATATGTCACGATCGATTGTCAGCTGAACAACCATTATACAAGAAACCAACTACTTATATGCAACTACCTAAATAAGGTAAAAGTACCCTTCACCGGACGCTTAAGACCTACATGTACGTTTGTTTTTTTAATAAGGTTTAGAATTTTTGTACGATTATGATCAACAGCATATGGTGAAGATAGATAAATTTGTCATCATTTAAATGTACGTCGAAATTTATTACATAGTTAGACGTATATAAGAATATTTTTTAAAGTTTTTTATATCGATTACACTGATTTGTCCCATTCAACGAACTAAGAAACGGAATTTGCACCCATTACCGGATCGGCATGCCGTTTCACCGAACTAGGGAAGAAATGTATGGAATGATGGCAGTGTGTGAGTTTGTAAACTGATGAGTGACTATTTATTTCAACCTAACTGCACTAGTTTTGTGATTTCGAGCAATCTTGACGGTAATTTAATCTAAGAAAAAACTGTCTATAATTAAAAATTTAAATCAAATATTTTTTTAATATAAATAATATACATATCTATTAAAAATTATTCGCTAATCGCCAATAATTTATTTTTTAATAATTTATTCGTTAACGGTTTACATCTAAGTAGCGCTGGCTTTTTTTTAAAGATATACGAAAAATAACACATTTCAATATAGATCTAGCTGTAAGCTGAATATGGTTTATATTCCAATGAACGCCAAATAGCAGCTAGGCCGAGATAATCATATGTTCGGTATCAGAGACCATGGGTACGCTTTACCGAACGGGCGTTCGGTAAAGCGTACACATTGAACCTATCACGCGAACATATTTAATAAAATAGTGTTTTAATCGTAATGATTCTGCCATAACAACATAAGTACATTTTAATTAGAAATAAGAACTATTGCAAAATAATAAATACACAATTATTTTGCTTCTACTGATGTTAAATAAATAATATGGAATTTTTAAAATTATCTGGTCAATGAAGCTTATTTTGACGTCTAAAAGTCGTGAAAACTATACATTTCAAATGCAATTTACAAAAAATCTGTCTCGTTTATAGGCGTTCGGTAATTGCTCATTAAATTACTCTATTAATTGGATATGTGTAAAGCGGAGTAGTGTATATATAACGTTTATTATTAACGAGTGAAAAAAGAATTTTCAAAACATACGTTTTTCCCTGATTCCGAACGCTGTTCGGTAAAACCTTCAAGCAGTAGATGAGGGTGACCCATCACCGAATTTACATTTTTGTTGAATTCTGTAAATTTGACTGCACTAATTTCACTTATTTAACTCAAACACACACACTTATTAACTCATGATACGATAACACCCTATTTTGAAGCATAAAGTCACTTTTAAACGCTTTTATGACCTTACGAAGTACACTCAGTTTCTTAACCATTTTCGTAAGGAGTCCCATACAACGCCGCGATCGACCTGCTCAATCGATTCTCCCGTTACAACTGAGAAACAATATGGCTTTCTTTGCCTCGTAGTGGAAGGAATAGGTATCTAGCTAACGGAAAAAAATATCACAACGTAATATTAGCTGTAAGAACTCGACTTATGGCTTAAAATATAGAAAATCCGGTGATAGGGCAGATCCGGTAAAGGGTACATCTACCTTAAATCAATAAACACGTCAATTCAAAGTGACCTTCAATGCGTATTGTGGTATTTGTGGCGTTTTTATACTTACCTACTTATTTATTTTGGTTACAAATAGCTTTAGTGATAACCAATCTACGAGGATAGGCTAACAATTTCCTTTTCTGTTGAGGAAACCTATAATTAATGCAGTCCTATGCGACACAGGGCAATCCATACTAATATTATAAATGTGAAAGTGTGTCTGTCTGTCTGTCTGTCTGTCACCTCTTCACGCAAACCGCTGAACCGATTTACATGAAATTTGGTATGGAGATATATTGAGTCCCGGGAAAGGACATAGCATAATTTTTATCCCGGAAATCATCCCTTAAGGGGATGGAAGTTTGTACGGAAGCGATAACTAGGTAAGCGCCTTTTCTTAATAGCTTAATAGCAATATTTTACTTAAAATCTATCGCGATGAACGAGTTCCACGCGGACGAAGTCGCGGGCAATAACTTGTATAAGTATACATAGATGATTAGTAACAAACAACATTAAATAAGTTACTTACTACAATTATTTGTAAGTACTTCAACACTTCTGTTCACTTGTCACAACACACACGTCACATTTTATGTTTTCGTTTTCCTTATGTACAATATTAGGTACATACAATACTTTTTGCATAAAATAACTTTTAGTTAGAGGATTTTCATCGATTACTTCATCTCTCAAAATAATTATGGCTATTGGCATTTGGCTCACTGTATTTATGCAATCTCAACCAACGTATTTAAACCTATTTGCTTATACAGATTGTTCAAAATGTTAACAAATACTGTTGAGTGAGCCCACTTTGTTATACTTATCGGGAGAACTATACTGAGTGGCATCGGCCCAGAGAAGATTTGATATGTGATTAACCACGCTACCTAGTGGTACAGTATAAATTGACCCTAATGTTTTTAAATCCCATAGGTGAACAGAGATCAAACTATTTATTTATCGTATGACATTTATTTCGAACCGTGAGATCTTTGAGAAGACAGTACGGTTGCCAGTTTTTGTTGCACTTTTAGAACCACCCAGGGGTCACGTGTAGGGTAGCGGTGGGTACTTTCCCTACGGACGTGGTGCAACTTCGACCCCCCTTTGTCAAGTGAGTGGGCAACTTGACTATTAGAAGTTTTCAAGCCGCCCGAAGGCCTCCAACTTGGCTTAACGACTGCTGCCATAGACAGCAGCCGGGATCAACGGCTTAACGTGCCTTCCAAAGCACGGAATCAAGTCTGGTTTTGTAAGATGTGATGCCGGTAAGTGTTGTGAACCAGACTAGAGGTTGCGGTCGGATGCGCGCAAACATAACGGGCCATTTCTTCCAGCAGATAACAATTACCAGGTGGCCGATTTTTGAGTGTCGAACGTTCGACTTTTCACTTCAGATCTGTCAAAAAACTATGATGTTTTGACAGATGTCGAGTGAAAAGTCGAGCGGTCGACACTCAAAAATTGGCCCTCTGTCAAAAAACTATGATGTTTTGATAGATGTCGAGTGAAAAGTCAAGCGTTCGACACTCAAAAATCGGCCCCCAAGACTGAACGAGATTCAATACGTTTTAAAGCTTGTATAGCCAATATAGCACTTGCACATAATGTACAAAAATTATACAATACTGAGATGATTGAATGATATTTACAGATTTCTTTAATTTACCTTAATACATAATATAATATAACATGACAAAAAAGCGAAAAAGTGGATAGGTAGACCAATAGTAGTTAGGTTATCATCTCGTTAGGTAGAAAGACTATAAGTAGAAACGTTCAGAAATCGATGTAAATGTAAACAGAGAGCTACACAAGTACCTACACATGCTGAAATATCAATCTACGTCAGATAATGTTCAAAGTAATTTAAAATGTTTGCAAGAAACGAGATCATAACAAAGGTGCCTAGACAATGTTTGTCATTCTATTTCGAGTCGAATAGATTTCATGACCCGTTTACCCGATCGTGATGGCGCTAAGCGACGAGTGCGGCTTTTAGCAAGAAAAATGAAAGAACAAGAGAGTCTCCCCAAAATAACTCTGTTATAGAAGCTGTCTTGCGGAGATAAATATAACGGTGGGTGCTCGCGTGACATAATCTGAGATAATACTCGTTGCGCCTCGCTTGTCGACTCTCGGCCTTTGATTAAGTCGGCCAATTCAGATAAATACTTACAGATTCAGTTTACGTTTCAAGGTGTTAAAGTCCCATATTATTGCTATACAAATACTATACAATTTAGCAAGCGGTTACATCGATTTAGCTATCGAATTTGATGATCTGATTACTGATAAATAAACCACTATTCCTTACTAACCCACATCTAGACACGGACCTCCGGTATGAATGAGTTAGAAAAAGGGCTAGAGTTCCACGCCTAGTACGAGTTGAGGATTCACACGATGGAATTTCTTCGCAGATATATTATATCTGCGAATCCTTACGTCAAACGAAACTAATCGTTTATAGTTACTTGCTTCTCAAACCATCCTTCCTATTAATATAGTATGTGCTAATAAGACGGTCCTTGGGCTCACGCCGTTCGTGTTTACCTGCATGCGACCCGGCTACTTCACATAACTCATATAATATAACCTGACGCAATATACCTACGTACGCATACTATGCATACCTACACGAAGCTGTGTCGCAAACCGCGGCGACTTAACAAAGATGTGGTTACTAGAATTTCGTCAGTTTAACTCGCATTGTAGCGTCAACACATGATGCGTGCTACTGCCAACTAACTTCGAAGTCGCATATCTAATTTCTGGCATTGTCTACGCCAATGGGAAATGTTTTACCACATAAATACATATCATATGAAAGTAAGGATGTGTGCCATACATAAAGTTAAGCGCATGACAGCCCTTTCTGTCACTCGACGCAGTAAAGTCTCAATCTCATAGACCTCAAGTGAGATGCGAAAAGTGAGTTTTTGCGGCTTAGGTACCGACTAGCATTACTTACATAATAAGCAAATAAATTATTTTGTTTTATTTTGTTATGTGTTAAACTAACATATATGAATACATATATAAATAAAATAATCAATTAAAGCAGTTACCTAGTCGTTGTTGAGTAGGTGATATGGAATATCTATCTGGCATTTGCATAAATGAAGGATATCGAGCGGGTGAAATGAATGATGAGAAAATGACAGGTTGTCACCGCGGGTGGGGCTCGGTGGCCGAGGCTGGCCGGCGGCACTAGTCGAGCAACGTGCGACGTCACATGTCCACGACAGAACTACTTTCATTTCGGTGCTGAGCCAGCTTTCACCTAACAACACGTCGCATACAAATAAAAAAATACGTATGCACAATTTTAATTGACCGCTACTAAACAAAACGGATGTTGATTTGCATTGGAGCCGATCGTTATAAGTTATAAGCTGCATACCTACCTATTTAAAGTTTGCAAAACAATTTTTAGTCTCAATGAGGAACAAACTAGAATCGGCATCGACGTCGGTCAGTTCGGTAACAACACAATATTTAATATTTATACCAAGCCGTTCCATGGGTAGGTAATATAATAAAGACAGAAGTTTGCCATATAAACAACAGTACACATGACCACAATAATAATAGGACTGATTACAATCGTCTCGACGTGTTGTTGTCGGTGCAAAAAATTACATTTTAATAAAGGTCCGTGAGCTCAATGACATTCGGGTGTCGGATGAAATCGGACGGTCGCCGGTCACACGACGGGCGTCAGTTTACGACCACCAGGGGACCGATTTTTGAGTGTCGACCGCTCGAATTTTCATTCGACATCTGTCAAAACTTCATAGTTTTTTGACAGATCTCGAGTGAAAATTCGAGCGTTCGAAACTCAAAAATCGGCCCCCTGGAGGCCAATTTTTGAGTGTCGAACGCTCGACTTTTCACTCGAGATCTGTCAAAAAACTATGATGTTTTGACAGATGTCGAGTGAAAAGCCGAGCGTTCGACACTCAAAAATCGACCCCCTGAAGTTTTTCAATTAATGAAATGATATTACCATTTTTACAGTCCCTAAAGAAACAGTGACTTGCATGTATTTTACGGTCATTCTCAATTAATATGTCTGACTCTAACTCCGTCAATTTTTACTAAGGATTCCATACTTTGACGCCTGACGTAGTTTAGACGGGGACATAAATTTGGAGAATGACCGTTTATTTGGAAGTCATTGAATAGTAATCCATTAAAAACACACCAAATTAGCTGGGGGGGCGATTTTTGAGTGTCGAACGTTGGACTTTTCACTCGACATCTGTCAAAAAACTATGAAGTTTTGACAGATGTTGAGTGAAAAGTCGAGCGTTCGTCACTCAAAAATCGGCCCCCTGGTCGATAACCGAACTATCAACGCTACCAATCGTGTACTTAATAGTAAATGACAATATATTTTTGATTCGTCAGTTAGAAGAAGAAGTTCTATTATGTACCTAGTTACAATTGTACAGGTACTTAATTTCTGCCAGAAGTCGACATCCTATTTAAATTATCGCCGGAGAGAATTAGATAATGACAAAAAGTCAAATTGCGATAAAGTTATCAATCAAATATTAAACATGAAGTTAGAGTTAATTTAATAGTTTAAGTACTCGTACCTAGGCTAATACGAACTTTTCTAAACCATTTTTTATTATAAATTAAGAAATAAAGCAAAAATTTAATTTTCTGAATTTGTAGTTTGCGTTAGCAGCGTTACTGCTTAATACAAAATTAATTCATTTTGTATTATGTCCAAATTCAGGAAGTATGTAACTAATTAGGAATTTACCATTTGACATTTAACCGTTCACCTAATCGGTCAGCGACAGGAGTCAAGGAGGCAGTTAACAGTAACACCGACCGAGCCAAAGGTTAATTATCGAAGTATTTCAACCTACGGCATCACGCAAGGTATGCGCTGGTGAAATTTAATCATTTTTGTACAACTGGAAATAATATTGTTAAAATTGGCATAATAAAAACAATAACGGAGATCATTATTGTTTACGACTTTGGTAGGTAACACAAGTAAATACGCCGGTCCAACCAAGTAGGTAGTAGGTACTTAGTTATTATTATATAGTAGTAGTTTATTTATCTATATAGCTTTCAATGTATTGTATTATAAGGCTCAATTTACATATAGAATTGTTATTTGTGCAAGTTCATAATGCATGCTTAAATATATAACGTGCACTAACGTAGCAGCAATAGGCAAATCGAAATTAGTTCGGAAACCAAATGTAAGGTATAACTAACTAAAAATATCCAGCCACAATGCTGATTAAACCAGGCACGTGCCATATAAATAAATAATAAAAAGCCTTTTATTTCTCACAATATTGAAATACAAAATATAATAACTAATTAATATGCTCATATGCTGATCTATAAGAACCCCTGGGCGGGTAAAGGCCTCCTCCAAGGATGACCATTTGTCCCTATCTTATGCCACTTCGTTCCAAAGCGGGCCGGCTGTCCTCTTGATGTCGTCTTCCCAACGTGTCAAAGGTCATCCCCTGCTCCGGTTGTCTGGATAGAGTGGCTCTTATACTCCACCTCTGGTCTGTTAGCCTCGCGATATGGCCAGTCCATTTCCATTTAAGTTTTTGGGCGTGGGTGAGCGCATTTGTTGCTTTCGTTATGGTTCTTATTTTGGTATGTCGTATTTTGTCAATTTTCTTTATACGTAACATACTGCGCTCTATTTCCATGCCTGCCATTTATATGACGGAACTATCCATGTAGTAATTTATATTTGACTCATTTACCTTAAAGCGTTAGAGTAAACCGTTAAAACGCACATGCGGTTAAGTACATTGTAGGTAAAAACAAACTAAGCTATATGCAACCCAGCTCCGGCCGATTGTTTATTTCCTATGTTTCCTAAATACTACTACATATTTCCTATGTTTCATAAATACTACATATCGTCATCATCAGCATCATGGCCGATTTCGAGCATGGCGACTGAGAAGAAAGATGAGCCTGGCTAGTGAGAGCTCCTACATATACAATATCGACATACTTATAATAAATTTGTGTGTAATTTTATATAAAGTAAGAATATGGAAATGGAAAGAAAATCAGTACTTTACGTCCCTACTTTTTAGTGAGATAGAAATGGGAATGTTTGGAAGTTTTGTAAAAGTAGTGAAATAACGAGTTTATATGCATTTGGAGTCGAGTGCACAAGTAGTTCAATGCAAAATATTTTTCCTGTCCTGAGAAACACGTACGAAAATATTGCAATTATGAGTCATTGCAAAGATTAGACCTTTTGGCTGATTCAGTTAAACTTAAAACCGCTCTTTTTTGTAAGTGTTTAAAATGTATGGAATTATATACTCCTATGCTATAACTAATCAATCATATAATAAATATTCGTTTCCTTTAAAAAAACGAAGTTTTAACTCCTGAGATTAAAGCGAGATTATGAAGATCAGCTAAGAAGTATTCCTGTGATGTGACACTGCGTAATGGTATAATTAGGTTAATTCATAATTAGCCCTTGTTGAAGACTCATAAAAGACCGGATAAAGTAGTCCATTTCAAAATGAGTATAATTAAATTAGTACGTAGTAGTTTTATAAGGCATGAGGTGATGGTGCGGGTGTAGTGATGTCATCACAAAATATTCTCGAGCTCTACCGCCAGTAGAGAACCAACACGAAAAATAAACGCAACTGTGAATGTTCAATTATTGTACTTATTTAATTGTTAGTGTGAAATCTAAATGCGTTCAATGTCATGCGTAGTATGAAGGTAATTTACATTTATCTGTAAATGACACGAAAAAAATACTATCACTATTGGACCATCGGTAAAACAGTTTGCTATTTATTAGGTATGCAATGTACCTTATGCGAACGGTGACGTTTTCTCTATGATGTCTGTTCATGCATGAGGCAAGACATGTAGAGTGTAGGTACTTACTTTGATTGATATGGTATATAATATACTTCTTGTAACAACTTCTCGTGTTAACAATTTACAACGAGATCTATCCAGTGATTTACCTGGGGGCCGATTTTTGAGTGTCGAAAGCTCGACTTTTCACTCGACATCCGTCAAAACATCATAGGCCGCCTGGACGAACATGCCAAATTTATAGAATATTTTATTCGGAGAACATACAATTATGATTGATGAACTCACTAACATAAAATTATATCGCTGGAATGTGGGCTGGTCTAAGTTTCGACATGCTGCCTTTGCAAAGTTTCTCTCCCTTGTCCTGTGGGCTGTGGGCCGCGCAGCCTGCTGCCTACTGACTGACCTCTACAACTTCGAAAACAACCTACTCAGCGACGATTGCAACGTAGCCTGACCTCGATAACGCTTATGCACAAAATACGATGTCTTTACTGTGTGTGAATCAGTACCTAACACCAATCCAATACAAATTATTTTAGACTCTAGTAAGAAATCACGGTCTCTAAATCGTCAACATTCACTACTAGCTGTTTCTACAGATTTCTATGGAATGTTATACCCAACAGACCGGTTTACTAATTAAATAGTAGGTAGACAGTTCACCAAGTTTTACAACGTTTTTTAATTCTAAAGACTCACCAATTCGATAATTTTCAACATCCCGGGCGGCGATTTAAAGTATTCTGTGTTAATTTTGATCCAGTCCAGTGGCTTGCCCTGTTGCTGCGGCGGAGCTTGCTGCGGCGTGGGTTTGTTGTGGTCTACGGTCACTACTGTCTCGGGAGCCATCATCCTCCGGGTTCAGTCAACGGGTTCGGGTAGACAAAGTTATTGCAAAATGTGCGGGTATATTTATCACAAACACTGTCACTTAAACGTCAGCACAGTTTGGGCGCGGGACACATTTTCGAGTGAGGAGCGTAGAACACAGTTCGTGCGTCGTGCTAGTAGCGGGGAATGAGAGTGGTCGCGGCGGCGGCGGCGGCGGCGTGGGCTGGGCAGGGCTGCGAGCGAGTACACTCTATGACGCCACGGTCCGCTGCGCTGAGATGACGAACACAGCGACCGACTCGACCCCACCATAGGTATAATAGTATAATAAAATCCCAGCTATGTTCGTATTCCATGTTTCACTACTGTTTTCTATAAAATGATCACTCATTTAATATGTGAATCTCTATGTATGTAGGTACCTACTCGCCATCTTGGTTTTTTATAAAACTTATTTAAACTAGTATTTACCTACGTCAACGGATTTTTTATTATGTTTGGATCAATTTCAACCTTGACACTTCGTAAATAAATAACAAGGACAAGTGGGACAATCCTACACAACTGGACCTAGTCCGAACTAAGCAAAGCTTGGACACTAAGCGACGATATACAAATACATAGTTTATTATAGATATTTACATAGAAAATATTCAAGACCTAGTGTGTAGTAAACTCACTGGGATTCGAACCCGGGACCACCAGCATCGTAGGCAAGGTCAGGTCACTACCTGCACTACCAATCAACTGGGCTAAAGTATTAGCAAAAGATGCCTACACACAAAAAAAACCGGCCAAGTGCGTGTCGGGCCACGCGCAAGGTAGGGTTCCGTAGTCGTCTACCCGTTACACTATGTGGACTAAAAAGTTCGCAAACTTATATTTACTATGTTTTTGACAGAATTAACAACATTATCTGAGGTATCAATGGAAATTGTACGAAAGTTTGCTTTTGAAAAGTACATTTCTGAAGTTAGACTATTACTCGTTAACTAGTAATGTCTACTTAGCTGTGATAGTTTTCCTTTTAAATTCATCGTATATACTACTACCATGATTTTTTTCACATGCCTAGTAGCCACCGTTTAACTGGCAGGGGGGAGGGGGGGGGGGGACACTTGACCATAACAAAAATTATCACTAAAAAGCTTAATATCACGCTAACCAATTCTTTAATCAAAAAATGCTTTTAGAAACCTTATAATATTTTTAAAAGAGCTATCCAACAATACCCCACACGATGGGATGTTGCAGAAAAAAAATGCACCACCACTTTACATGTAGGGGAGGTACCCTAAAAAAAAATGTTTTTAAAGATTTTATTCTACCGTTTTGTCGGCGTCATTGATATGTATACTCATGCCAAATTACAGCTTTCTAGCACTAACGGTTACTGAGAAAAACGGGGGTCGGATGGACGGACGGACGGACGGCCGGACGGACGGACGGACGGACATGGCGAAACTATAAGGGTTCCTTGTTTACTACGGAACCCTAAAAACTGGGCTAAAGTGGTGGCGGCTAAAAGTATTTGGAACAAATATAAGTAGTTGGAACCATTAATAGAAACTGGGAGAGGTGATCATTAAACGGCATTACAAAGTTTAAAAAAGAAGGTATATATATAGCGCATCAAACCGCGCCAAAATCCGCTACCTAATTTAGCGTCGGCACTAGTTTTTACGAAAGCTAATGGCATCTGAGCTTCCAACTCAAGGGGGAAGCTAAACCTTGGGGGGCTACCGTGAACCACAAACGAAGTTTTCCCTCTCTGTCGTACTTCCGTACAGACTTGCAAGTGCGACAGAGAGGGAAAACTTCGTTCATGGTTTGCGGTAGCGCCCCTTTATTGGTCGCTTTTATACTTTATCGGCGACGGCTACGGCACGGTAAAACACTGGTTTCATACTAAAAACTTATGAATGAAACCATAGTTTTTCCGTGCCGTGGCCGTCGACGATGACGTATAAAAGCGTCCATTAAGATTAGGCTTGTCAAGTGTGTGGGCACGGGCAGCCCGCCCGAAGGCCTCTAACCTAACTTGGCGTGATCCGACAACAGCCAGGATTAACGGCTCTACATGCCTTCCGAAGTACGAAAGCGCTCAATTAGTAACCACTAAACACTCAAAGCGGTTACCCATTCAAGAGTTGACCACGGTCGACGTTGCTTAACCTCGCATACCGGTCGCCGTACGCGAGCGCCACGCTGGGCCACGCACGCTTGTTAGGTAATGGTAGAGTTCCAGGCTCAGAATTATTTCGGAGTTTGATGGAACGATCGATTGATTGAACTCATTTCACCTCGGTAATTAGTTCTAGGGGGCAATTTTTGAGTGTAGAACGCTCGACTTTTCACTCCAGATCTGTCAAAAAACTATGATGTTTTGACAGATGTCGAGTGAAAAGTCGAGCGTTCGACAGTCAAAAATCGGCCCCACTGAGCCTTTTCCGCAAGTCGACACCCAGCCTATTTTGCGGGCAGACGCGACGCGGATAGCGCTATTCTTACCAGCCTACTTCCACAACGAAGTTTACCAATGCCTATGTACTTAGAAATTAAACGAACTTACCTGTAAGTGAAGTTCTATTTTAATTATATGAGCTGCACAGCCTCGAAATGATAATAACTTGTAGTATGCGTAGCATTCTGCATCAGTACTTCCACGACATTTTAGAGCTAAAAACGGATGAAAAATTTCCCGGTATCCGAACGCCAGCCACTGCCCCCTAGCGGTACGGCTGCGAACTCTCATTGCGTTTTTCGTGCATCAGTCAAGTCCGTATTTTATATACTTAAAGTACCTATGGCATTATGCCTTAACATTGTTGCGGATACCTACTCTAACTTATTCCTGTAATAGTTCTACCTGCATACAGTCCAGTAGAATGTGTCTAGAAGTCGAGGCCTCCATGCATGCTCATGGATCTGTCTGTATATTACTTACCTAATAACTAAATTGTAAAGATGTTTGTTTAGGACCTAAACTTTAGGTTATGTCCAGTTATTATCCCTACTATTTTACGATGTAGGTTCCTGTGTTCTCAGTGAGTGTAAGTATAGTCGTGACTTTGTGATCGAGTTTCAGTACTTTCAGAAGTATGTATGTATCTATCTCTTGTCAGTAGGTACCTCTGGCGTAGGTGTTTTAGTGTGCTGATCCTCCTGATATAGTAGAAATTATTTAAAATGTCCGACATTTTATAAAACTTGTCATTGGACTTTGAATCTTCACGCTTGGACAGTAAATTCACTTTTTGAACGGCCTAATTTGATACAACTCGGACCTGTAATGTGATGAAAATTTCATGGAATTGTGATTTACATACAATCCAGGACTTAATCGATTGAACGTGCAATAATTGTGCTAAATTACATGAATATAGAGCTATAATTGCACTTTATTTATATTATATTATGTCTACACATACATGTTTGTTACCTCCAACCTGTAAATGTAGGGGGCGACACAAGGCACTGCAGGAATTGTTTAAGTACTTTTCTTTTAACACATTCGTGGTAAGAATGATTTCTACTACTTAAATCATTCCTTAACACTACATCATTGGCTTTCTCCAAATAGTCCAAATCGATAAACGCATAAAAAACACCAACGACTAATTCAAAATGAAAAAATCGCGGGCCAGAGGCGCCATGGCCCAGGGCGGCAGGCATAGAGGGGCGGCGAAGCCACCCCTCGCCAGGGTCGGCCCGAGTGTGGGCGGATGGCGCGGATGCGCCAGGCGCTGGATGTCAAGGGGCGCCAGCCACCGGATATCAAGGGGCGCCAAACTGGCAACGTGGAAAAATTTAAATCAAAGGGCGCCCAATGGCCATCTCGCAACACCCGGATTTAAGGCTAGGGCTGGCGCTGCCCCTTGCATCCTTCTTTGGGTGCCTTTTCTTGTCACCTACAATACTAGTAGTTTTTGCCATTTTAGGTTTCCTTACCTAGCGAATACGCAGCGACAGACAAAAAAGTGAAGATACCTACATATTATGAAGATGGTGTTCGACACATGGGCCGTAAAATTTTTCAGGGCGCTGCCATGCAACTGTTACATAATGAGATGAGGGGCATTAAAAAACGAGCCGAAGGTGAGTTTTATAATATGGTCAGACGAGTGTTTAATGCCTAAATTTGTACAGTTGCATACACTACTTTATCTACATCCTTATATTAAATCCTCTTTCATAACGTGTTTCGTGTGTGCACGTTGAGCCGGCGTACGCGTACGCCATGTTTGCCTCGGCAGGCCGGCCCGCCCGCCCGCCGCCACCAGCCCGCAGCTGTGGCATTATAGTACATTACTTAACAAGGGCGGTAAAACAGAGAATGTCTCAGATCGCAGGTATTTGAAATATGCGATCTGAGGCTGTCTTTATTACCGGCCGTGTTAGGGCCAATTTTTTTGGCGTTGTAGTTTTTTTTTTCATATCTTAGAATTGCATGAAAATTGGTATGTTGGAAGAGCTCCTGATTCTGTACAAGTAAAAAAAATATAACACGGCGTCGTAAAAATTTTTTTTCCCATACATTTTTTTCACTGAGTTACGAAAATCCCATACGTTTTGTCACTCAATTGAAAAAAATTGTGGGACAGTGTAGGAAATCGTGCACATATTGTTCAGAATCAGGAACTCTTCCAACCTACCAATTTTCATGCAATTCTAAGAAATAAAAAAAAACTACAACGCCAAAAAAATTGGCCCGTTAACCTCATGTCTACCGGTTACGCAAATACAAGTCAAGTAAACAAAAACATTGTTTTGTTGTGTTTTTTTCGCCGTCAACCCACAGGTTGTACAAAATTTTATGTCACCCCCTGGCTGGAAGTGGGATTTCCCGCGCGCGGAGCATGCGGTAATAGGGATGATGACACTATAAAAGAAAATCAATAAATCCAAATTTTCTACATAATGACACAAATTCTCAATCAAATGGCAAAAAAAGTTATTCAAAAAAATAAATAATTACGTAATTATAAGTCTTCAAAGTTTTAAAAGTGGGTATTTTCTGTCGCTTTTCCGCAAAACGCACCTTTGTATTGAACGATTGTCATTTACTACGGCGCTACTCAAAGGTGACGTCACGGTCGAGTAGCACTTTCTCTCTCTAACTACGAACATTCTAACCGTTGTTGCTTCGTTATTTTTTGAGATATTTGAATAGGATTTTCACTATTTGGCATAGTTTTATGTCTTCTTTCTATTGAAGTAATAATTTTTTTTGAGTCATCATGCCTATTGCCGCTTTATGGCCAGGTGTAATGTAACATAATAGTACATTACTTAACAAGGGCGGTAAAACAAAGAATGTCTCAGATCGCAGGTATTTGACGCCCGAGCCGAAGGCAAGGGCGATAAATATGCGATCTGAGGCTTGCTTTATTACCGCCCGTGTTAAGTACAAAATTTTATGTCACCCCCTGGCCAGGAAGTGGGATTTCCCGCGCGCGGAGCGTGCGGTAATTGCCGCTTTATGGCCAGGTGTAACATAAAGGTTGTAACGTTGTAAGTGACCTCGTAATGGTATTATTATATTTGGTGTCGTTTCTCAGCGCTCATCCCGGTGTAGGTGTAGATAAATAATTATATAGTATAGTAATCATTATGACTTTTCAGCGCTAAATGTCGAAACATAAGTGAATAGTAGCGCCACCTAATGCCCGTGAAAACAATGATATAGTACGGCTTTTCATCGCTAGATGTCAGCACACAATATTAGCGCCATCTAGTGAACAAGAAACAAACTACATAGTTTGGCTTTTCACCGCTAGATGTCAGGGCTTATACATTAATTTTAGCGCCATCTAGTGATCAAGTAACACACTAAATAGTTTGGCTTTTCACCGCTAGATGTCAGGTCTTATGCATTAATGTTAGCGCCATCTAGTGATCAAGTAATATACTAAATAGTTTGGCTTTTCACCGCTAGATGTCAGGTCTTACACATTAATTTTAGCGCCATCTAGCGATCAAGTTACACACCAAATAGTTTGGCTTTTCACCGCTAGATGTCCAGGACTTATGCATTAATTTTAGCGCCATCTAGTGATCAAGTAACACACTAAATAGTTTGGCTTTTCCTCACTAGATGTCGCATAATTAGAGTAGCTCGTTCTCACACCACTAGATGTTTTAAATGGGGGACGGTGTCTTTGCATTCTACTCAAATTATGCACATTTTCTTTTGCGAAAACAAATACAAATTGTTTTGAAATAGTGCCCTACAACATTTAAAAGGGATTGCTTGGTATAACATAGATATATATATTGCCGTAAAACGCTGGCATAGTGGTAAATTTATACCATTTTTCATGTGAGGCCGAATCATTCCAAAATACTATGCATACGGAAACTTATGTTCCCACTAGTTTTGTGCTGTAGTTCTGTACACAGAACTAGTGAGACTTTTTGTCCCATAGTTCAGTCGATGAGTACCTAGTTATGTTAATAGAACTACTGGGATATGTCATGGATATGTGGTTCCCACTAGTCCTGTTGATGAAACTTCCATTAAAAACTTCAACTATTTCCAAAAACTGCAAAAGTATCACGTTTGTTGTATGGGAACCCCCTTTAATATTTATTTTATTCCCTCTTTCAGCATATTTGCGTCCACTGCTGGATATATGCCTCTTCCATGCCTTTCCATTCTGGGCGTAGCGGTTCTGGTTCAGGTTGGCCCTGCCGTTATTTTATTCGTTTTTTAGTATTTGTTGTTACGGCAACAGAAATACGTTATCTGTGAAAATTCCAACTGTCTATCACGGTTTTGGAGATACAGCTTGGTGACAAACGGACAGCGGAGTCTTAGTAATAGGGTCCCGTTTTATATTATTTTCTATTTTGTACACAAGTTTTTTTTTAAACCCAGCAACAGCCCTAGTTTCGACCTCCAGATTGTCGCGTGCCTTACATTGCTACAATGGCATATAGTCCAAATTATTTAACATGAACCAATATTGTTAAATATCGACCTTACAATCAAAATGAGAAGTTTCCTATATTGTTGTTTTGATTTATTAATGGGTTCATGTTAAACAATCAAAATTTTTAAACCCAATTGGTTCATTCTTTCATAACTTCATGTTGTTTAGAAAATATTAAAATAAAACAATGTTATATGTTTTCTCTTCTATAATGATAACTTAGAAAAAGAAGCCAAGGATTTTTCCTCCGAGATGTTTCCTTCTGGCCTCCTCATGGTCCATGATGCCACCACTTGTTGTGAGAACAAGGTATCTGTAAATAAGATAAAATAAAACTTAGTATCATATTGTTTATCATACTATTTGTTTTTATTATAAATATTTTTTTCATATAATATTGTATGAAACAGCACTCACAATGTTCACTATGAAGTGACATCAACTTGTACCATTTATTTTTTCATATAGCACTACATATCAAATAACAACCAACAAGAACTATTGGTGATTCGCGGTAGTGGTGCAGAAAACAGTATTGAGAAAAATTGTTTGCATAAATATCTGGACAGTAGTAATTGAATAATATCAAAAATAAATTGAATAATTATGTCTGTAGGGATGAACTGGAAAAAAGTAACCCCAATTGCCCAAGACGGAAGCAAATGGAGAGAATTGATTCGAGCCCTACACCCCAGCAGAGCCCAATATTATAATGTACCTATAAATTACACATACATGTCACAAGCCAACATAATTGTTAGCATTCACTGGGTTTCTAAATATATAAAGGGAATTGAATTATATTTTACAATTCCGGTATTTCCTTAAATATATGCAAGTTTAGCCATGTTTTTATAACATTACTAGCGACCCACCCCGGTTTCGCATGGGTGCAATGTATACATATAAACCTTCCTCTTGAATCTCTTTATCTATTAAAAAAACCGCATCAAAACCTGTTGCGTAGTTTTAAAGATCTAAGCATACATGGGACAGACAGCAAGAAGCAACTTTGTTTTATATACTATGTATAACATTATTATAATATTAGTATAACATTAGTATAACATTACATTATGTATATTTTATTTTTCATTTATTCAATAAATCACATTACAATATATTCAACTCATTAACTAGCTCGGGCGTAAAATACCTGCGATCTGAGACATTCTTTGTTTTATCACCCTTGGTAAGTAATGTTCTATTATAATGGAGTGTTTAAATCTGCCCAGTAATAGTTAAAAGATCTCCACAGGGAGGCTAGAGAGACGATGGGATTTGGTCAGTATTTCCACAGAATAAGGAGGTATTTCGCTCACTGCACAGGTACCATAGCCTGGAACTCTTTTTTACGAGTGTTGGCATGTAAAACATGTGGAATGGTTTTCAGACTACCATCTGTATAGTTGTGTGTTGGGAATTACTAGGTGATAAAGATCTTCTAATAGTATAAACTAGAGTACTATGCTTCAAATTATACTTTATCAAAGTATTGTACTCTAGGCCCTCCCATATGATTATGTACAGCTATATAGAACAATGATACATAATAAATATGAATAATTAAATTAGTAAATTAACAAATTAAATGTGTTGATATATGGAATAATGATCTTTTTTACAAAATCTTGATGAAGCATTATTTACGGAACATCAAGTTTCTCAAAAATATTAAAAAATAATGTGACTGTTGTGCATCAATTTAATTACTAATGTCTGCATCACTGCTCAATTTTAGTTACTGCACTTTCAATTGTAACGAATGGACTGCAATAAAACACTGCTTAATTGTAATTTGTTTCATTCAGAAATCAATTCACTATTTGTATACTAATGTAGTTAATTATATGTTTTATGAAAACAATTTAATTGTGTACAACACTTTGCTTGTTTTTCCAAGTCAGGATATGTACTAGTTATTCACTCTCCACTTTTAATGACCTCAACATTATTTGTTTACATATACGTATTTGCCTGTATGCAATCAAATAATGAGCAATCTTAGTTTAAAAATATTTCTCAAAACATTGAAGTATCGTCTCTAAAACATACCACAAGGCTTATAACCTATACATCAACTTCAATAGCAAACAATTAAGTGGCCTACCCAATGAACTGGTATTTATGGGATATATAATTTGCATAGGTATCGAGTTCATCTAAACTAAAAAAAGGAAGGCTACTCACCCAAACTGCCGGGATGGCAGCAGGTTAGTCCATCTCTCTATGTCATTGATCGGTACATCGAAGCGGGGTGAAATGACTCCACACTTGTTCAACCTTCCTGTTAGATTCACAACGATTTTGCCGGCTCTGTGATCATCCACGATCTCGAACTCGCCAATGTAACCGTGCTTCATCATCACAGTCAAGAACTTGACGATAACTTTGGAGCAAGGCCTGATGAGCACTTGCCTTTTGCCGCGCTTTTCGGCATTGTGAATGGACTTCAGCGCATCACTCAATACGTTCATACGCACCATGGCTGGAAATAATAAGGATCAACCGTAAATTACAGGAAACTAGAATATCACTTCACAGACCCAAACGTCAAAACACAATGAGAGAGGTTATCAATGGAGCATCTATGAAATTACGGTTTTATGACTTAAATAATAAACCACGAATGGAGCTGATATATTAATCTCACAAAAATACAAGTAATCTAAACTAAAATTCCAGCAACTTTTCTGATTACCTAGGATTAAAAACCCGCCTCGACTACTCGAAATGACAGGATAGTGCAAAAGAACTTGAGAGGTTATTTTTTTTAGAGTTGCCAGTATCAATCAAGAGGCGTTTTTTTGGTCATTCCTGTTTCACTTACAAAACTAGGCAGTTAATACATCTAAAGTGATTGTCGACGTTGTCAGCTTTCTCCGAGGTTCGAGGGCATTATATTTATTTTTTGACTCCAGAAGTCCACAGACGAACGCCAAAAACCCCTACGACGGAGCGATTACCTTCATACCTTGGCCCAATGTGTGCAACGGGCATTAGACAAAATAATATTTCATAATGGCAACATCATTTTCGTTCACTCATTCAGTAATGTTCCATTCGCTTGAAGTTGAATCGGGCCAAATCAACCAACCACCATACTCGACTGACGCGTTTCGCTTGTCTCGATCGTGCGCGTCTTTCTTCCATTGACGTCTTTCAAACTCTGGCGAAAATAAGTTTATCTTAGTTTTAAAGTTTATAAATACGGATTATTCAATAACTCCATGTATTGCTATGGGACTATTACAAACTGGAATCCGGATTTGTTATTCTAAGTGTCTGTTGGGAGCAAGTTCTATGCAATTATGACTAGTATACAAAGTTGAGTGAACTTGTGAGTAATACAGGGTCCATTATGTTTAGAGCTAAGTTAAGCTAATCCTACAGGTGTGCTGCACGCATTGTTGTGGTATTGAAATCCTAGCAACCACTCCACAATGAAGTTATATTGTGCTAAGCTGACTTTACGATGTGATAGAGGGAAGTGTAACAAGAAAACATGTAGAAGTGATTTCATATAAAGGGACTCTCGTAAAGTTGAACAAAAGTGGTCTTCGGTGCAGGAAAAGCAGCCGGACAGTTTTCGTGTGATGGAAGAATTGGAACGGTTATTCAAAATGTATTCGGCAAAACTTAGGAGCACCTTCGTGATATGCTTCATCTGCATTCAACTCACGTATGCAGCTGACAGTACAGGTAACTTCTACAATACTTTACATATAACTTTATATTGAAACCATGCAGTAGTACAATTATAAAAACTTCCATCCTGAATATGAGTATACTGATCAGAAAAATCACCACACGTTTTTTGTCGGGAAAGTATATAATTTATTGAGCATTTTATTCATGATACATAGCAAAAGTTGTTATTCATACTTGCCAATGCTTTTTAATAACTGATTACTATTTGAAATGTAAACAAATACCTTGTCCCCTTCTAATACCTGTTCATTGATTATCAACAATTGTTTAGAAACAAGAGACAAAAATCATCACCTTGTTACTTACTCCTATTGGTTCCTACATGAATATAGATAGAGTTCGTACAATTCGTACATTGATTAAAATTAATACGCATTCTGCAAAGAAATTTGCAGATGTATTTGTAGACCCTAACTCACACTGGGTCAGTGTAGGGACTATTGGCCATTCCCTCTCACCTGTGAAAGGTGGCCTCAACTAACTCTGAGCAGAAGACAGCCGTAGGCAAGCGGCTGGCATTGTCTGTCTCTTGATTCACAATAAATTAGAAACTACTGAAGCTATTTATTTCCTATCAACAATATGTGACATGGGAAGCGTCTTATGATTGGCTATTATTTCAGTGCAATAGTAAATAAATAAATAAATAACGAAGCCTTTTATTTCTGGAAAAATACAATAGTTTACTTATGCTAGTGTGCACACCAGAACCCGCCTAAGAGGTAAAGGCCTCTTCCAGTGAATGCCAATGAACTCTGTCTTGGGCCTTTCACACCCAGTTGGTCCCCGCTAGCTCTGCAACCTCGTCAGACCACCATGCTAGTGGTTGGCCCCTCTTCCTAGCTCCCATTGGTCCTTTCCAAGTTGTTGTTTGGAGTGTCCACCTTTCGTCTTGGCTGGCTTAGTGCGATAGTATTCAGTTCAAATCAAATAAAAAAGGCGAAACTAGGACAAGGACAAGAAATGATGTCTCTCTGTCACAACCATCTCACTCATTAGTGGTATTATTATTTGATATTTACTCTGGTTACTCTGAGACATAATATGTGTAAATTTATGTCTTACCTGATACAACATGTTAGCACTTCATTTATCAAAATGTTTATGACACAGTACATACCTTCCCATGACAGGTTTGGTGATCTGCAGGATTTTGAAATCAAAAACATTTTATTAGTTAAATTAATCTGTTAAGCTTGTACTATACAAAAAATCCATGATGACTCGCATGATAAAATATGACCTTATAGTCCATCCCGTAGGAGCATTATATACTAGGGTCAAGTCAATTTTTTATAATCTGTTGAGTAGTTCCAGAGATTACAAAATATGTTACAATACATAGACACTAAAATATCAAAAAATATTAACTATGTAATTAGCATAGATAATGTCTGATAATGTGAACCCATGGTGTAGAGGACCACCATTAATGGACTGGTTTCCAAGCAATGGTTGGTAAAGCTGTCTTTGTTTTTATAATATGATTTCCTAATGTGTGTTAAATGTCATTCAATTGTTCAATCATTGATTTAAAGCTTAAGCCACACACAGAGCGGGCGGGCGGGTGGCGCGCGGAAGCGGGCGTGAGGCGGGCGGGAGGCGGGCGGGCGCGCAAAGGCAGTCTGTTTCTTGAAAGCCGCCCGCCTCCCGCCCGCCCGCCTCACGCCCGCTTCCGCGCGCCACCCGTGATGTTATGAACTTCGTCGTTAGATTTTTTCTCGGTACAGGTAATCTTCTCCATCCACCGCCAGCACCACATTTCAAATGCACTAAAAGAATAAAAAAAATACAAAACGTACAAGTGCGAGCCGGACTCGCCCACCGAGGGTTCCGTACTGTAGGTATTTTTTTTTTTTTAAATTTACAAAAAGATTTGGTCACTCTTAGGTACCGCGCATATAGTTGCTTAACCTCGATGATTGATTAAGTACCTACTTTAAAAAAACTATATCTTTTGTAATCTGTACCTGTAGTGTTCAGATTTTCCCCTGTATTTGTAGTATAATACAATATTACTTACCAAATTTCATAGTTTTAGAACAATGGAAAGTACCCTACAAATTTTGATTCCCTTGAGTGTCGAAATTTACGTCTTTTGCAGTATAAACGGTCATACCATATCGTTAGAAAACGAAATATCAAAAAGACAATGTTCTGCATCTGGTAAGTGGGATTGTGAAACTAGCAGAAACTGGACCTTGAAAATCGGCTACAAGTATACTCCCTTGTAAAAAATTCGTCATCCAATCCGGTCTAGCCAGTCTTGAGACCAAAACGATGATAGGTAGATTATACATGTATAGACGTATCTAGGTTGGTTTTATCTTATAATAGCTATCTGCCGCCGGTCTATTGCTGGATGTTCCTTGGTCCCCATAATATAGATCTATTTTGGGGATACCTATCGACCCCTCACTAAACTCCCTTTTTCGTAAGGCGTTAAAAGTACTTGCGTAGGTGGACACATTCTATACAGGGAGTACTGGGTATGTAATCTAAATGGAAAAACTGAAACTGAAATTTGATCTTAGGAGTCCTGACGCTGATTTTAGAATAATATTTTCTAAAATCAGCCTCTTGACTTCATTAAAAGATTTTTAATACATACATAGACTCTTACGCGGTTCGAGTCGAACCTGTCAAATCGGTCAAAAAAATATTTCGTTTTATTGCGGAATCGAATAATGCTGGTTGTAAGGAACAATTGTTCTACGAACACAAAATGCCGTATTTCAGAGTTTCATTTTCGTAATTTACGGAAAGGTATATACCCCATATGAGATGTGGAGTCTGAAAATATAATCTTCGAATACAGTTTTTATTTTTTCTAAACCCGTCCTCGTAACTCCGAACTCCTAAGAAGAACAAAGTTCCGTATCTCTTATAATTATTTTCCCTCACTGCCCCATTTACATATACTCTGTATATTACTCGCCCGTGACATGTTCCTTGTTCAGTTATTATGAAACAACGGTGTGGTGGCGGAGTTATGCCTTCACCCAAAAACAACTCAATCAAGAACTTAATGAACTTCTCTAACTTAGAGTGGCGCTAAAATATTTAATGACGAATTAACGTCAGAGCCGCATAATTTGCCAGCATGCGGAGGTGGCGTCAATTAGTAATTACACCAAAGACTATGTAGGTAAGGCTTGACACCTTCCTAATAAAAACGTTAATTAATATTTAAGTATATGTTATAGGGCTGTGGACTTTGGTGAACAAAGAACATAAAAATACTTGGACCGAAATGGCCTCGGGCAAGATTGAATTTGAATCATAGATAACGTTTAATCTTTCGTCCACGGTAAATTTGACTTCATCTAAAGCTGAGTCATTTAATCAGCGAATGCAAATCTACGTTCACTGCATTTAAGAAACAATTCGTGCCCATGCTGGTGATTCACCGATTCATATTCTCGTCGCAACTCACAGCTAATATATCTAGACACCGATAATCGTAACCACGCTTTGCGCGATTAGCTTTTACTGATTCGCTTTGAGCCTAGTTGTTAGTAAGCTTTGTGAATATAAGTCAAACAAGCCATTCTTTAAAGTCGAGTCGAGTTTAAGAGGCCGATGATTAAAAAACCTAGGTGTAAGTAGGTACCTCATGTACACTTCTGATGCATGTATGTGAAATAAGCCCCTTGCCTAAACTTACTCATTTCTATCCGCGAAGGTTTGTGGCAAAACAAAGCTCAAACAAACCATTTCAAGTCGCAACTTTAACTGTAGTAAATTAAACTGGTGAGCGTAACGAGTTTTGCACTCCTTATTAGGTGTAATAATCACACATAGTCCCAAAGGACAATTTCTAAAACCGAGTTTGCTAACAATTTTAATGTGTATCCGTATACTACATAAACATTATATAATGCATAATATATTCAACTCAACCGATGTGGTGTTTGACTTAAACAACACCGTGTTCAACACTTAAATCTTCAAGTACGCGAGACTGCTCTGAGCGGAGGAGGGTTTTTACAGAAATGCATTCAGGAGCACGCACGGGAAAGTGCCTAAGTAGGTACCTGGGTACCTACGCATACATATGTTACACTTCATTCCAGTAGGTACGCGTGTTCTGAAATAAACCGCATACAATCCGCATACAAGCATCCGATCACAAATAGAAGCAATCTCACATTTTCATTTAATTGAGATTAAATAGTGGTTAATTAGAAATTTGCTTTGTCGCCATGTGCTCTCCTTGACACTGTTTCTACTCATAGGCTTGAATAGACTAAAAGGCCATTAATGCCAGATACCTAGAGAGAAACAAGTATAATGAACAGTGTCCTTAAATGTAGAGTGCCTTAACTGTTTACAGTTACATATTCCTACATTGGGGTTTAGCCGCAAGCTGCGCGAAACTTACCTTCTTCCCGCCGTGTAGGAAGTAGGCGACAAGCTACGGTAAACATCGTCATAAAGACTCGAGCCTTGGAAGAAGTGGCTACAGGAGCTCTTCTGTGTAGGGTTATTAATATTAAAACGTGTTGCGAGCCGAGTAAATACCGGCAATGAACAGCATCTCGACACAGTTCAATGGCTTTTGCTCCCCAATGCCAGTGTCCGTGGGTGATAGAAACAATTTGTTTACTAGTTCACTACAGTGCAACGTCAATGTATGTGCCTATAATTATAATGAAAATGTTGTAATACTCTTTCATATCGTATTTGACCTTTTACAACTTTCACAATAACTTCGATAACACTTCCGCCATAGAATAGTGGAAAATTATAAATAGAAAACATCGTATTTCATGACGTTAGTGTAGTAATCCATAATTGTAGCTACAGGTCAAATGCATCGTGTAATAATGGAACAATTACTAATTACATTTTTTGTCGGTTCCCAGGGTTGATAAAGAAAATAAAAGATTCCAAACGAGCGTAATCTCAAACAGAAGCCTAGTTTAAATCTGGCAAATGCATAGCGTAGTACAAATGTTGATTTCCTTGGAATACAATACCTAATAACTAGTTGACGTTATGTGCTTCTGACATCGTAAGATATGCCGGTGACAGGTCCCCAAAGGCTATGTGACGTTCTGGGCGCCTGTAACCCTCGCGACCCTTTTTAATTATTCATCCGACCCAACCAGATCGTGATTGTGTAGATCCCTACCGACACACGTGCTTGGATTTACGAATAAATCAATACGACCTAACAAAATTAGCGAGAGCCTCAAACAAATTATTAAAGTACCATTTATCTTTAAGGTGTAGGTAACAAAAATGGGGGCGACCAGCTTAAGGCATTGATATCGCACTATTCGCACTATGACTAGAAATAACTAAATAAAAATAGGTAACTAACCACTATTAAAGCAACTAAGATAATGGAAGAGCGGTGTCTCTTGACACAGGTATCTCGATACTTAAAAAGAGGCACCAACCTGAATATTGTTAAACCGATTGTGTTACTGAATAAAACATTTTTATTTTTTATTTATTTATAACTAACCACTATGGCTCACCGACCCAAAGTGAGTATTGGGGGCCTATTTTTGAGTGTCGAACGCTCAACTTTTCACTCGACATGTGTCAAATCATCATAGTTTTTTGACAGATATCGAGTGAAAAGTCAAGCGTTCGACACTCAAAAATCGGCCCCCTGGCCTCCGACACGAATTGACGACATGACATAAGAAAGTCAAAATTTTACATCCCGTTTATGTGGTTAATTCATATTCAGCAAATCAGCATGTGTCCCAATTGCTGGGCATATGCATTCTTCCATGGACAAGAAGAGTATTATCGTTAGAAATGATTACATTTCGCTATCATCGTTCGCTATCTTTAAGGTTTCTGGTACATACATAAGTAGTTAATGAAATCCGTAGGAAACCACTTGCTCGGGGCGATTCCAAAATTTTACGACTGCCTTAGCGCGAAGCGAATACCAAGAGCGCGTAAGTACGTTATCGACTATAAATTATACACGCCTTTTGAACAAGTCAAGTTCGCCCTGTATTTCGCTTTCCCTCCCGTTTACTGTTCATACCGTTCAAAAACAACTGTAATTAATTAGCTTCAAGTTAATAACTTCAACATATTGTGCAATATTGTTTAAAGGATTATTTTAAGCTCTAATAAGCTACTGAAATCATCAATGCACCCAAATACATAGAACATACGTTCACAGCGTTAAATTTATTCCATAAGTTTATTTCTTAAGTATCTGTGATTTGTATAAATTAACGTTTCCGATTAGCACTAACTACCTCATTTAGAATGACATATGCATGAGCACGTGTCCTGTCGGAGACTCCAGGGGCAAGTGACACGGATAGCAGGATCGATTATTTTCTATTTTTACTCGGTCATACCATACACCTCCAGTAGCCCGAACGGAATGAGTCTTCGTTAAACTAACAAAGGACGGCGGTCATCATCGATGCCTAAAAGGATTTTTATATTTTTTGCAACATGCCAGCTATTGTTTCTGAATATAACACAGTCGCTTTTGTTGTTGATTGGGGCTCTTCTGATCAATTAACCTAACCACATTACGACAAATTTACAAAAAAAACTTAAACCTTATTTCATTCATTAAATCATTACATAAGTGTATAACGTCCAAGTGTTTATTATACATTAACCTACGTATGACTTTCTCAATTTCTTTCCCCGAAACTACACTTAATAATAAAAATTGGTTACGATGACCCGCCTGATAAGGAACGTTAATAACCATTTTTATTCACTCTTGGTGTACGTACTCAATACTGCATCTCACATAAATGACAAGAATCAGTTTGATAGATTCAATTACATACAAACATTTGCTGACGTTATGTACATACTTTAAAATTGCATGCCTTTTCACTATCTACATATATTCCAAGTGTAACAAACACTGAAAGTGGGTGATAATCGTCATCACAATATTCACAATCAAGAGACCAAATATTCAAGAAATTAAATAATATTTTACAGGTATTGCTTATGAGGAAACTTATATAGGTTTTAGGAACATAAAAATCTAAAGGTCCCTTAAAACATAAAGTACCAAACATCTCGGATTTGTCTCTCAACTGACAAAGGGCTGACCTTTGTTATGCGATTTTGCCGCAGCGCTACAGTCCCGTTAACCTTGGTCTTTATTAGGAAAGCCTTATTAAGGACCGAATCTCACTAGGAAGAATGGCTAACACATAAACGCTTATCGGTACTAAGCACTCTATCTATCAAACGTGTCAAGTGCGAGAAAGCTCAAATCACTAACCATATCCTCATTCCTCAGTGAGTACCGCTGGTTTTTCTACTAAGGCTTAGTAGAAAAACCATAGTAACTAAAGGCATGGGCGCCAGGCTCTGCTACGCGCTAATAAGCACCTGCATATTAAAAACGCTATTCTCTTTTTGGCTAAAAAGTATTTCTTTCCAAAAAACATCAAGCTTCTGGTCACGTTCATTCAAACTCTACCGACTTTTTATGTTTATTAATTTGGGCTACCATTCATAATTAAAACATTTGTTGAGTGTAAAAGTTGGCAGGGAACATCCGGAGTTTTAATAGCTAATTGTATTCAAAACTGTGTGCCTTTTAGGTACGCAAGTTGCGAACGTTACCTGTGATTTTTTGTTCGACCAAAGTGTATTGTATCTTATCTTCAAATTCAAGATGGACATTACCTATGTTTCATACCGAACTAAATATTCATCGTCAAGTATTTCAAGTTACGCTACATAATAAATTTGTAACGGTGCGTGAAACGGAACGTTACACATAAACTTTCTGGCTACTTTAAGTATTCTAAATTTTAAATTTTGAATTTGAACTTCGATTTCCAATTCCACGTGACACTGCGCAGCCATTTTCTGGCAGTTCAGTTCAGTTCAGTTCGATCTTACTGGGTGATCGATAAACAGATCTGCTGATCAATACCAAATCAAATTTAAATATTTTTATTTTATTCATAACTGTGTGTGAATTCTTAGCAGTGCACGTTGTAGTTTACCAGTAAATTGTGTTCTTCAGTGCAGTTTAATCATACAGTTTTCCAAGGCACATTATTGTAAGTTCCTACATTTTTTAAATCTAATTGTATATTCTTCAGTTACCAATTAGAATAATAGGCTAAACGCAGTATCTGGTTGTTCCAGGTGCCTTAATTTATATATAATAAATACCTCCTGCCCTCTCCTGCATTTTCTTCCTCCACTCCTCCGTTCCACCTGCTGACGACTCGCACCCTCGCACTGGCGCCCTCAACGTGTCAAACCCACCCCATTCCGGATCTACACCGCTGAGCTACCTACTCCACAACAGCAGCCGACAAGCCTACCAGTCTACCCTACCCTTACCTGGAAACTACAACAAGAACCACAGCAAGACCACAATAGTTTTCTATATCTCTTTTTATACATCCTTGTAATAGTTAATTATATTACGATTACATTTTCAAAATTCCAAAAGGTACGTAGTCTACCGAACCCAAATTTGACATCCCTCTCTCGGCCTAAAATCATTTTCTTATTAGTCCCTCGAACTATATAACATCGATTTAACTGCACTATAATAATTCGACACCGCTCCTAGTCAAATTGCTTCCGTTAAACCATAATACAAATGTCAACGTGACTTTAACCATCCCAACTAAAATCTAACCCTACTCTCGCCTCATACCATATTTATTATAATTAATTAGGTATCACTTATCTCTCTCGCTAAGATCTTTAATTTGCCATCTTGCCTAGTAGATTGCCGCGATACTAAACAAAACACAGTACAACTAATAATACATACCCACCTACATACAATAACACCATCCAAGATTTCCACTGAAATCAACACAATATTGATTTGCCTTTGGTGTTTTTAAAACTCAACTCGAGTCACCGAACCGTAAATCAATACTCACTATACGGCAGTGCTGTTGGAGCATATCCTCCAGTGTATCCTACACCGATAGTAACAACACTTAAGCCTTATTTAAATTATTCTTTTAAAACCAATATTAACCCTTGACTTTAATAAAATAAATCAACACTTACATATTCATAAACTTTTAATTATAATCTCAACAAGCACTTCTTTTCATAAAACCAATTGCACTTCACTTATAGTCTCTATACTCCAGACAGGTAACAATGAATCCAACACTCTTGAATAAACCTGAGCTGATCTACGAACTCAAGCTCAGAAACATCCCATTCCCAAGCTCTACACAGGCTGACGAACTACGACAATTGTTGACTCCTGACTTGTTAGCCGATCCTTGTGCCTCTCATTCCAGTCCTTACTCAATTGAAATTGACCTCAAAGAGATCAAAAAGTGTTTAGCACTAGTTTCTTCACAAATTCATTTAACAACCACCACTTCTGCGAATCACGATAAAATAAGCACTAATTTAAATCATTTATCAGGCAGAATTACTCGTCTAGAGGTTTCGACAGAATTATCTTCCGAAATCGTACAAACTTACAAAGACATTTGTGAACAATTGACAGAATGTCAAAGAAAATTCAATTTTTCACAAACGTCATCATTTTCACCAACGTCGAGTCATTATGCATCTGCGACCTCTTTGGTAGAGCCAAGTACTAATTTTCACTTACTTACTCAGAAGTTAACCAACCTCTGTGAAACAAAACCGGTTGATTTAAAGAAATATAACTATAAAGGCGATAGTTGTCCGCGCGATTTCATACGAAACTTAGAAGAGTTCGCAATAGCACGTAACATTGACGATAAACGTTTATACAACTACATATACGATTTCTTATCAGGGACAGCTCTAGATTGGTATAGGTCAAAGAAATCTATCTTGACTGATTGGAAAACATTCAAGGAACATTTCTTTGAAGACTTTGAACTTCACAACCATGATTTTAATTTAATGCAAAACATTCAGTCACGTAAACAGAAACCTAATGAACGTGTAGTTATATTTTTCTCAGCCATGGAGGCACTCTTTTCAAAACTACATGAACCCCTTTCGGACAATACTAAAATCAACATTTTACGAAGAAATATGAGTCCGTATTACAGTTCTAAACTACGTCCCACAGATGTCACAACAATAGATCAGTTATTCAAAACGTGCAAATGGTACGAAAGTTGTAATACTGATTCTTATTATAACCCAAACACCATTGATCAACCAAATTACAAACATGATCAACCCATACAACCCCATATACCACCATTTCCATATAAATCATCGATCCATACTGTAACAGCTAAACCATCAACGTCGTTACGATTCTCCTGTCCTCGTTGCAGAACTAATGAACATACATTAGAAACCTGCACTAGTAAAAACATAGTATGTTTCCGCTGTGGTAAACAAAATGTCACATATCCGAAATGCACTAATTGTCATAATTTTTCAAAAAACGCGTAAAGGAGAAAAGTAACTTAAACAAAACTACTGCTACAGAATGGAACCTTTGGTTAGACACTTTACGTTTATTCATGTCATCTTATAAAACTACTTCTGCACTTTTTAATAGAAACCCTAATGACGAACGTCCCTATGTCCAGGTACAATCAAACAACTTAACTTTATGCGGTCTCCTGGATAGTGGTAGTGCTATTAGCATCCTTGGCAATAATTCCCATACAATACTTTTATCCCACGGTTACAAATTAAACCCCAAACATACAATTACCGGTACCGTAGCCAATGGCCAATCTATTCATTCCGTAGGTACAATACAAATCCCTATTTTATTTAAAGGAAAAGTGGCCATAATAACAGCTCATGTTATACCCTCTGTCAAGCAACCCTTGATCTTAGGAATTGACTTCTGGAAGTTATTCAAGTTAGCCCCAGACATCCTCCAAACTTTAACGTCATTTACAGATAAAAATATCGATACATTAGTTATTGATACTCCTTCCAATCACGTCACTCACTACGATAACCTTTCAGACACTCAACGTCTCATTTCTGATACTATAATAGAAAAGTTTAAAAATATTTCAACTGAATCCAGACCTTTGGGCAAAACTCATCTCGTTGAACACCATATCGATACTGGTGATCACCCACCAATTAGACAACGCTGTTACCGACTTTCACCTGAGAAACAGAAAGCCTTATGCAAAGAAGTTGATGAAATGCTTAAACTTAACGTTATAGAACCCAGCGAAAGTCCATGGCTTAATCCTGTCATAATTACACCCAAAAAGGATGGAACATGGCGTTTTTGCATTGATAGTCGTAAATTGAATTCAATCACTAAAAAAGATGCCTACAAGCTCCCATTTATCTCTGACATTCTTGACAAACTAAAAAATGCTAAATACCTTTCTTCTATCGACATAGCCAAGGCTTTTTGGGAAATACCCTTACACCCCTCTGACAGACCTAAGACTAGCTTCCACGTACCTTCAAAAGGGACCTATATGTTCCGTGTTATGCCGTTTGGCTTGACCAACGCTCCTGCTACTCAACAGCGCTTTATGGATACCCTATTCCCATCAGAAAACCTTGACAATTCTGTATTTACTTACTTAGACGACATTATTATCATTAGTAACACTTTTGACGAACATATAGAGTTACTAAATAAAGTTTACCAGAGATTATCCCAAGCCAACATTACAATTAACTTCCCCAAATGCTCATTTTTCAAAAAAGAACTTAAATATCTTGGCTACATAGTAAATGAACATGGTTTACAAACTGACCCTGACAAAGTCAAAGCTATTCTAGATATTCCCATCCCTACGACCCCAAGAGAAGTTAAAAAGTTTTTAGGAACGGCTAGTTGGTATAGACGTTTCATCCCTGATTTCAGCACCAAGGTTGCACCTCTCACAAAACTTACTTCTACTTCCAAAAAAGCACCACCATTCAAATGGTCTACATCAGCAGACCAAGCCTTCAAAACTATAAAGGAAGCACTGGTTTCCACCCCAATCCTTGCTTGTCCAGACTTTTCTAAACCATTTGCTGTACATTGCGATGCTTCAAGCTTTGGGATTGGAGCTATGCTCACCCAAGAGTTCGATGGAATTGAGAAACCCATAGCTTATATGAGCAAGTCACTTACCGGTCCTCAAAAGAATTATTCTATTACTGAAAGAGAACTTTTAAGTGTCATTCTTGCCTTAGAACATTGGCGTTGTTATTTAGACAATGGTTTAAAGTTCACCATTTATACCGACCACTCTGCTTTACAATGGTTTCTCCATCTTGACAACCCTAGTGGACGTCTAGCCCGCTGGAGTATACGTCTTTCAACATTTAATTTTGAAATAAAACACAAACGCGGTAAAGAAAACATAATTCCTGACGCATTATCACGATCCCTACCAATAAATGTCATTAATTATAATAGTTCTCAAACAAACGACGATTGGTATAATAACATTTATTCAAAATGTAGCTTAAACCCAAATACAACTCCCGATTATATTATACATAATAATAAATTATATAGATACTCTAAAACAACCTCATTACTTCAATCAGAATACAATTGGAAAGAAGTTATACCTTTAGAATACCGGATTCCCATCATCACTGAAAACCATTCCACCCCTACTTGCGCTCATTTTGGAACATATAAAACATACCATAGAATAAAATTGAAATATTTTTGGCCAGGTATGTACAAAGATATTTCAAATTTCATTGCTAAATGTGAGACTTGCTTAGCTTACAAGCACCAAACTCAACTTAAACTTGGTCTTATGGGTAAGCCTAAGCAATGCTCCCAACCATTTCAATGCATTTCAATCGACCTAATCGGAGCATTACCAACAACACTTAAACATAATAAATTCATTTTCGTTGTAACATGTTGTTTTACAAAATATTGCCTACTCTTTGCAATAAAACGCGCCACGTCATCTGTTATTGTTCACATTCTTGAAAATCTTGTCTTTTTAGTGTACGGTATCCCACAAACAATCATTCTTGACAACGGACCTCAATTTATTAGCCAAGAAATAAGTGATCTCTTCCATTCATACCAAATACCCAAAATACATTATTGCCCAATTAAATGCGCTCAGCCAAATCCTGTGGAAAGATACAACAAATTAATTACTGTAGCTATATCATCATTCGTAGAAGATGACCACAGGAATTGGGACGTCAATTTACATAAAATACAATTCGCTATTAATACATCAGTAAATGAAACTACCAAATACACTCCAGCATTCCTTGTATTTGGACACGAATTGGTCACATGTGGATCGGTATACAATAATTCTGACCTCACAGATGACATTATATTCGCGCCCAGAGACGAATACGCTGATAATATTGGTCTTCTTCAGCCTGTTTTCTCTGAAGTTCAAGCCCGTCTTTGGAGAGCACACCAAGTAAATTCGTCTTCATATAATAAACACCACCAACATTATGAATTTAATGAAGGTGACATTGTCTGGAAACGTAACTACACCATTAGTAATGCCCCTAAGCATTACTCAGTGAAACTTGCACCCAAGTTTGTTAAATGCTTAATTACCAAAAAGATATCACCACTCGTTTATGTCCTACAAGACATGAACGGCAAGATATTGGGTCGATGGCATATTAGAGACCTTAAACCCCTCCCCAAAATTCAAAAATAAACTCGTCTTTTATTTATTTAGCAATTTATTAGACACATATATTTATTCACAAATCTACTTACTACTTAAGAGTTACTTTTCTCCGAATTCGTTAATTAATGTTATTGTATATATTATGTACACTTAATTAATTTAATAATATTATATCACCTCATCATCTATTCGGATCCATTAAGTCAATTGCAATTGTTTATTTTTATAACATTCACATTTTCGAACGCTTCTTCAGCGTAAGATGCTGAAGTGAATATTATAATATTTATAATTATTAATTACCTAACGAATTTCTACAATGAAACTAGATACATACCTACGTATTTTCTTTTCAATACTACATGTATGTGTAGTTATGCACTTACAATACTTACATACATACTGCTAAAGTATGTTTATCCTAAAATGGATTATACCTTATAATTTGTAGTATTTCCTACAAATTGTGATGAATATTATTCAACTTATATATTCATTACTTGTTTATATACTTGTAAATATTTATTCATATTTCATACTTATTCAGCGGATGGTAACTGACTCAAAAGCCTTATACCATTGGAGGGCGATTTAACGAGTATGTCCTCATACACAGGAATACTCTATTAAAAGGCATTTTGGTTGAATATAGATTAACCAAAATACTGCAAGAATGATGGATGAATGGAATTAGTGGATGGTTAGTGTGTCTAAATCGCGCCTCTTGTAATATAAACATTGTAAATAACATCCTCACCTTCTAAATTCCTTTTCATCACAACCCATACCCCACTTTAATTATTTTTTTTAATAATACGGAGAAATCCATGTGGCCTTAAGCCCCAGGATTTCCCCTGCCAGGGCAGCCCCGGTAGTGTAACGGTGCGTGAAACGGAACGTTACACATAAACTTTCTGGCTACTTTAAGTATTCTAAATTTTAAATTTTGAATTTGAACTTCGATTTCCAATTCCACGTGACACTGCGCAGCCATTTTCTGGCAGTTCAGTTCAGTTCAGTTCGATCTTACTGGGTGATCGATAAACAGATCTGCTGATCAATACCAAATCAAATTTAAATATTTTTATTTTATTCATAACTGTGTGTGAATTCTTAGCAGTGCACGTTGTAGTTTACCAGTAAATTGTGTTCTTCAGTGCAGTTTAATCATACAGTTTTCCAAGGCACATTATTGTAAGTTCCTACATTTTTTAAATCTAATTGTATATTCTTCAGTTACCAATTAGAATAATAGGCTAAACGCAGTATCTGGTTGTTCCAGGTGCCTTAATTTATATATAATAAATACCTCCTGCCCTCTCCTGCATTTTCTTCCTCCACTCCTCCGTTCCACCTGCTGACGACTCGCACCCTCGCAAAATTAATACTGTGAACCCGCCTTCGAACGGTTCAACACCTCGGCCTCGTGTGAAATGGCTCGTTTTACATCAGTCTTAAACAATGTATATACTTTTCATCTCACCCGCTCGGAAAGGCTTTCTTTATCCTTTCAAATCTGCGTGCAAAAGTCCACTTTCCACGCTAGCGTGGAAAGTGATTTTGAAATTCGAACGTTACGCAGTACCATGAGTTCCAACTTTTTCTATAAAATGAAACGACAGGTCATTCCTAAGCGTTTAGAAGTATACATATCATGTACCTAATGGTGCAGTTTATTATTGTTTTGTTTTTTATAATGATATTAGTAATACTTTTTCCGGCTTAATTTGATGATATTCAATAATAATTTAGATTTATTTATAAAGAAATAACACGAAGAAACATATTTGAAATGTTTATATGTTTCAACATTTTACGCTCAGTGCAATTTCGGAACGCACCGTTTAAAAAGTTAGTTTTTAAGAAAAAAACTCGATGCGGGAGATTAAGATATTTAAATATTGTTTTGTTTTGTTGTTGAGTTAGAATAATATCAAAATAATGAATTTAATTAATTGATTTCAGTGCAGAAGATACTTATATTACAATTTTAACTCCTGATAAGTTTGGAAATGAGTGAAATATATTTGTTTTAGCCGATAGCCGTGAGTATTTCGTACCACAGTACTCAACAATAATAATTAGGCTCTTTGATGCATTTAAATGTTAAAAATCCACGAAATGCTTTGTAACGGGTGAAATTTTAACAACCCTTTATAGAACATGAGTACATCTTGAACTATACATGAAAGTATTTCCTCGCTGTGGTGAGATGAAAAGTTGTGTGTTGCGCTCGGCAGCAAAGTTGTTCGGCGTCTCGTGCCTTGAGAGCCTCGCTACGCTCAGGATTGTATTTTTGAACCACTCGCTTCGCTCGTGGTTCAATCTCACACTCCTTCGCTAGCTCGGCTCTCAATACAAACACTCGCGCCAAAAATGAACTTTGCAGCCTTGCATAACAAATAACTATTCCTGCTTTGCATACGTAATTGAATATAAAAAGGACACATTAACTCGGACGCGTACATATTTATTGACAAACGGGACCTATGCGCAGCCCGAATCTCGTAAAACTTTTTTCTTAGGTACTGTTCCGGGTGTCGCAAGGTGACCTCCCAGCTATCCTCGAACTAATCAATCTCTCGTGTTCTACGACAGGTTTTAGTGAAGAATAATTCCTCCCCTCAGGTTTTTTTACTCCGATCGTAGCTAGTATCAGGCAATCAAAACAACCATTCAATTTCGTAACTTTCCAGAAATACGTTTATTCCACTCAACTAAGCTCAAATCAAAATTACTTAAATAGGAAAATAAACAGGTAAGATACTAAAATATATTAAATATGTACGTACATATGAAACGGTTCGGTTGTAAAATCGACATCCACCTGGCGTCAGATTACATTGTGGTTTGTACACGATCGATTCCTACATTCACTAGTACGCAGAACGCGTTACATATAATTTACTAATACATGGTCGAATAGGACAACTGCTCCCGACACTGTAAATTATAAATCGGAAAACCCTGTGACGGGAATGTGACAGACTTCGTGTAATAAATATACATGAGCAACATTGGAATGGGTGATTATTTATACTATTTATAGGGCACGTTATGTATCATACCTCTTATACTTTGCAAGAGGATTATGGAAGCGACCTAGCGGGCACAAGATAAAAGTAATATAAAGGTAGGTAGCGAGAGCTTCCTCTTGATCACTTTTTGCTACGGATGTGTGTAATTAAGACTTCTCCGTAGAGGATACGTTTTTGTAACAGTCAAGTGCTAATTTGTAATTGATAAAACTTGTTCGCTATTATGAATATTTCCTTCAGTCGTTACTGCAATATAAAATACGTTCAAAATTCTTACGTAAATGGAAAACCGAATTCACTTTTAAATAATAAACGTGGCTTATCACTACAAGATGATGAGCGAGTCAATGCCTCTGTTGTCGCCAAACTGATGTTGGGAGCGATTCGTGATTAACGTTATAAAAACTAGATTGAAATCCCGTCGTCGGCGGGCAAACTGTTATTCTATCAGGAGTATCGGAGCTCGGAGTAAATTAACAATAAACACTTCATAACAGCTCATCATTTTTCCTCTGCTCGTTTTATTTTCATGCTCGTTTGTCAGTACGAGTATAAAATACTAGCACAAGCAAGAGTAAGTATATTGACGAAGGCAACATGTCCTGTGTACTTTCTTTTCAGAACTCTTTCAAAGCGCAACTTCTCGTAGCGTCGTAGTTACCAGGTGGTGTCTTTAGAGCTCTAGGAAGCATAAATTGTATAAACACCGGTGCGGTTTACATAAATTGTAACAACATGAAGTCATAGGATAAGCTAACATTAAATAAATACAAAATATTTTATCTTGAACTTTAACAGTAGATAATGCGGTTATTATAAAAATATTTAATTATCATTTATCAACCTATTCAGGGTACAATAGTTCTGTGAAACAATTGACCTACCTAAAGGATTTGTTGTATATTAATATTTCTTCTCTGAATCATTCATTAATCATTAATTATGAAGTAAATACGGAGTTATCGGTAAATAATTGATTGTAATCAACTTGATCACTGTTTTGAAAGCGTACCTCCTAGATAATCTGTAAAATCGTAATAAAGCGTGATTCTTCAAAAATAGTAGCGTTAAATAAAAGACCCTAAGATCCATAAATATTGTCACTGACTACCCTACCCGCGTACGGCATTTAAGTGCCTATCGAGGTGAAGCGAGCCTTCGTCATGGTTCAGAAAAGATTTAAAATAAGTGTGGGTGTGCTTACGTCTTCGTTCAGGTTTAAGGGTCGCAAATCTACGTCAAAATATGGAACTGACACATAACTGGCTTATGAGAAATACCGATACCGAGCATTATTTATGCAGCTATTATCTTCTGCTATTGTAACGTGCATAATCCCCTTGTCAATAATTTAATAAGAGCGTTCGTATATTTTGTAAGGCTTACCTTTTAAAATATATGGGAATAAATAAAATTACCACCAAAATATATTTTGATGTCACCAGATTCTCGATTCCAAAAATAAGATTGATATTGATAATGATGGAATAATAAAATACTATTTGTTCACCAAATTTGGGTCACCAAAACACATTCCTATTTGTACAGTAGTTGCAGCTATTTTACTTATTTTGTTTCCTTATATCGCATCAAAATATTTTCAAGACCACCAAAAATACTAAATTACTACCTAATCTAATGCACCATGCAATGCATATACATTTTTTGTAAAATTACCACTACGATATTTATTTATGCATAAAGCTTTTTTTATGTTATTGTTAAAACCCAATATGGACCTGTTTCGAGCTCATCGAGCGACATGTTTCGGTTCGGGCTCATCGAGCGACGTGCTTCAGGCTCGTCGTACGAGATGTATCGGGCTCATCGAACGACATGTTTCTGGCTGAGCGATGAGTCCGAAACATGTCTATTAATGAGTCCAAGCAGCAATGATGTCGCGCGTTTTGAGTCCCAAATATGTTGCTCGATGAGTCCGGAACATGTCGCTTGCGTTTCTTACGTTGGGCCATTATGGCCATTGCGTGAATCCGGCTTTAGACTAGATTAGGATTGTGATACTATTAAAAACCATTGACGCTTGAGGTGATCATTTAGTACTCGTATTTTTTGGGTAAGTATCGAAAGAAAGATAATATTTTATTTGGGAACAGAAGAATAATTTAATAGGTTAACGAGATGTTACTTGAGTATCACTATATAAATTAAAATGGAGTTGAAAAATGTTGTACTTTTTGTTATGGTCTGTAATTTTATAGGGCACCGTTTGGATAAACATATTATAGACAAGTTTGGAATACATAGTCAGTAGTAGGTACGGTACACGAACTATTTTGCATTTTATAGGATCTTCCATACTACAAGTGCATTATACGGTCACAAGAAAGAGTCGTCCGTATGTAGGCCAACACCAACAGCGAAAGGTCATATCTTATTTATGTGCGAAGTAACAAAGATCGATGGTTACGTAGGTTTACCTTCAATGGACCAATTCATATGCAAGTTCTTTAGGTGACTGCATAGTAGCGTGCACGAGGGGCCGTGCCTAGAATGTCAGTTAGCCGTAAACGGACTTACTTTCAATGTATTGCTGCACTTACTGGTAGGGGTACGCAAGGCATTTATTCGATGTATACGTGTTTGTGCCGACCGGTTGCGGTGTGCGGTCATACCATACGCTGTCGGCCGTCGACAAAAGTAGAATAAACTTTACCTGTAGGTAGGTACGTGTATGGTGCCGCGATTCCGCTTTCGTCTTAAATGTAGTTTTACTACATCGATTAATGTGTTAATTTCATTATGCTGTGTAAATTCATATTTCTGAAGTACCGATTATTTATCTATGATTAATTACCGCATTCAAGGAAAAATATTTTAACAATCTTCTCAAAACAACATATTAGTCAACCATTATTTCACAAAAATACTACTTCACATTGCTTTGAACAGCCGGCGCTCTTGCATGGCTTCTTTATAAAACGAACATGAAACCAGTGAGGTGAGGGCGAAAGGCTTCCATATGCATTAGTTATAGTCAAGCAGCTCACTACAAAACCTTTTAGCATTTTATTATGGATATTCCAATTACCTAGTTGCTTTTGATAAATAACTGGGTGCAAGCAAAAACTAAACTCACAATGGATACCGTTTAAAGAAAGGGAATCCGTAACTAGGTATATACACGAGTTAATCGCTAAAGTTAGCGGGAAAGTCTAATCTGATAACTCGATTAGTCGATAAAACTGTAAGGTGATTATTATTCATTGACTTAACTTCAATATATAAATCTCGTATATTTTAGCTTCTGTACCAAAAAGGTAAATAATTAACCTTTGGCGCAACTCCGGCTGTCCGTCTGTCACAACAAAGGTATCTCAGTAACTACGTATGCTACCGATTTGAAGTTTGGATTAGTTATATAAACATTTAAACATGTAATTTTGTTTTCTATGAAAAATTAATAATTATTTTTCTGGAGTCCATATACTCATTCATTTGCAATGAACGTCAAAATAATTATATTAATCATACCATTGTAATAACTAAAGATGTCAAAAAATATTACTATCAGTATCTCTTGCAGTAAAATTTATACATCAGTTAAGATAAAAATAAACATTGAAAATTATTGAATAGTGTATATCGATTAAAAAAAAAGATCACATCTCTATTTGACTTTTTAATTCGTTTTTGCTGAGATATATTCTGAGTCAGTAATATTGTCTCCGCGTCAGTTGCCCAACTGGCGGACCGAAACCGCGGCACTAAACGGAAGCTGGCGTCGGGTGTGCGACACAATAAAGAATCAACCGCTCACCCTTGGAACATCCACCCGGCTGATTTAACTTTACTCCTCACTGGAAACATTTTGTTTTGGGCGAGCTTTTTGTTACTTCGAGCTTTCTTTTTGTTTGACTAATAAATAAAAGTGTACGTGCACGTAGGTATTATCCACGTAATGAAGCCATTTAGTTTTGTCTGATGTTCATTACTTTTGTAGATTTGTTTAATAATTAATTTAAAAATATAGGTACAAATAATATTAAATATGCATTATAGGATGCATAATTCGTCATAATTTGTATTCAAAATTCGGCGTTACATATTTAATTCTCGAAGGGCGTTGAAGTTGAACATTTGTAAAACTATCGTAATATGTAATCTACTAGCCTTTGTCCGTTTGTACGCGTGTAATCTGCTATACGCAACTTCATTAACGCACTAGGGTTTTCTTAATATCGATTGTATAATCCAAGTCATTTAAAAAAAATAGTCAAGTAGCCAATTAATCTTATTTAAGACGTGAGAATAATTTTATTTATACCATGATTATGACAGACCGGCTGTTTGGAGTCTGTAGTGATAAGCAGTTACTTATGGATGCCTGCAACTTCAAATACATTACACTGATTAAGCTTAATTTTTTATCAGTGGCATAGGCATCAGTATATTAAGAATGACTGCAGCATACAAATATGGTATCGCATTGTAGTATAGTTCTATAAATATATATTAAAACAATTGAATTCCTAGTGTAGCATAGTGAATTACCTTTTGCGTTTCGAATAAAATATTGAATAAACGATGGGAATGCATCAAGTTAGAGAACATCAATCTCGCTGTAAAGAAGCGTTTCCGTTACGTGACTCACACCTGTGGCACGTTAAATCGATGCCGACCACTAACATACTAAACAGATAGTTGCTACCAAGGAATTTATTTCTATGGAGGCTTTTTACTAGACAGATTTTTATATTAAAGTCTAGCCAATGAGAGTAGACTCTAAAAGAAAGCGGCAAATTTAAAATAATTCTACGTGGTGCAAGACTAATGTGATAAAATAATAAAGATACTTTAGCAACAAAATAAATAGGCTAAACGGCCGTTTGTGGATACTAGTATAATGCCGATATATTCACTTTGCATACACTTTTTAAATCCACGCCTTTGTTTGCGCACAATGATACGTCAGCCATTAGCATTGTTGCCCTAGTACCAACAATACCAACCACGGCAACAATATAAAGTCGGCCTTGCAAAAAACGTCGAAAGTGATGAGCTAAGGTATTAAATAGACTGGATTGAATAATTCTCGTCAGCTACAAGTATCTTGTAATATATGACAACATTTTAAATCGAATCATCGCAATAGAGGGACAAAGGTATCATGATCTAAATGAAGATGTTCGTTAAAACGTCTTTCGATAGCGAGTAAGTAATTTTTAATTCGATAAGTAATTTTTCGGGATCCTTACCCAAAAAGCGCCAACGGAAGCCTGTCTGCCTGTCTGTATCTCAATGGGGGGCTGTATTTATAGCATAGAATGAATTATTAATACAGAATATTTTGTACATAACTTTTGTCCCTATAGCAACAAAATAAAAATTGAAGGGGGATACACCATGAGACGTGATTTTGTCGCTATGTACTTGTAGATGGTATGGTATGGAATGGAACCCTTCGTCTGTGAGTCCGACTCGCATTTGGCCGATTTTTTTATCAATTAGGGCACATACCACATGACACAACTTTGTAGGTATCAATGAAGATAGGTCTTACACGTTCGACAATTGTTAGATGCAAAAAGCTACAGTTTGTAAGTGATGTATATTGTATAAATAATACTACAAAGCTAAGTAATGCTCTGCAGAGAATTAGCAAAAATTGTGCGTAAAGCTTTAAAATAATTACCTAACGTGAGAGCCGTCGACACAGACAGACTAAATTATTGCCGCGGTATTAGTATGCAGGTGTAACATTTACACGCGCAACGTAATCTCATCTAGGGTGATATCTGCAACCTTGCTTTAAATAATAGGCTAATAATAGCTTGTTTCTAGTTCCAGCAAACAACTGACGGCACAGACTAAGACATCCGAGATAAATAGTACTCTCTGCTGAGGACCTAGTTTAAACCCCTGGGGAGTAGTCTCAGAGAAACATGGACGCAAATCGCTATCTTTATGAGAAACTTCGAAACTTGTCTTAAGGATTAACAAATTCAACTGCATTTTCTGCTGCTTCGTCGGTAAATTGCTCATTTTAATATAAAATTAGTTGAAGCAAGATTGCATTTTAAATTTCATCTATCAACGTTTATTTAATGAACAAACATCTGCGTACCCGCTTGCTGTATAAATTAAACTTTGTGAACGACTGTTTCGCTGTACAAAAACTCAAACAAAACTGCCATCAAAGAATGGAAGCGATATACTTTATTGTTTAACTTAGATTCGAATTTTACTGGTTTTAATATATACCCATTTTATGTAATTAAATATACTGAAATTATACAATGTAAGATATGGGTCTTTACAGTTCTTTTCATTATTTGTTTTTTTTTCTGATTTGGTCTTAATTATTATAGTAAGACGCATTTGCATAATTTAGCTTCAATATTTTCTGGAAACCTTTTAGTTAAAATGCTACAAAAACATGGAAAACACTGAACCACTAACTCTCGTAATGGGTTTATTGGAGTTTAAAAGCGCTGCTTCGTGAAAACGGTGCAACATCTATTTTTAGATCGCTTCCAATCTTTACTTTGTGCAAGGTATAATTGGCAAGAGTATTACTTAAATTTGTTAAAAGTTTATACTATGTGTTACTATCTCGCGGGCTTTTTCGAAAAAGGATAACTGTGGCGAACAGATGAATTTCATTTTACTTTGCTAATTTTGCTATAATTACGTACATTGCTTTACTGCCCAACTCTGACAATACCCCACGGATATTTTCTTTAGCACTTCTTTTGTTTCCACTATTATTACTTAAATCGTCCGTGGCCTAATTAATAGATTATGATGACTCCATGCCACCATGATGATGGCTACATAGTAAAAAGCTTATCAATGCTTACATTGCCTATCTTATCAATATGTAATCATGTCGTATTAAACGCAGCACTGATCAAGATGTGATCAACAAAACTATACAGATGGGCATTGGGCAGCTTCTAATTTTCCAGACTGAAAATTTCATTATAATAATTTAAGTTACAGACGTTGCCATACATTTCTGATTTTATCTGAAGCTGTCAGTTACCATAATCATTCTTATTTAACCTCTACTTTTTAGTCATTTTCTTACTACTGTCATGAAAGAATTAAGAATCATTAACTTATAGAAATTCAGTTACATTTCTTTTGTCTCAGTAATTTTTTGAAGCATATTGAAGTGAACATTTCTTGCTATTATAGGTAGATGATACAAATTTGAAGACCATTTTGTTTTGTATGTCAGGAAGTGGATATGGATAGTTATGTTATGATTCGCGATTTAGGAAAATTATGAAATGTTTCACAAATTGCCCATTCACTACCTCCAACATTATCTCTAGAGGTAGAGTGAGCTAAACCCGGGATGCAATTGCCCATAATTTCCAACTAGCTACGTTCCAAATTTCAATATTTTGAATCCCTCTTGAAATAGCTCCAACTCATTAGACTCCTGTTTCGTCAGTTGGATTTGAATACGGCAACCAATTTTGCTCGAGATACATTTTAAAATTGTAAAGCTGCACATTTGCACAATTTACTGCGAGAATTACATTGAATGGAACCATGTCTAACACAGTGATGTCTAAGACAGTGATTTTTAGGTTGACGTCTGTGGCTGTGGATCATATGTCAAATATACTAAGGCATACTATTAGGGACTACGGAAGTTTCAAATCGAATAGAATATAGTAAATCTTTTGCTAAGATAAATAAAACAGACGACAATTCTGACCACATAATTATGGCTACCGTACCTTAATTATCATAATTTCCAGTAGATCCTGACCGATGTCTCCAATAACAAATAAACAAACAACTCCTAATAACAACGCTGTATTTACGTCACTCTATTATTAGATTAGAAATGGATGTCGATTTCGCCCTATAGGGGTGCGCAACGGCCGTGCGTGATACGAATGTTCTTGTGAAGTTGAATTCATCCTGGAACTACTTAACAATAGAGATTTCTCAGCTTTAGAAATAAATAGTACAAAACGCCTTATATTTTGTATACCTAAATAAATTCACGCCTGTATTCCCAGAAGGGGTAGGCAGCATTTAGTACGTTTGTTATAAATACTTTATTATATTGATGTTAAGACAGAATATCGATTGGATTAAGATTTAACATCGTACTGTAAAGCAGTGATAGGTTGTTATGTTAGCTCATCCATCATCCACAACACACTTCCACTCTTACGACAATTGTGGGAAAGGAAAAAAGAGGATAATAGGTACTAACTATTATAACTTGGTAACTCTCGGGGTTTATTCATAATAATAAAACTTCAAACCAAAAAGCAGATCGAATGTAAAACAATATTCATAATTATATTACAATTTGATCTAACGAACTTCGTCCGATGCTCGTGTAGTGCACGTGCTGAACGCTGACTGTTGTTAACTAGGCCAGCTTTACTGCAGTCAATCAAGAGCACGTAAAAAATAAACAAATGCTTGCTCCTACGTGTTAACAGCATGACTTCCTCCTTCTTCGCATTTTGTAAAAACAACTTGCATTATAATCTAAGAGTTCATAATAAATTCTGGTCTACTTCAACCGAATGCACTTAGGTGGTGTAAGTGGATAGCTTTCTCATCTCTCGGTTTAGATGTGAACTGAAATAATAACGGTACCTATACACTGCTTTCTTTCATCATTTACCTAATATGAGGTATTCAGGATTACACTAATTTGAGTCAACTAACCCTTATATTATAACTCTTCTAAGAATCTCTGTAGTGTAGAGAACCACGGCAGTCAGTCAGAGTTCGACGTAAAATTAAAAAAAAATACTTCCCGGCCTAAGCCTTAAATTTTGTATGAAATTCCTTTACAGTTCTCTCGAGTTGTTCCGCCTGAAACGTGATACTTTGAAGCCGGTTATAACGCACGTAATGACGACATTTCATTCCATTGATTGTCCCTAAATAATTATTTATTTATGATTGAATTACATTACGAAATACTTACATTCACTCAACTGCTCAAACTTGTCTGCTGATGCTAATTCATAACTATGACTATGCAACAAAATATCCCGTTTAGATGAAGTATGGAAAGCGTCTAGACAGAAACAATCACGAATCTACATTTAACTTATTAATTAATTATGTATACACCTACGTAAATTAACAATGAAAATTATTCGCAATCAGGGCCATTTTTTCATGAACCACATAATTACGTACATCAAATGTGAACCTTCACAATGAATCTGTGCGTGCTCCTGGCGGATTTAACGTGTACGTACTATGTATGCTCATTATAACAGTAATGATAAGCTTAGCTTAGCCATATACTCGCCCTTTGGGTAATCCTTTATCTGTTTTTCGGACGTAAACGTAGCAAACTCGGGTAGTCTCTCCCTGTTCACCACATTATTGTATTATATTTAAAGCGTTATTGCATACTAATAATGGACAAAGGCGAGCTGATGGGCAATTTATCCAACCATTCTTTAGGCAGGGCAGTGAGAAAATTCATATTTGTGATGAAATTATCCGAAGGTTTCTTAGGCTCAAAGAGATCCTAATGCTACTACTCGTAATAACTTAGCTACACTGTATATACAGTGTCGCATTGTACGGTTGCAAACAAACGGATTAGCTAGATTTACAACGTGCCAAAATCTTAGCTATCCCTATGGAGTAGACCTTTTTCGACCGATAGACAAGGGTCAATCTTTTAAGTCGTTCAAGCTCCCTATACATTACAATCAACAGTGTCTGATAGAGGCGAAGCGATGCAATGAATAGGCTGGTGTCACTGCTCATTGAAAGAAAAATGTACGATAAGAACTTGCGTCTTCCAACTTGTAGACGTTGCAATTTCTCAGTTTGTCTTCGATTGTTTTCCGGTTGCCGCGTTTTGTTAACCTTGTTAGGTTTCACTTTGATACTAGGATGAGAGATAGAAATGCGAATCATTGTTGAACCTTAATCACTAACATACTCGTAACCATACCTAACTGTTGAATGGCCATTGTTGAAGAAGTTCTCATGTGCAGTTTTTCCTTAGTTTCGTTCAACGTTTCTCGATCGATGTGAACACAATTACGTGTGGTTAGGTTTTTATTTGAATTACCTAGATGTATTTAAAATTAAACCTCAATGTGTGCATATTTCCGTTTGATCATTATAGAAGGGACGGTATATGAAGATCCCTATGACACTTGCAGTGACAGTTCATTTATATAACCTTGGAACAGCGTCGCTGTCACATCGAAATGTTAATAAGCATCTTTTGGGAATGTAGCTAATTAATTTATCTAGGATTGTAACATTTACATAATAACAATATGAAAGAAACTTGAATTGTCCCTTATTTCCCAGAAATATGCTTAACGGAATATACACGGTGACGTACTGCAAAGGTTATATCGTTGGTCTGTATCGACTAAGGAAGCGGTGCTGTCGATAATTGAAGTGATAATAATAAAACGTGTCTTATATTTCAATTTAATGGTTACGTGACTGTGTAAAAATAAAAACAACGTTAAATTACATATTTATTTATTATTTAAATTTTAACATATTCACTGCGGCACAGGTCATTTTTGACCTGTAGGAAGGGTTTGCAATATCGGACGGGTTTTTCAATTCCGGAATTGCTTCCGATATTGGCCTCCAATTCCGGAACTGGTTCCGGAATCGGGATATACCTTTTTCAACTAAATTGATGTCTCAAAAATGTACTAAAAAAAATGATAAGAACCGCCACAGGTAATAAAACAATTGAAGTATCGACGGTATGTCACTGCAAGTGTCATAAGGATCTTCGTATACCGTCCGTAGAATAGTCTATGATTATTTTAACCCAATATGTAAATTAAATTTAGGTATTATTCTAAATTTAATTTGTGTTAGGTTAAACCTAACCTAAGTAACGACATTGTTTCGTTAGTCTCACTGGTTATTAGGTACCTACAAGCCTAACATATATTCACAGACTACTTAGAAGATACTATGTACCATATATATATACTCTTTGGGTACGTGTTACGAGGCTACGAGCAAAATATCCACAATTAGCGACCTATTTGAAAATAGAAAACCGTTGTTCCCAAAATGACTCTAGCCGGCACGATAAATGGTTTTGTGTCGTAACAAGTTCGGTGGGACCGGCGGCGGCCCGTGCTCCGAGTGAAAGATAAAATCGGTCAGCGCATTAAACACGCCTCCTTGATAGGTATTCGACTGCGGACTGCGGGTCCGAATAGCATGACGTGTCCTAAGTGATCGTCTTTTTCACTTTCCGTCGTTACTGAGTCATCTCAAATGTATTTAGGACGTTTGCAACAACATCCCGTTTTATTGGTAATTAACGTTAATGAAGAAGTATGCATTTGTCTTTACTGAGATCACATGCGTATCTTGATAGGTATTCTTACTATTAGTGCATACTGCTGTCTGAATTCAGCTCTGAATAGAAACAATAAAATTACTCTCTTTACGACATGGCAGCAGTTGGGAATTTAAAACAAATTAATTGATATTCTCGTATTTTGTAGCCAATCTATGAGGCATTAAGATTAAATTTAAATTTTACATATGTTAGTGCCTCTTTGTCTTCCAAAAAAAGGGGTTTGGGTTAACATTGAGATTGGTGGACCAAGGTCAAAACAACATTTACAAGTAGTTAAGTAATGACTACCGGTAGATATACCTATCTATTGGTAGTCATTACTTACATGTTTAGCTTACGTACATACATACGCTATCCTAAGGAGCCCTTTCATTTATTATTAAAGCTCACTATCTAATCGGTAACATTATCCTAACCTATTCAACCTATACGGAAACGTTTTTTACTCCTTCTTCATACGTTTTTTTAAGTGATATTATGTTGATAAATTCTTCAGGGCAAGTAAAGAAAAAGTGATAATTTCAACATATTACCTTACTTAGGTAGGGCGCGTAAGTATAACGTTTCCCGCCTTCGCCGGCCGTAGCAGCCTGACAGGTCGCACATCGTGTAGCGCAGCATGTAGCCTGTACCTACGCGGCCTTATTCTCGAATTAAAACAAATACCTAACACAACCCCATTTTTCTATTGTTTCAGTACAAATGCAGCCACCACGATTCAACATGCAGCCATCATCCTCAAATAGTATAGTCAGAGAAGGCACCACTAAAATATTACAGTGTTCAGCAAACGGTAAGGGATCCCGTCACTTTAATTATAAAATACGTATTCAGTTTTGGTATATTTGAATTTGGTCGTGATGATTGAAGATTTCAGTGTTGTATGACTTCTAATAGCATGAAATAAAACCTACTTGTTTTACAGGGATTCCTCAACCAATGTATAGATGGCTGAAGAACGGTATACCACTAGGAGAATATTCATCAGAGCTGTTTTACAAGATCCTGAATACCCAACGGGACGATGCCGGGGCCTATCAGTGCATCGCAAAAAACGATGTCGGCGCAATATTCAGCGAAAAAAACAATATTGTCGTTGCGTGTAAGCTAAACTAATTTGTATAAGTAACAATTTAGGGACTATTAGTGATTTTTATTATAAAGTTGAGTAATAAGTTTGCCCCATTACACAAAGTAGTTCGATCTCGTGTATTAAGGAAATGGGAAAACTTACCCTATAGCTTTAAGTTAAAGTACCATGCTCTTAAATAATACTCCGCCTCTGACTGAAGAGTAATAAAATGAAACCAGGTGCTTCTAGTGCTTATCGCGCTTATGAATTCATCTGTTTATAACTTGCAGACATGGGCGTATTCGGTAACATTGAACAGGACGTAGTAGTAACGGAATCTGGAAGAGCTGCGATTCTTGATTTCCCTTATATAGAATCCGAACCTCCTCCTTCTGTCATATGGCAAGATGAGAGTGGAGTTCTTCGTTACGATCAAAAATATGCCCTAACACCACACCACCAGCTCGTCATTTTATCAGCTTCTAATGAAGATGAAAGACCTTACAGGTTAGTGTATTTTTAATTGAATGTAACTATGTAGTCGCAATAGAGTGTATTCTTCACACGCAATCGCGTTTGATGGGGTTCTAACAAACTATGTTACGTAATCATTTCAGAGTTCGAGCGATAAACACGCAACTAGGAAAAGTAGAGAATAGTCCTTACATCAAATTAACTGTGTACGGTGACGATGACAAAGAAATTCCTCCAGAAATTATTATTAAACCACAAGACACCAAAATCACCAAAGGTCAAGAAATGGTAAACTTATACTGCATAGCCAATGCCAGGCCTCTGCATGAGTTGGAAACACTTTGGTTTAAAGATGGGATCATGATAGATTTGGCCGGCGTCACTTATGACTTACAAGACCAATGGAACAGAACCTTGAGCTTAATATCAGCTAATTTAAGTCATACCGGGCAATACACATGTCAGGCGAGACTGAAAACGGGAGGGTTCGCAACCGTTACAGCCTCAGCCGCCGTCACAGTAATTGAGAAGCCCGTCTTCACTACCAGTCTAAAATCTGAAACGTTTGGTGAATTTGGGAGTACTATAGTCTTAGAATGCAACGTGCAAGGAACTCCGTTACCGGGTATTACTTGGTATAAAGACGCAAGGAAGATTTCAAGCGTCGGTGCCGAAGCAGGAGAACCGGACAACTCAGATGTGGACGACGGGGGAGGGCGGTACCGAGTCGAGGTGGACCGCTCCCTCGTCATCAGTGATCTGAAAATGGAAGACATGGGTATATTCCAGTGCATCGCCAGTAACGAAGCTGGTGAATCCTCCATCTATACTTGGTTAAAAATAAAAAGTAAGTTGCAATACATTCAGTTATTGAGATTACCTTATAGATTTAAAAAAACGCTAACCATTGACTGTCGTACAGCTAAAGAACATATTCGCATACCGCGCAGTCAGATGAAGTTAATAAGAGTGAGGACTACAGATAAAAAGGCAAAAACGTTCAAATTCGATACTGGCAGTAAGATATTAATTGTAGTCATACCGCACAACTCTTAAAGCAGCCATGTTTTTTTACAGCACATGTGTGAACGCTATTTTTTACAATTTTATTCTCGGTTACGGTGCTGCGAGTGTTAGCACTTGATTAATTTTACGTTATATTATCAATTGACTTTTTACAGCTTTTGTAGGTAGTTTTTTTATCTGGTTTTGCATGATTACACTAACCTTTTTATTCAAAAAGCACTTATGGTCTTGATTTGTTTATTTTGTAAAAAAATAAAATATAAACTGAAGTTAATACTATCTTTGGCATACCAAATTTTAATCAATAATATTTAATGTAATGAGTGAGGAAGACACTCAAAACAATAAACGAAACTGACACGTTTATTATATTATATGTATATTTTTATTCGGCAACGTTCATCCCCATTTAATCAGACTTTATTAAATCTTACAATGTGCATGTTAGATCATAACGTTTTCTTGTGATACTTACTAACTATATTAAGCGTGAAGTATTTCATGATGGGTTGTTTCAATCAGAACACTGGTAAGCTCAATATTATAAACCGGCGCTTTTTTGTAACATGTCAATTATCGATGCCTTTAACAATCGAAGATTAAAACAACCCATCCTATGTGTAGTCGTATTATGAAGGTGGCTAGCGTGTGTGTTTAACTCTAGTGCGTGTGGCTTGTAGCGTCCCCGCCAATAATGCAGACCCCGCCGGCCAACCTTACGGTGCTGGACGGCAAAGACGCCACGATCGCGTGCCGGGCCATCGGCGCGCCCACTCCTAACGTTACCTGGTACTTCAACGGTTAGTAATGTTACTACCTTATCAACCTATTGTTATTGCTCCGAGAGCTTGAAGCTTACGGATCCTATTTACATTAATGGTGAAAGTAAAGTTGCGCTGCACATTTAGGGGTGTACAATAAACAGAGGCGTTATATTTTGTCGGCACATAACAAGCAAGTCTCAACCTCAACCCCTATATCAAGACATTAACTTCGTCAGTTCCGAGGTGTCAATATCGTCGTGTTCGGGAGTAATATCGTACTATATGCATTAAAATACAGTCGTCAGGCTTGTAATTAAGTTGACTACTGCACTTAGCTTAGGTTATGAAGTAGATTACTACTTCATAGTTAACTCATTTCACTAATTAAACATTAACATGAATTGTAATTTCAGACTCTCTGATTATAAACCTTTCTGCAAGATTGCAAGCATTAGAACACGGAGATTTACTCATTACAAGTACAACCACTGCTGATACTGGCAAGTATACCTGCGTGCGCGCCAACGACGCAGGGAACGTTTCCGGGGAAGCCTACTTAACTGTACTAGGTAACATCATTATCTCGTTCATCATCCTTTTCCACTTTATGCTGTCAGGATACTATGTAAAACCATTTTGTTTTTCAGTGAGAACGCAGATAATTGCACCGCCTGTGGATACGCGCGTGTTGCTAGGTCACACGGCTACGTTACAATGCAAGGTTTCAAATGACCCCAACGTGAAATACAATATAGACTGGTTCCATAATAAGCAGTAAGTTAAATATATTCCAGTAATAAATAATAATCCACTGCAACTGTTACGAACACTCGTATTTGAACTTATCATTACTATTATCTATGTGTACCTATCGACAAAGATTTTTTGAATGTCCAGGCCAATGACAGCCGGTTCCCGGGTGTGGGTTGCGGCAGATGGCTCGCTGCAAGTGCAAGCTGTGCGCGCCAGTGACGCGGGCGAGTACTCGTGCGTCGTGACGTCACCCGGCGGGAACCATACGCGCCAGGCCGTACTCTCCGTTATCGAGCTACCGTTCGCCCCGACTAATGTCCGCGCCGTCAGGTTGGACGCCACTCCGCAAAGGGCCATCAATGTCTCTTGGACGCCAGGCTTTGATGGAAACTCGCCAATTCAAAAGTTCATTGTGCAAAGACGTGTTGTGCCTGAATTTGGTAAGTACCTACTATACAATACAATTTGGATTACAACTTGAACATTAGAACTAAGCAAGTAATACTAAATTGTTATTTCTCAGGTCCAACTCCAGATCCGCTGTTAAACTGGGTAACTGAGCCGACTAACGTATCGGCTAATCAACGATGGGTACTCTTGACCAGCCTGAAGGCAGCTACCTCATACCAGTTCCGAGTTTCAGCTGTGAACACTGTGGGTGAAGGTCCGCCTTCCGACCCGACGGACGTTTTGACTTTGCCACAAGAAGGTAACACCAATTAATATTTTGAAACCTCGTGGGTAAATGTCTAAAACTTGATGTTAATCAAATTTACAGTAGATATTTTCGCAATTTAAGAAAATCGCTTGGGTCACTAACTCATCTTAATTACAAACAAGAGTAACAAACAAGATATTCAATATAGGTGTCACTAAATATGTATTGATGGATACTTCATTTCACCCCGCACTTTTAGTTTATTCATTGGCATTAAATAAGACGCACGATCCATTCCTAACATATAAAAGGTTGTTTAGTCAATTATCTGTCAAGGTAATTAAGGGAAAGTATGTGTTTACATCTCTACAATAAAATGTTCTGTTTATAATCAAGCAGCCAGCGACCTTATATGCTGCCAAGGTATGCAGAAAGCTTTAAAAGAGATATGTTTATACGTTTCATTTATTGTGTATGTGATCTATGTGTTCAGTTGGATTTAAAAGAAACACAGTTACTTTATTGAATGCGTCCATTTTATGATAAGCTACGATTGAGTTATTGATAAAGTACCTATACTTTTAGGTTGTTCTACCATTAGCATGATGTATGTTTTAAGCATTTTCCTTTTTATTACCTAGTATACCTTACGCCCGCACGGTTTAAAATAATATTGTTTCGGTCTTACACTTACACTACTACTGATTTGCATGTTTATCTGATATGCATTGCAATGTTTAGAATGAACTTTTTCCCATGAATTGTGCATTGTGGTTCTAATAGGTAAGAGCTTCAGACGGCCATCTTTCTTAAATAGGTACTTAATTGTAGCTAACCCAATTACAAGCATGCTAGTTTTGAAGTTTCGCTACATGTAAAATAAGAATTTTAATGTAACTTTCAGCTCCTTCTGGCCCGCCTATTGGCTTTATGGGTTCCGCTCGGTCTTCATCTGAAATTATCACCCAGTGGCAACCGCCTCTGGAAGAACATCGCAATGGCCACATCCTGGGTTATGTTATTCGGTACAGACTGCGAGGATACGACAATAGCCCCTGGACTAACCAAAACATCACCAACGAAGCCCAAAGGAACTATCTGATCCAAGACTTGATTACCTGGAAAGATTACAACGTGCAAATAGCTGCGTACAATGATAAAGGTGTAGGTGTGTTCACGGATAGTTACACTATCAAAACTAAAGAAGGCGTGCCAGAAGCGGCTCCTGACAGTGTGCGATGTGAGGCTTTCAACTCTACCGCCATCGCTGTTTGGTGGACTCCACCGAATCCACAAAAGATAAATGGAATCAATCAGGTACATTTCAATGATCAATATCATCAATATAAACAATATAGATAATGTCAATTGAAATACGTTGTCAGTGGTAGTTGGTTTAACATTTTCCAATTTCATAGGGTTACAAAATCCAAGCTTGGCGATGGGATGAGCAGCAAGCAGATAATACTGAGCAAAAACTTGTCAGTGTCCCTCCGAATCTCTTGGATCCGCTAACCGAACAGACGGCTATTATTAGTGGACTGGAAAAGTTCACAGAATATAACATATCAGTATTATGTTTCACTGAACCGGGGGATGGGCCGCGCAGCGAATATGTAATGGTCAGGACTAATGAAGACAGTAAGTAGTGTAATAGTCCTGTTATCTTTACTTCGAAACTCACCAGTCAACAGAAATTTTTTAATGTATTGAATGCATTTTTTAGTTCCGGATGAAGTAGCGACTCTACAATTTGACGACATATCTGACCGCGCTGTGAGAGTGTCCTGGTCACCACCGAAGAAGTCAAACGGAATTCTAATGGGATACAAGCTAACCTATCGAGTGAAAGATGACGAATCAACTAATCAGGAAGAATTACTGCCTCCCAACGTGACCAGTATACGGGTTACACATTTGCAGGTATAATTCTTTAAAACGTTGATATCTGTTTATCAAACGAATCAACCTACTTTCAACAATTTTCTGAAAATTATCTAATCAATTATTTATCAAACACTCATAGCGGAGTGTCGCGGTTTATTTTATATCCAAACAAGAACAGTTCTGTACATACAACGTATTTACATTTCTTTATTCGCTTATCTTATTCGTTACACGCTTAACAAATAAATACTCTACAATCGATTTACCCAAAGACTAAAGATCTACCTGTATTTTTTTATTATGCTGGACCAATAATTGTGTCAATACATATATGTATATGCAAAATCCTCTTGTTCCTTTTATCCCCTTTTAAAACAACACAAAATCAGCTACAATTCCGAACGGGCACAATTGAAGTCACAGAATTTGATTCACATTGCAACTGAATTGGTCAAGGTTACTTAGAAAAACAAAACAGTTTTGAAAGCATTCGTAGGCGAAGTGTAGCGAACCATGACACGTGAACCCGCCGCAGATGGCAGCCCCGCCGCGCGTTTTCGTGGCGCCGTTTGCTTTGACACGCACATTTGTCGTCGGCTAATGCAGACCGCTAAGAGCGCGTAAACAAGCCATTCGTTACCCCACTGTGAGCAGTTAGCGAATTTTCCCTGAAAAGACTTGATAAAATCAGCGATGGATAAATGTGTTATACAGACACTATCAACATTTACCCGGACTTAGTATTTATTAAACAATATTTAATTAACGTTTGTGTTTAAAGCTCTATGTAATCATAACTATACTATATACGATATTCATTTATATGTTCGTGAGCAACACAAATCAAGACTACATAGAATTCAAATATATTGGCTTTAAACAATCTGTACGCGAGAGTTCTGTTTTAAACTGAGTGCGCTATCAGTGAATTAAAAATACCATAGTTTTGTCTTTGTAGTTTCTGTCACTTTTTGTAGATACTTTGGCGACTTATATATTTTTCTAATATATTGCTCTCCGTCCGCCTTTTGTAATAAATAATAAATTTTGTAATAAATACACAAAACTCAGGAAAACTATATTATACTAAACCCCATAACTATATTATACTAAACCCCATAACTATATTATACTAACAGAGCGTTTTTTATAAAAAGTAGATTTCACTATCAACCAAATACCATATTGTATTTGTCGTGATAAACGCGACTACGAGTATGACGTGTTATAACTGTTATAAGTTTAAGATGTATTGTGTCTGTCTGTAGCACCGTAGCTCTTAAGCGGGTGAACCGATTTGAATGCAGGTTTCCTAGCCATGGTTCTTAGCCTTGTTGTATAAATATCAGCTTAACCGTCCTTGAAATATTAAACTTTGAAATGAAACTGTCGGGGGTTTTCCAACTTTTCTAAGTAGTCATTATTATACTTAGGCTAGCACGCACTACAAGTTCTGGCTGTGCGCGCTGACGGGCGTGGGGGAGGGGCCGGCGCGCTCCGCGGTGATCCAATCGGGAGTGGAGCCCGTGCTGCCGGCCGCGCCGCGCAACCTGGCGCTCTCCAACATCGGCGCCTTCTCCGTGCTGCTCCAGTTCACGCCCGGCTTCGACGGGAATTCCTCCATCTCGCTCTGGACCGTCCAGGTACACACCTAACGGCCCGTCCACGCCTTGCGCGCATTGCGGCGCGGCCAGTGATTCTATCCATAGCACGGTCGAGACGTGCACTGCTATTTGGGATCACACGCAATATATTAGGAAGCCCGCTGACGCCACCGCTCGAAGTCATGGCCGGACTGTGAGCATGTAATGAATCGTTGTTTATCCATGTTTGTGCTGACGTATCCGGATAAGACTTCGGTGCGCTCTGCGGTAATCCAGTCCAGGTTCTACCATTAGTTTTTGGTTGTTAATTAGTCCTTCGGGTTATAGGCATATTTTTACCAATTGGAAGACTTCACTTAAAGAGACGTCAATCAAAAATTTTTGTGGCCATTCGTTTCGACATAAGTTGCAGTGGCGGAGCGTCCATACAACTCGATTCCCACCGGCTTGCCTAATTTCCAGCCAGTCCAGTTCTTTTACTACGGCTCATGAAGAATAGGAAAAGCCAAGTATTTCCGGCTTCCCTAAGAATATTTTTGACGCGCCGCCACTGATAAGTTGTACACTTCCAAGGGCTTCCCTTGCTTAATGAGTTAGGCGTCATAAACGATTGATCAGCGTGACATTATATGTATAAAATCAGCCGAACGGAAATATAATTTGCAGTCCGATTCCGATTATGACCGGATCAGCGGTCAGTTATCAAAAATCGGATATGCCACAAAGTTAGGTAATTATCACCATTATTTTCACAGGCACAAACAGCTCGAAATTCTTCCTGGATAACGATATTCGAAGTGAACGCTCCCGACGCCCAATCTATTGTTGTGACCGGTCTCGTGCCATTCACGACGTACCGGCTGCGTCTCGTCGCGACCAACGTGGTCGGGTCGTCGCCCCCCTCCGAACCTTGCAAGGAGTTCCAGACCATACAGGCGCCGCCGCAACACCCGCCTAGGAATGTCACTGTGCGGGCAGTCAGCGCTAATAACTTACGTGTCAGGTGGATTGTGAGTATAAAACTTCCTTACTATTCATATAAAATGTAATTATCTACGTAAACATATCGTGTGTGTTATAGGTCCTACCTCCATGGTTCCAACTAGTCATAATGTACTCCTTACATTATGAATTTACGACAAATTTATAAGTTTTATAACTCGTCACTGACATCGTATGGAACAATTCCTTTTCGTTAAAATTTAATGAATGGTAGCTAATACTAATAGGTACCCTACCCGTAAACCTACCTTTAAAAAAATCCTAGTTTCATTACTACAGGTTTAATGTCGCATAGTTAAAATAACGGACTTCATATCGTTATGAGCGTTGAACGTCAAAAAATGACGCTTGTTACATAGAGCCAAGTTTTAGGGCTTTATTTTAGAGACTACTATAAACTGATATAAAATTTCAGCCTCTACAGCAAAGCGAATGGTACGGCAATCCAAAAGGCTACAACATAACTTACAAACGAAGCGGCACTAATGAGACATTGTTCAGCATCATAGAGGATCATACCGCGAATTCCCACATACTGTCTAATTTGGAGGAGTGGTCGCTGTATGAAATACAGATGACAGCTATCAACGAGGTTGGGACTTCTACTGAAAGCCCTACGGCCACTGAAAGAACCAGAGAAGCCGGTAATGTATTCATGCCCTAACTCAATACATTTTATTTAAATAGGTAGGTATTACACATATACTAACAGATCATTTTGTATACTTTCAGTACCATCTTGCGGACCTGCTGATGTATCCGCGAATGCAACTTCATCCACGACCGTAGTCGTGCTTTGGGGTGACATCCCAGCTAAAGATCAAAACGGCTTGATAGAAGGATATAAAGTATGTTACGCTGCCATCGTGCCACCTCCGCGACCTGACCATCAAAAAGTTGAATGCCAATCCATACCGTCCAACCAAACGCACACGATAACACTGACAGAACTTCGTAAATACGTCGTGTATCAAATACAGGTTCTGGGTTACACTAGGTTAGGTGACGGGGCTCTCAGCGATCCGCCAGTTACGGTGCGAACATTCGATGATAGTAAGTACCTTCTTGTATTTTTATTTGTAATTAAAATCTGTACTTAGGTAAATAAATATTGTACGTCTTAGATCAAATTACTTAAGTTAAAATATTAACTTCTTATATTCGCAGCTCCTGGTCCACCTTCCAACGTGTCTTTCCCTGACGTCACTTTCACAACCGCTCGAATTATTTGGGATGTTCCTGAAGATCCAAACGGGGAAATATTGGCATACAAAGTGACTTACCACCTCAACAGCACGACACAAAATACGTTCTCAAGGGAATTCCTACCCTCGGACAGGACATTTAGGTAAACAGACTGATAATAATAAATTAATAATAAACTTCGAATGATCATGATGAATGATCAATGATGAATGATGATGATTGAGCTGATTCATTATCTTTCTCAAACATGCTCGGAAAGATAGTACCTACGTTCGCTATAATATACTGCAAACCTATCGTTGCGCGGCGTCGCAAATTTACAGGTCGGTAATGGCTTTGTATAGAAAAATGCCGGCGCGGGTGGCGTGCTGACAGCAGTTGCTGCAGTGCGTGTTTTTCTTAGTGAGTCCTTAGAATTTCATTTTCTTGTAATTTTCGCATTTATTGAGAAAAGCTCTATACATACCTCGGCCGGAACAGGGATTGCCTGTCAAGTATTACTAGACGGCCTCGCGCATGCAGACGGCAGTGGCTAAAAAACCGTACGAACCGCACGTACCTTACTATATCGCTTGTCCATAAACGAGACGACTGAACACTAGGATTTTTATGAAAATTTTTTTTAGCAAAATATAAAAGGAAGGGTAACTACAAGTCACATATAAATTTTCCATAAATTAGAGGTCGAATAACATGAGTTCTGTGCGCAGTTGTACGCAAAGACTACAATATATATACTAAAGTAGTTGTACGGCTTGGGCTGTGGAGGGGCGCGCCATAGTCGTTGGCGCGCACTATACCTCCGTGACCCGCAGTGGAATGAAACTCGCATGCGAGTCTCGTACGTGTGTATTAGGACCTGAAGGCCTTATTTACACACGTACGAGATTCGTATGCGAGTTTCATTACATTGCGGGTTACCGAGGTATAAATAATTCAATCGATCTATCAAACCGCGCAATGTAGCCATAATCGCATGCGAGTCTCGTACGTGTGTAATTAAGGCCTAAGGCTTAATTAGTAACGGGATAACATATAGCAATACGGTTGTTTCCAGGGCGACGAACTTGCAGCAGGAGAAATACTACCAGTTCTCAGTGACGGCGCAGACGCGGCTGGGCTGGGGCGGTACGGCGCGCGCGCTCGTGCTCACCACGGTGAACCGAGCCGCGCCCGCGCCGCCCGCTCGCCCCAACGTCGCGCGCTCGCTGCTGCAGCCGCACCACATCACCTTCTCCTGGACGCCCGGCAACGACGGCTACGCGCCGCTGCGGTAAGTCTGCCCTACTCTTCAATCCATACTATTATAAATGAGTCCCGGAGAAGGACATAAGATACTTTTTATCCCAGAAATCATCCCTTACGCGGGTACCTGAAATAAAAGAATATCAATTAAATTTTAACGCGATGAACGAGTTCTACGACAAAGTCGCGGGCAAAAGCTAGTATGTCTATAGATTGGCAACTAATATTCTACAATTCTACACTCATATTCGACAAGCAGCTTCTTGATTGGTCTCAAGATCAGAATAGCATCTGAATCTGAAAAAATATCAGCAATGATGGAAACTTTTATCGAAGTTTTTTTTACAGCTATTACACGGTACAACAGAAAGAAGAGGGCGCGACGTGGCAGACGATCCCCGAGCGCGTCGACCCGTTCGCGACTTCGTACACGGTCGAAGGGTTGAAGCCTTACACGGCTTATCAGTTCCGCATCCGAGCCACCAACGACATCGGGCCCAGTCGATACAGCAATGCCACTGAAACCGTTCGCACTTTGCCTGCAGGTAAATTGTTAAACATTCACTCTTGCCTCGTCCCAAACCAAGCAAAGCTTATATTATGGGTGCAAGGCGACGTTATACATACAGCATACTATTGAATATGGATCGGAGGGGCACAAGTGACACAACGGCAGTCAATTACGAACTGATTTATTCTCTAAAGACAGTGGGCGCAGCCACCGTATGCATGCACCTACAACTACCCTTTTCTACATACCTAACACATACTTATATAGATAAATAGATACTTAAATACATAGAAAACATCCAAGACCCCAGGAACAAAATTTCGTGCTCATCAGCTCATCACACAAACAAATGCCTTAACTGGGTTTCGAATCCAGGAATTCCAGCTTCGTAGGCAGGGTCACTACAACATCAACATACTATCAATACTTATCTTTCGCCACCGGAACTAATGTATGGACTACATTTCTGACAGTCATAGTCGGTTTGGTTTTGTATTATTAATTTGTATACACTAGTTGTTGTTCATTGCACGTGTGTAATGTTTTCCCATATTACTTTGGACCTAAAATCTACTGTCCGCTAACTCACTATAACTAACTAGTTATCCTTAACTATATAACTCACTAGTTATCCTTAACGATGTTCTTCATAGCCCCGAGCAAAGCCGTAGAAAAGCTCCACGTGGTGCCAATAACGCCGAGTAGCGTGCGTGTGCAGTGGACGCCCCTCACCGAGCAGTACTGGAGCGGCGACACGCAGACAGGAGGCTACCGCGTGTATTACCAGCCGCTCACTGACTTCCCCACGCCGCTACACCATACTATGAAACAAGAAGTGCCGGGGATTAAAGTAAGTGCGTTGTTCATATAGGACACGGCTAGACAAAAAACGTAACCACCATTGCAGTTTTCACGAGAGAAGTTTCAGAGTCGCGCGTGACGTGACTTGGCAAGATAGGGCCCGGAGCACAACAATACTATCGCAAACTCTCGGAGTTCGGAGTGGAGAATTTAAAATCATCATCAAACTTAAGAGCCACGCTCTTGTCGGTGGAATAGTATGTATGTATGTAAACACTTTATTGTACACAAAACAGGTTAAAACAATATACATAATATGATATGGAATAGTCACCAGTCTTCCTGGTTCTCTGTCAGTCTTTTGACCTCCTCTGATATGACACGGCATCAATTTTCTCCTTCACTTGGTTGAAGTATGTCAGTCAGGAGAATTTAAAGGAATCTGTCATTTTTTCAGAGCGAAGAAGTGGTGCTAACGGACCTGGCGGTGGACCGCAACTACGAGATTAGCGTGTGCGCGGTGAACTCGCAGGGCGCGGGCCCGGGCGGCACGCCGGCCGTCGTGTGGGTGGGCGAGGCCGTGCCCACCGCGCCGCCGCGCGACGTGCGCGCCGAGCCGCTCTCGCCCACCGAGGTGGCGCTCGCCTGGCAGCCGCCGCTGCTCGCGCAGCAGAACGGAGACCTGCTGGGGTACAAGGTAGGTGTACACCTAGCCCGTGTTCCGAATCACGCCAACAACGCTCACAGCGTTTACAGTGCTGACGGCCGGTCCGAATCAGTAAGCGCGCTCAAGGCCGCGTGAGTGGTGTTTTGATTCGGACCTGGCATGTTGTGTTTACTGTCATGTTCATATATTAAACGTCAACTTGACGTTTGGTTTACGGTGCTGACGCCTCGGAGTGTGAGCACTGTAAACGCCAATATGGCGCCGTCCATGACGTCATCAATGACGTCACGACATCTCATGTAAACGCTATGAGCGTGATTCGGTCCGATCGTAAACGCGTTTATACGTTTTAAGCGTGATTCGGAACACGGCTCTAGACCATGCATGGAGGCTGATGAGACATCTAGACACATTCTACTGGACTGTAAGTGTAAGCAGGTAGAAGTATACAGGAACAAGCACATAGGAAATCCGAACACTGCAAGAAGCAGTAAACTATATCGAGGCACTAATAAGTTTTATAAAGGAACTAGGGTGGTTAGAGTAGCGCTACCCGTTTTTCACGCAAAATAGGCACGTTGGATGTCAACTTGCTGAGAATTCGTTTTACTGGGAATTCTCAGCAAGTCGACATCCACTACTGGGGTAGAAGGTAGGTGTCCGGCTGACACGAGGACGTGGTGTCGTCACAACGAGAACTGCGTTTCCCACCCGATAATACGTCAATGTAGACAGTCACCGGTGACCGCGAACATCACGCTACGATTCCAAGCAACCCCCTAGGGCCCCTAGTATAAACGTGTACAGTCTGATACCAATCCAATAGATACAAATCCTCACACTACTCCACTTGTTACCCAAGCGCGATGTTTCTGGTCACCTAAATGGAATAATGCTGTATCTCTAATTAATATGACATTGGTCAATTCGATCCCATTAGCAAATTGTACGGGATAGTCTCGTACACTCTTGAGCTGATAGTTGATAATACTACTGTTTTCCGCCGAAATAATGATTTATTGATAACGTAATAAAATGATACAATGTGGGCTTAGTGCGAATACACGCGGCAGTCGGACATGTACTGAAGAAATGAAATTAATGCTAAGTACCTAAATAAAAAACGCTGAAGCGTGCAATGTTTACTTTTGTACAGACCGTACAACAATTGTTTAAAAAAAATCCTCTGTCTCCGCCAGATCTTTTACTTGATGACCGAGTCTCCAGAAGAGTCCGAGCCGGGTCGGAAAGCCGAAGAAGAGATAGAGGTCGTGGCTGCAACTGCCACCTCGCATTCACTAGTCTTCCTCGACAAGTTCACACAATATCGCATTCAGGTAATTTCCTCAGTTTTTTGTAAGCACGTGAAGTGACAAGATGATATTTTACATACGAACTTGTCGTTTACTATACTTAGCGGATATTTTTAACAGGTTCTCGCGTTCAACCCGGCCGGCGACGGGCCACGATCGACCTCCATCCTCGTGAGGACCCACCAGGGCTTACCCACAGCTCCCCGCAACATCACGTTTACCGACATAACTATGAACAGTCTCGTCGTCTCTTGGGAGGCGCCGTATCGTCGGAACGGTCTCATACAGTCTTATCTGGTCACATATGAAACCATCGAGCAGGACGAAAGTAAGTGGATTGGTGTTAGTTATTAGGGGCAAAGTCTAAATTTTTAATCTACTTTGCATATAAATAAGGATTATTTGATTGGGAGCCAAACTTTCCGTTTCAAGCTTTCACGTTTCTGAGCAAGGAATATTCATATTTCGTTTCCTACTTTTCGGGCTAACCAATGCTCTTGCTAGTGAACGACGCCTTATGGACCCCGGCCGAATGCCGATATCTTCACGGGAGACCGTGCAGATGTTCTCCATGAACTATTTTTTTTAAGTTTACCTTTACATCGTTTTAATAGGCTCCAAAACCGGTTTTCGCATTCCGGACAATCCGGACCGAGGCATTTTCATATTTCAAATACTATCATTTGGGCTAACTAGTGCTCCTGTTACCTGACAAGGTTTTATGAACACCAAAACGGCGTGTTTTTGTTAAAGAAATCAACCTCAACTCTTGCTATTGTACGGGTTCGTACGTCCGTACTGTAAAGGTGTCAAATATGTATGTTGTATGCTACATTCGATTAGTTGTAAATAGCTCGCGGCTCATTCGGCCATCAACAGGTCCACCGGGACGTTCGAATACCGACGCACCGCTTACCGCCACCTCGAAGTTCGAAGGGGAAGTAACGGCGGCGCCGGTTTCAGGGTTCAGCAAGCAGGTGAAGCAGAAGGTGACGGAGCGGCGGCTGGCCGTGGGCGCCCTAGAAGAGGAGGTGGAGTACCGGTTCAGCGTTCGCGCCGTGACCCTAGGCGCGGGGCCGGCGGGCGAGGCGCGCGTGCGCACGGGCCCGCAGCCCGGCTCGCCCGCCACGCCGCGCGCGCTGCAGCTCGCGCCGCTGCCAGCAGCCTTACATCTGGCCTGGACCAACGCCGCCTCGGGCCGTGGGCCGCTGCTCGGATACTACATCGAGGCGAGGAAGAAAGGTAACACTCCGCGTCCGTTCCTATTAGCTAATAGGGTAAGCTGTAGTAACGATGGTCCGGTCCGCCTCCAATCATTGGCATCTTGAATGATGTATTTTTTTTTTCTTACGTTCAAACTGTCAAGTTTGAAAACTATCTACTACATTGAGTGTAGTAAACAAAGAAATGCCCCGCTGCCACCGCCCTTCGAAGTTGTGGTGGAGTCCAAGCGCGATACAGTACCTCTAGTATAAGTTTTTTCGAAACACAAACGAACACGTTTGCGTTTAGTAAGGCAACGCGAACAGCGCCCCTGGTGGCCTTAGGTAGTAACTATTTTTTGCCTTAAGGCTAAACGCAAAAGTGTTTGTATTTTGTTTCGAAAAAACTTATACTAGAGGTAATATGGCTTCCTACGGCTAGTGTCGCGATACTTGCCCAGTCGTGGAACTTGTGTTTGTATCGCTACAAAAAGTGTGTGATAATGGCTCTAACAGTACGAAGATCAAACTTAATTAAGTTACATTGATGTAATATTTTAAAATACATTTTCCTTATTTAATTTACGAAGATTAAATTTTTGGTGCAGCCAAGGAAACGTGGCAGGCCTGTAAGTTTCTAGAGTATCTTCGCACATTAGATTGTATTGTATAAAGTTGCACATAGCCTGTAAAATGTACATAGCCTCCCACTTTTTTTTCTCGTAGATAAACACGGGAAACTAAATGATGTAGTTAAATATAAATTTCAGATGACACGAGATGGGAAACAATAACGAGAACTAGTAATGGCCAGTTGGAGGAATTCACGATTTCATACCAAAGCTTACTACCCTCCACTGCTTACAATTTCCGAGTGATAGCGTACAATATGTACGGTATCAGCAACCCTGCGTACAACGAGAAAGTGATCGTGACGCCGTCGAAGCTTTACCTGGAGTACGGGTACCTGCAGTACCGACCGTTCTACCGGCGCACGTGGTTCGTGGTCGCTTTGGCAGCTGCTTCCGTTGTCATCATCATTATGGTCATAGCGATACTCTGCGTGAAGAGCAAGAGCTACAAATATAAAAGTAAGGACATCATTAATAATTTTCCAATTTACTGATAAGCTGAACGCTGTAAAGTCTACGTTACTCAACAGTCAGTCAACTTATAAAGGCGCATACACATAGAACGTCCATATTTACAGGATCCGTTTTAACGGATAGCGCTTCTACTTACTGGATCCGGAATACTTTTTTGTGTTTGGACTCGATCATACAACTACGTACGCCGTCAAATAACGGACCTGTAAAACGGGTCGCTGTGTACGCGCTAAGATATTCAATAACAAAAAAAAATCGACCAACTAGGATCATAGTACACAGTAGTACTCGTAGTAGGAGGTACCAGGGCCTAGTAAATTACATAGAATAAAGAAATAAAGGTTGAGTGAACTGGTGTGTGATTTAATCCATCCAGCGCCGGTATGGGTGTAAGATTATACAGATATTGTGCGTGTCTTCCACGACGACGCGCCCCTCCACATCGATCGCATATTAATTTACGCGCAATTGTGCCTATTTGGGCTGTGGAGGGGCGCGCCTACGTGTATGACACGCACTATATGCAAGCAGAGCAGAGAATCAAGTGTGTGATTGTTTCCCGTTCCCAGAAGAAGCGCAGAAGACCTTGGAAGAGTCGCTGGCGGGCGAGACGGACGAGCGCGGATCGCTGGCGCTGGACTTGTACCGCTCGCGCGCTAACTCTGCCACGAGCGCAGGCGTGGGCGGGGGCGCGGGCGGCACTCTGCGCCGCGGCAAGGCGCCGCAGCTCGGCAAGTCCCCCCCGCGCCCCTCGCCCGCCTCCGTCGCCTACCACTCCGACGAGGAAAGCTTGCGCGCCTACGACGAGAACCCCGACGACTCCTCCCTCACCGAGAAACCCTCCGAAATGAGCTCCTCCGACTCCCAGGTGATCACCATTAAGATAAGCGTCGTTTGAATACCCCACACGTGTGACTAAACGCTTTATTTTTGCATTTTCGCATTGGGAATCGTGATGGTAAATATGACCGAATGACTATCGCTAATTTTTCGTCACGCTTTTATACAGAGCACTGTTAATAGTAGGCCGCAATCGCAGTGTACTGTGCTATGAGTACATCGTTGTTAGATTCACCAGTTTTTTATTCCTCTTAAATGTATGTACATTTCGAAGCGTCTCCTTCGTTTTCGCTATTTAGATCTTGGTATGCGATGTGTTTGATTTCCCATCTTGGTAAATGACATGTTAATGAATGTTTATATTATATATTTTTTATAAAAAAAACTTATTAAAAATTCGCACCTCATAATCTTAAATGATAACTAGAATTGGCTTTTAATTAATATTAAAAGTTATTAGAATTACGCAGCTGAACTTAAAAGTCTAGTACTAATATGCTAATTGTATTTTTCTCTCGACACAGAATTCGGAGAGCGATAACGAAAGCGTTAGATCGGAGCCGCACTCGTTCGTGAATCATTACGCGAACGTGAACGACACGCTGCGACAGTCGTGGAAGCGGCAGAGGCCCGTGCGCAACTACTCCAGCTACACCGACTCGGAGCCCGAGGGCAGCGCCGTGGTGAGTCTCAACGGCGGTCAGATCGTCATGAACAATATGGCGCGCTCGAGAGCGCCGCTGCCCGGTTTCTCCTCCTTCGTATGACAGCGCGCCGCGCCGCGCGCGCACTCGGAGCTCGCGCCTGTGCCTACGGCCGCCGTGCATATGTGAATTTAAATGCTTAGGCGGCAACGGTAGCGATGCGCTATACGGGTGAGCGAGATCGGTACCTCCAGTATAAGTTTTTTCGAAACAAAACACAAACGAACGCGGTTGCATTAGTCTCATTTTGTAAGGCGACGCGAGCTGCGCCTCTGGTGGCCTTAGGTGGTAACTATTTTTTGCCATATAAATTAAGACTAAACGCAAACATGTTTGTGTTTTGTTTCGAAAAAACTTATACTAGAGGTACGGATCGCAACATCCAGCTCCCACTTACGGTGAACCACTGCCGCCACCGCTTTAAACGCGTTCTATTGTAACTTTCACTGCCCATTCCCAATAATCTATTTTTATTTTATGTTAAGTTAATTCCCAATGTACATATCAATAAAATTTACAAACTGTAGCTGTTAGTATAGATAATAAATTTGTTATCAACAGATCTAGTGAATAGACTCCACCGATAGTTGCTATCTTTCCAGCGCCTTGTCTATTGTGCCTATTCGTCAGACGAAAGAGCCAAATCGGAAGAATGTGAAGTATTAAATGAAAGTGTTGATACTTGTCTCAAGTCTTGTTGAGAGAAATGTGTGAATGGAAGTGATAAATAATAACTTCCGTTTTTACTCAATAGTTATTTTGTCACTAGATCTGTATATATGAGGTGAAGATTGACGTATGTGATCTAACGTCTGATGATATTATGATTAAATAATTGGGATATTAGAACGACCAATGTTATATTATAATAGCAAAATTTAGAGATCTCGATATATCAAACTATTTTAAATAATTATGATGTTAATGACCTAATTATTATATGTGACGTAAATAACGTCATGACTAGAGTGTCACACACACACAGCTTCAAACTATTGTCTGTCGACACACACAACCGTCGGGGTCCGTGGGACTTGTAACTGTAAAAGCTTTAAATGATGTTCATAAATTAATTCGGTTCAAGTCCTTTAAATTACCGAATTTTTAGATGTTGTAAGATTTGTTGTCTGCAAGACCTTTTCAGTATTAAGGTCTGACCGAGAACACCTTTTTTGTCTCGGCCGAGACCGAGACCGAGAATAAATTAAATTCTCGGCCGAGACCGAGAATTTAAAAAGAGAGATCTCGGTCGGACCTTACAGTATATATACTTCGCATTTATAATGTTTCCTATAGAGAAATCTAGTACTAATATTACATCCCATCATTTTTTGTACCTAATTCGCCTACCGGTTATCTGCGTGGACAGACTACCTGCATAATTTATATACTTAGCCATAGAAAATTTAAATTGCACTTATAGTTAAATATAAGCTATAAGCTACAATACTTACACACAACTTTATGACTGAGCTAAAGTCACTTCTTGGATATAATAAATGTACTTACTAGAAAAACAAAATAATTATTAGTTAATATTAAAATAGATCAGATAATTCTACAATAAAAGACCGATTACAATTACAATGTTTGTATAATAATCCATAATTTATGACGTACGTATTCATACGTATTTTTATTTTTGTTATATTGACTTATTGCTGTTAATATCATAGATGATTATAATGATAATCTGTTTTTTAAATTGATGATAGCCAAACCTAAAACACTTATTATTGTATTCATATATCTATACGACATGCGTATTTGTAATTTTGCTAGTTTTGGTACTTTGAAACATACTGATCCGTAACTTAAAGCCTGGGTGTTCAGTAAACAGTATTTGTTGCATTAGTGGGGTGATTTATGTTTAAGGTTTAGATGTTGATCCATAATTTAGATTAATTTCTTTACATTTTTACGTGGAGCAAAGAAATCGACTGATAATGTTAAATGTATAACTGCAATTTATGTAAATAATTAAGAGTAAGCATACAACTAAGGCAGCATGCATTTAAATTAAGAACAAGCTTGATAACTAGGCACTACTTTATTAAAATACTGTGATCTATTGTAACATAATTTTCAGTGTAAAACTTTTAACTATTATTACTATATAGATTGTAAATTAAAGTTAAAGTTGTTCATTACCTACAATAGGAAAACAGTGTGAAACTCACTTTAATACACATTGCATCATTGTTAGTGATACATATAACTGAAGTTAGGATGCACTTGTACCAATATTACTTTTTACAACTTTTTACTTATTTACATTTTGATAATAGGATTTAATTTTCTATTTTTAACAGCTTTATATTCGATCGTGAATGATTATGTTTATGAAATATTATAGAAGAAGTTTTACGAAATGCAAATTCCGCTACTATTGGAGGAATAGCACTTAAGTTTAAACAACTGCTTAATCTTTTATACATAGTTATTATTGCCATAAAAATGTCAGGTGCCATTATTTGGGCGAAAACCTAAATGTAACTTTCAATATTGGATGTTTACTTTGTGACAATACAGAATTATAGCATAAAACTCTTGTGTTTCAATTCAACCTTTTAACACTACAATATTTACCAGGCACGGGTGGGGATTAGCCCCGGCCACCTGCCTGACCAAAAATATCCGCTTAAGTATCCACTGTTCCTGAATTACCTACCTTTCTTTAGTCAAAACTCAAATCGATTGAGAACTATTCTCTCAGAGCACTGAATCATGAGAGGAGTCTGACCATAGGAGGTTAAGGTAAAATTATGTACACATCCAGGACCACCAAGTTGAATTCCTAAAATGTTGGGTTCGCAACAAGTTGAATTTGCAGCATGTTGATGAATTTGCATGAAGTTGAATTCCCTAAAAGTCGAATTACACTAAGGCCTAGGGCGGCCAATCGCGACAAAAGTTCTAGCAGAGTGCCGAGAAAGAGGGTGGCTGGTACGTTCTACATAGCCTGGGGCCTAGGGCAGCCAAGACTGCAAATCCACTACTGAATATCACACTTCAGTACATTCATACTTTAGTGAGTTTAAATGTTTTTCTTGCTTACTATGTTTCCAATACAGTCACTTACAATATGTTCACCATCAGACAACACTTGTGACCACACAACCCATGAAAGTTTCTTCAAAGTAGTTTTTGTAGACAACTTGTTCAAATAATAAAAAAACTAAGCTATATACCATTTTAGAATGTATGAATGACATTAGGTGATAGACTTGTGAATCACTTGTGAATAATATTAGCACTGGAATGTGAGCAAGATGGCTCAGGATTGGTGACAATTTTAGAATATATTCTATATTGGTGCGGCCTATGTATTGGATAGTTTTGTGAAACAGGGTAAGTAAATTAAATACAAGAAGAAATGTTTGAGTGCAAGGTTAAGTATATTGACTCCAATTATTAAAACAATTTGTCACATTTCCCCAACCAATCTTTGGGAGCATATTTTGCAGTATTTTGCCACTGTTTTAAAACATTATAAGCAGCAGCATCCACAATAGAGAACTCATCATTATAAATCCATTTTTTGTTTTGAGAGAATAATTTCTTAGTCAATGCTTCCTTGCTCTTTTCAGTTGCTCTTTCCAATAAGTGACAGATATCTAGGAGATTGTCAATGTCATGGTCTTCGGAATCATAAGGTATAATAGATGGATATGCCAATGAGACATATCTTAAAATATTCACATTACCAACAATGGGCAAATCCAAAGATGATATCTTCAATTCAGGATCAGCTGAAACTAAGTAATAGAAGTTTTAATTACTTCATCCCACAACACAACAAATGCAATATATTCATAGTATCGAGGAAACATGCAATTACAGGTAACCCGTCGTCTACCAGTCCCTGGGATCCCAGGGCAGATAACAAAAGAATGGCATCGTTTTTTTTTTCGCCGGGAGAGGACAGCCATATGAAATATACAGTAATTGCTATATTTCAGGAGTAGGAGATGAACTACTAAATATTTGGCTAATAAATTCCAGGCTCTGAAAATCTCAATTTCTCAACCTACCACTTTTGAAGATCAGCCTGATGTTAACATTAGATACATTTCCATTCTTTGGGAAGCTTTTCACAAAAGCCTGTATTTTTGGCACCTTTTCACTTGGCACAGAAGAATGTATATGCCACGATACATTGACTGGATGCACAGATTCCTTCATTATCTTTTTCAAAAACCATGGTAAGCACTCAGGGCTATATACCAACACTACTTCCCCTGGTATTTCATACTGGAAAAATAAATAAACAGAAATTTAACAGCTGAAATAAAATATATTAGGTTTATAATGAAAAATGTTAAAGCCATTCCTCCTCTTCTGCATGTTTTTTGGGATTTAATTCTTGGGAAATAAATCTTAGGCAAAAACAATCATTGTGAAAAATAATACCAATCTTTAGTAAACTGTTGTTTATACTTACAAGTGCAGTCTTTTTATTGCCGGACTTGCTATCTTTAGTGGGAGTCACACTACAAAATGAACTTATTGTTTTAATTCTATCATATAGGATATCCAGCTTCTTTAAGAGTTGATCTTGTCTTATTTCCAAGTCTGCCATCTCCCTGTTTGGAGTCTGTAACATAAGTATATTATATTCAGAGATGGTTCTGTGCAGACAGCTAAAGACACTTACACTAGGTTTGAAGGTAATCTAAATACAAGATGTTTTTTCTTTCATCACCTGCAATATTATTATTATTAGTCAATAATAACTGATGCTACTATCATGTGAATTATTTGACAGGGCTGTAGTGTTATACATATATTATTAGACGTGACTGTACTATTCCTAATTCACGAAACAATAAACATACAGTTGTTAAGACTTATATTAATCCTTATGAGCAACCCATTTGTATTGATCACAAACACATCACAAATGTTAGTAATACAAAAATAGTACTAATAAAATAAACCTGTAAGAACTTCATAACCTGGTTTCTAACATTGATATTAATTTCTTCTTCGTTCGATGCCGCCGTCGTTTCGAAATTGTAAAGATTTTTCATATGATACATGCACTTTGATATTAGAATATCACCATCATGAGTAATAATCTTTTTCATAGAATACATTGTATTACAAGCACCTAAGATATTTTTCTGATTGAAAATGTGTTATTCTTAATTAATTAATTGATGAGAATCTATGGGACAAGACACGGTGATAAAAAAATATTCTTCAATCCTCTACTAACCAACCTCAAAATCAATTCATGGGCCACAAAATGATCTGTCACTTGCTGTCATTCTGTTCCGTCAGACACGTCGGCGGTCCGCATTGTACATAGGGTACCTGAAAAGCACGGATCTAAAGCGGGTATTACACTGTCCTGAATTCAGAATCCTGACTAGTGGAGGGGAGTTCAAGCATCTCGCTCTAACCTATAGGTCCGAACCCTTCTAAGTGTCCTGAATTCAGGCCAGTGTAATCTCGCTCTAAGAGGGAGAGGCTTCAACTCCCCTCCCCTCCGATTCCGTTCTGAATTCCGTGCGTGTGCGGCCGGCATAATACCCGCTTTAAGCCAGCCACCCACGATCAATTCTACATTCTACTGTCAACTTGTCAAGTTTGCTTGACGCTTGAAGTGGCGTCAAGTAAAATTGATCGTGTGTGCATATCAGTACGCTTACTATGCTTGATGCCAAGGGCCTGACACGCTTTGTAAGAGAAAGATAGCCTTATTGCGATTCCTATGAGAGGAAGTAGAAAAAAGTGCGATGTTTTGTCCTTATCACCGACCGGACATTTTTTCATGGTCGGGTAAAAGTAATCTGTCATTAGTGTCAAGAAGATTGCAAAACAAAGTGGCAATATGTTGCAGTGCAATTTATAAGTGGAAAATTAATGATGAATTTGGTTTAAATGAATAATAATTTACCAATCATCAGATCCGTAGTGTTTGGTTGTTCAGTGCAAACATGGTGGGGTGTTCAGTGTTTGGCTGTAAAAGCAATTTCGACCGAAAAAAGGCGGATGTTACATTCCATGCGTAAGTACATTTTCTTTGAATTTTGGACCCGTGTTTATTTCTAAAATCTCACCGGAACCAAATTACTGAGCTAAATCATTAGTTATATCATGAGACAATAGATGAAATAGGAAAAATATGTGAATTAATTAAAAAATAACCTCCAAACATTTGACATACAAACCGGTCAAATCGCGTAGTAGAAATCTACCATAGAAGCCAGCTTAGCATTGATGTCCCACCATTCAGTCGGTTTATAATTCGATTTCGGGATACCAACAAATAATAAAAAAAACCCCTAAAGATTACCCCACGTTTCGGGAATTTCAAGTAATTTGATTTTTTCAGTTTTTCAACAGAGGATGAATCCCGAAAAAATGGATTTCAGGACTGAGGGAACAGGAAATTAAATTGGGTAAAATAATCTATAACTGCTTATTACATATTTGTTTATTTATTGAAAAATAAAGTTATAAATGTAATATATTATTGTAAATAAATTACCTGTTCTAAATTGAAGTTTATTCTTTTATTCCAACAACTACATAATTTATCTGTGAAAGACAAAAAGGGGCATGGAAATAGTAAGCACTATCTGGTTACATTACTTACTACTTTCATCGTCTAGAGACTTAAACATTTAGCATGGTTCTTTGGGTGACGTGATGACCAGCAAGTCAAGCGGCGAGCAGGAAGGCCAGCGACCAGCGGCGAGCGGCGAGAACAAAATGTATAGATTTGGATCAGTGAAATCGCCGTTTGATGCAACGGTGATAACCGGTGACTATGTATTTATAGGTAAGATTATCCCAAAAAAAGTGGCCGGTCGAGATCACTTATTTTACGATATCGCCTACGATGTTGTGTAAATTTAGTTAGTGAGTCAAAATGGCGACTTAGTCACTATGGAATTTGATCACTTGTAACTAAGTACTATCCGACTAAATTTTTGGGGTAATTTTTTGCAACCATGGTATCCCCATATTTTGACGTCATAATATGAGAAAGACATAGCCCCGGTCGCTTCTTGGCGCATCTATAACTACAGAGTATATACTATATCTATGGCTTGATGCCGGCCGCTGACGTACGGAATTCAGAACGGAATCGGAGGGGAGGGGAGTTGAAGCCTCTCCCTCTTAGAGCGAGAGGCGTCAACTCCCCTCCCCTCCGATTCCGTTCTGAATACGGTATTTGACACATATTAAAATTTATAACACAGTGTCACTTTTTGGATAGTTAGCCATCAAAATATCACAATAAATCGTAAATTATAAAATTTTACCAAAATCATAAAAAGATATGAATCATCAAAAACTCAGAAAATTATGTATTTTTTTTACCGTCCAACATTCAAATAAAAGGTATCAATAGAATGCTTATGTAAAAATAAAAAATAAATTGTATGGCAACTATGTACCTAAACGCATTATTTTACGACTAAAACAGCAAAATACTATTTTTCTCATACAACGGTTGGTCGAATGCAGTGCAAGTGACGTCATTTGCCAGGGCCAATTTGTAGGAGCCTTTTTGAGACCCGCTAGCGTCGAGCTAGGTTTGTCCCTAATATTAGCCCTTTATTGTGCTCTAAATGTTGTTGGTCCCATATAGACATTTGATGGTCTCTAAAAACTGGTTCGATTGGCATTATAAAAAAAATTAGTCAAATAGCGTATTCCGTACGTCAGCGGCCGGCCTGACAAGTAGAATTGTCAAGCATACTGATACACACACGATCAATTTTACTTCCGCCGCTTCAAACGTCAAGCAAACTTAACAGGTAGAATTGATCGTGGGTGGCTGGCTTTAGGTATAGACGCTTAAGTACTTTTTGGTTTTCTGTATATTGAACTACTAAAAAGAAAACATAAAAGCTTTGCATAAAAAAAGTAGAATAAAAAGTGATAAAGACAAAGAAAATAAGCGGGACGATTATTTCAGTAGCTTAAACAGTAATTTAAAAACAATATCTCGCCTTCCTGTGAACATATCTTCTTTTTATTTTAATCCATAATGGAAAACATATTTATACGAAGAGTAAATAATTTATATTATTTAAGAATTGATTTTGTGTAATTAACTGTTCCCTATTCCTCTTTTGATTTTAGTTAATTGAAATGTACAACATTTGACTTAACATTCTGTCGAAAGAAAATGGCTGCTGGTTGTCTTCACTTCAGTGATAGCTTGAGATATAATTAGTGACTTATGCCGTAAAATAGTCAATTTTGGTTTTATTTTCAATTGCATACGACCTAGTTCATGTTGTAATATTAATTCCATATTATCGGCAAAGAAATCGCGTTTTGAAAATTCAATATTTCTCTAATTATGAAAACGACATGGCGGACTTATAATCGACCAATGAGAAGCCAGCATTAAGCGTTTCAGAATTGCATGTACTCGCATTTCGCGTCATTAGTTTTTGGTGCATTCTTTCCGTATAGAAAATCGAAATCGCTTCTTATATCAGTGAATTGATTTGCTTTTTACTTTATTGTGAAGATACTATTTGAAGTTGTGGGTTGAAAGCGTTGTGACTTATAAATTACGTGAAGCTTTACAAACGGCTGGAATCATGAGTGCGATGGATTTAGGATGAACTGAAATATTTTATCATCTTGTTTTTGTAAACAAGACTATGTTTTTACTATACACGTGCGAAACAGTACATAATTGACAGTTAGTGGTAATGATGTCGGGAAGAGGTGCTAAAAAACGCGGGAGACCCCCAAAATCCGGAAATTTTGAGAAAAATAGGAAGTTTCAGTATCATTTATTAAAAAAACCGAAATATTTGCAAGCCCAGAATGTGGGATCTGGATCTCTTGCCAGCACTCCAACTGCATCGAGAGCATCCTCTCCACAAGGCAGTGATATAAGTAGACGCAGCACACGAAAACAAAGAGGAGGTAAGACTCACAAGTCCAAACGAGGAGGCTTGTCCAGTGCATATTCCCGCAGAGGATACAATCCTCAGGCGGCGGATTACCATGAATCTGAATATCATTACGGTTCCGATTTCGGAGACGAGTACAGTGACCGATCCGAGGCCGAGGAAGATCGCGGCAGCGACAGCTCCGAGGCGTCGGTTGCCGATGGCAACGCTAGCGATAGTGACTTCTCGGTAAGCAGCTACAGCACCACGGGAGGAACTCCTCGGAAAGCCGCCACCAACGTTCTGCGGCCGCCAAGTCCGGATCCACTGTGGCTGCAGCAAGAAAGACAAATTCCTCCACTTGAACTCCCTCAATCATCTGATGATTTAATCATCCCTCAAAACCTGGTTTTGCAAGTTGTTGGTATATACGAAGTTCTCCGACACTTCAGACATCTTGTAAGATTGTCTCCATTTCGAGTGGAAGACCTTTGTGCAGCTGTGAGCTGTGAAGATCAAAGCAATCTACTTATAGAAATTCACATTATGTTGTTAAAGGCCTTACTCAGAGAAGAGGATGCTCAGCAAACACATTTCGGACCTCTGGACCACAAGGACAGTGTCAATATTACCTTGTTTCTTCTCGATGTCATGACCTGGCCAGAAGTACTGAGGGTTTATATTGAAAGTGATAAAAGTTTTGATAAGAATGTGGTCAAAATTGTCAATTCCTGTGAATATCCATTTACTAATGTGGAGGATCGTCTGGCGGTTCTACAGTTCCTGTGTAATCAATTTTTAATAATAAACCCAGTGCGAGACGATTTACTCAGTGAAGGTAAGTTTCATATTAGTGTGAAAATAGATAATCAGTATAGGGACTTATCTTCTAAATTATTCATAATGTCATAATTGTTGTACAAATTAATCCATTATCGTACTTTCCACAAAGGCACAAATACTATTTTGTTCCCTTTTGTTCATTTAAAAATGCAGGTTTCTGTTAACCCTTTTTCAGAAAGAGGTGTTATATCAACCACATAACACCTGACAAACATGTATACAAACTTGTAGGATTACAGTTATGAATGGAACAATACTACCTATGTTACCTATATTGAGCTAGGCAGGGGTGAGCTGTTTTCAGAGTTTGTATAACATGGACATACCTTTTTATTAAATGGTAGATGTGGTGTAATTTAATAACTTATGAATTTATTTTATTTAGGCAGCCTTCCTGCTACTACTGCTACTGCTACTACTATATGTTGTCATATCTTACGTCACCTTCAAAACAAATTAATTTTATAGCAAGCATTTTTTGCAAACCTCTTTATATGTAGTTTTGTGTTCCTGGAGGTGAGCAAGGTTGCCAGAGCTCCCAAGGATGCACTGTGTTGAGAGCGAGTGACCTTTAGCGCAGAATAAGTAATAGTACTACGTACAGAAGTTGCACTGTTAACAAATCGCCGACTTACAACCCCAAATTATGATAGGTAAATAACAAATGTTGACCACACCAAGCGAATGACGATACGACGCGACCGTCCGGTAGCAATTCGCGGCCGCCATTGAATGAGTACCACCTGAGGATGTACTTGCATGCATTGTATGCTGTAACTTTATTGCTTTCTGCAGTATGCAATAAAGTTTTATTTTCTTTTAATATTATTTTTTAAAGTGTATCTATATTAATATCTACACTTGATATTATTGACGTAAAAATGGCTCACCCCTGTGAGCTCTGTGTATGATTTTTAGAACCATTTGGACTGTAGGCAGAAGATTTTTTGTAGATAAATATTGAACAATTAAACATATGTTGTCATATTGCTACTAAATCATTGTATTGTTTGATTGCAGTGCCTATACATTATGATGACCACTGCAGAGTTTGCCACCGATTAGGTGATCTGTTGTGTTGTGAAACTTGCCCAGCTGTGTATCACTTGGAATGTGTTGACCCTCCTTTAGTTGATGTACCTTCGGAAGACTGGCAATGTGCTCTCTGTAGACAACACAAGACAATAGGAGTCACCGACTGCTTACCCGATGCTGAAAAACAAGGCTTGCTGTGTCGACATGAACACTTGGGCTTTGATAGGCATGGTCGAAAATATTGGTTTATTGCGCGTCGCATACTTGTGTAAGTAACAACCCAATTACATGTTTTGCATGACAATTATGACAATTTCAATACATGATCATTTTGCTCTAATTTTAGTGAGGCTGAAAATGGTGAGGTCTGGTACTATTCTTCTGCGCAACAACTACGAGAATTAATGGATGTACTAGATGCTGATGAAATGGAGGCTCCCTTGGTGCGTGAACTCTTGGAAATGGAACAAGAAATTGTCAGACAAATGACTATTACTGAAAAGTTGACAAATCAAGCAAAAGGCAATCGCAAGTCATATTTGGAAGTTGAAAATGCAAATATTATTAAGCAGAAACAAAAAAGACAAGAACAGAGACAGCAAGAACAAAATATGGGTCTCAGAATTGAGGATGATAATGTACCTGAGACATCTCTAGTACCTGATGGGGATGTTGAGAATGAAGTGACAGTGACTACTGAAGATCCTGTATTAGATTATGAGGACAGTGAAATGAAAGATGATGACGATTGTAAGAAGAATAAAATGAATGCAGCTAGTAAATTAAAAACACCTGGCCAGAAGAAAACTGAAGAGAGTATGTCCACGTCCTTATCAAAACAAATTATAATTGAAATTAAATTTGTTCAATGAACTGATCTAACAAATGTTATTTTTTTCAGTTACAGAACGTCTCACAAGATTAAAATCAAATCAAATTTCAAACGGGACCTATTTGTTTAAATTAGGAAATGAAAACCAATTTAAGAATTATGTAAACCAATACACTACAAATCCATTAGCATTGAACAAGCCCCAGAGAAATGAAGAAAGAGACAAAAAACGTTACATGTCTCACAAGTTTTCCTTGTCATGTGGACAGGATTTTAAATGGATTGGACTATTGAATGGTATTGCTTATTTCATTTTTTTTTATATTGCACAAATATATCCTATTGATCATAAAATAGTCAACTTTGTTTTTTTAATTTTCAGCTACTAAACCTATGCTAGTGGCTACGCTCAGACAGACACTGTTACAATTAGAATCTAATATTGTGGTGCAGTTTATGCATCCCAATTGGACTTTACTGAGGAAGCCATGGGTGCAAGCAGTCCAACTATGTCAAGCACCAAGAGATTTTGCTAGAGCTTTATGTGTATTGCAGGTAATTTTAAGTTATTGCATTCATAAATAAATAACTGTTATAATTCTGCTACTTGTTATCAGTCATGCCATCGTTTGATGAGAGGTAGCGCAAAATGCTCCTTGCAGAAGAAGACAGCCATAATAACATTATTTACTATGCAGGTATGTTACTACATGTGTTCCTGGAGGTGAGCATGGTTACCAGACCTCCTGAGGATGCACTGTGTTGAGAACGAGGGACCTAAATTTGTCCTTTCTGCTGTCAACACAGTGAATCCTCAAATTTTATAAAGGATCGGCAACATGCACGTAACTGCTTTGGACTTGCGGGCGGCTATGGACTCCGGTGTCCACTTATCGTCACCGTCAGGTGAACCGTACGTTTGTTTGCCACCGTTTTTTGTATAAATTGATTGTTGACACTGTTGATTTTCAGGCGTGCATCAAAAGTGCGGTCTGGGCTCCAGCATGGCATGAACAATTAGGTCATGTCAGGCTTATTCGAACAACTGCTATTGAACGTGAAGAACGAAAGAAACTTGATAAAAGAGAGAAAAAAGAGAGAGATGAAGAAGAGGAGAGGAACAGAACAGCATATAATTTTGTTAAATATTCCTTAGGTCTTCGTCACCAGGTATTAAATTGCACATAATTTGTATGATCTTATAGACTAGAATTGCATGCAGAGCTTAAATGTCTGGTCATGTTTCAGGCATGGAAACAAAAAGGAGAAGAGTACAGAATTCATGGGCAATGGGGTTGGCTGTGGAACTCTTCCACTAGAAAATTCAAAAAGCATAATACTAATCTAAAGCCAGGTCTAGTTCAAGGTCCAGCAAAAATCGCTGTTAGAGTAAGGGAAGGAAGCATTATTAAAGTGTTGGCTGTTGAACCGAAAACATATGAGTACCTCATGTCAAATGAGACTGCTGATAATGATGTACTGGAGAAATGTAAGTAATCAGACTTGATAACAAATTCGGTTGTGTTTATATTCAACTAGCTTTTGCCAGCGACTTCGTCCGCGTAAAAGGAAGGATTTTCGGGATAAAAAATATCCTATATGTTAATCCAGGCTATAATCTCGTTGTATACCAAGTTTCATCATAATCCGTTCAGCCGTTTAGGCGTGATTGAGTCACAAACATCCTAACTTTCACATTTATAATATTAGTAGGATTATTGAAAGTGAATTTCTTATTTTTAGTGCCTCCTTCGATGCGAAAATTGAAGATAGAAAAGAATGATGATGAAGACTTTGAGGAAATTGATGTTGAAAAAGCTTTAAGTTCATCAACAAGAAGATATTATCCCAGGATAGGAAGAAAATCGAAACTTGACGATTTTCTGGCAAGACGTACATACTTGAAATTTATGGAAGAAAAAAAGTTCACTAATTTATTGGCTAATGTAAAGAAAGAAGAAACAGATATTAAAAACGAGGAAGATAAAAACATTGATGTTGAAAATGATGAACCTGAGCAAGATGATGCATCTCTCTGTGCATCTGCTAATGAAGTAAAAAACAACACTGTTAATCACACAGTTGCTAAAAATATTGACAGTTTGCGAGACCAGTATGTGAAGTTGACCCAAGTGACTAAGCACTATAAATGCTACTCATTGGGATGTAACAAAATCGACGCTTCAAATTTATTTCAAGGTTCAGGAGTGAAAATTAATTGTTACTCTCCCTTATGTATCAAGAAAGAAAGAATATTAAATGAGTTGCTCTACCTTATAAAGGGTAGCAAAATTGTTAATTCTACTAGCACACTCATCAATTCAAACGACAATAACAAGATGTCTATCCTTGAGCAATATCTACTGGGCAAGAGTTCAATTAATGCTGTGAGCACAAACGAAAATATTCTATCAGATCTGCTATCAGCTGTTGCCTGCGCACAGGAATGTGACAACAAAAGCACCGATTGCTTTGTTAAACGAAAATTCAGTGAAGACTGTGACGTAAGTGTTAAGACTGAAAAATCCGATGATGGTAATGCTTGTCTTCTCAAAACCGAGAGCACGCTTGAAGAGTCGGCTGTGCCTGCTGTGGGGAATGAAATGGATATTGATATTACATGCAACAATAATGATGAGAATGATGTAGAAATAGGGCCTTTAAAAGAATTAACGGATAGTGATCCTCAGCCAGATGACACTCGTGACGCGGAATCTGATCAATCCCGTCCACCGATACCGAAACTACGAATCACTAGAGGTAGATCTGCAAAGCCCACCCCGAGTAAAGGGAATAATAATAATAACAACGGGAATGATTACAAGTGCTCTGTAACGCCGGCAAAGGATAGCGCGCCAAAATACCGCGCAACGGTTAATAGAAGGTTTGGCCAAACTAGGCCTATAAAAAGGGAAGACAAACAAATAAAGGAAGAAAAAACAGAAGGTGGATTTGTCAGAGTTTACTCTACTGAAAATCCTTGTAGCAAAGTGTATTTAAAAAGAGTGCAGACATCTGCAGTTGAAAAGAAAAAGAAACGAACACCTGTTAAGTATCCGTTGTGTTCTACATTTCACACTAAAAGCAAAGCCAAGACTATTATGGTGTTGCCACATCATGAACTAAGAAAACTATGTAGACAAGCCGGACTTAGTACTGTATCTGGATTCAGCCATAATGCGAAACCTAATCAAGCCGTTTGGCCTTACCCGTGCGCTAGACCGCTGTTTAAAACTTGTTGGCTGTATCGCACAGTTAACCTGCAATGGCTAGCCAGTGCAGCCCTACAACTTCGGGTCATGTGGGCCTGTCTAAGATGGGACGATATGGCCGCCAAAGCGGCCACTGCAGACGGCAAGCACCAGTTAACCACTGATACTGAAATAGTGTCTCTCGAGCTGTTGAAACATCGACACATCGGACAATTCTCGGAACGCACGCAGTATCTCAGACGCCGCGTCGTTATTCCATTGGAGCTGCCAAAAACTGTTCGGGAAGTGACATCTATTCGCAGCGGATTAAGAAAGCGAAAGCGGGCCGAATCCCCTCAAAACACCGAACCCCAGGTAAAGTAACCCTCGCATTTATGCAATAGCAGTGTCTATAACCGCGCCTTGGAAAATAACTCGTTCTTTGAAACGCTACTGACCAGACCTGAGATTTGGAAACAATAAGGACTGACTAAGACATACATATAATTTCTGACCTAACTCTTTTTGTTGTTCCACTTATTTCAAAAAAAATCGCAATACAAAAAAGCCGATGTATGGACTTTACTTTTTTACTTCATCTGAAACCTGGTATGAAATATGAATAAAGCTTATATAGTTATATGCATAAAGTTAGTTATTTATCGAAATTTTACCAAATAAGCCACTCCCGAAGATTGTATCTCGTTTCCCGGGCGTGGTTCACATGGATAGTGTTATTATTACACCCATCCTTTTAACACGATGATACGTGAACAGGTATCAGAGGAGTGGGTGGACGAGGACAAGCTGGAGCTGTGGGAGGTGCGGCAGTACGGCGAGCGCGCCGAGCGCGTGACGCCGGTGACGCGCACGTCCACCGGCAAGCTGCCGGTGCGTGCGCCGCCCGCCGCCGCCTCCGCCGCCGACCTCAAGGACAAGATGGAGCAGCAGCTGCGCGAGCAGAGGGCTGCCCACCAACAGAAGAGGGCGCTCGAAATGTCACAGGGTATGTGTTTTTAATACTGAGTGGCATACACCTACATAGATCTACGCTTGCGACTCCAGAACGATCACAAGCGCGCTTCCGATTCTTTGATTTGAGGATTCGTTGTATTGCTAGAGGCAAATGATACTATAATGAATACGCCTTTCAACGTATTGGCTATCAAACAACATATATTTTTCTTATAATTTAATCACAATTGTTAACAAATGCTTTCATTTTGCAGACAAATCCAAAACCCCCGCAACCCCCAACCAAAACTCTGGGAAAAGTACATTGACATCTTTACTAACTACAAATGTCACTACACCCACCGGTCAAAAGACTGTCATCGGAACTAGGCGAATTATCATGACGAAAGGAGCCGATGGCACCACGAGAGTGGTCAGTCAACCAGTTTCGGTAGCGAAAACCCCGCAGCCGGTAGAAACCGCTAAGCCCCAGCCGGCTCAGAAGGAGGGCCCTCAGAAGGTTCAAATTATTCGAGCGCCAGACGGAAAACTGACGGTCCGAGGCCTGCTCGCGGGCCAACAGCTGATACAGATGCCGGACGGCAAACTGCACGTAGTCATGGCGGGGCAGCAGGGCATAGCCGGCCACTTGGTGGCGGCGTCCTCGCCGGCACCAAAAACGAGCGACACCCCCGTCGAAATCAACGACAGGACGCCGATTCAACCCAAACCCGCCGTCGAGGAGCCTAAACCCCAAACGCGGGTAGCCGCGCAGCAGATAGTCTTGCAAGGAAATCGGCAAATAGTCGTCCAACCCACGCAACAGGTGGTGGTCCAATCTACCCCTCGGCCGAACCTGCAGCCGCGCCTGCAGACGGTGCTGGTGCAGGGCCAGATAATGCAGCGGCAGGTGGCGCCGGCGCCCGCGCCGCGGCCCGCGCCGCCGCCGCGCCCGCGCGCGCCCAGCACGCAGCAGATCGTCGTCAACAACCCGGCGCTCGTGCAGCAGATCGCGGCCGGCAAGATCCAGCTCGCCACCGTCAACGGTCAGCAGGTGCTGATCCGCCCCACCGGGAACAACCAGGCGCAGATCGTGGCGCACATAGGCCAGAGCCCGATGCAAGCGGCCGCGCCGGCGCCGATGCCCGCGCCTGCGCCCGCGCCGGTGGTGCGGCCCGTGGCGCCGCCCGCGCCGCCGCCGCCGCCGCCGCCGCCGCCGCCGCAGCTCACGGAGGACCAGATCACAGAAAACCGCCTTCTGGCCGGACAGCCGCCCGGCACCGTTATAAAGACCGTAACCGCTCAGGTGAATATTATATCCACGTGATTACCAAGGATTAAAACTTAGATGCTTACAGACTGAAAATCAAAGCTTTCTCAGACCTTTTCATCACGCAGACATCCAGTATTGTAAATTTGTGCCAATTTGTAAATTGTTTAAATTTATTTTTGTATAAAACCAGATTCCTATAAGATTTTACTGTCGCTCGTTCGAAGTATCAAAACGAATCTCTTGTATTGTTGCAGGTGATGCAGACCAGCAGTGGGCCTAGAATAGTCCTCCAGGGGCTGCACGGGTATTCACTTACGCCCCAGCAGCTAGCTTTAGTCCAACACCAAGTTAAACAACAGTTGCTTAAAGGTAACTTTACAACTATTTCGTTTAAAAATAGGTATTTGAATTGTATTAATTATAAATATGTACAATTATGGTAAAGAAAATTGAAAACGTTCATAACAGTGAAGTTTCATTAAATTTCTTTGATGAGGTAATACATATTGCGAGATTTGGCTCTGGATCGCCAAAGCTAATACGCCGAATCACAGGGCCGGTATGACCGCCGGCATACCGTAATACACAGCACAGACACACGATATAAGTATGTTTTTATACTTATCGTGATGCTGTATTCCTTATCTACCTCTAGGGCTATATTGACACCTATATAAATATAACACTAGCAATAAAAAAGCCACAAACGTATTGGCGTAATCTGCATTAGAAGCTTAGTACTTAAAAGATGAATGTTTCCGTTTTCCACAGCGCAAGAGTCGACGGGGAAGCAAGGCATGTTGGGCCCCATGAAGATGTACCTGGCGGTGCAGCCGCCGCCCGGCGCGCCGCCGCCGCTGGCACCCGTGGCGCCGCAAGCCCTGCACCCCATCCCCCTCCCCACGCACCAGGTAATCTATTATTACTAGTCGTCCAACACGCATTCCGCTATACTACATTTATTTCTAATCAAACTGGATAGCAGTAGGTGCCTGATGCATTTCCAGTGTCAGACTAGCTAAAATAAAGTATACACTGGCAAACGAGATGACTCGTCTCTCGATTTGACCACAGATGCATAATAGCTAAAGTACGTCGCGATGATAGGGACCTTCATTTTATTTAAGATAGGTAATACCTAATTAGTCGTATTGATGACGAAAGCATCAGAGTTTCCACACTATATGTCTTTATCTCGTTTAAAGATGTATCAACTAAAATTTAGTGATATGTATATGGTTTGTACGGAATGATGCATGTATATTATCTGTAATTGTATGAAGGGAATACATCAGTATCTCATTTTAACAAGTAAATGCGCGTGAATGGTCGCTGAACTATTGTTTAAATTAATGTAATCTCCAAATGTCCAATCAGGTGAGATTTATAACGAAAGTAATTTGTACATTACTAAGATCTTCCGGTAATAGCCTGCCTGAAATTTAATAAATTTAAAATATCGCATTTTCTGTATCTATATTTTTTTAATCAAAAATAAAGTGAAATAGGAATCTGGGTTACGTTTTTTTATGTTTACGTTTATAAACACTCAAGTTAGTACATACTAACAAAGTACGATTGAATGTAATTGATAATTCACATTTTAATTCTGTAAGTTAGTAATACTTAGTACAAAATTCATTACAAGAGTTCTGCGATCACTTTAAGCGATAGTTTTTTTGCCAATGGCAATATTTGTAAGTATAATGGTTTTGTTATAAGTTTAGGGTGGGATCGGACCGAGCGTCTTAAAACATTCATATCTAGAGCGTGCTTGGCGAAATACCGTGTTTTATCAGTACCACACGGTTAAGCACAATATCTTAAAGGGAATCTTTTCTTAGGCCATGTTAATTTGCAACTACGACGTACTCGTGAAGGTCAAACCCTTTAAAGTAAGTTACCTAGTTTATTTTCCTAAATAATCAATGACTCAGTCTTGGCAGGATAATCCATTCTAACTAATATTAACACATGTTTAAGACTGGATATAGTATAGTATTTTGCAGAAGTATTATTTTTAGTAGAAAATTGAATGTTTCATAACATTTAAACAACACCAAAGAACATTTAAATTAATTATAGTTGGCAATGTATAATCTTAGTAATAGAATAAATCTATATCGATCAAACAGCATAACATATTAGAATGATCAGAACAAAAACAGTATAGCATTTATTTATACGTGAACACTTACTATTCTCTTCCTATTCTTCTAAGATTTGCAAACTTTTCATGAGTTTATAAAAATGCATTTACACAGTTCATATTTTTACAAATGTTGAATTATATCTTTTCGTTTTCTAGTTTGAATTATATAGTATGTTATTTGGGCCATCGCTATTATAGCGACATTGATGAGACTGTGAATCTAAAATTATCGTTGATAGTATTTAATTAATTGTTTTTTTTTCGTATGCGTTCATAATGTTGTCAGTGATATACTAATATATTCATATGTCATAATTATAGCCCTCGCAATGATAGCGGCAGTTCCACTAAAGTTGTTCATGCTGGACTAGATGTGAGCGAGAGGTAATTTCAGCCGTCACCTCAAGCCGGTTGCGCGAGCTATCATATTTATATGTAATTACTTTTCAGTCCGTGTGATTTATGAAGGTATTTTGGGATATTTAAGAAGCATGGGCTTGAGATGCCCGGTGTAGACTCAATGATATAAAGTGCAAAAAACAGTTCGAAACAAAGATAAAAATAATAAGGAAAATAAATAAAATCAGAAACCTGAAATATGACATCATTATATGACCAAATATTATCGTCGATAATTATTTGTAGTCAAATGTTCAATCTATTAAATCCATAACTCTTCACTGTTGTTGTAGCATACCAATGTAGTGTAGATGTTACCTTCTCCAAGGTAGTTAAATTTTGAAATGAAATGAAATTATTTGATAATAGGATGATAATAGGTGATTTTCTAAACCCGAATGACGTTCTAAATACACACGGGCTGTTATATTTAAGTGAAGTGTTCCATGTGGCCTAACACCAGTGTATCGGAAGTCGGTACATAAAATGACATTATTTCGTTATGTAAAGCCAGTATTCTAATACATCAGTTAGTGTGGTCAACATTTTATTTATCGACGATTGGAGTCTTCCAACTCCTGATTTATTCGATTATTTAATCATACTATTTACTATTCTTCAATGTACTTTATTTGTAACGAAAAGTAACAGGAATTGCTCATACACCACCTGTTTATATGTATATTTATTAGGCGTTTCTAGTAAAACATTTATAAAACGGCTCGTGCAATGACCTTTGAATAAATTATTAAAGTAATGATCGAGTTTTATTTACATAGTCCTGTTTATTTGTGTAAATTTGTTTTGTCGTTTCTTTCTAAAGAGTTTGTGGGGGTGTATGGGCAATTATCTACTAAGTATAAACTTTAATGTGAATGCATATATTTCATTATATAGAACAGCTTTAACGGCGTGTACCGAAACCTCACGTAACGCAAAAATACAGCTACTGATATATTCCCACAAACAATTTGTATTATAACATTTTAGTTCACACCCTGTTTAGTTTTTACTTTCGTCATATAAATTACAGAGCTCATAACATACTAACATTATCTCTACGTTTTCTTCACATCTTGTAATCTATTGATCAATGACAATTGATATTCCGGCGGATAATCTAAACCAATTTGATTACATTAATGTGGCAGTAATTCAAAGCAAAAGCTTGTGTTACAGAAATGACATGTCGTCTCTGTAAAGTTTTCTGTTTATTTATGCGTACTGTATAATCCCCGGGTTATCAATATGGGCATGAGCCCTATATATTTAATTCATATAATATACCTATTTTGACAATCCTACTAATATTATATACAATGTAGGGCAAATCTCCAGTAACTGGCCACCCCCCAATAACTGGCCACTTCGCAAAAATATACACCAAGCAACTAATCGTTGGTATTTCTGCAATTAAATAAATAAAATTGAACTGGGTTTAGAGCTGACTTCATGTATTTTATTTTGTTGAAGGCGGTCTTCACTGCACAAATTCCGTGGCTAGTAACTGAATGACATTTTCTTAAGTGGCCAGATAATGGCGATTTACCCTATATTCATTTTCAATTAACCAATTTTAAATGAATAATTTAAATTGTCCTAATACGTTTACTAAACATCATTAACTTTACGATGGCATTCGCCATTTTAATAATTCAGCAACTCTTCAAAGTACTTCAGATAAGATAAAAACTTAACTATACGAAAAACCTCGGATGAAAACTGTCTCATTGTTATTACTATAAATGCTCCGATGAGTTTTGTTATACTGTGTGCAATTGTTCTTTAAAAATAACTTTTTAATGTCATTATCTATACGTGAAATTGAACCGCACTGAATATTGTTAACTGTTATAGCATAATTTGTATAAGTTAACCGCAGAGGTTTATCGCGGGTGATCTAGATTCTTTTCATTTATTTATCTTCTAGATTCTAGAAGATAAATAAATGAAAACATGAAATACAGTTTTATCCGCAATGCGGTCTACTAAGGATGTGTTACATCATGATCCTGAGGTACTGGACTGATTTTGACCGTGAATTCCTGACTATTATTAGAGACTACTACAGTAAAGTAATTCCCAGTCTTAGAGGAACACTATCCATTCAATAAACCTTTATGATTATTTAGTGCAAATAAGGTTTTGGGGTAAAAATCAAATTTTTTGTACATAGTTAAGGACTTAATTATGACTACATTTTAAATTTCTCAGTTTCGTTACGACTGTTACCTTTACAATTTATATGGGTAACTGTCGTAACGAAACTGAGAAAATTAAAATTAGATTTTTACCCTTTGTTGCTATTATAGTAGCACTTGAGAGCCATTCGTGTTAGAATATAATACAACATTGCCACTCTATTTTTTTAAAGCAAATTTTCATACGGAACCATATAAACTATCATAAAATGGTAGAAAATATTTCTTGGTGATTTCTATCTAGGGCTAAGTTTTCCTTGTGACCTTAGGGATACGAGGTTTGAATCTGTTAAGTACCATGGTGTATATCCATAATTCATATAAAATACTGAATGGCCTATATTTCAATGAGATCTAAAATAACAAATTCCGTTCCTTTTAGGATGCTAATGAAGAAAACTCTAAGCGTCAACCGCTTGTAAACGGCGAGGATAGCGTAGCCGAGGCAACCAGCCACAAGGAGGCAGCTCCCTCCAATCCCGAGGATATAACACAGAACAACACTAAAACGGATATCGTTAATTCCAGTCAGGATGTTATCGTGCAAAGCAACAAGTTCGTCTTAACTCCCGACTATATTCAACAGAGTAAGTAATCAGCACGGTTCAGAGGGCTTTATAGAACGACTAGTTATTGCCCGCGACTTCGTCCGCGTGGAACTCCTTCATCGCGATAGAATTTAAGTAATTGCTGTTTACTTATATCAGGCGCTTACCTAGTCATCGCTCTTTCATACAAATTCGCACGCCCTTAAGGAATTAGTTCCGGGATAAAAAGTATCCTATGTGTTTCCCCGGGACGCAATCTATCTACATAACAAATTTCATGTAAATCTGTTCAGCGGTTTAAGCGTGACAGACAGACAGACACACTTTCGTATTTATAATATTAGTATGGATGTATTATTTTCTAATGGAGTATGTAAGTGAGGTCCTACCTAAATATACTTATCAATCGGCATTGTTTTTGCCATGTTTGGTGGAAATATAAGCAGTCGCTCCAAGATATTCTGTTCTTATTGGAACTATTCAGTATATCGAAATTATATCACTATTTATACAGTGATTTCCGAGAGCACGGCCGGTGCAATCCGTGTCGAAACGTCGGTAAAAAAGGTAAATACATAAATATCGCGATAGACCCGTTGAAACAAACCTTTTAAGTAAGACATATCTACACTGGCAGTCAAAAATTTCGGGTCACCCTAGTTTAAATAGCCTCAATAGGTTCTGTGAAATATTCCACACTAGTTTTATTTACATAATATACTATTCTTCGTATTGCCCCAACTGTATTAGGAATTTCCGGGATCCTATCAGAAAAGTATCAATGGCCAAAAATGACGATTTTCGCGATATCTCGCTCCGTTAACGTTGTTTTTTTCATGGATTTTTACGAGTCCGATTTGAACCTGGAAACGTTACTTTTTTGGCTGTTACTTTTACAGTAGGTATAGATGTAAAATTAAATAAAGATAATTACATCATTAGAAAAATTTACAACCTCGCACTATTTTAGGAAATATGATGGTTGTTTATAGACCCGTATTTTTTGTCCGCGAGTGTAGATTTAATAACATAATTAATTCCAGTTATGTATTTTAATTACATATTAATCATTTTTCAATTTGTTAAATAAATATTTCTGTTTCCAGCCATTAAAAGCGCCTTGAAACAGGAGAATCTCAACCCCGAGATCGAGGAAAAGCTTCTCCAGCTGCAGCGATACCAGGAGAAGCAGATGAAGCCGGAGCCGAACGTGATCGCGCAGCCGCCGGAGCGCGAGCCCCGCCCCCGCGTGGTGGCCGTGCCGGCGCGCGCGCGCACGCCGTCGCCGTCCTCGCCGCCGCCGCCGCCGCGCCGCCGCGCGCCGCGCGCCGACGACGACGACGATGAGTGGGTTAGTCCGGAACCTCTCCTATAAGTTTTTTTTAGAAACCAAACACGATCGAACGCGTTTGCGTTTAGTCTCGTTTTATAAGCCTCTGGTGGCCTTAGGTGGTAACAATTTTTACGAATTAAGACTATACGTTTGTTTCGAAAAAACTTATACTACAGACAGAAATACTTATTAGTTTCACTAGTATGGATAAATGTGTGTCGGAACTACTCTAGCAGAGTGGCAAGGTTGGGAAAGTCGCGCACTTTCCATATATGCTACTATTTGGTTTTTCAACATTTAATAAACATTGATAGAAACCGATTTCACCACTATTACCAGGTTTAGTTTTCCGTTTAGGTTGGAAGACTTGAAAGGTCAGATAGCAGTTGTTTTCGTTAAACTAAGGTACGCCAAATCTTGGAATTAGGTGCCGGAAACGAGGCAAATTTGAAACGTAAAGAGGACGTGGAGAAAAATATGTGTCATTCTCAAACAATAGGTTCCTTTTGGCGCCGTCAGAGAGGAGCTTATTTCCTTACTGGGGGAGCTATTTCCTTAGAAGTCGTTTGTACCGTACATTGAAGTTTAGAAATAATTCACAATAGCAGGCGAGTTATTGTATTTAACGGGTTTACAGTACTGCCCGGCTCCGACTTTGAGCGAATTGCTGCGCGACAATCGTTTTATCTATTCATTGCGCGGTCGAGACGCGCAACACATTGCGGTTAGTAGGGATCCCACACAATGTATTATTAAAGTCGCCGCTCAGGGCCGGGCCGTTATAGTGTACGTGGAGACTAATGAAGGTTTTATAAAACCGCGACTTTATTGAACTAGGTGGACAGCAGCCCGCGCAAGCGGCTTCGCGGCGGACGCCTGTCGCCTCCGCCGCCGCCCACGCCGCCGCCCCGCGCCGCGCCGCCGCCCCGCGCTGCGCCGCGCGCGCCCGCCCGCGCGCCGCCCGCCCCCGCCCGCGCGCCGCCCGCCCCCGCCCGCGCGCCGTCCGCCGCGCCCGCGCCGCCGCTCACCGCCCAGGACGAGCGCCGCCGCGCCGCCTCCAACCATTCCAGGATGCAGATGCTCCTGTTCAAGCACAAGGAGATGCTCAAAAAGGATATTATCAAGAAGCGAGGGTTGCTGGAGAAGGAGTTGGGCATCGAAATACAGGTATGAAATGTCGATACCCTCGAATTATGTATTCTTAACCTCGCGGACCGTTTGTAGGCGGCGCACCTTCTTTCTATTTCTAAGTAAATTTTCTCTGGATCCGTCGCCCAGTGATTCGTAATCTAGAACAGTGGGACATTGCTTATTTCCCTCCGATCAATACTGTAATTGATAGACTTTTTATTTAAAAATATTAATGATCCTTGCAGTAAAAACGATACATTTTCCTGGTAAAATATTCATTTCATTGTCTCAAAATCAGAAAGTAGTAACCAAGAAACAAGAAAATTATGCTCTAATGCACTCTAAAGTTCCTCTCGGTGATGCCCAAACCGCAGCTTGAGAAAAAAATAGCCATAAACTACATCAACATAATTACTTTTCAAAATCATTTGTGTTAGGGATAATAAACTAAGAAACCCATCGTTGCGGGTATCGCGAGTTTATAGGTCGGTAATGGGATTTGTATAGGAGATTGTCGGCGAAATCTAACATTGCCAGCACGCGCACCGGACGCGCCAGAGGGGGCAGGGCTGACGGGTGCTGCAGCGTGTTTTTGTTAGTCAGTTAGAATTCAATTACATTTTTCATATGTATTTTTTCAGCACTCTTCATTGCTGTTATAATTACAGAAGGAGCTGTCCGCCGAGCTGGCGCTCCGGACGCGCGCGGAGCGCAGCAAGCAGGAGGAGGTGCGCGGCGGCGGCGGCGGCGGCGGCGGCGGCGGCGGCGGCAAGCGGCGCTCGGGCGGCGCGCGCGATACCCCGCGCGCCGCCGGCAAGAAACCCGGCAAGAAGGAGAAACTCTTGTGCATCTGCCGAACGCCTTATGATAACACCAAGTGAGCCCGAGTTAATTAGTTTTGTATACAGCGACGATGGCAAACAAGCGTACGGTCCACCTGATGAACCGAACACCGCAGCCTACAGACGCTCGCAACTCCAAGGGAGTCACGTGCGCGTGATACGCCCTAAAATTTGAGGATTCACTGTGTTGGCAGAAGAAGAGACAACTTTAGGTCCCTCGCTTAGGCTCTGGCAACCTTGCTCACCCATTATTAGAACCATTTTTGGGAATGGAAAAGAATGTCTCGGCACTCCCCCCCTAACGGATTTTTTTTTAAAATTTTGTTTTGACCTCTAATATGCGTGTGCCAAACGGCTAAACTGTACATCGATTTGCGGTTTTTTTAATTGTACGGCTTACACTAATACCTTTGGGTACTAATAGCAGCTGTCTTCTAAAAGAGTGAGAGTGCTAATCTTAAGTTTCGTTCTCCGATAACTGCACTGCGAGTACGAATATTGTAGCTCTCTGTAGAGTTTACTTGCTCTATGGCCGTCTTTTTGTTTTTTCTGCCTCTCGACTCGGAAGTTTTTATAAATAAATATTGACCAGTGGTTGACCTAGCTAGTCTCATCTGATGGTAAGTGACGACGTAAGATAGATACGACCTCAGCGAAGCTTCAGCTTAAGGTCTTTTTTACCCAATTTAAGATTATTGGGATTAAGGAAAGCTCTGTATGTATTATCTTATTAACTGATAAATGTCGTGTGACAGATTTTACGTGGGCTGCGAGCACTGTAGCAACTGGTTCCACGGCGACTGCGTCGGCGTCACGGAGGAGATGAGCAAGACGATGGAGGAGTACGTGTGTCCGGACTGCCGGCGCGCCGAGGAGACGCAGGAGCTCTACTGCCTGTGCCGGCAGCCCTACGACAACTCACAGTGAGTGGCCATTGTCTCTCAAGGGTTTCCTAAACCTATAATCCCATGTACCCCTGTTAAATTTTCCAGACGATTGCGACCCCTTTAACTTTTTTGTAAAAACGACAATAAGTCAGTTTTCTTTTACTATTTGTAGACTAGGTTGATTGTATTCAGCCACCTCTCGTTTATATGATATAACTATACCCAGAGATGGGTATTATTCCAATATTTTTTCATCCTAATAATTATTTGAATAAACAATAATTCAAGATTTTTATTATTCGCGAAGAATTTATTCGCTTTGAAATTTTAAATCACTTTTCAAATGACGAATGATCTATTTTCATTTACTTAAAATTATTTGAACTGTCCTAGTTGTATCAAATTAGGCCGTCCAAAAAGCGACTTTACTGTCCAAGCGTGAAGATTCCAAGTCTAATGACAAGTTTTATAAAATGTCGGACATTTTAATTAATTTCTACTATAAAGAACATTTGTATTTCCGAATTACTATCACTAACAGCTCATCAATCATCAAACACAAATTAAAATAATTATTCGTGCCAATCCATTCCACGAATAAATGATTCGCGAATAAATTATTTCACGAATAAATTATTCGAATAAGAATAATCATTCCATAAATTTATTCGTCATTCGCGAATAATTTGGGTATTCTTATTCGTTATTCGTCATTCGAATAAATTTTGCCCATCTCTGCCTATACCATACCCCGTAATCTGTAAACTTTGGCAGTCACTTTGCATTGCATGACTTTTAGTCCTCCATTGTGCTTATAAGATATAATTTTACCCGACTTTGGCAGAGTTGATGAAGAGATGTTTTGAGTGTATATTTTACACGCTCTGCAGCGTAAACGGCATCTTGGATGTGAGGTGTCGTTAGTCCTCTTAATCGAAGGAATGATAAGATAAGGTCTGATAAAACCAGTCGGTTTTTTTAAACCGTTTCCATTTAATTATTTTCAGATTTTACATTTGCTGCGACCGATGTCAGGATTGGTTCCACGGGCGATGCGTGGGAATCTTGCAGTCGGAGGCTGACAACATTGACGAATACATTTGTCCAAATTGCCAGAAGAATAATTCAGTCAATTACGCTAATATGAAGGAACTCACCATGAAAGACTTTGAAAACTTAAAGAGGCTTGTAAAGCAAATACAATTGCATAAAAACGCGTGGCCGTTTATGGAACCTGTGGATCCTAGAGAAGCTCCTACTTACTACAAAATTATAAAGGAACCTATGGGTGAGTAATTATCAGTCTCACAACTTGATTGAAGTCACTATAGATTTGCCGAATTTGAAACGCCATGTCTTTATTTTCTGTCCGAATTAAAAGAATCCATGAATAAGGCTGCCATTTCACCAGAGCTATGCTATGCAGCTATGCCGCGAGGATGTGATAGCTTTCCGTTTCCACCAGTGCCATGCTATGAGAACCAATGAATATGATTGGTGGATATCAACGCATCCGTAACAACGTAGCATCATAGCACAGCTCTGATGGAAAGGTACCCTAATACAATCATGAATTATGCAAAAAAAGACGAACACAGGGTTCTATATGCGTCATTTTCAAGCAAAAGCTCCGTCATTGTCGAGGCCTATATCGATGTTATCTGTTTGCATCATTAAGAAAGTAGCGCCTTATGGAAGCTGTCAAAAGGCGCACTTCTGCTTGACAACTGTACAAATGATCACAATCCATTGACACGTTACATCATGGTCTAACAACATTTCTGTTTGTTAGTTATCTTAAAATTGGGTTTTCGTTTTTACGGTTTTGATGCATGAACCCAAAGGAAAATATTAACGCTTACTACTTGCGTCGAGCACAATGATGATATTGATGATACATTTTTTTCTTAATTCCAGATCTACAAACAGTGGAAAGAAAAGTGAATGAACAGACTTACAGTATGTTAAGTGAATTCATTGGTGATATGACTAAAATATTTGACAATTGTCGGTACTTTAATCCTAAAGACTCAGAATTTTATCGGTGTGCTGATGGTTTAGAAGCATTTTTTGCACAAAAAATTAAGTACTTTCGTGAAAAATTATTTGAATCGACGCAATGATAATAGTGCCAGTGTACAGTGTCTAAAGTAAGGATTAATGATGTTAATATAATGCAGTCCTAGAAGTGATGCAAGATGATTGTGTATTTGTATTATTCTACGTGATCTGTAACACTTGTAAATTGTATAGTATGTGATGAAATTACAAAGAATAATTTATATAAAATAATTTTACAGGTATCTAACGAGTACAGCATTGTTTCATGTTAGGTATTTATTGTATTTATTACATGCATTATACTTTGAAGCTGATTCTCTTTAGATGTAACTGATGACGGAGAAAAATATTGCAATGTATACAGTTCGTGAGATACCTTTTATGTTAGCTAATATTGAAAAAAAAAAGCTATTTTAGTTATTCTAGTAGTACTTAGAATAAGTAAACCTACCTTGTATGTAAGTAATAAATTTTTAATAATATAATACATCTTGATGATGCTTTTCAATACGCTTTTTAATCAATGGGCAAACTTCAAAGATAACAAAGTTAACTGTCGGAATAAGGGCCAAAAAGTTCTAAAACAACTAATTAGTTGAACCAAGTTTTCTGATAGCTCTTCTTAAGGCGCAGGGGTGGGCAAGGCATTCTCCATACAAACTCTGTGCACGTTTTTTTCATAGGTTTCGGCACTAACGAATGTAATATATTTTTTGGATGTAAATATTAGATATGCGAAGAAAGTGATGTGGAAATTTTCAAATATTTCAAAAAAATAAAAAATGATAATATTTAAAAATAATATCATTAAAAAAAATCACGAAATAGCTAACAGAAAAATAAGCATACTGACCAAAAATCATAACTCACCTGGACTCACCTTTTCCACGCCAAAGACGCATATATTGGCACCGCAGGTTCAACGCCAATGACGTATATATGAGTCGTAAGAAAAATATCGTTTTAAAAGGTCCAGATAATACAAAAAAGAATCTTCTTTTGGGTATAACATATTTAAATAAATATTCTTCCTGTTCCGAAGTAAAATTTACAATTCAGTTGTGTATTTAAATAGAAATTCGTGTTTTTTTTTCAGACCTTTGATGTTAGTCTAATTATGGCATATTTCGTATGCCATTGACCGATTAATCCGTCTTTAGTGATGTGGAAAGACATTCAAATTTAATATTTCATAAATCCTCTAAAATGCGTTCAGAATCCGTAGGCAATAGAAAAAAAATGTATTTATGAAAATTTTCTTACCTGTGGTGTATTTAATAAAATTTTTCTTACCAGCAGTAACATTATTATCATTGTAATTTCCTATTTAATAATATAATGTGTTTTTTTTATTTGGAACAGGAAAATTAAAATTCAGTCGATACGAAACGTCAGCTCGATATAGGTTTTTTTTTGGGAATAAGGATTTCGAATTTGACATTTATTTTGAATTTTAAGTTAAAAAAAATATTTTTACGAAAAATCGTCATTATACTCGATTTCGACTAATTCGGGGATGAGGATTTCGAATTTTACATTTATTTTGAATTTAAAGTAAAAAAATTTTTTTTGGGAAATATCGTCATTATACTCGATTTCGACTAATTCGGGGATGAGGATTTCGAATTTTACATTTATTTTGAATTTAAAGTAAAAAAAATTTTTTTTTGGGAAAAATCGTCACTATACTCGATTTCGACTAAGTAGGGAATGAGGATTTCAAATTTTACATTTATTTTGAATTTAAAGTAAAAAAAAAATTTTTTTGCAAAAAAATTTCATACTCGATTTCGACTAATTCGGGGATGAGGATTTAAAATTTTACATTTATTTTGAATTTTAGGCCAATAATTAATTTTTTTTTCGTAAAATCGCCTTTATACTCGGTTTCGACTAATTCAGGGATAAGAATTTCACATTTTACATTCATTTTGAATTTTAAGCAAAATCTTCCTTTTAAAGTTTTACCGTTTAACAGTTAAACTATTATTTACTTGATTACGTGGTAGTTATTTTAATTTTAATATTTCCTCACATTGTTAAAACCACTATACAAGCCTCGGCCGGAACAGGGATTGCAGGACTCTTTTTATCCTACACCACACTCGTCCAGCAATTCCTTACTTCACGCCCTCTGCTGCAGTAATGTACTATTTGAAAAAGGAATATATAGTTGGTCAAACCAAATTGACAGTAAATAAGAACAAAGAAAACTATAGGTACTCATCCTTTTCCTTTGGCTGCTAGTACTAGTGTAAGACAAAGATAGTATGATTCTCTCTGTCTATGTTTGAAATGAGTCCTTTGACAAACTATAATATGAACACAGCATGCGTAGGTCCATTTTACACTAAGTTCTTTATAATGCTTAGTATCGATAGTTACAAGTAACATCCCTAGACCTGTCATTCGGTGTCTTGCAGAAAACGGCTTGGCGTATGAGTGAGTGCTTTCACATTTGGTTTGGCGTCGAAAAGGTTAATGCAAACAAACTAAGAAAATCCTGCACAAAGTTTGTATGCAGAGAGCTTGCCCTACCCCTCCTAAGTTCGGTTCTGCGAGGGTCGCAGCATGTACAAGTGCGACCGACAGAGAGGGAAATACTTAATTTCCTGTTCACGGGAGTGGCGGGAGGTCTTGGTATGTATGGACATGATAAATGATAATGCACGACCAACCACAGCAGTGTACGGCCCGGGAATAAGCGCAACGTTAGTATCTCCTTAGCAGTTTGTGAATACGCGCCCCAACGGCTGCATGGGCTGCATTAATCGTTTATTTAACTGTCAGGACAAGGTTCGTATAAAAGAAAATGTTTTAAAAAAATGTACGAAACTGAATTTGAAATGGGTTTAAAGAACTTAATATAAAAAACCGGCCAAGTGCTAGTCGGACTTCGCACATTTAGGGTTCCGAACCGACCGCAAATTTAAATTGGTTTTTATGGGAAAAAGAAGCAAATTTCAAAGAAGTAATCTAATTTAATATATTAGTAATTGTTGGTAAAATATACGTAATAACAAACATTACTACCAAATTTAAACTCAATAGGTATTTGGGAAATAAAAAAATCTTCGGTACAAAATGTCGTAAAAAAGCTGACTTTGGTGGCTTCTCAGTCTTTTGTTTTCCAATATATGTTTTAATTAAAAATATAGTAAGTATCTACTCGATCAGCTCTAAACAACGATACCCCACTCGATAGGGTAGGATAAAGAAATTTTTTCGCGCCCCCCTTTAGCTGTATGGGAGCCCCCCTTATAAACATTTAAAAATAAGTTTTGGCTATTTGTATGGCTTTGGGCCAACAAGATGCTTATACTGTGTAAATTTGAAGCCTGTAGCTCCAACCGTTTGGCTGTAAAACCTGTGTGACAGACGACGCACGGACGCCTGGGCGTCACCAATAGGGTTCCGTTTTGACCCTTCGGGCACGGAACCCTAAAAAGAACACGGCCTACCGCGATCGCAAAACGAAGTATCTTCCTCAACGTCGCACTGTTTAGTGATTCGTGTGACAAAGAGAGAGATTCTGCGTTTCCAGATCGCCGTAGGCGCTTGTGTTCGGGACTGTACAAAGCCGCGTCACACTACCCAATATCTGTGGTCCATCGTGCCCACTGTGTGGCCAGCCTTAAGAATTTACACAAGTTACGTTGGCTAGCCTGATAATATTTTAATAAAATGGAGCTTGGTATATGCTACCAAACGTAGTAGTTTTTTTTCATAGACAAGTTTTTTTTTTCCCACTCTGACTAGCAATTATTTGACTGAATGGAACGAAGATTTTGGTAGAGAGAGGTTATGTTTACTGGATAATTTTGTCGAGTCAGGTACATCGTTAAATAGTGTTAAACTAATAATTCAAACGCTAAACACAACGCGAAAATAGCAAAATGTTAGTGACACTAAAGACTTTGCAACAACAAACGTTTCAAGTTGAGATCGATCCAGAAGAGACCGTCAAAGCTCTGAAACTAAAAATTGAAGTTGAAAAAGGTAAAGACTATGCTGCCGATCATCAGAGACTTATCTACGCTGGAAAGATTTTGCTGGACCATAATAAGCTTGCTAACTATAACATAGATGAAAAGAAATTTATTGTTATTATGGTAACAAAACCTAAAGCGTCTGAAGTTCAAGCGTCATCTACTTCCGCTCCCGAGGCCGGTGAAAGTGCGTCTACGGAAAGTGGTGATAACAAAGACAAAGCTGCTGCTGAAGAACCACCAAAACCTGCACCTGCCGCAGAACCCGAACATGCCGCCGAAGTGCCAGCCGCGGTCGCAGCCAACGAGCCTGATTTCGAGGCCACCGTCCAGAGTATCATGGACATGGGATACAACCGACAACAAGTAGAGCAAGCGCTGCGCGCTTCTTTCAATAACCGTGAACGAGCTGTGGAATATTTAATAACAGGTATCCCCGAAGAATTGCTTCAGGAACAAGACGTAGAGGAAGGATCTGATGAAGATCCATTAGCATTTCTTCGTGACCAACCTCAGTTTCAACAAATGCGTGCTGTAATTCAACAGAATCCTAACTTATTGAATGCTGTGTTACAACAGATTGGTCAGACGAATCCTGCCTTGCTGCAAGCTATTAGTCAGCATCAACAGGCCTTTGTTAGAATGTTGAATGAGCCTGCCAACCCTGCCTCGGGAGCAACTGCTGCTGTGGAAGACAGTGCGGCGGACGCACCCCAAGCCCAGCCCCCACATAATGTTATCCAAGTTTCACCCCAGGACAAAGAGGCGATTGAAAGACTAAAAGCACTAGGATTTCCAGAAGATATGGTCATTCAAGCATATTTTGCTTGTGAAAAGAATGAGAATCTAGCAGCTAACTTCTTGCTGTCCCAAAATTTTGACGACTAACATTATTGCTCTCATAAAATTGTTTTCCAGGAGAGATGACAAAAAATATTATACAAAAGTGTATTACAAATGTTGCCTGTCTTATGTCAATAGCCTAATAGTTCATTGCTTGTATATTTCAAGTGTATTTTTACACTTGTTTCACAACAATTTGTCATTTATGTCTAATAAATTTTCTTATTGTTCACTTTTTGTATTGGATTATTTTATTAACCCTTACACTATTGTTATTATTTTTGATTTGACATACTCGTAGTAGCAGCGCCGGCCCTAGATCCGGGTGGGGCGAGATGGTTTTTGGGCGCCCTTTGATTTGAATTTTTCGACTTGCCAGTTTGACGCCCCTTGACATCCCGTGCTTGGCGCCCATTGACATCCGCCCCACCCTTGGGCCGACCCTGCATAGTAGTGGGTATAGCCATACATTAGTGAGGTGACTTGAGAAGTTATGGCATAATTTAAGTATTCACGAGGGGATATTTGTGGAAATAAACATAGCATAGTAGTAGTGCACTACTGCTCCGTTAGCTCTAGGCACACTCGACTAGTATGAGATGTTGTTAAGGTATAGGTACTGATGGCATTCAAGGTCACTTTATTTTAGTTACCTTGATCTGACACTGACAAAGTTTGAACCGTTAAGTAAAATGTTTCGTTAGTTTAGTTAGTGTTAATTTATTTATTTAGTTGTTAAGTATTCTTGTATGTATTATTTATTACACCTTTTGTTATGTCCCTTAATAAATTTGATATTATTCTTGTAAAATATAGATACTGACAAAAATGCTTTGTGTATACAACAAATTCGAGTGTCCTCTTCAACAAGAGTTAAATGACTACTGATTTGATTTATATTTAGGAAACCGTCCCATATGTATTGTAGCCCTGTTAGCCTTTTGTTTTGGTGTTGTTGACCTTTTTAACGCCATGTCATATACAGTCAGCAGCATTGGTTGCTACGCGGGCGAAGTGTTCAAAATGATCTTCACACATCTTTATTATAAGGGAATAAGAGCGTGTGTAAATCATTTTGAACACCTCCCGCGTAGCAACCATTGCTGCTGACTGTACAAAAGCTGTCATTCACACACCATAACTTGGGATTGTCAAACGCGATGTTGAACCCTATAAAAATAGAAATGCATGTAGGTTGATATCGCACTGCACGCCGTGACGGATAATTCTCGTCGTTGGCATTTCATACTAATTAAAACCGACAGTACATGTTTAACGTGGACTAAAACTTTATAGTGTTTGCTCTTATGGTAAAAAACGTTTAATAACGCCAGGCTATCAGGCCTGATTAAGCTGAGTACTGAATTTCCTTATCGCAAATCTCCATAAATGACTTCATCATGAGCAAATAAGCCATTTTTAAAGCCTGTCGCAGACGGAGCTGTAATATACCTATATTTTTGTTAGACGTTTGAAAAACCACTGAAAACATGGCGCAGCAGACGCAGGTTTACCTAAACTTGATCCCGATTAAAAACCAAGCCTTAAATGTACACTTTAAGCTAATGGTATGTGCACTGGATACACTGACAGACATTTAAGCTCTAGGTTTCAAATGAAAATAATAAAAAACCCATATTGATACATCAAACAGTTAATATTATTGATATTTATAAATAGCATTAAGTTAACATAAAAAGCTATGTTGGTATAAACTTTATTCATTCTAATTTTAAAGGCACTTTCCACAATGTCTAATAAACTTATGATCACTTGCCATGACCGATTATGTAACATTTAAGTAACAGATTTAAAATCTTAATATGAATCTATTTTAAAATAAAAGAAATAAGATCACATTATATAATATACCTTTACCCTTCCACGAAAAAAAAAACATGTCCACAAATATACTTACCCAATCATGGCGGGATACTAGATTTTCATTTCAATTTTAGTTGTCAAAAACCTATTTTAAATATATAAAAATACATGATACATGTAAGGTAAAGAAGGTGTACGTAAAATATACATCTTAACTGAATCTGATGAGACTTTAGCAACTAAATTTAATTGACTTTTTGTAGTTACAGAAAACTTGTTGGCTTGAAGGTATAGTTGTATAACAGAATGCCATGTGGGAGCTGCTGGTACCGATTGACTATCTTAACTGCTCTCATAATTCATATGGTTTTATTAAAATCACATCGAAATTCCAGAAAATAAGCTTGTTTAATTAATTTTGTTAACAAATAGACAATTGTTGTTTTAAGATATAAAACCATAAAAAATAAAGAAAAGGCTCCACATTTCATCTATCACGGCTAAATTCTTCTTACTATTAACGTGAAGGGTTAAAATCCACTGATAGATATTCAGCAATGATAAAATTTAATTTGAACTAAAATGTGATCTGTGTTAACCAATTCTCCTATCCACTTATTATATAAACCTAATTAAAGGATTTAAACTTTTTATACAATCTTTACAATTCTTATATTATCTATACACAATGTACATATTTTTATTTGCCATTTCATTATATTTTTATTCGTTTAGAAGTAGACACAGTAGATGAAACTGTACATTGCAATATGGCTATTGCACAAAAATAAACTAAACATAAGCTTTGGCTTGACCATTACAAACACTTCGCTTGGCGGAAAAAAGGACTTTAGCTTGTCAGTAGAAGTCTAATATACAGCAAAACACATATTATTTTTAACACCGATTTGGCGTTTCTATCCTCATCACGACTTAACAAGATCTAGAGTTATTATTCTTATTTATACTATGGACAAAAACAAGAGGGGTCACATGTACTCCTTCGCATCCCAAAGGATGGAAAACTTGCTATTCAGTGTCACTTCAATCAAAGGTCACCTTTTAGTGGTGAGCTATCTATTCGCTACAATCTATTGAATGTTTGTAAATAAGAACATTTAATATTAACAACAATAGGCAAGTGTGTAAAACCGTACTCGATAAAAACTATAAAACCGTACTCATAAGGCTACGCTTTTTATACAAAACTTCCTTCTCGAATAATTAAATACCAACAGGATGAATGACTTTAACACCATGAATGCAAATGGAGTCGTATATGAACTTCCACCTTACACATTTACTATCTATCAATTCGAGAAAGTATTTTTGTATATTATCCAGCAGTATACAAATTCCTTCCATTTGTATATATCCAGCAGTCATAAAATATCGTCTTTACAGTAACGCCCGACTTAGAAAATGGCACACAAGTCGACTTTGACCAAGATACTTTATGAAAATGAAATCAGTTACCATCATTCTTGGAATGACACAAATTTAAGGAGACGTTTAAACTAAAATAGTGTTACCATATCATTCACGGGCAATAATGATATGTTCATAAAATTATAATAACATTCACTGTTAAAACATGACTTCCTTTAAAAAAAGACAACAGAATAATATAAAACAGTTGCTAACAAAACCAACATTTATCATTATCTAACAATACTTCGAATTAAGCCAATAGATCTTACAAATATTTCACAATGTTCGACATGTTTTTATTTATTTTACAATTAATCCTATTCCACGTCACGAAGTCTGGACAAATGTCGGCGTTGCGCACGCGCGTGTCGCGTGGCGCGGCCGCCGGCGCCGGCGCGCCGACACAACTGTAGCAACACTCCAAATGCAGCGCAGAGACCGACTCGTGTGCCTCCTCGAGGCCTCACCAGCAGGCAGCGGCACACCCGGTTAGCCGGCTGGGCCTCATTCTGTTTTTTGCTGACAGTACAGTTCTTTTAGCGATTTCAACTCTTCTATTAGGGCCTTGTTTTGGTTCTCGAGCACGGCGACTCGGTTCTCGAGGCATTTGATGTACTCTTTCTTCTTGCGCCGGCACTCCCGGGCGGCCTCGCGATTCTTCAATAACCGGAGCTCCCGCTTGCGAGTCTGGTCTTCTAGGATGGGACCTGTAATGATAGTACGATTTGTTCGTGTTTAGGATAAAAGCCGGCAGAAGGCCGAATGAATTCCGGAGTGGGTTGTGTGAGCGAACGACACTAACCAGGCACGTAGAATTGTCCGTCCTGGTTGGTAGTGGCGTACTGCACGATGGCGCCGCCGCCCGCGCCGCCCGACACGGACAGCGTGTGCAGCCCGCCGTCCGTCTGCAGCGCGCCCGCCGGGATCACTGCAATAAGCGCACACGTCCGGCTCAGCCTAATTTACCCTTGTTTTTAAACACAACGATACATTGATAACAGGTTGCTACAACGTATTTATTATTATATAGATATAAGTGAAAAACTTAAGTAAAGCCTCTCTTGCGTGTAGTGGGTTGTGACTTTGTGACACAAAAAAAAAAACAAATGCTTATTCGACATTTGTTTTTTTGTGTCACAACCACATACTAGAAAGCCTTACTTAAGTTTTAAGGTATAATTCCGCTGCCGACAGCAGAGGGCAATTGCACGTTCCGCCGAACTCCAAATTGAACCGTAATGGTATTTATAAAAAGCTCATTTTGAAATGAGCAGACAAGTGTCGCAACGGCACTTACGCCGCTCACTCTAAATTGGGACTTTTTGTCTTACGATTACGGTTCAATTTCGTGTGCGGTGGAACGTGCAGTTGCCGTCTGCTGTCGGCTGGGGATACCTTTATACCTGCAACTATAATTGTGACTTTATTTGTAAACTAATCAAACAAAATCAATGGTTAAACCATTGAGATGATAGAAACGTAGTAATCGCCCGGTTTCTACGATTTAATGCTTTAAAAGGTTCAACTATAACTGTACCTTGGTGTGCGATAGCCCGGGAACACCGTGATCATAGCCGAGAGCGGTAGTTGGGAAGAGAAACATACAGTATCTATTTATTTCTAAAAGTTAAGGTCGGAAACACAGAGCGAGAATGAATACTCGTATGTGTCAAATTAATGTGGAAAATATGGTATAACATTCCATTTTGGACTAGCACTTTCGTCGTCTTTGTTCTTCGAAAACTTGCACGAACCCTCACTGTGTGCCTCCATTTTCACCGATCTTGAGCAAAAACTCCCAGAGTGATGGCTCAACATCACATCTCCGCATGTGGCGCTTCAGCACATCTTTATAGAGCGGAGTTGGCCACCCTGTTTCCGCTTGCCATCTTGCAGTTCAGAATAAAAGATGCGCTTAGCTATTCTGTCTTCAGACTAGTTCAGACATTCGGGATATATGACCAGACCATCGCAGCTGCCTACGCATTAGGTAGATAGGCTTCAATACCGTCGACATTAGCACGGCGTAGAACTTCCGTATTCCTGACACGACCTGACCAGATGTTCATAATGTCACGCAGGCATTTTATATGAAATATAAACCCGCCGCGCCCGCGCCGCCGCCGCCGCCCGCGCCCGCGCAGCCACCGCCCGCCCGCTCTCTGTGTGGCTTAAGCTTTATGTCGTGTGACCGGACACGCGAAGTTTCCCAAAGGCAGCAGCAGCCGCCCCGATTCTGCTGTTAACTTCATCATCAAGGTGGCACTTAGATGTTAGTATGTTAGTGCTCTCCAGATACCTGAATCTGTCCACTTGCTTAAGAGAGACACCATCTAATGTCAACGGGCACTAGTGTATCCAACCCCATTACTTCGGTTTTTTTTAACACTCCTTTAGGCCAAAACGTTAACATAACTCGTTGAAACTCTCCATTAGCGTTTGCAGACTATCCGGGGAGTCAGCCACAAAACAAAGATCATCTGCATACATTATCTCCGTGACAGTGGCATGAGAGAGTGTTATTTATTCTATACCACTTAAACGAATAATAGGTTTTTAATTTTTCATATGTTTTATTCAACGATTTTAACACGTCAGTAAAAGTTTCGGTTTCGGCCGAAACTAGAGCCAAAACATGTTTCGGTCGGTTACTACTTATAAGTAATAAGTATGATTCAATAAGAAGAAGTGAACCCAATTTATTCGCAATGTATATTTTGCAGTTTTCCGAAAGACAGAATTTTTTGGCATTCCTCACAAACAAAAGGTATTTTTATGTCCCTACTTTTCAATATCGATAGCAACTACTCCTAATACTCGTGGAGAATTTGGAAGAGTATAATTGAGGAATCAATTGAAATAGTATAAAATAGACACTGACTGATATAAATAAAATCCTTTGTACGGACATCCGCTGATAGGCGCCGGAGTTTACTGGTGCACCGCTGATAATAGTTGCCGGCAAACATCTTGAACCTAACCTTGTCTGCGCAGTAGCCGATTTGCGTACAAATCACGCTACAGCGCAGGTCAATCAGGTTCAAGATGTTTGCCGGCAACTGTAAAAGGGGTTTTCCTTAACTTTCAAATCGGGCCATCAAAAAATAATAAACGATATAAAAACATTTACAACGAATAGTGTACAAGTTTAATAACAACTGTCAGTTGTCTGCGAACAATACCTACCCGTCTCAAATGAAGGGATGCAAGTGCCGTGATGTTTCTGATGAAGATACTTTCCTATCAGTGCCTGATACATATCGTCCGTATGTCACAGCCGATTTATTCGGAGACTATAAGCACTACAATAATGAAATTTGGTCGGAAGATGTGTAGTCTATGATCACGGCATAGGCCTGTGGGTGTGGGGTAAAAATTCAATGCACATAGGCCTTTAAAAATGATATAAAGGTTTCTAAAAAACTTTTCCATTTACGTCAACTGTTGGAAAAGGATGTAAGTGCCGTGAGTTCCGTATGAAGATACGACCTTTATTGAATTAATATATGTATGTTTATTCTTTTGATTTTTTTTAACTTTTCTTGAATTATTATCTCACTGCACCCACATTTGCAAGTTCCTGTTTGGCTTATGGTTGACTGGTAGAGAATGCCTCATGGCATTAAATCTGCACTTTGTACTTATATTGTTTCTGCAATAAGTTTAAATAATAAATAATGTATTGGAAGTGGTTTTATATGTGGACTACCGTACATGTCGGTACGGAACCCTTAGTGCGTGATCCGACACGCACTTGGCCGGTTTTTTTAAATGGTATATGACAAGTTGACAATAATCAATTGGATTGGACACAAATTAACGTTATAATTCTTATATTATATGTTGCATTACATTAAACATCTACAAGGTACATCCATCATATACAAAATAGCCTAAGTTTTTTTTCGCATATCATTCCTGTTAATATGTGCCATGTAGTGTCTATGACATAGACACCCATATTAATTAATATTACCTTTAAAAATATGCATAATGTTTATGGTAATAACAATTTCGTAAGTATATAAAGATTGTGCTCTCTTTTATGTTGGATATCACAGTTATAAAAAGGAATACATTTAATTCATTACATTACTGTGTGATTGTTAATACCTACGGCATCCCAACATTACTTTCAGATGGAGGTGAGCATGACGTCATCGGCACTAACTCGTACCGGATTACGTCATCGGGTGGAATAACAATCGGCAAGCGCTGCTGATGACGTCACCATATTCTTTATAGAATTGTAACATATTGTAGATATTTCTTCTAACCATTCAAAAAGAAAACTTGGGTATTCTAACAATACTATCGGTTTTAGATGGTGTTTTGATAGTTTTTTAATGTATAATCAATTCAACAAATTGTTATATTTAAAAATTGCAAAATTTCTAATGATTAAACAGTTGAGACAGGCAGAAACTCCCAGTAATAATCTGTATTTTATAACGTCACCATGCATGCACTACATCAAGTAAAATAATGCAATTTTAGATATGGGTCATCTGTAATCTCTCTCTCTTCTTATACATCATAATACTTACCTATTAAAAAATCGAGTCTTGTAAGAATGTATAATTCAACCAGAATTCACTGTAGTTCAACACAATTTTATGTATAAATTGAGTTATCTACTTCAACAGTATGTTTAGAAAAATATGCACACAAATAGGAGTAGCCCAAGCCCTTATTACAGCTAAACTATGCAATTAAAACTGAACAATTAGGATAATGTGAGCAATGTTGTAATCATGTAAATTAATAGTTAATAACAGATATGTGGTGAAGAACACAGAGTGATGACACCAGGTGGTGACTGCCACACAGGATGATTGTTTAATGATTGTACCTGGTTAGTGACACAAGTGGCACACAGAAACTGACTCAGCGGCAGAACATTGAACTGACCTGGCGCAAATGATAAAGGGGATGACAGCGACACTTCATTCTCGCATCCTGGTTTAGACCCCATGCGATTGTCTGTAATATTAGCAGGCTTTATACTTTTGAGAATTCAACTATCTTGAATTTTTGTGAAGTCCATTGCATATTCATTTGGGTCTTATTATTTTATTTTAATTCCATTTTATATTATTTATAAAGTAACTGAACTCCATATCAGTTTTTCTACACTCACCTAGATAGTTACCTTGCTAAGAAAAAAAATTTACATGAGCAAAGATTTTATACCTCTGTGAGAAAATATGTCTTAACTCAGATAAGATCCACAAAAAAGCACAATCTTTATATTTATTCTACAAATTTATAATAAAATAGTACATTACTTACCAAGGGCGATAAAACAAAGAATGTCTCAGATCGCAGGTATTTTACGCCCGAGCCGAAGGCAAGGGCGATAAATATGCGATCTGAGGCTTTCTTTATTATCGCCCGTGGTAAGTACAAAATTTTATGTCACCCCCTGGCCAGGAAGTGGGTTTTTTCGCGCGCGGAGCGTGCGATAATGGCCACTTTATGGCCAGGTGTGACATAAAGTAAATTATGTATCTATGCACACATTGGTATATACTTGAACCTGTATGAGGAAATTGAATAAACTTATTTGTTTGACTCACCAGCGATCTCAGCTCCACCCAGGTCATTCAGAATTTTACGATATGATGGACGCCGAGTTAGCATTTCCCGATATTTCCTTTTTGGACTGTCATCATCACTACAGCTGTCATCACTGCAAGACTGGCCTTGTGAGCTTGCTATTGTGGTTGGTTCAGGTTTAATCTGTAAAAAAAAAAAACATTTTTTTCACACTCATATTTATGTTTATTTCATGTATCTGTAGGTATTATTACTGATTCCAACTTCACATAGTTCACTAATGTACAGCCCCCAAAAATAATCCACTATTCTTTTTTTTGTTATATAGAACTATGTTTCCAAAATGATTCACTAATAAAATAACAGAGATTGAATCATTATTAGTAGTAGTGAAATGATCTTGGAAAGGTAAATGTTATGCTTCAGATCAAAACAATGATAAAGTAGGTGCACACAATACCTATATAAAATAATTGTACCTACCTGCAATGTTTGCAGAGTGCCCTGTGTAGTGTGGATAACTGAGCTTGGTTTGCTAACAAGTATAAGATTTCCTTTTGGTAACTGCACAGATTGGATATTAGAAGCAGTCTGAATCACTGACTGTTGGTTTGCCTGAATCACTGATTGAACCTGCAAAGTAAACAATTATAATTTGTAATTAAAGTAATTTTCGCTATGAAACTTAATATTTAGTGATATAAAAACAAGAGTACATAATGAATGTTTATCATAAATATATAGTATATATGTGATATCATAACAAACACCTGTGCGGGCGCCTGCATGGTGGTGACGGCGACGACGTGCGCGGAGCCCGCTGCCGCCGCGCCCGCGCCTCCGCCCGCCAGCGGGTCCGCTCCGCCAGCGCCGCCAGAAGTTCCATTCTCCTCCACCATTCCCTCCATGCCCACTAAGGCCACCTAAAATATTCAAGGTCAACTTTCTGTGTATTCCTTGTTCCGTTCTTGTGTACACACACTATTTGTATAATCAATCGTTGCCGTCTGGTTCTTATAAGACTATAGCGATATCCTAAAACGGACTCGTCGCGTCATAGTTGCGAAATTTTCCCTATTGCGTCTATTAGCATGAAGGAACGCTACGTATTTAATAACGTTACGAGGACTCATACAGAAGGTTGCATGTGATCTATTATTGTGGACAATATCCATATTTGTTAACCAAAATTGTAGACCGTGACAGGTAGCAAGTTCTGTCTTCATTACGAGCACTCACCAGTTACGTATTCCTCGTCACCGTCTATGCTGCGTCCGGAGTGGGCGAACGGGATGGTACGTAGTAGCCACGTCAACTGCGAGAAGACTCGTCACTGGCGGAGACCTATGATCTTGTATGCGTCATAACAATATGGCCGAAAATTGTAGGACATGCGCACTTTCCATCTAGTAAATACTGACAGCGAAAAGTCAACAAACTTCACTTCGTAGATTCGTTCTACTGCCATAACCACAGATGAGAATGGTATTAAAAATTATAAATAATCATTGCTGCCAACAATGAAATAGCCAATCTACGGTGTGTCTAAAGGGTGTGTACACACTGTTCAATGAACACATAAAAAATCCGAAGCGCCTGTCAGTTGCTTAGCAGTAGAGTGTATAAGTATCAACTCGTATCAGAAAACCGTGCGTCTGCGCCCAGCCTATCTACTGAAGAACTGCAACTAAATTTAATTTGACATCATAAATATCTTTTGTGTGATTGGCTGTATACGCTTTGCTACAACTACTACGACTAGAGGCCAAAAATGTAACTGTCAGTGTCAAATTCACAAAACAAAACAAAATACAAAAATATTTCGACCGATTGTTTGGATTTATTTTACAAGAAACTTCATTAAAGTTGGAATCTAATTAGTTGCCTTTTACTAAATGGCTCATAAAGGAACTTTTGAAAATCATTTTGAGGATTTCACTGATACGTCAGCGGCTCCAATACTTAATAAAGTTCAAGATGCGGTAAGTATTAATATTTTGTAGACTTCTACATATTTCATTGATTCGATGAATGATGGCTTTGTTGATTTTTAGCCCAATGATTTACTGAGGCTCGGCTATCATCGATTTCAGGTCTAATTTTTTTATAGATTTTACTCATCATAGGGAATTTCCCCACCTAATCTTATGTATATCTCTTCCATAGTTTTTGAGAAAAAAATATTAAAATGTCCATTAAAAACTCACTATTTCATGGCGCCTGTCAATGTTGGCTAGCATTCATTTGCACATATTTATTTTGGTTGTGGTGTTTTTATTATTTCGGTTGTGGCGTTTTTATTAAAATATTGTGTTTTGCCGCCCAATTATTTACAACTAGCTTTTGCCCGCGACTTCGTCCGGTTAAACTTCCACTTCCTCTTTCATTCCTTCAAGGAATATGGTTTACGGGATAATAAGTGTCCTATATGTTAATCGAGGCTATAACCTCATTGTATATCAAGTTTTATCATAATATTCATAATCCATTTAGGGTGGCTTATTCTGTCAGATAAAGTACAGTCATTCCTAAATTCATAATTATTACAGGTTTCGCGAAGCTTGGAAACAAAGTTACGTAAATATACTATCTCTAAGCTTCATATGTTAACTACTGAATTGGCCAGTGATATCTTTTATGATAACACAGTATACACAGGTTCTGCTGGACTAGCACTTTATTATTTTATGTCTGCTGTGAATAAAAAGGAGACAGACAATGAAGCCCTGAAGGTATAGATAAATAATAACAAGCATGCCATTGAAGATACATAATATTTAAATATTAATTGTGGTAATATGACCAATACTTGATAAATAAATGTCTCTTTTACAGAATGCCATTCTTTATTTAGATGTGAATAATCTGAAAGGTCGAAGAATATCCTTTTTGTGTGGAGATGCAGGGCCACTTGCTTTAGCCACTGTAATATCATACAAATTGAGATCAGCTACCACTGATTTGCCTGATTACAAATCATTAGCACAAAGGTATTATTTATGAGTATATGAGTGAGTATGAGTATGTGATGTAATAATTATTATATATTTGGATGATATGTTACTTATTTATATATACTTTCAAGGCTTTTGGCTCTGATGCCACTGTTGAATGATTCTCCCGATGAGCTTCTGTATGGGAAGAGTGGCTACTTATATGCATTGCTGTTTGTCAATAAACATTTACAAGAAAGAACTGTCATCCCTGCACACCACATTGAAAAGGTATGGAATAGCAAAAGAACTACCATTGTAACTCTCCATGACTAGTCATTTATTGGATATTCACTATCTTTATATTCAAAGTGTTTAGTGTGCTATGCTTTTGTAAAACATAATAGGTTTACCCTAGTTATAGAAGGATCAGCAACGCACATGTGACACTCTTGAAGTTGCAGGCGGCAATAGGCTGTGGTGACAATCTACTCTCATAAAAAAAACAAGCAAGCTTTATGAGAAAAAGCTTATTGGATATATTTTTTTTTTTTTCTAATTGTATCTTAACTAAATCTTATTAGATTTCTTTGTAGGTGGTAAATGCTATTTTGAAATCAGGGAAAGAATATTCCCAGGAAGTAAAATCGAGCAGCCCTCTCCTCTGGCAGTGGCATAACAAGGTGTACTTGGGCGCAGCTCATGGAGTAGCCGGTATACTTTATATATTATTACAGGTATTATTTTATTTTATTACACTTACACACCTGTATAAAATCTGTAAAGATCTAGAATACAATTTACAACTTTAATGCATCTTTACCGGACATTAAAGATCAGCATCCATAAAGAAATAATGTTATTTATATAAGACGAGTTTTCTGGTGGAATGCTTCAGTTGCCTAGGGCTAGATTAGAACAACGTACCTTGTATATCATAATATACTATGTTACAGGCCCAAGCATATATCTCTGCGAATGACATGGAAACTTTAATAAAACCTACTCTGCAGTGGCTTGTATCTCAAAAGTTCCCAAGTGGCAATTTTCCATCATCTCTGGGTAGTGCATCTGGAGATCGCCTCGTACAGTGGTGTCATGGAGCTCCTGGTTTTGTGCCTCTATTCTTATTAGCCCATCAGGTACAGTTTCTCCTATTTTTCAAAAATGCTGCTTCAGATGAGGGTAGGCAGAGCACGTGTAATTTGAATTTCCACGTTGCGCAAGGACGAGTGAGGAACATTTATGGTGTGACTCATTCTGTCTGCCATATCGCTTAATACGTCAGGAACTATTGGATAGATATTCCTTTCATTTAATCAGCAAAATATAAACAATGTTTGCACGCAACCGCCGATGCGCGAGTCTAACCCGCACTTGACCGGTTTTTTTTAAATTACTGGTAGTGATCACATTTTAATCACTGTTAACACCTAGGAAAGTTTCCCCCAGCTGTTACCAACCGGAAAATATCCCACATGTGATTACTGCTGGGACTAAAGTGATTAATGCTGGTTCCCGTTAATTCAGTGTAATGGTAACCAGCCAAATAATAATGTCACTTATTTGTTGTATAGGTCAACCAAACAAATTTGTAACAACAGTACCGTTTCTAAAACTGGCCTTAAATTATTTTTTATTATTTGAAAGAATTAAAAATGTCCTATTAGCATGATAACCACTGATAAAAAGGGATATATTTGTTTCAGATTTACGGAGATGAGAAATATTTGAGAATAGCAACACAGTGCGGAAATGTGGTTTGGGAACAAGGTCTATCCACAAAAGGTTACAGCATCTGCCACGGCGTTAGTGGGAATGCCTATACTTTCATCCAACTTTATCAGGCTACTAAGGTGAAAATGCATTCAAAATTATTTCATATACTATTTATTTGTAGAGAACTCGTCAATCCGATTATTTGTAACCTTATGAATCCAATCAAGATCCACTAGTTTTTCTATATTAGGAGTATTAGGACCTTAACACTGCTTCAGTAATAGCCTTTTTTTCTTGACGCAGAGAAAATATTTACGCATCCCCCCGGGATGGTGGGGGGGTATGTGGGACTAGCCCTTCCACAGGGGAAGGGAATACCCACTAAAACCTCTGCGGCGTTAACCCTCGCTGCCGTTTAATGGGGGGGGGGCATCATGGGGTCGCTGTCATTCTACCACAATGCCCCCCCCCCCCACAGTACATAGCGAAGCCATGCAGTAAAACACGATTGATAATTAACGTTTCATTATATTCAAAGCAAGGAGGTTACTTTGTTATAGAGTGAATCCTTAAGGTATGATTCCGCTGCCGACTGCATACAGCAACTGCACGTTCCGCCGCACTCCAAATTGTAATCATAAGGCTAAAAGTCCCAATTTAGAGTGAGCGGCGTGTGCTGTTCCGACACTTCTCCGCTCATTTCAAATTGAGCTTTTTACACATACCATTACGGTTCAATTTAAAGAAGCTAGACTTAGGTTGCAATTCAAAAGTTCGTGTTACGACTTGTGACCATTCGAAATAAAAAGTGTTATTGTTGCACAATTACTTTTATTGCTTAAAATTTTATGGCAGTTTGGCTTTAAACGGGACGCCGCGCTACGCGCCAAAATGTATAAAACCGTCCCGCTCGCGTCGCGCAGCAAGTGTGGCGACGCTAACCTGTTACCATACGTTCCGGCGCGCAGCGGTCGCGTCGCGCGGACGTCGCGCAACGATGTGTGACCAAGCCTTTAGACCACCGTACAAACTATACTGTGGTATTTTTCAGAAACCGGTACATTTGTACCGAGCGTGTTGCTTCATGGAATGGTGCGTCGCGGAGCGAAGCGGCACGGAGCAGCGCATCCCCGACCGGCCCGCCTCCTTGTTCGAGGGCCTCGTCGGCCGGCTCTACCTGGCTGCCGATCTCATCAACCTCTCCAACGCACACTTCCCAGCGTTCACTGTCTAGATACCCAGTAACAGCCGGGATTTCCCCATCGCAATACCAGTGCTAACTAGGGTAAGCTGTAGTAATGTTGATATCCCCTCTTGAATGATAATTATAAAAAGCGCAATCCTTCAATGCAAGGTAGAAACTAAATTTCGTATTTTTCTTTGTTTACTACACTTTACAGGTAGAACACTTTAAAAAAAATACAGCATTCAATAGGCCAATGATTGGGGTGGCCAACATTACTATATACGGCTTACCCTAAACTGGGTATAAAATTTAGAGAGAATTCCGATTGTTACCACTAAGATCTTGGCGGTAATTGACTGTAGTGGTAACAGTTTATTATCATTTCCAGTAGTTACCCCCTGCATCAGGTGGAAATATTGATTTCGTAAAGCTTTGTCCACGCTTTTTTTCTCTCTTTATTGTTTAAGGAACATTTAATCACTTAAGATTACGTCAGTTGTATCGTGTTCGCGTATCAAGATCAGGCGTATCAAATCAAGCACGCGTATCCTAAGTATGGACGCTCAATTCGGGCATAACGATCATGATACGCGTCGGTGTTACACGACGGATACGATACGCTAAAAAGATACTAAGTGTGGACAAAGCGTCGCATACAAACTTGTCTGCCCGTATCGTATCCCCACTTTGGTCCTTGATAATCCGGGAAAAACCTACTCCAATTGGATCACGGCGTATTTGATATGAAGGGGGTCTAGACTGTTCTTACGTTAGATCACAAAAGCAGTAATTATAATTTCAAACCGTGCACCGTGCCGCATATGCATGCATCACATTAAAACTTTACTCTTGTATAACACAGACCAACGCTTTTTTTTTGCTACGTTTCTTTTCATTTTTGTAGATACTGGCCTCTGGTCTTACTTAAGATTGATGGGGTTCATTCCTCAAAGTCTTATTATGCAGAGGGGAACGTTATAATTTAACCGCTGTTTGTGGTAAATAACTCCTTCGATTAACCCTTTAACCGCCATCGTCGTATATATCGTCGTATAAATAAATAATAATAATATGTAGCCAATAAGCCTGATATCGTGCTGATAGATCGATCAAAACGCCAGGCAGTGCTCGTTGACATCACCATCCCCCATGACGAGAACCTCGTGAAGGCCGAGAAGGACAAACTCAGCAAGTACCTAGACTTAGCCCACGAGGTAACCGCCATGTGGGATGTTGATTCAACGACCATTGTCCCGATAGTTGTTTCTGCGAACGGTCTAATAGCGAAGAGTCTCGACCAACACCTCAAGAGACTCTCGCTAGATGGCTGGGTCAAGGGTCAGATTCAGAAGGCGGTACTCCTGGACACGGCGCGGATAGTCAGGAGGTTCCTCTCTCTGTCGCCCTGACCACCGGTAGCTTAGGCCCTGCCTCGCTGCCGGCGGCACCCTAGGTTAGGTTTTTATAATATTTTTATGTTTTGTAAGTGTATTTTTATATTTTACTTTTTATAACAATATTGTAAAAACCAACCTAAGTACTTAAATAAATGAAGAGAATAATAATATCAGACCGAGTGACTATGTTTTAAATGACAGCTACGTGAGCTATTATACAAAGTCGAAAATTGCGAGTAACTATTTTTACATTCGGCGGTTAAAAGGTATTTTTTACAAGGAAACAAAAACATTTGATTTGTAAAAATATTTTATTGCTTAAAACTAGTGATTCATAATAATTTAATATCACCCGGTTAAGTTTTTCGTAACATGCATTTTGACAGCAATGTGGCCAATATTAAAAAGAGACAGGCGGTCACACGTTACAAATGTAAATCTCTCAAACTGTGCTAAAGGCATGCCTACAAGTGATAATTTTAATCCGTCAGCTGAGCCCGGTAATTATTGTTCGTTTTTTTTTCGTTATATAAGAGGTTCACTATCTTTTACGAGCTGAATCTGTATTCAGCTCGTAACAGCCTACAGAGGTCTTAGGCTGCGTTTCCACCAGAGATGTGCGAGGATGCGTTTTCATACATTTGACACCTCGCAACGCGCCGAGCGAGGTGTCAAATATATGAAAATTGAAAACACATCCTCGCACATCTCTGGTGGAAACGCAGCCTTACTGGGAAATAATTGGCTGTTCCAAGGAAAGCTTCAGGCTCTCTCTGCCGAAATGTATGGGACAACAGATATTTTCTTTGTTCTTGACCAGGAGTGCTACCGCGAACCACAAAGATTTAGGTCCCATAAATTGACGGTAACAAAATTGTCACTTGTATTTCAAATGGTTTTGGAAGTATTTGTGATGCAATATTAAAATTCAGTACGCCGGTAACACGTATTGGATTATTTATGATAGAGGCGCTTTTAATTCACCATAATTAATTGAATAGAACTTCTTCGGTTACTTAACCTTTATAAGGTCTTAGACACAAACGTACATTTAGCACTTTCAAGTATCTATGTCATGCAATTCTGAATATGACCGTAAGGGCGCAGGCAGACGCACGGTTTTCTGATACGGTTTCAGGGAGAAGGGAGTTGAAAGCATCTCGCTCTAAGACCGAGATGCTTCAACTCCCCTCTATCTGAAACCGTGCGTCTGCGCGCAGCCTAAAGACCGCGAAGAAAGGGTTAGGTATAACTGATCCATTTTCAGAACTGTCGCGTAGTGTTTAATACCTTTGAATCAAAATTTAATAAATTTTTATCATAGTTTTGGATGTCCTATACCTATATACGATATACTATAACGCATTAATATAGATTCAATAATTAATCATAATATTCTAATACCTAAAATCAACTAAGGACTGTCTTCTTCTCCTAATCAATATTTTCATACCTAGTATGTAGCGCTTAATAACAGTAGTGCATATTTGAGGTCATTCCATCTGTTACCAGTGGCAACTAATGGTATTAAAAAAAGTGGCAATGACATTTTTATATTTTAATCCAATAGGATTCATACATACATGTATCACCAGCTGTTGTCGCTAAAATAGATTGCTAGTAGTAACCACGTTCAAAATATTAAGATACCTACTAGAGGTAAAAGTTCAAAGTAAACCTAGATGTTACCAGCGATAACAAAATATTCAAATATTGAAACTGAATGTAGCGTAGGAGAAACAAATGACGCTCCAGTGTTAACTAAACCTGTTATTGGTCTAAGATCCGAGAAGCAAAAACTACCCTCATCTGTTATTCGATAAATACATGTTAGATAATATATTGGAATGAACCAGTATCATCTTCATAGTATTCCAGGACATATACTTGGAAGTTTATACTAGTATAGTAACATACATATTTCATATCTTTACAAGCCTGCGCACATATGTTATAGAACAAAGGGAGGCGATATTTTAGGTACTTACACAATACTACGCTACGACTTACGCAGTATTGCAATTTGCAAGGATGCAAATTTGTGCCCTCGATATCATTCTATAGCGTTTTAATATTCTTCTCGTATCGATGCATTTTATCCACAAGGAAAGTGCCTGTTCACGCTTAGAGTTCTCAGAATGGACTATCTCACCGCTGACTGCATATTTGTGAACGGGCAGTAATTTACAAAGCTTCATTACAGGCGGACTAGGAAGTCTGACATCCGATTTTTTTTTTCTCTTATCGTACAGTTGTAAATTTTTATATTAGGTATAAGTTATAACTTATAAGCACGATTTTCGCGGAAGGCAGACTTTTATGATGATCAGAAAAGCATATAAATATTACCCTATATGCCTCATAAAATACATGTAGACATAAACAATTAAGGTGGGATGATTTCCATACAAAACGTATTTTGACATTCGCAGGCGAACGGCGTGATGTTTTAAGAAATTTATGTAACAAACTTTCATAAATTGGCTTTCCATTTGCGCGATATCCCCCTTTCCTAGAATAAACTAAACTTGAATAAACTAGAATAATTCGATAAAAATTATGTCACGTAATACTAACGTGACAAACTAATTTCTCAAGTTCGTTACGTAAGTTTCTTAAAATATCACGCCGCTAGCCCGCGAATGTCCAAAGACGTTTTGTATGGAAATCGAACCACCTTAACGACCGCAGATAAAAAATCGCAATACATCAAGCGGGACTTCGTCAGAAAAGTTATATCAAACGCATTGCGCTCCGAGGACGCATATTCGGACCAACCCTGATCCGATTCCGGAGGAGAATATAAGGTGTCGTTTAGAGACGGGCTCGAGGTACCGTCGTCCCCCGAACGACGGCCAGCGGGCTCTAGGAGCCGGGGCGGGCGCTAATAAGAAGCTGTGTTGTACGGACGGGGCGGGGCGGGTGTTCGTCAGAGCAGCGCGGCGCCGGCCTCGGCGCGGCCGTGCGGCAGCGGCGGGCCGGGCCGCCAGCGGTCGTCGCGCGGGTCGTACAGCTCCACGCTGCTGAGCGTGGTGCGCGCGCGGTAGAAGGCGCGCTGGCCCGAGCTCTCGCTGTCGCCGCCGGCCGCCACCAGCACGCCGTCGGCCGCGCCCGCCGCGCACCCCGCGCGGGCCTCCTTCAGGCTGCACACTTCCTCCCAACACTCCTGGGAACAGCGATCCTACGCGTTACGAGCGAACTTATCGACTAGGTAGCCATGTCTTATTTGTAAATAGAATAAAAACAGACCGGAATCAACATTATTCAACAGTTGGTTGACGTGAATCTTGTGGAAGGAGATATTTGAGAATCAGCGAAGGCAAAATAGTAGTTTATGCAACTGGTACATAATGAGGGGCATTAAAACACGAGTGTGTTTTATGAAACGAGCCGAAGGCGAGTTTCATAATAAGGTCACACGAGTGTTTTAATGCCTAATTATGTACAGTTGCATACATTACTTTATCTACATCCATATATTAAATCCTCTTTCATGTGTTTCGTGTGGGCACTTCTCGCCGGCGTGCGCCATGTTTGCGTCGACAGGCCGGCCCGCGCCTCCGCCGCCAGCAGGGACGTATATGTGGGGGGGGTTTAGGGGGTTCAAACCCCCCCCTTAGGGCTCGATGGTCCACTGATCATTCCTAGAGCCAGTAAAAAAATCAGGGTGATCCCTGTTTTTTTCCCTTTCAAGAAAATAAATTATGTTTATACCTAGCCAGTAGTTATCAACAGCAACTGTTCTAAAAGTCATAAACTTTGCGTTTTCCGTTAGCAAAATGTATAAAATACATTCGTTTGTTGATGTAACTAATTAATTAGAAACAATTCAAGCAAAACCGCAGCTCTATACGCCTAGCTATGTCCATTCAAAAATGGTCAAATTTATGTTCTCGTGTTTCGTAACGAAGTCAAGTTTTTCGAAGTTGCAAATTTGGATGAACATTAAACTAGCCTAACTGATCCCCATGGAACCGAAAAACTGGCCTAGAGCGTGTCGGACTTCGCACATTTAGGGTATTTGTTAGTAAAATATACCTAATATTAAACATTAAGTAAGTATGACCAAATTCGAAGTTCATAGGCCGATAGGAAGCAAAAAAAAATTCGGAACAAAATTTCTAAAAAAACTTAGTTTGGCAGCTGGTTTTTGGTTGGGGTGGTGGCTTCTCATTCAGAGCGAGACAAGACGGTATATCTCTCTAACTAAATATCTCCTACCTGACAGAAAGTCACCTCTCAGGAGCAACCAGGGTCGGTACCTAGGCCTCCACTCGACCGAACTCGATGGGTTTCCAATATTTTTTAAACAAAAATACAGTATTCATTTATTCCACGAGCTCTAAACAACCATAGGTACCCCACTCGATGCGATGGGTAAATTTTTTCCCCACTTAAAACATATAAATAAAAATTGCATGACTTTGGGTCAACAACATGCTTATACTATGAAAATTTGAAAACGGAAGCTCCAACAGTTTGGCTGAAAAACCTGTGACTGGCGACGCGCCAGTTAGGTGTGCGTCTGTACGCACACATAAGAGACAGCAATAGGACTCCATTAAATTTGGATCCTTTGGACACGACACCCTAAAAATATGTAGATTTACTTACATTGTGCTTTGGGATGTTAGTTTTTTAGTGTCGATTTCCACAGGGTATTTATTTTTTCGGAGAATCAAAAGCTATCTTTATATTAATTATGTATTATGTATGGTATTTACCGCACCTGCATTATAACGTCCGAAAAATTTTGCGCTCGCTGCGCTCACGTTTTTAACACGCTTTTATTAGGTCGACCTGTATGTAACTATGTAATGGAATCTAAGGTAACTAATTTAAACATCTTCCAAGAATCGTAGCGTCATGAAAATTGCTAGCTGTATGTAGTTCTGATGACAATACAATAATATGGTGCTGTCGAACTGATCTGATGATGGAGCCGGAAGATATGAACTGGAACTTCATGATGGAACATCGTATCATAGCTGTGTTTCGATTTGTTAGAAAGGTCTTGCAATGAACTTTGACCACGATTAGGTTTCAAGGTCTGATAGGTCGACCTGTATGTAACTAACTATGTAATGGAATCTAAGGTAACTAATTTAACCATCTTCCAAGAATCGTAGCGTCATGAAAATTGGCAGCTGTATGTAGTTCTGATGACAATACAATAATATGGTACTGTCGAACTGATCTGATGATGGAGCCGGAAGATATGAACTGGAACTTCATGATGGGACATCGTATCATAGCTGTGTTTGGATTTGTTAGAAAGGTCTTGCAATGAACTTTGACCACAAATAGGTTTCAAGGTCTGATAGGTCGACCTGTATGTAACTAACTATGTAATGGAATCTAAGGTAACTAATTTAACCATTTTCCAAGGATCGTAGAGTCATGAAAATTGGCAGCTGTCATGTAGTTCTGATGACAATACAATAATATGGTACTGTCGAACTGATCTGATGATGGAGCCGGAAGATATGAACTGGAACTTCATGATGGAACATCGTATCATAGCTGTGCTTGGACTTGTTAGAAAAGTCTTGTAATGAACTTTGACCACGATTAGGTTTCAAGGTCTGATGATGAAGCCGGAAGATAGGCACTGGCATTCCATGATGGAATATCGTATCATAGTCGTGTTTGCACTTTTGAGAAAGGTCACGTAATGGACTTTGAACACGATCAGGTTTCAATTAACACACAAAGCGTGTTTTCTAGTGTTTTTAAACTATTAATTTTTTTCATCCTAGACATCTTGATGCGTATGAAATATTTTCCGCACCCGCATCATTATGTTCGAAAAATTTCGCACTCGCGTTTTCATCTACATGTGTTATGACTTGATGCGTGTGAAGTTTTCCGCACCTGCATCATAATGTTCGAAAAATTTGGCGCTCGCTACGCTCGCGTTCCTCATCTAGGTATGCTATGACTTGATGTTGATGCGTACCTATAAAGTATTTTCCGCATTTGCATCATACTGTTCGAAAAATATCGCCCTCGCTGCGCTCGCGTTTTTCATCTAGGTATGTCATGACTTGACGTTGATGCGTAACATGAAGAATTTTCCGCATTTTGCATCATAATGTTCGAAAAATTTCGCGCTCGCTACGCTCGCGTTTTCGTCGTACATGTGTACTGGATTTATGACCCGTCCCCCCCCTTAGAGTTTCTATATCTACGTGCTTGGCCGCCAGCCCGCAGCTGTGTCTTAAGACTGCGTCGTGCAGGGTAAATTATCAGCGACTGTCAAATTTCTTTTTTTTTTAATTATTTTCCCCAGTAACTCACACATACATATTTCACACACACTACTTCATTTTGTTGGCCCGGGTCATTGACTTACATTTTTTTTAATAGGTATTTTCGGTTGTGTATTGCCACCGGTTAATCAGAGTTAAAAACTCCTTAGAGAAATCGAAATTGTCATAACTTGTCACTGTACAATGACAATGCTCTGTCAATTTCTGTAAGGAATACAAAGTTTTGATTTACAATATTTGATGATTTATTAAGGCATGACAAAAATGTAAAAATAAAAGTCAAGTTCTGATCTGTCACCAAAACCTTACTTCTGAAAATTGGGATTTGATTTTAGTAAAACGCTCCTAATTATTCATATACAAATAGATTAAAAGTGAGAAAAATTATTGCATTATTTGGCTATTTTTTGTATGGTTTTGGTTTGCGCCGGAATTAGTTAATATATATATATATATAAATAAATAAATATTTGTGGACAATCTTACACAAATCAACCTAGTCCCAAACTAAGCAAAGCTTGTACTACTATGGGTACTAAGCGACAATATACATACTTTATACATACAGATTTAAATAGATACTTAAATACATAGAAAACATCCAAGATCCAAGAACGAATTCGAACCCGGGATCTCCATCTTCGTAGGCAGGGTCACTACCAACTAATCTAAAGCGGCTTTTATAGGTAATGCGAGTTTTAAGCGAAAATGCGGTTGTTTTATTTCGATATATATTATGTAATGAAACTTAATGAAAATTAATGGCAGTATTTTGAAATAAGTTTGTTAAGTATTCTTAAAACCTAATGATAATGAAATAAGTAGGACAAATATGATCAAGTAGGATTTAGTAAATCATTGTCACTATCTGTAATTGGAACTTGGCCGGCCGGACGCGCTATCGTGTCCATGGTTGAATGTACGAGTCCATAGTTATGTTATGACAAATTAGCTCTCATGTTCCTTCTTATAAGAACGATAATTGAATAGAATAATTAGTGGAGTAAATTTTACTGAACTTTTAACACTACTTGGACAATGGTTGCGTATAGCTAAATCCATGTATATGCTGCATACATGCTGTAATGTAACAGTTATAATACTTATAATATACGCAATTGAAATTGCAATCTTACTATTATTTACTACGTTTACGTAACGTTCAAACAATTATTGCGCCGTACTTTTTTTGTTTTTTCAACCTGATTGTGGCCTTATAGGTCGGGCCCAATAAATCGATAGGAGTGCGCGGTTGGAAAGTGGCTTGGGGAAAATCGAGGGGAAACCTCCGACACGACCACGCGGGAGGTTTAAACACTGGGATACTCTAAGAGTTGGCGCTCCAGTGAGATTGGTTACGCGGCTTCTACCGAATCTGAGTTGTGAGTGGAATCGAGCTACTTACTGGGAGTTTTGTCGCTGGTTCACTAAACTCTACTAGGCCCGACCTGGGTCGGACTGACTCTACCCGGTGTGACGTACTTACGTATATCCAAAGACTACAATGTATATAATAAAGTACGTATATCCGTATATCCAAAATCAAAGCAGTGAACCAAATAATTTCAAACCATAAAAAACAATCAAATAGAAATTAGAAACCGTACTTACAGACCTGCAGAAATAAGTAGGACTACATACATATATTTTGTATAAGACTCAGATTATACGTCGTCGTTAGAGATATAACTAAGATAAAAAAAACACATTTATATTTTCATTCTATAATTAGTATGACCATGCGGCTTCGACAATACAATCTTCTGCTGCTTATTACTTTCTTTGTTGTGTGACACTGCAGATTGATAATCCACGATTCCTGAAGTTATATCACGACATCGGAGATATATTCAGCCATTAAATGTATTCCTATTTGACGAGAAAGCGTGAATATCCACACAAATTTCAATAAGTATTCCAATCCAATCAATCCAATCAGTGGGTTCTTCAATGCTGAGGATCGTGACCGCTATGTCTCTGGCGGGGAGTGCAGATGGCTCGCCAGTGGTTCCGATGATGCGCTGCATGCAGCGCCTGGTGTTCTCGGCGTCCGGCGAATTTGGAGATTTTTTCAATCCACCTGGCTGGCCCGAGCTCGTCTATCCTCCACCTTTCCCGTCATCATGAATCATGATGTACTCGAGGCTAATAGGTACGACGCGCGATATGTCCAAAAAATGCCAGTAGATAAGTATGCGTTGTTGGCAACTGTCGAGAGGCGTGTGTGTATGCGTATTTGGTGTTCGATATCAACATTAGATACGTAAAATTATTGAAATATAAAGAAAGAAAAATGTACACAAATTTTCATTTGAAGTAAGTGACAAATGTCATTACGTTATAAAGATGTTCCGTCAGGGTGACCATTCATTGAAATTAATTTCCATTGTAATGAAACGCATCGGCAACCTTTTAGCGTCTAGAATGCGTTTTCGGGAAGGAAAACATTATAATTTGAACGCATAAGTAAACTTTCGGGACCAAACACTGTATGTTCTCTAAAAAATAAAAGGCTAATACCAAAAATTCCATGTTAAAAGGTTCTTAAAACGCCACATGTAAATATTTATTTACCCTACTTCAATTAATACAATCTTTGTGTGTGGTATACATATTGTATTCGTATACGGGCAAAATGTCAAAAACAGAGCTGTCAAAGCGAAAAAAGGAGCATGCGTCTGCTCTCACCGAGGGCCAATGCCCATCTGTCGATTTTTCGAAAGTATGGTGGCAGGGAAAATGTATGGGAAAGTCACTAAAGTTTAGATTTACGTTTGAAATTCTCATTGGTCTTTGCGAGGAAAAATGTGAAAAGTGTGATAACTTATAGTGAATACTTTTGAGATTTGTTTGAGTGTGATTTTGAAACGAAATAATAGATTTTTCAATTCAATTTTGCCTAAACGCCGACACGCGTTCTTCTCATTTTTAGTGCAACTTTACGGTATTGTATTTATTAAAGTGTAATTTATTATAGATTACTAATAGTGATAACTTGTAAACACACTCTTTGTTATAATAATTACATATATTTTATATATTTTTGTAGAGAATCGTGACCTCCACAGATTGAGAGGTGAAGGCTGTTTTTGCTAAATATGCTCGGCGCCCTCTTAATTTCGTACGTGATCTCGTTAAAGTGTTATATTTCGTGATCTAATAGGGGACGCACGCAGCAGCCGCACAGTATATCATAAAGCGGGGTCTTATCTACGGTATTTGAACTTATAAAAGAGGATTTACTATATGGGTGTAGATAAACGATATTTTTCATATTGATATGTAAAAAAAATCTTGTTCCGTACACCCACACTACAGTACGTTTACTTATTTAATAAATGTTATTAGGTCACGATAGGTGTATCACTTCCGACGGAATTATACACTTCGTCGGTGGTCCGGGGAGGAGAAGAAATTTACGTTATTCATAATCGTTACATGTTAAGGATGCCACACACGCTCCACGAAATCGTTACGATCGATCTGGACCGTTCAAATTGCGCCGATAATCGAAACTTGTATGTGGTAAAAACTATGTGAAAATTTTAATTGATAAAACGGAAACGGAGGAAACTGCCGATAACGTGTGTGCCGAGCGATCACGATAAGTTTACTCGTGGGAACAATGATAAACTGCGCATTTTTACATTCGATCGTAACGATTACTCGGAGCCTGTGTGGCAAATTTCGATTATCGATGCAGTTCAAATGGTACGGTCCGATCGTAACCATTTCTAGGAGCGTGTGTTTGCCTTTACTCACATCATCGAAGCTGTACCGCTCGACGGAGGTGAGCACGGTGCGGCGCGGCGCGTTGCCGCCGATGACGTACAGGTGGTGGCCCAGCACCACGGCCGTGGCCTGCGAGCGCTCGCGCCGCATGGGCGCCAGCGCGCGCCACGAGCCCGACGCGGGGTGGTAGCACAGCAGGTCGCGCGTGTGCCGCCAGCTGTGCGTGCAGCCGCCCACCACGTAGATCAGACCTGCCGAACCCGAACCACAGAATAGTATAATAGTATTACATACAGAACGGACACGAACCCCCCCGCCCCGAGGTCAATTACCTCGTCCCTGAGAGATCCGCTTGGTGTCGATCGGGTGCCGTCGCGCCTCGCGATTCGACCGCGCCACGCGCTACGCACCCGCGCAAACAATTGACGCGTGTACCGACAGCGCACGCACACATACTTACCGTTTAATGATACGCGCGCGACGCTCATCTGGCTCAACTCTACCCTGTTCATAGTTACCTTCGTAATGCACGACGCCCATCCCGAACCTGGGCTCGGGCATGCGGCCGAGCAGCGCCCACTCGTCGGCCGCGGGGTCGTACACCTCGACGGACGCGCCCATGTCCGAGCCCACCCAGCCGCCGAACGCGTACAGGTGCCCGTTCATGCCCGTCAGACCGAATTCGCTGCGAGCCTCCTTCATTGGCGCTATGTTTGACCATTTGTTCGTCTGAAAACACCCACTTCACATTATATCAGGAGCGTTTACCATGTGACAAAATCAAAATAAAGTATCCAACGCATTATAGTATGGTCGTCAGATATATTTGGATTCGTTTTCTTTAGTTTCTTTAGATAGAATTGTAGGTTGAGTTAACCGAGACCGCGCGGAAGGGAAGCGGGAAGCAGGTACCCGCCGCCCGCTACCCGTCCGCTACCCTTTGACGTCACCATTCTTACCCCTGTCCCGACACAGGCCCGGCAGGGGCGTAGCTATCGGAGGGCTTTGCGTCGATACAAACCAGTCTTGTGGAACCGGCCTGTGTAACCCGAACTGAGACAACTTTGATTTTGTTTTTGGTCCGTATCCACTCCCCCCGTCGTTGATCCCGTCTTTAAGCAAAGTTGGAGGCCTTCGGGCGGATTGAGAACTTCTAACAGTCAAGTTGCCCGCCCACTCACTTGACAAAGGGGGGTCGAAGTTCTTCTTCTTTAAAAAAGGCTTTCCATCAAATTTATGATGATTTCGCCAATCAATTCTTGTACAAAGACGTTGTTCGGTAACGACGCCATGACAGTAGGCAAACTGGTTTTGTTCGGTACATTTTGTTCGTCGTAGCGCCGAGCACGTGCGTTCACCAACGCGGCGACGAGCAAAATCCGGGGTCGAAGATGCACCACGTCCGTAGGGAAAGTACCCACCTACCCTACGCATGACCCCTGTGGTGGTGCTAAAAGTGCAACAAAACTGGCAACCGTACTGTCTTCTCGAAGATCTCACGGTTCGAAATAATACGATCGAAATCCGAAATTCATGTCGTACCGTCCCTTTCACTCTCGTATTATACACTATAAGAGTGAAAGGGACGTCACTATACGAAGTTCGGAGTACAGGTGCAGCGCGTCATTACCGTGGGGTCGTAGACCTCGCCGTTGGCCAGGATCTGGCTGCCCTGCTCGCCGCCGACCGCGTACACGCGGCCGCCCAGCGTGGCCACGCCCGGCTGGATCCGCGCGATGCCCATCGGCGCCTGCTCTTCCCATTCTCTGGAACATTACGCCACATTACCGTGGGGTCGTAGACCTCGCCGTTGGCCAGGATCTGGCTGCCCTGCTCGCCGCCGACCGCGTACACGCGGCCGCCCAGCGTGGCCACGCCCGGCTGGATCCGCGCGATGCCCATCGGCGCCTGCTCTTCCCATTCTCTGGAACATTACGCCACATTACCGTGGGGTCGTAGACCTCGCCGTTGGCCAGGATCTGGCTGCCCTGCTCGCCGCCGACCGCGTACACGCGGCCGCCCAGCGTGGCCACGCCCGGCTGGATCCGCGCGATGCCCATCGGCGCCTGCTCTTCCCATTCTCTGGAACATCACGTCACATTACTTGCAAACTGTGACCACTAAACTAATAGCAGTAATGCTGGTAATATTCATTTGTTTTATATGTCACTTTGATATTTGTATACGACGTGAGAAATGTTTTAGTTGAAAGAGGCTCGCTAAGTTCTTCTGAGGAGTGAGAACGGTCCGACAAATTTAATGTGCATGAGCTAGCTAGTTTTTAGGGTTCCGTATCCAAAGGGTAAAACGGGACCCTATTACTAAGACTCCACTGTCCGTCTGTCACCAGGCTGTATCTCAAAAACCGTGATTGTTAGACAGTTGAAATTTTCACAGATGACGTATTTCTGTAGTCCGACTCGCACTTGGCTGACTGAACTTTTAGATCCAACTTTTAGAAAATAACGATACCTACCGTCTAACACTTTTGTCATATGTAGTTTTTTAGCATATTTATATAATGTACTTTTGTCGTTGAGACACTAGGAGCTACTGTGCCTCATATTTATAGCTCCGAATGATCTTAATTGTTTAAATTAATTAGTGGTGAACGGTGTTGGTCACACATATTGTAAAAATTACTATCAACAAACTATACCTAAGCCTTTTTGTAGTGACTGTTTACCCAAATAAAAAAAAATAAAAAAATAACTTATTTTATTCGATAAATCAACAGCCGAACGCTGGAACTGCTTCGGGGTAGGACGCATTTCAATGCCACCAACAGCACGATCAAGCCGAGAGCGGTTTTTTTTATTTTTTTTTAACCCAAGCCCAATAAAGCGATAAGAGTGCGCGGCTGGAGCGTGGCTGGGGAAAATCCAGAAACCTCCGACACGACTACGCGGGCGGTTTACACACTGGAATACTCTTAAGAGTTTTCACTCCAGTGAGATTGAGCGGTTTCTAACGAATGTGAGGTGTGTCAGTGGAATCGAGCTACCGGAAGTCTAGCTGAGAGAAGTCCAGCAAGAAACTCAGCTAGGCCCTACTTGGGTCGGACTGTCTCTACCCAGTATGCGGCGGTACCGGGACGAATAGGGACTATTTGTGTCTGTGTGGACGTCCCCGCCGGCGGGAACGCCTAGTGTACGCGTCGGGTCCGCGAGCTGTGAACGGACGAACGGGATAAAACGGACCTTTTATGCAGGTCGAACTTGAGCACGGAGGAGAGGAAGTTGTCGGCGGCGTGCGGCGGGCGCGCGGCCGCGTCGTGGTCGTGGTCGTGGCTGGAGCCGCCCGCCACCAGCAGCACGCGGCGCGCGCGCGCGCGGGGCTCCGCCGCCAGCGCCACCAACGCGCCGCGACCCGTTTTCTATACACCGAACAATATACATACTATCAAATATACATATTGTGCCTCACGGGACCAAAATGACACGTCTATGGCGAGGGCGGTATATTCAATACTGAGTGAAGCCAAAGATTCTACAGTAGAATCCTGGGCGTCTATTGTTTTTTTATTACGTATACTTCTTTATTATTCAGAACGAGTATGCATAAAAAATAAATGAATCATCTTTTCCTTATAATAATGTAACCTAGTTATTGGAACTTACGCAACTGAATCTATTGTATGCTAACTCACCATGTCCACCCTAACTGTCTTCAATGCCACAGCTATAGATGGGTCTTGTACATTTTTAATGGCTTCATCAAGAATTTGAGGAGCTATAAGTGGAAGTCTGATGTGACTGAGAACTTCAAAACAATGGCGTCGGCGACATGCGGGGTCGTGCTCCAGCCATCTTAATGCTGGGTACAATACCTAGAATTCGAAAGTAATTCTATAAAAGTAGCATCCCAGAGAATATAGTAAAAAAAATATACTCAGATCACAGGTATTTGAATTTTATGTCTGCCCCCGGCTAGGAAGTGGGATTTACCGCGCGCGGAGCGTGCGATAATTGCCACTTTATAGCCAGGTGTGACATAAAATATTAATTAGTCCTGTTTAATAAAGTGCGACTTCGCACATTTAGGATTCCGAACCAATCGCAAAATTAAGTTGGTTTGTTTTCGCGCCCCCTTTAGCTGTATGAAAGCCCCCTTTAAAACATTTAAAAACACTTTGACTATTTGTATGGCTTTGGGCCACCAAGAAGCTTATAAATACTGTGAAAATTTTAAGACTGTAGCTCTAACCATTTGGCTGTAACCTGTCACCTGTGTGACAAACGACGGAAGGACGGACGGACGCATGAGTGACAACAATAGGATTTCGTTTTGACCCTTCGGGTACGGAACCCTAATTAAGTTATAGCTTTAGATGATTAAATCTCTTTTAGCAAGTTTTAAACAAAAATTTATCAAGTTTACCTTGACATTTTTTTTTTAACAAGTTTACCAGTAATTCAGTTTTAAGTGGAAACAAATGAGTTTTAAAACTCAAAATGAATATTGGTAAAAAACCACAACAGGTTATAATGAATCATCAATGATTGTTAAATTATTACCGTTTCTGGGAACTTCAACATCGTGAAATAATTTACCTGTGCTTCACTTTCAACCTTTAGCTGTTCTGATGATAGCAAGGTAACTAACTGTGGCAGTGGCAAGTCCAGCAACTCATCTCCGGCAGCTACAACATTCCAGTTTGCTTGGGCATGTTCCAGTGCTTCCTCTGCCAGTTCCATGCAATTGTGTGCTTCAGCAAATCTGGAATTTAAGTGTCCACCACTCAGTCACCCCTAACATTAACTTGTGATGATGTCAATGGTCATGTCTGCAGGCAAAAGTCAAGTTTCAAGTCAGTTTTAAAGGAAAAATATCACTTAGAACAAATCATTCCAGACTAAACTGACAGATGTCAGAATGAATATTTCGTAATTTAGACATTATTCCACTAAAATATACATAAAAATACATGTAACCAGTTATACAAGTAAGGGTAACTTTCATTCATAATAAATAATGTACTTTAACGATTATGGAATAATCACATCCGATGTGCGCCCGTAAACATCAGTTAAAAATCTAATTAAAAATCAGAGATTACTTAATGTTTTAGTATTACCTAAATATCCCCAGAGCATTTGAAGTATGTAGTTCTCTCCGTAAAAATTCGCCGCAGCCTGTGACCAGCTCCCTCAATTGCAGCATGTCAGCGGCTATCAATAAGTGCTGCACTGTACTTTTGTCTATCACTACTTCACCTGTACATACAATACAATACAAATATGTACTCCTTATTGCACACCTCACATAATAAAGCAGCACATACAAAAGAAAAACAGGGAGACAGAGGTAGAACAACAGGCGGTCTTATCGCTAAAGAGCGATCTCTTCCAGACAACCTTTGGGTAGTGGAAAAATCATGGAAAAATACATAAAAGCTATTTTAAACCTGCACATATTATTACACCAGATTTGACAAACCAACAATTTAACTTAAACTGTAAGACGGACCAATTAATCCATTTACCTGTATAAATAAAGTCAATAATAATTGGAAGAATTTCTGGAGGCACACTAGGTAGGGCTACATGTCTCTTTTGACTCTCTTCCAAGCCCACATTGAACATCGCGTCAAAGTATGCACAGCTGGCAGCAAGTACCACCCGGTGGGCCTAAAAAGATATATAATTTATTATGATTGTATCAGTTTCACGAATTTCTCATTAAAATAATAATGTAGCGCATAATGGACTATAATCTGAAATAAGTAGGTATGTAAATGTATACTCGTCTCAGTTAGTTGGCAACCAGCGGCTGTAATTAAACTGTTGATAAGTAATTAACTCACGGATGGGACTAATTAAAGTTATATTATGAAAATGCTTAAAGATATATCGTACCTTAACCCTGGTTTTCCCTGATATTAAATCTATGTCACAAAATCTGCCATCTCTTTGGAAATTGCTCAAATTTAATGAAATTTTGTTAGCATAATCGCGACATTTGTACGGACGAGATCCTTCTTTGTTTGCACATTTCTCAAAAATGTTTGTAGACATTTTGTTGTAAATATATCACTTAACTACTTGTACTGACATTAAATGCGTGAAAATAAAATTGTTCACTAACTTAAAAAAATCATTATATATCGTATATAAATATAAATAAACTAAAAAAACTGGCTGACAGTTCCATTAATGGCCACAGATAGCAAATCAAATCACAGACAAGACAGAAATATCCAGACGGTCTTGTATTGCATGGCGGCACGCCCCCTATTCTTCGTTGCAAAGTGTCTGTTTTTTTACCGCAAATTTGGCGCACCTGATATCTGAGATTTGGCACACCTAAAGCTGGTATTACACTGTCCTGAATTCAGGACACTTAGAAGGGTTCGGACCTATACGTTAGAGCGAGATGCTTTAACTCCCCTCCACTAGTCAGGATTCTGAATTCAGGACAGTATACCCGCTTAACGTACGGCAACTGAATGATTTTTGTGCCAATTGCATAATCTGTGACTACCAAGTGACTTATATACCTCGGATTCTTAAAAAAATAAACAATGAATTGACATAACCACTCTGAAGATTTTCAGTCTAAATAGTTTTTCGCTTCTAAAAATACTAAATTTTAGAATATATCCCATGTTGGCGTCTATAAAAAAAGCTTTTAAATGGGGGTCCCTCGTAAAACAAGCAGAAGACAAGAAATGGCAATCCTCGCTTTTATTAGCAGTTTTCGTAGGGATCCTTGAAGATGTTTTATTTTGGAAGAATATGTGGTCATCTCTGTTATTTATTTGTATTCTTAACATTATTTACTTGTAAGTATGGGTATTAATGTATTTAGTAAGCAATTTGAAGTTAATTTATTTGCAATGAATGTATGAATAAAGCTTGTTAAGCTTTGTGTTCCCATATAAATATAATGTAACGTAATATAATTTGCGACGTTACTTAGTAAATTAGACGTAATAAATACAGTGAAAGCGAAGAGTTTTTTTGCAGCGGAATTTGAAAAGTGTTTAGCATGATCAAGTTAAATAGCTAAACATGAATTATAAATACTATAATAGATGCCTTTCTTTTCTTCTTTCAGCATATGCCTTCATTTGGAAGTGAACTTCATGGAGTTTGTATTCTACATAATCACTGTAATAGTAGCCATGGATGGTTTTGAATCCTGGTTGAAATACAAGCACAGAACAACTTGTTTGAAGAAGCTTGCCAACCACAATGGACAGAAATTGAGCTCTGCAGCAGCTCATTTGAAAGAGTGGATGAAGATGCGCTGGTGTGAATATATTTATTTACGTGAAACCAATCATACTAAGGTGGGCATACTAACACTATTGTGTAGGTGCAAACTATAACATTAACTCAATAATCAAATTTAACTTGCATATTTTTCTGATTTCAGGCCTTTTTGATGATGAACATACTTTTGGGCATGATTTTCTTCTTAGGGAAATACATTAGTGGTTATATGTTAATGTATGTTGTGCTTATGGCAACATGTTTCTTTTACAAGATATCCAAGCCAATTGTCATACTTGCTCACAAAATACATCAAAATGATGGTATGCACACTTTTATTTTTAAATATCCTTTTAGAAAACTTTCTTCTGTTTTATTCTTAGGATTTATTTGGCACATACAATGTTTTATTGTTGCAGAATCAGATGGTGAGTTAGAAGGTCTCATTCCAGAAATCACTGATGGAGATATCAAGATATTATCACTCGAGTCTGAGAGCAAACCTGTTGTTGATGAAAAGCAGAGTTTAGGTTATTATTCTATATTATTCTTTAAGTTATTTTTCCCATTCATTACCAGTGGTAATACTGGGACCAATAAAGTGATTTTTTTTTCCATTATAAACCCACCACATATTTATAATGAATGTGGTGGTAAACTTAAAATTATTTGAGCTGTCAGAGTTGTATCAAATTAGGCCATTTAAAAGCGACTTTACTGCCCAAGCGTGAAGATTGAAAGTCCAATGACAAGTTTTATAAAATGTCTGACATTTTAAATAATTTCTACTATAACTATTGGGATTATTTTTCTATCTATTACTGGTAGTACCATCAATTCACTTTAATGGTAACAGTTAGGAATTTGTATTCACAGTGAGTATCAAATTGGAGCTAACAGATGCAAATAACCCTGTTATATACAATTTCAGACTATTGGAAACCAGAAGAAGTACCAATGGAAGACAGTGATAGCTCAGATCAGAGCAGCTCTCTAGTAACCAATATGCCATTAGAGAAAATGCAGGCATTTGAAAAAGAAGTGGAGATAACAGATTCCAGTGAAGATGAATATATACCATTGGGTAAGGAAGAAAACACTAATGTGACTGGGCCTCTATTTTCACATGAATAACATCCAATGTGTATAGTTACATAATGGGAGTGTGAGTAGTGTTAACAATCCAATGAAAATTTAATTTCAATTCATTTTCAGATAAATGAAAATGAAATAGAGGCCCAGCAGTCTTTTAATGTTTGGGATCAATGAGATAATTTCAATGTATTATAATTCGAAGCAGTGTTGCAATTATAATTAAGGTATGCATGAGTAGTTGGTAGGTAACCAGTATGAGACATTGTTCTATCGAAGTTTGTTCCTTGTTAGTTAACAACAACAACAACAAATATTCTTTATTGTTCACCAAATAATGTACATAAATAATAATGTATGTAATGTATGTGTATGTAGTTAAATTAAGTAATTCTTATATTACCCTCTACCAATTCTCTACAAGCAAAGTGATTTTTGAATACTTGAGGCTTTCAGGATTGCAGCCCCCTATTCATAAAACTTAAGGGGATGGGTAGGGCAAGCTCTCTCCATACAAACTTTGTGCAAGATTTTCTTCATTTGTGTTTGCAATACAGTTATGATTTTTGGTCAGTATGCTTATTTTTCTGTTAGCTATTTCCTGATGTGATTTTTTTTAACTAACAAACCTCTGCTAATTATAATTTTTTTCGCACTGTCTCACAAGCACATATATATCAGTGACAGATAAGGACAAACAAACTTTGGCAGCTATTTAGCTAAAAAAGGTTTGATGGACGTTTATGAATAATGGGGTTAATAAGTATCTTTACTTATAGTTCAGCAGAAGCAGTTACAGTCAACATTGGAGGAAGTTCAACCAGGTGGGACCTGGAGTGGAGCAGCTTACAATGCTTTCTTTAACCTGGCTGGAGCTGTCTCTAACATGGTCTATGTATCTCCAGATGAAAAGAAACGTAAACGTGTATCTAGTGTTGATTCTTCAGACGGCTTTGAAATGATTGATAAGAATGACTTAAATTAAGGGCATATCAAAAACACCAGTGACTTAAATTAAACATTTATTACTAATCATACTTAGTTTTTTTTATAATAATCAAACATTGCACGACTTATTTTCCAACCTGGACATAAGTTCTTGATGTTGTTTTTTAAGAGCTTTTAATCTGATAGCATTGAGGGCATTCCGGGCAACCAGGGCCTCAAGCATTGGCCGCGACATCTGCAACAAAACAGAAAAATTACATACTGCGCATGTTATTTAATATGATAAACAGATATAGTTGCAGGCAAACATCATGAACCTAACCATCAATGCGCAGTAGCGTGATTTGTACGTAAATCGGCTACTGTGCAGGTTCAAGAAGTTTGCTGGCAACTATACCTCATGTCTACTTACTTTTTCGACTATATGCCCAATAGCTATTGTTCTCACAGCTGCATTATGTTGTTTTATTATTATGTCATCTGTTTCACTGTGGCCTACTTCATTGTGATATGCTTCGTCTTCTTCTTCCTTAAGAATTGCTGGCAATTGTGTTAATATCTAAAATAAATTACATAGCACCCTCAAAAAACACAGTAAAACTTTAATTTGTGTCAATCTTAATTTATTATGTTGATTTCATTTATGTTATCAAGGCAGTGGTTCTTAACCTTTTAGTGATGAGGGGCCATTTGACTTTTTCTTGTCTTGCCATGGACCACCTCCTATTTTTATAAATATGGTAAATGATTTGTTTTAACTTATTCAATATTTTTCTGATGGCTTTGCGGACCACTTTGTTTGCTTCCAGGGACCACCAGTGGTCCATGGAGCACTGGTTAAGAACCACCGTATTAAGGTCACATACCTCAAAATTGTTTGTTACAAGAGAGTCATTGTTGTTAACTACTTCCAGTTCAATTTCTCTTCGGCTTTGGGTGGAGCCATCTGTAACTGATTGGAAGCAGGTAATTTGTATCTGTAAAGGATAAAATAAGGTTAAGCTATAAATTTTGGAGTTGTTTAAATATATTATTAAGTATGGTATACTGACTGAAGGAGCTTTAGTACTCTGATCTGTTAGGAATGCAGCAAATATTATTCCAACAAAACTGGTGTCCATCCTTTGATACATTGATTGTGTTGCGAGATCTGTAAACAAAAAAATGCTGTTTCATATTTATTTATGAGATAGTATAATACAAGTTCTCCCATTCGAGGTTAAGAAAAGGGCAATAAAATATGATAATTATGAATTTCATACCAACATGTGAAGGCCACACAGTGATATGTGGATGGGAGTGGTACCAGCCTACTACCCGCAACGGTCGGCCCACTTCAGCCGCGAGCTCTTCTGCTCTCAACGTAGCTTGCACTAGCTGCTCCTCCGATATCTCGACACGATCAGGCTTCTTGTCCAGCCGGCGTAGGATAACTGACGACACTATGGAAACTAGAGAACCATTGTCGTGAACCTGAAATATGGGTTTTTCATTTCAAAGAACTGTAAAACAAATTAACAAAACATTAGCAAATAAATCGTTATAAAAAGGGATCTGAGTACTTCTCCAATTAACAATCCCATTATTTCTTCTTTTTCTGTAGATAGTGCATGTTGAACACACACCAAGGTGACATCAGTAGAAAGCAATACTTTATTCAGCATTTTATATTTTCTCATATAATCAGAAGAGAATAATTAAAGCTATAAAAATTAAAGTAATGAATTTAAGTAATAACTAAAACTTAATGACACTGACACTTGTTTACACCGACTACAGATAAAGTATATACAGCACAGGAGAATCCACGAATCATTTTAGGTGAGTACACATGATCGCACATGGTGATGGTGAGTGATGAGTTTTCTAGTTTTTGCACTTTTCATCGCGATCGGCACTGTCCTGTTAGCTCTGCTCTGTGGTTCTTTATTGACATTTTGGCACTAGGGTTTTAAAAGCGTTACTTTTCGATCACCGTTACTGTTATTCCCGTTTCAATAAAATCACCGTGACTTTGTCACTTCGGTTATTTCGTGTCACGGCATTTACGTTTCGATCGTTCCCGGCAGTTAATGATATCTCTGTAACAACTGATGTTACTCTGTGACTAGTGTGACTGCTACTTCTACGTTCTGTTCCGGACGTTACAAGACTGTCGCGAATTATTTGAACCTTGAATTTAAACTTTCGTGAGACATGTTTCGGCAAGTACATACACTCTACAGCGTATACACAGGGCGGAGAGGGCGCCTGCATACCTGCCATATATTAAGGGGGTGACGGACAAAATTGGACGCCTATTACGCCGAAGGTTCAGTATAAGGACGATTTTCCGGCCCCATACCAAGGTCAGGCAGGTGCTACGCTCTCCTAAGGACCAGGAGCCGCTCGGTAACCCGGGAGTATATGAAATACCCTGTGACTGTGGTAAGGCGTACATAGGAGAAACCGGACGGAACGTCTCTACGAGATTGTCAGAGCATATACGCAGCGTGAAAAACAGGGAGACTAGGAAATGCGCGGTGGCGGAGCATGGTTTCGAAGCAGGCGCGTCCCATTTCATTCGGTTCGACAAGGCGAGGGCGAGGATTTTGGTACGGGAAAAATGCTACGTACCACGCATGATCCGAGAGGCGATTGAAATACGAGTAGGGCGCCGCCCTAACTTTAATCGTGACGGTGGCTGGGTGTTGCCGCCGGCATGGAAACCTGTGATCCCGATCATAGAGCGGGAAGTGCGTTATGACAATCGAGTGGACACAGTGAGTTCAGTGTGCCTACCATTGATCGGGGAGGACGATCCCTCACCACGACCTCATACAACACCTTCAGCGCCGAGCTGCCCCCCCGCCCCCGCCCCCGCGCTGTCTGCGCGTGCGTCACGTGCCTTGCGGCGGGCGGCGGGTAGTTCGACAGTGTGCAATCGGCGCGGGTCGCAGACGCACTCATCCTGAGGAAGAACTCCCGAAGAGTTCGAAACATGTCGCCCGAAGTGACAATTAATACGTGAGTTTTAACCGTTTAGTAAAATAAAGTTTTTTGAACCTTGATACGATTTAATAAGGTCTAGAATGATATCGGCTGGTATGGACACTGTTCCAGTGATATCGTAGCGCTAAGTAACAACGTTATTTTGTAACGTTGTTACTTCGTGACAAGTCACACTGTTACTTTTTAACGGCGGATCACCGTGATTTTTTCATCGTGAAGTTATTTATCACCCACCTCTAAGGGTTTTTACTTGCCTCGGGTTTTGAACTGCCCGTTGATAGTAATTTCGTAATTTATCGTTATATTATATCTCGAAATACGTTTGGAAGAAAAATAAGTGAGTTAAGTGATCATGTTTCGCGTAGTGAAGGCTACCGAGAATGTATTACTGCCTGCCATAAAATGTAAGTTCATACCCTTTATGATGAGATTTAATGTTTCAGTTTAGTTGTTCACCTTATTGTTTTTAAATATCTCCTTAAATTTTTGGTAAAATTTAGAACATATTTGCTTACGTAGAATACATTCATGTGTTTCAGTGTAGATATAGGTATATGATTAAAATCATGTATGCATACTAAAAGGTGGTCTTCAATGACTAATATTTAGTACCTATGGCTTGTCCAAAAAAAAGTCGTCTCCAAATAGACACCTAAACATACATACATTTAGGCACACAATATTAAGGGTGGTGATATTTTTAAATCTATTATGGCATGACAATAGATTTAGGATAGGTGCCTATAAAATTCATTTATTACTTTTTATTCTGGCTGGCCATCTCTATTACCCATTTCTCTCAAAGACTTTTATTCATACAATAGTACATTACTTAACAAGGGTGGTAAAACAAAGAATGTCTCAGATCGCAGGTATTTGACACCCGAGCTGAAGGCAAGGGCGATAAATATGCGATCTGAAGCTTTCTTTATTACCGCCCGTGTTAAGTACAAAATTTTATGTCACCCCCTGGCCAGGAAGTGGGATTTGCCGCGCGCAAAGCGTGCGGTAATTGCCGCTTTATGGCCAGGTGTGACATAATATGTATATAAGGTACAGGGGTCTATTAGTCTCATATCATGAGTTAAACTATCACAATTTTAAAGTACTAGCGGCCCGCCCCGGCTTCGCTCGGATAGTCGAGTTTTGCTACCTAATTTTTTGAATATTGAAATAAATTATAGCCTATGTCCTATTCTGATTCTAATGTCGAAGCTACAACACTGCAAAGTTTCATAGATATCCATTCAGTAGTTTTTGAGATTAAACGGAACGTACATCCATACATCCGCACAAACTTTTATGTTTATAATATTATTAGGATTAGGATAGGATATTAGGATTAGGATATTAGGATTAGGGGATCATTCAAAGTGTTGTTTTGCAAAACCTTGTAAGCCCTCTTCTCTCAACAACATAAGTATTCATATAAAATGACTGTAGTAGACAACAGTTCAGTCAAACCCCACACTGCGCGTGTCATGCCATGCACAGTGTAGGGTTCCATAGCTGCCCTTCCATCACATCACCATTCTTGTGCGGAATTGTATACATATGTTTGCCCTTGACGGTAATATCTACTTAGGTTCAACAGTTTTTCTTTTAAATTATTATATATGTATACTACTAGTACCATGTTTTTTTAATAACAGCTTTCACGATGGGGTTTGAAAGATAAAAAAATTGCACCACCACTGTATGTGTAGGGGAGGTTCCCTAAAAATGCATTTTTTTTTCAAGATTTTATTCTACTGTTTTGCGTATTAGACCTGATTATGTAAGCTATGCTGTAGTTTGCAGTTTGATTTGTAGATGCCAGGGGCATGTCAGCAGCATGCCAGAGGGAACCTGAGAAGCCCTCAATCACGACATCAGTTCCTGGCCCCAAAACGAAGCAGTTGGTGTATGAACTTGGCGAGCTACAGGTACACTTCATTTCATTACTAGTACTTATCATCTCTTTAAACCATTCAAAGCATAAGCAGGGGCAGCCCACTCCGCGATTGCGTCGCGCCGCAACAAGTACCCCTTCTGGCGGCCGCTTCATTCGATAGAAAGTGATGAAGCGTGTGATTTGCGTGCGATATAAAGATTTGTTAACAGTGAGGCTTCTGTACGTAGTACTTATTCTGTGGCATAAGACGATACGCACGCATCTTGCCGCTACACATTATTTTCGTGACAAGGCTGAAAAATACTGCAACACTATGGCACAGCACACTAGTGATTTCGCATCTGCTAATTCCGGTATGACGAAACTCCTACATATTTGACCTGCCTAGTTAAAAGAATGCCTAATTACCTATGTATAGCAATAACCATTCACGGTCAAAACAAACGTCATGGTGCATAAGAAGGTGACAATCCTACGCCTCTGGCTCATGTGTGAATACGGGTTTCGTGTTCAATTCATTCCACTCAATTTATTTTCAATTGAATAAATGGCTATGAATTGAATGTAATGTACCTATTATGGATTTGAATGGCTTCATAGTCTCAGATTGGTCCAACAAATATACCTGAGTTCACTTGTACGTCAGGTTTAAAAAATATTGCTGCTCATGCAAACTTTCAATTCCCTTTTCTCCCCTTCAAAGGGCAAATTATGATAAATGCTGAAAACTGTTTTCTTCCATTTACAATTAACATCTTAGTCTATTAGCGAATTTTTAAGATTCTATCTTAAAAATAATTTTGTTCCCCATACAAACTTTCCAACCCTAATAAATTTATGATGGCTGACGGAGGAGTTGGTTCCTATTAAAAACACAAAGCTTATTCACATTATCACGTGAAACTGCCTAACTATATGGTTTTCATTGAGATAATTCGGAACAAACAAATGATAAAATCTCATTCAACTGCATGCTACTTGGCAACAACGCCACATACCTAGGCACTTGAGTAGAGGACCTTGATGATAAAATTATTAGTTATATAATCATCTATGTGTACATATTTGTTTCTAATATCTATACGTACTGTACCGGGCGACATTTTAAACCTGGTATATGGGCAATCGAACTCAAGGAGACGCGGCAGGCGGCAGAATTCTTTAGCGATGCGGGACGAACCGAATAATTTTGAAAAACATGTTGTACAATAATAATAAATAACAACTATAGGCTAGTATAGGAGCTTACAATTAGATAGTATAATAAATAGCACGTGCCTGAGCTAGAAACCCTGTGTTTCAGGCAAAGAAGGGATTGCAATTACTTAAAAAATATTTACATTCAAAAAAAGAAATACAATTTTATCATAATAAGTAGTACAAATAAATAATAGGAGCTATGTTACAAGTTTATTAGTACAATCCTAGACAATGGAGGAACGCTCTAAAATCAGAAACAAAAATAAATAATAACTGGACTAACCAAAGGGGAAAGGCGTTTATTTTGCCCAGCAGGCAGAACACATTAGGCTCTGGTCTATATAATAATAATGAACAACTTATTTTTAAATGTTTTATTAGTGATTATCCGATAAGAGTCTTATTGCATATTATTTTCCATTCCAGCAAGCTGATACCGTGCAGCTTTTTGCCGACTATGATAAATGCATCGGCAATTACTTCGTGGATGTGGATGGGAACGTGTTTCTGGATGCCTTCACTCAAATATCGTCAGTACCTATAGGATACAACCACCCAGCTTTGCTAAAAGCATTTTCCAACGACCATGCTCTTGTAGGTATTCATAATAATATTATACAATTTTGTTATTTTAGAACTCGTAACATTCTGAAATTTTGTTTAATATTGGCTTGATTAGGATTCATAAACAATAAATCTATAAAGTCTCGCACATACGAATAATTGAGTGCGTAGTTTTAAAACGTAGTTATAACTAGCGAACCGCTCCGGCTTCGCACGGGTGCATGTATTATACATATAAACCTTCCTCTTGAATCACTCTATCTATTAAAAAAAAACCGCATCAAAATCCGTTGCGTGGTTTTAAAGATCTAAGTATACATAGAGACAGACAGACAGCAGGAAGCGACTGTTTTATACTGTGTAGTGATATCCTAAAATTTCTATTCTTCTGAGCTGTTGTTACATGTCTATTGTCTAACTTTACTTTACCCCAGAAAAGTCTAATCAATCGACCAGCGCTTGGAGTGTTCCCGGGAGCCGACTGGCCGAAGAAACTGAGAGATGTGTTGCTACCCGTCGCTCCCCGCGGCCTGGACAACGTGTCGACGATGATGTGCGGCTCCTGCTCCAACGAGAACGCATTCAAGGCTGTGTTTATGTGGTACCAAGTGAAACAGCGCGGGGGCAGAACCGACTTCACGCCGCAGGACATGACGTCCTGCATGTACAACCAGCCGCCGGGATCACCAGACCTCGCTATCATGTCGTTTCAGGTATTATATTGTATTTTCATGTTGCGTATATAAAGGGTTTCCCAAAATGTACGCTAGATTTGAACTGGCCACCTTTTGTACGGAAAAGTAGTGAAGTGACCACTAAAAAAATAAAACATTTGACAGCCAACAGATTAGGGTTATTAAAAATGTACTACACTACACCCCTTTTTCCTGGCCAGCAGCTGTAAAATGGCAGTCTAGGTAATGCCAGTGTTACTCATAGAAAGTAAGGTACACAATACAGTGATCGAGATTTTGCCTCTGCCTGGAATATAGGGCTTATTGTGTGTAGTGATATACCTAACTAAAACCGAATCTCAAAAATTTTAAAGAAGCACTTATAACGAGGGTGAATACCATAGATTGCGAATATAATTATTCATTTTTCACACCTCAAGCTGCTGTGACAGCTAGATGGCAATTAAGGCGCTACACTGAGAAATTTGGAGACTTTGAAACGCTGTCCTGCCCAGACTAGCAAACAGTAGGGGCTGATTTTCAGATATATGATTCTTGACTATATGGTTGTGGTACTGACAATAGCGAAACATGATTGCTTAAAATTTTCTCGATAGAAAATAAATCCAAAGTCGAGTCTATATTTTCCTTTTTTTCCGCAGCCTACTAAAACAACGCATTATTAAAAGACACGATTAAGTTAATATGATGGTATTTTACCTCATCTAGGTACTGACAAGAGGAAATTTAATAAACCTGCACACAGTCAGATATTTAACGAGATTTGTCTAAAAATCCATTCTCGGAGAGGATTGCATCCCGTTTTGCCGTGAGCGAAAAACAAAGGGTGTCTCTTTCAATCGATATATCGCCTTAAATGGAAACACTTCTTCGCATATCTCTGGATGCTCACCCTTATATGACAGTCCATAAGTGACGGACGACTAATAGCCGAAGCATTCCGTTCGCTCGATTCAGTTATTTGTTCGCTCAATTTATTATAATTAAATTCTTATTGAGGACCGACGGACTTGACATAGGTACAAATGACGAATTAAGAAGTTATATTGAGAAGTTTGCGCTATAGTAAACGTTTAGTACAAGTCAGTTAGGTATTATATGTTCCGTTCGACATCTGAGATCCGTTGATTTGAGAGGGCGCCGCTGCGCTCGACCGGAAGTAGCCTTTTGCGTCAAAAGAGTCGCCCCACGCCACCGCTGCCACGTGACATCCGCTTCCGCCGACCTGCGAACAGCCGAAAGCGCGCGCCCGCCTCTCGCCGCCATGATGGTTCCTCATTGTTGCGTCGTCTGCCGTACTGATCGGACGTACCTTTCTTGTAAATTACGTAGACAGGGAGGAATCTTAATTCTCCATATTTAATTTGCTACGTAATTATCAAGAGGGAGTTCTAAAAATAACGCGTGATAGGAATTACGATTTTTAAAATATCACTTTTATATCGGACTACCCTCTTTTGTAAATTTTGTTCGCGAGTGTTTCGGAATCTCGCTATGAACAACGAGAGTCGCCCCTCGTCGGAGGAGAAGGAGTGCGCTTCGGGATCATCGTGTCTCGGCGACGCGCGGCGCCGGCCGGGCGCCCCGCGCCACGTGCCGGCGCCCGGGCCCGCGCCGCCAGCACTGGACGGAGGTTTGAATACATGTCATACCAAATTGGTGAGTCAGAATAATACTTTTCTCTTGGTTACAACCGTGTCCGGTGCCGCCGCAGCCGCGCGGCCCCCGCCGGGGACACGTGGCGTGGTCGGTCGGCGCACGCGGGCGCCGCTAGCCCGGCCCGCGCGCTGCTGCCTTCCGTGTCTGCCGCTTACCCCGGGGGCCGTGCAATTTAAGTATATTACATATTACATGCACCTATAAGGGTGCCGCCCGCCCGGTGTAAAATAAACCTCCGGGCCGTCCGCCCCGAGGGCGATGGAAACTTCGACGGTGTTGTACTGTATCCAACTACAGTGACAGACGAGCGTAGCGTAGGTGGACCACTTTATGGCGAGTGGATCCTCCAGCCTGTAGATGCCTGCAACTCAGAGGCAATCGCGTGCGCGTTGCATACCCTTTGTGGAATTTGAGGATTCACTGTTGTCTGCTGCAATGACGGCGGCGACCACTATGGTGCTGCCCGTCATAGTGGCGCCACATCTTACCCTGGGGAGGTCCGCCCCATGGCGACGGCGACCGCGTTGGTGCTGTAGGCCGCGATGCAGCGATGAAGGTTTGTGTCGTAATGTCGACGCTGTCCTCAATGATGTGTCTGCCGGAATAGCGACGCTATCCGCCGCGATGACCCTGTCCGCCGCCATGGCGACCCTGTCCGTGATGATGATGTCCACCTTCGCCCGCCACGTGGGCGCCGCCCGCCGGGTCCGCGCCGCTTCGGCGCCTGCCGCCGCGACCGAGCCGACGCTGCCCACCTCATGGCGGCGTCCGCTGCGACGGGGCCACCGACTACGATGGTGCCGTCCGCCGCAATGGCGCCACCGACTACAATGGTGCCGTCCGCCGCAATGGCGCCACCGACTACAATGGTGCCGTCCGCCGCAATGGCGCCACCGACTACAATGGTGCCGTCCGCCGCAATGGCGCCACCGACTACAATGGTGCCGTCCGCCGCTATGGCGCCACCGACTACAATGGTGCCGTCCGCCGCAATGGCGCCACCGACTACAACCGTGCCGTGCGCCGTAATGGCGCCACCGACTACAATGGTGCCGTGCGCCGCAATAGCGCCACCGACTACAACCGTGCCGTGCGCCGCAATGGCGCCACCGACTACAATGGTGCTGTCCGCCGCAATAGCGCCACTGACTACATCGGTGCCGCCTGTGGCACCACATCCAGTCTTGGTAATGTATATCGCGCCGCGCCGAGTAGCTCCGAACGACACGCAGGAGCCGGCTCCGGCCGCGTCACAGCGTAATCGGGTATAGTCTTGACACTAGCCCACTACTTCCACTCACGTCTCTACTACCTTATAGTGCTGAAACGCCGATTCGAGTGGTGCAGTACGCCGTATGTCTGGCGCGTGCTGCCTAAATATTTATGATTAATCGAATTACAAGGTAATACATTCGACTGATGTAGTTCATCTTCAAGAGGCGTGCCCAGGGGACAGCAGATTCGATCTGCTTCGATCCATCGAAAGTAAGTACATAGGGAAGACATGGGAAAATTCCCAACCTCTGTCGATTCAATCGTCATTGCATCTACGGAGTAGCATCGACAAAGTTAAAACGGATCTCACTCATCTCAGCTCGCCCTCGCCTTACTGCTCAGGTTAGATCCTATGAATAATCTATTCGCAAAGGCTCTAATAAACAAAAATGGGTCAAAAACAAGACGTTATTCTAAAGCGAGCCCGAGATTCCGCTCCATTGAAAAAGGGTAACCCATTATAGAAGAATGACTTCCGGGAAGTCCTTCGATCTGTCTCCGACATTATCGAAACAGATAACTATCTTAGATCTCATTGTCATCGGTATGAATTTATTTTCGTTCGGAAAACCCCCTTTTTATTTTTGAGTTTCTTACATTAGTATGACTATTAGTCCCTCTATGACCTTGGTATAGAATATCTCTTCAAATTTCATCAGATGGCATTTCTAGTACAGTTATTTTTCCCGCTCAGAATTTTGATAGTTTACGTGTGATTACTTGTTGCTATACCGCTTTTGTTGGATGCCTTATTTTTATTCTTAATTATTTCACATGTCTACATGGCTCCTTATTTTGTTTTTCACTGTAACACAGGCATAGACGCTTGTTAACGTGGGACTCATTAAATGAATTAAAATTCCATTATACATGGACATACATCGATACAGTTGGACTTTCACCCTTGACCTTTACAAAATTGATTGTGTACATACTTCTTATTACAAACCAGTCGCAGTTATCACTAATTAAACTAATATCGAAATCCACGAGGATCACCCTTAATCAATTTAAATTAGCCATCACAACGGCTGTTGCGGACCTCGTATTAAAACAGAGTCCACTCTCTACCAAAGGAAAAGGTAAACAAACATGTTACTGCGTATCTTATGGCTCTACCCGGCGTAACTTTCACACTACCTACGAGAGGTTATGTCGACTTTGCAAACGTACCGCCCAGAGAAAGTTTGCATTGCAGCAGTCTTTAGCGATACCTGGAAAAGCTGCAAGCCCGCATTTATACGAAGGTGAGAACCGCGAAGCATGGAGTAACATACGTAACAGGATTTATGCTACAAATGAACAGCCGGATCGCTGGAGCATATAAGTCTCTCCCTTGCTGCTACGAGTGATGAGTCATCACTGATGATACTTAAGGGTCCGTCTGCAGGTAACACTGGTCCTTTACTACCTGTCAGGTCATCATAACTCCGCGGCCGATGGGCTATCGAGGGGACACTTCACCCCCCAGTGGCATCTGCGCCCCGAGGCCGCTAGGATCCCGGAAGGACGCTGAGTCGTCAGCCCTTCGCCCGCTGAGGCGTCCGCCCTTCATCCGCTTGGGCGTCCGCCCCTCGGCCGCTTGGGCGTCCTGCCCATCGACCTCTCTCTCTCTCTCTCTCTATCGTCTCTACCGCGCCTGCGATCACGATGCGTCTGAACACAGTTTACACAGTGATCGTTGCCGACAGCTACACTGACCGTAAACTTGATACCACGTCGGCACTGTTCAATATGACGAACCCCTAGCGGAGCAGGCGCTGCTGGAGCCTGGCGAGACGGAGCGGAACCGACGGAGCTACACAATCTGCATGTGAGGACATCCGCCACCACAAGTCTGTCATAGAATCTTAAAGGACTGGCCAGTTCATTACAAGTGAACGCTTTGACACCAGGCTGGTCCGTGCAGCGGAAACGCCTACTGGTGTCACGCTAGCGCACGTCAACTATCTATCAAGATATGGTGTGCTAGGGACGAGATCAACAGCAGGTAGTCAAGCGTTAGCTTGCATATGTTTTTCCAGCGAATAGGTTTGTATACTTTGTCAGGTATGATTTTTATCCGTAAATCAGTAATTACTGCAAAGTGCAATCGTCATCTTTTATCGATCTCTATATTTTCGAACGCCTAAGGCAAAAATGTCTTAATGTCTTAACCTTTTCGACGCCAACGACGTATGCGCACCATCGGCGCGATGCCTACGACGCATACATCCGTCATGGCTTCCAGTGCGATATCTGTCTGCATGCATTTCTGTAGGGTTCAACTTCGCTTTTGACATTCCCATGTTATGGCGTGAATAACGTTTTTTATTGACAGGGCGCTGGAAAGGTAAAGTAATTTGACCAGCGTATTCAGAAGAACTGTTGTGGTGCTTGATACGTTCAATCATGACCTTGCGCTACTAAAGTATGGTCCAGACACTAATAATTCTAATAAAATACATTTCTTACTCTAATACAAAACAAACGTCTTCTTATTCAGAAAACCAACGTTCTGAATAAGATATCAGAATTCTGGCTACGTCGACGTGTAATGATTTCGGAAAACTTTCGATAAGTTGGAATTAACTTATTGTATTGGTGCCAGTTATAGCTATCTGATCCAGCCCCGGTTATACTACATAGGGACGCGCTGTTAAACTATATAAATATTCTTACAATACGCCTTGTTCTAGATGTCTTCTGGACATTTACGCATCCTGTTGCTTTTGCCCTGATGCAGTATCTCCTTATAACGGGCTGAATAATACTAATGTCATTGTAGCAATATTTGTGGACAATCTTACACTTAATAATCGGTTGATAACACGAATAATTACTCATTCACCGCTAACCTACGCTAGTGACTCAAAAACTGCAAAACATATACTTAATAGTTCAATCCATATATACGAAAATTGCCTATAGTTCTCTGTGGGATAGTATTCGGGTCTATATATTTGCCAAAAAGAACGACTCTGACCCGGCGTGCCCGTGTGCTGTTCTAGGAACTCGCGAGTCGCGACCCGGACTTAGTTACGCGTATTAACTAATAATGTTTACTCCATATACTACTTATTCCCTTTATCTACTATGTGGGTGTTACCATAATGTTTGTGCGCCCGCTTACTCGCCACCAGGAGATAATAAACAGATCTCAAATCAACGGATCTCAGATGTCGAACGGAACATATAATATGAAATTTTACCTTCCAATAAAATTAATATTATATTTCCTAAGACATCTGAGATCCGAGTAATGGCTTCCTGGTGGGCTGCCAACGGCATTTCCTCCGCAACAATGAGGAACCATCATGGCGGCGAGAGGCGGGCGCGCGCTTTCGGCTGTTCGCAGGTCGGCGGAAGCGGATGTCACGTGGCAGCGGTGGCGTGGGGCGACTCTTTTGACGCAAAAGGCTACTTCCGGTCGAGCGCAGCGGCGCCCTCTCAAATCAACGGATCTCAGATGTCTTAGGAAATATAATATTAATTTTATTGGAAGGTAAAATTTCATATTTGTATATTTAACGGTTACTGAAAACAAATTATGATTTCTAATAACGATAAATTAATTTTCAGGGAGGTTTCCATGGTCGCACCTTCGGCGCCTTGACAACTACGAGGTCGAAACCGATTCATAAATTAGATTGCCCTGCATTCGATTGGCCGATGGCCCCATTCCCAAGATACAAGTACCCACTCCATGAAAATGAGGCTTTTAACAATCAAGAAGATACAAGGTAATAGTTTGCCTACAGATTTATATGTAACTACATATGTTAGTTGCATGTCAATGATAGATAAGATAGTGATGTATACTGATTTTGTTTCCAACTCAACAGATAGGTAATACATAGGTACATATCTGTTTAGAGAGACTAGTTCAGAGGTGTACCTACTTATTTTGCTGATTACCTACACTACATTGCTCTATGTGTCGAAATTCACTTATCGGTTTTCTTTAAGATATGGTTGACGAAATATAAGCTGCACCGATTCGCCATACAAGTTGTTCGAGGAATCGGTGCAGCTTATATTTCGTCAATTATACCAATAGCGTGTTACGACAAGCAACAGTTGCCAATTAATAAAATGGTTACAATGGGAGACGCACTTTTGTAAAGTAAACCTTATGTCGTTGCAACAAGATTTAGGAACGGCTTGTTAATAGCGTCATTGATGGTGGGTTTGTATGTATTGCATCTTGAAGAATTTACTGCTTATTGGAAAGTTCGGCCATCGGTTCAACGTGTAATGTGCTCCGCCCACTGCCACTTAAGTTTAGCGATTCGAAGGACTATATCGCTTACTTTGGTTCTGCTACGGATGGCTTCATTTCTGATGCGATCACGCAAAGAGACTCCCAGCATAGCCCTCTCGATTGCCCTCCGAGTGACTCAAAGCCTTCTTATGAGGCCCATGGTGAGCGACCATGTTTAAGTACCATATGTCATCGCAGAGATCGCTTGTTAGCGATAAGACCGCCTGTTGTCTACCATTGTGCAATTTGTTTCTGTTATTTGTTTTGTAATGTACATTATTTGGTGAACAATAAAGAATATTTGTATTGTATTGTATTGTCATCACTGGCAACATATACTGGTCAAAGACTCTCGTCTTGAGACACTGCGGACTAGTTATTGCATGAAAAGATGTGCCGTAGCGTAGCTTGATGAGTTACTACCTAATACTTACCTGTTACTATCTGATTGTGCCGCTTAAGTGATTTTCTCATTACTTTATTTTATTATTCTTTTCAGGCTTGTCTTACATGATTTTCCGTATTATTTTACGCGCTGCTGCGGAAACGATCGTTGTCTTGTTTTATCTTCAGTTGGAGCATGTCGCCAACATTTCGGTGCAGTAATACTTTTGAAGTAGCATGGTTTTGATTTCGCTATTCACCTTATCTCTAGAGCACGCTGCCTTTTTTAAGCATTGTCATAATTGCTTGTTTTACCCGAGGCAAAGAAGTTTGGCTTCTGAATTATTGATGTGCCGTTACCACTGTTATAGTTCGTACAAAACTCTTAAGGCCAAATTCTGTGAAACGAACGCAAGCAAAAAACGACTAAGAGCTCTGACTGTAAGGTAGATTCTTGCTTGCGTTCATTTGACAGCATTTGGCCTTACAGTTTTGAACGTACTATACCAGGAACTTCCTTAATTTGTAACGGGAACATTCCCAGCTCGGGAAATCATTCCCCATACAACATTTGAATATTCCCAGTCGGCGCATCACTACTGATAACACCGACTTATTTTAATTAAATGCATGAGGGGGGATTATTGATGGTTAGGTTTTCAGTCATGAAATTAAAAAAAATTTAAAAGGGGTCTATGAAACCACTGACCGCAATATTAGTTCAGTTCTTTTTGAGAAGAATGCTTTGTAATTTAACGCTTGGAACATTCTAATAACTTTTAGGCAATGATTGTTTTTCCTTTCCACCCGTTTGAAGTGATCCACACTCCTGTCTGCGGCTAGATGATTTACGTTTAGCTACAAGTTTAAGCTTCGGGGTGCGCTACTGCATTTTTTTGCATTGCTTCACGTACGTCAAATTCATAAGTAGCTTGACACTGGTAACTTTATTTTACTAAACGGTTAAAACTCACGTATTAATTGTCACTTCGGGCGACATGTTGTTGACATGTGGGTGACACTCATAGATATAGTATATACTCTGTAGTTATAGATGCGCCAACAAGCGACCGGGGCTATGTCTTTCTCATATTATGACGTCAAAATATGGGGATACCATGGTTGCAAAAAATTACCCCAAAAATTTAGTCGGATAGTACAGTTACAAGTGATCAAATTCCATAGTGACCAAGTCGCCATTTTGACTCACTAACTAAATTTACACAACATCGTAGGCGATATCGTAAAATAAGTGATCCCGACCGGCCACTTTTTTTGTGATAATCTTACCTATAAATACATAGTCACCGGTTACCACCGTTGCATCAAACGGCGATTTCACTGATCCAAATCTATACATTTTGTTCTCGCCGCTCGCCGCTGGTCGCTGGCCTTCCTGCTCGCCGCTTGACTTGCTGGTCATCACGTCACCCAAAGAACCATGCTAAATGTTTAAGTCTCTAGACGATGAAAGTAGTAAGTAATGTAACCAGATAGTGCTTACTATTTCCATGCCCCTTTTTGTCTTTCACAGATAAATTATGTAGTTGTTGGAATAAAAGAATAAACTTCAATTTAGAACAGGTAATTTATTTACAATAATATCTTACATTTATAACTTTTTTTTTCAATAAGTAAACAAATATGTAATAAGCAGTTATAGATTATTTTACCCAATTTAATTACCTGTTCCCTCAGTCCTCAAATCCATTTTTTCGGGATTCATCCTCTGTTGAAAAACTGAAAAAATCAAATTACTTGAAATTCCCGAAACGTGGGGTAATCTTTAGGGGATTTTTTTATTATTTGTTGGTATCCCGAAATCGAATTATAAACCGACTGAATGGTGGGACATCAATGCTAAGCTGGCTTCTATGGTAGATTTCTACTACGCGATTTGACCGGTTTGTATGTCAAATGTTTGGAGGTTATTTTTTAATTAATTCACATATTTTTCCTATTTCATCTATTGTCTCATGATATAACTAATGATTTAGCTCAGTAATTTGGTTCCGGTGAGATTTTAGAAATAAACACGGGTCCAAAATTCAAAGAAAATGTACTTACGCATGGAATGTAACATCCGCCTTTTTTCGGTCGAAATTGCTTTTACAGCCAAACACTGAACACCCCACCATGTTTGCATTGAACAACCAAACACTACGGATCTGATGATTGGTAAATTATTATTCATTTAAACCAAATTCATCATTAATTTTCCACTTATAAATTGCACTGCAAAATATTGCCACTTTGTTTTGCAATCTTCTTGACACTAATGACAGATTACTTTTACCCGACCATGAAAAAATGTCCGGTCGGTGATAAGGACAAAACATCGCACTTTTTTCTACTTCCTCTCATAGGAGTCGCAATAAGGCTATCTTTCTCTTACAAAGCGTGTCAGGCCCTTGGTGACACTGGTACTTTGTCACTTTCACTAGTTGGGAAGTTTAGTATTACGATTTAAACATGACGCTCAAGCGACAAGGTACAAAGGTGTTAGCCCCTTGCGAGTTCGACCGTAGGTATCTACCTAACTTTATGGGCATGGAGATTTGATGCTACTATAGTTTGCACTTAGTACCTAATCATAAATTCCGGTGACGTGAAACTGTACATATATGTCACTTATATTTAATATTAATAATTTTACATAACATAGGTGCCTGGAAGAAATAGCGCACATCCTAGAGCAACGTGCAAGATGTTGCAAGCCGGTAGCGGGCATTATCGTGGAACCAATCCAGTCCGAGGGAGGTGACTACGAGGCTTCCCCAGCATTCTTCCAGAATCTTCAGAAAATCTGCAAAAGAGTAAGTTACGTCACTTTTTTAGGGTTCCGTACCCAAAGGGTAAAACGGGACCTTATTACTAAGACTCCGCTGTCCGTCCGTCCGCCCATCCGTCTGTCACCAGGATGTCATGAAACGTGATAGTTAGACAGTTGAAACGTTCACAGATGATGTATTTCTGTTGCCGCTATAACAACAAATACTAAAAAAACAGAATAAAATAAATATTTAAGGGGCCCGGCTCCTATACAAAAATACTTTTAAAAAAATTTGCTCGTTGACTTCATCAGGCGCTGGGTCTCAAAATGTATGGGAAAACTAAAATCCGACTCGCACTTGACTAAAATTCTATTATTGATATTATTTAACGTTATTATTATTTATAAATAATGGTACGGAACCCTCCGTGCGCGAGTCCGGCTAGCACTTGGCCGGTTTTTTAAAGCCTATGTACAGTATGATTCAAGCACGTAGATATAGAAACTCTAAGGGGGGGGACGGGTCATAAATCCAGTACACATGTACGACGAAAACGCGAGCGTAGCGAGCGCGAAATTTTTCGAACATTATGATGCAAAATGCGGAAAATTCTTCATGTTACGCATCAACGTCAAGTCATGACATACCTAGATGAAAAACGCGAGCGCAGCGAGGGCGATATTTTTCGAACAGTATGATGCAAATGCGGAAAATACTTTATAGGTACGCATCAACATCAAGTCATAGCATACCTAGATGAGGAACGCGAGCGTAGCGAGCGCCAAATTTTTCGAACATTATGATGCAGGTGCGGAAAACTTCACACGCATCAAGTCATAACACATGTAGATGAAAACGCGAGTGCGAAATTTTTCGAACATAATGATGCGGGTGCGGAAAATATTTCATACGCATCAAGATGTCTAGGATGAAAAAAATTAATAGTTTAAAAACACTAGAAAACACGCTTTGTGTGTTAATTGAAACCTGATCGTGTTCAAAGTCCATTACGTGACCTTTCTCAAAAGTGCAAACACGACTATGATACGATATTCCATCATGGAATGCCAGTGCCTATCTTCCGGCTTCATCATCAGACCTTGAAACCTAATCGTGGTCAAAGTTCATTACAAGACTTTTCTAACAAGTCCAAGCACAGCTATGATACGATGTTCCATCATGAAGTTCCAGTTCATATCTTCCGGCTCCATCATCAGATCAGTTCGACAGTACCATATTATTGTATTGTCATCAGAACTACATGACAGCTGCCAATTTTCATGACTCTACGATCCTTGGAAAATGGTTAAATTAGTTACCTTAGATTCCATTACATAGTTAGTTACATACAGGTCGACCTATCAGACCTTGAAACCTATTTGTGGTCAAAGTTCATTGCAAGACCTTTCTAACAAATCCAAACACAGCTATGATACGATGTCCCATCATGAAGTTCCAGTTCATATCTTCCGGCTCCATCATCAGATCAGTTCGACAGTACCATATTATTGTATTGTCATCAGAACTACATACAGCTGCCAATTTTCATGACGCTACGATTCTTGGAAGATGGTTAAATTAGTTACCTTAGATTCCATTACATAGTTAGTTACATACAGGTCGACCTATCAGACCTTGAAACCTAATCGTGGTCAAAGTTCATTGCAAGACCTTTCTAACAAATCGAAACACAGCTATGATACGATGTTCCATCATGAAGTTCCAGTTCATATCTTCCGGCTCCATCTTCAGATCAGTTCGACAGCACCATATTATTGTATTGTCATCAGAACTACATACAGCTAGCAATTTTCATGACGCTACGATTCTTGGAAGATGTTTAAATTAGTTACCTTAGATTCCATTACATAGTTACATACAGGTCGACCTAATAAAAGCGTGTTAAAAACGTGAGCGCAGCGAGCGCAAAATTTTTCGGACGTTATAATGCAGGTGCGGTAAATACCATACATAATACATAATTAATATAAAGATAGCTTTTGATTCTCCGAAAAAATAAATACCCTGTGGAAATCGACACTAAAAAACTAACATCCCAAAGCACAATGTAAGTAAATCTACATATTTTTAGGGTGTCGTGTCCAAAGGATCCAAATTTAATGGAGTCCTATTGCTGTCTCTTATGTGTGCGTACAGACGCACACCTAACTGGCGCGTCGCCAGTCACAGGTTTTTCAGCCAAACTGTTGGAGCTTCCGTTTTCAAATTTTCATAGTATAAGCATGTTGTTGACCCAAAGTCATGCAATTTTTATTTATATGTTTTAAGTGGGGAAAAAATTTACCCATCGCATCGAGTGGGGTACCTATGGTTGTTTAGAGCTCGTGGAATAAATGAATACTGTATTTTTGTTTAAAAAATATTGGAAACCCATCGAGTTCGGTCGAGTGGAGGCCTAGGTACCGACCCTGGTTGCTCCTGAGAGGTGACTTTCTGTCAGGTAGGAGATATTTAGTTAGAGAGATATACCGTCTTGTCTCGCTCTGAATGAGAAGCCACCACCCCAACCAAAAACCAGCTGCCAAACTAAGTTTTTTTAGAAATTTTGTTCCGAATTTTTTTTTGCTTCCTATCGGCCTATGAACTTCGAATTTGGTCATACTTACTTAATGTTTAATATTAGGTATATTTTACTAACAAATACCCTAAATGTGCGAAGTCCGACACGCTCTAGGCCAGTTTTTCGGTTCCATGGGGATCAGTTAGGCTAGTTTAATGTTCATCCAAATTTGCAACTTCGAAAAACTTGACTTCGTTACGAAACACGAGAACATAAATTTGACCATTTTTGAATGGACATAGCTAGGCGTATAGAGCTGCGGTTTTGCTTGAATTGTTTCTAATTAATTAGTTACATCAACAAACGAATGTATTTTATACATTTTGCTAACGGAAAACGCAAAGTTTATGACTTTTAGAACAGTTGCTGTTGATAACTACTGGCTAGGTATAAACATAATTTATTTTCTTGAAAGGGAAAAAAACAGGGATCACCCTGATTTTTTTACTGGCTCTAGGAATGATCAGTGGACCATCGAGCCCTAAGGGGGGGGTTTGAACCCCCTAAACCCCCCCCACATATACGTCCCTGGTATGATTACTTCGAGTTTGACACTTACAGATGCCTAACACATCTCTAGTGTAAACTGGGCCATTTTAATTTTCTGTTAAAGTTCGTAAGGCCAAGTGCTGTCAAATTATACAAGCAAAAATCTACCTAACACTCAGAGCTCTAAGTCGAGTTTTGCTTGCGTTCGTTTGACAGAATTTGGCCTTAGAGTTTTGTACGAACTATACAAACAAGAAGTAAAGACTGTATAATTTTTTACAGGAACCTTTATGTAAGGTAGTTTTTCATTTTCCTTTATAATATGCTCTCAGTTCCTAAGAAACTTAGGATCAATTAAATCACATAGATCACAGGGAATTGCTGTTGCCAAGAGCCAACTTTTTCACTCACTGCTGTATGAAGTGACAATGATTAACCTTTTGGAAGTCAACGATGAATATAACCGTCACGGCGTACAGTACGAAATCAACCTACATGCATTTATATAGAGTTCAACTTCGCGTTTAACATTCCCATGTTATGGCGTGTGAGTGACAACTTTAGTATTCGACATGGCGTAGAGAAGGTTAAAGTACAAGGTTTACTATACAAGTATGTAGTGTTATCTTCCTGGAGGTGACCATGGTTGCCAGAGCTCCCGAGGACGCACTGTCTTGAGAGCGAGGGACCTTTTGTCCCTTCTGCTATCAACGCAGTGAATCCTCAAATTCTATAAAGGGTCGGCAACGCGCACATGATTCTTTTGGAGTTGCTAGCGTCTATACTTCTATAGGCTGCGGTGTCCGCTTACCATCAGGTGGACCGTACGTTTGTTTGCCACCGGCGTAGTGTAAAATTAAAAACCGGCCAAGTGCGTGTCGGATCACGCACAACGAAGGGTTCCGTACTGTCACCTAGCAGTCCACTTTTAAAAATACTATTTAATACCTTGAATCAAAAAAGGTTGTATCTTCATAGGGAAGTCACTTTTCAGTGAAAAGTGAAAAACCCTTAATCCCATGTTGTTCAAACCAAAATTCGTTGAAAGTATTTATTATTGTATACCACCTGAATTTTTACAGCCTCCCTAATTTTTTTTTCCTATTTTCACATTACTTTTATGTATCGGTTTATAGAATACACCTTCCTACCAAATTTCATAATTGTAGTACTTATAGTCTCCGAGTAAATCGGCTGTGATATACGGACAGACAGACAGACATGGCGAAAATATAAGGGTTCCGTTTGAGCCATTCTGGCTACGGAACTCTAAAAAAAAGTTGCTTGTGTTTTTTCAGACAGGAGTAGCTCTGATAGTGGACGAGGTGCAGACCGGGTGCGGGCCGACCGGCAAGATGTGGTGTCACGAGCACTTCTGCCTGCCCTCGCCGCCCGACGTGGTCACCTTTAGTAAGAAGATGCTCACCGGCGGATATTATACTACTTCAGAGTTCAAGTAGGTCAACATTATTATTGCAGGTCGATCGTTTAGCCCTTTATAAAGCAGAGGGAATATTTTTACATACACGTGACAAAAGCCTTCAGCACGGGAGTGTGACTGAATATACTTAAAGCCTGATTACAGTTAAAACTTTAACTGAGCCCATGAATGGTACAAATGGTACAATAGATACAAAAGCCATTGTATTTTACACAATGCATTTCATCTGTTTTAGTCCAGGTAACCGCTAACCAGTTACCTTACAAAAAAGGTTAGAACTACATTTCATGTATATAGAATTTTCAATCTTATACCTTGTTGAGTAGGTTTAAAATGGTCTAAGAGGCAAAATAGCATTTGTAATAACAGATAAACCGCACGCGGTTTTCGCTCGCTGTTAGTATAAATGTATTAGTTTTTAAGTAATCTGGATAAATAAATTAAAAAAAGCACCTTCAACACTTGCGCCACGCCTGGTATCTGTAAAAGCAAAACGTGCGAAATGTTTTTTTCTTTAAACGCATTTTTATTCTTATGGCGATGTGTCGATAATCCGATGAAATCACTTGGTATGCCGTAGTCCTTTTTCTAGTGATTACGTTCTTGTTGGGTGGCGGGCTCACGGGCGGTTGTAAAATCCAAGCGCCATTATTCTGTTTGTTGTGATAATTTGTGGTCTTAAATGGACGGGCTCAGTTGGAAATGTTTAAAACTTATTCTTAAACTGTAGTCGAATTCATCTATAATATAACTATAGTGCGTGTCATCCACGAAGGCGCGCCCCTCCACCGCCCAATCCGTACAATTGCGGATAAATTAGTATCAGCCACACTGTGGCCCTCCACGTCGTGGCGCGACGTCGTGGATAACACGCACCCCCTTACTCATAAACGTCCATAAAACCTATATTAGTTAACAGGCCGCTAAAGTTCGTTTGTCCTTATCTGTCACTTTGCTATTTACGTTTGTGAGAAAGGGACAAACAACATTTTAGTTAGCAGAGGTTTGTTAAGTTTTATGAATAAGGGGGTTAGTTTCTACAATGGCTCACTAACCCATGGTGAGTCTTGGCCTCTGACAAAAGTTGTCACCACTTTTTCTTACTAGTTCATTTTTTGTTTTAGGCCTGCCCAAGGATACAGAATATTCAACACCTGGATGGGTGACCCAGGAAAGCTGTTCCTTTTGGAGCAAGTCCTTTCCGTTATTAAGCAAGAGAATCTCCTTTGTAACGTGCAGCAAACTGGAGAAGTCCTGAAGAAAGGTTTACTTGAGATCGAGAAAGAATTCTCCAACGTCATCAACAGTGTGCGCGGCCGCGGCACTTTCTTGGCTTACAATGCAGCTGATACTAGTACGAGGGACAAGATAAACGTTAATTTAAAGAAAAATGGTAAGGTTTACTCTATTTTTACACGACTGCCCAAAAAAAGGAGTGTAATGTTTTCAGGTTTCATGTATGTGAACTTTTTTTGTTCCCCAGAATTTCTCAACCCCTTAACCGATTTAAATGTGTGAGGTATCGTTGGAATCCTTACGTCATCCCGGGTGACATAGGATATGTGGCGTTGCAATAAAAACAATATGGCGGACTGTAGACTCCATTTTGTGTTCCGTAATTTTTTTTTTCTATCCTCGCAAGTGGGGTATCAAAATAAAGCATTTGAAGAGACGATTCCAAAAATATATATAATGTATGTGTTTCAAGCTAAAAAGTTTGAAATAAAATAATAATTATAAAAATTAAAAACACGACTGCTTTATAAAAAGATTCCTAATAAAGAACTCAAGGAAATATATTTTGTTTGCAGTCGGGGGACCTAGTACATATAAGTAAAACCAAGATATTAGGTCCCACGACTGGAAACAAAATATATTTCCTTGAGTTCTTTATTAGGAAACTTATTTTTATCTTTTTATTGCATTCTAATTTTATTTAATCGTATGGCATAGTACATTTAAAATAGGTAATCTTCTTAGTCTTGCATTCTAATGTCGACATAGGCAAAATGTCAAGAATCATTGAGAAAACTAAACGGTTGCAAAATAGTAGGTACCTACATACAACACCAGCTTTTGTAGAGTTACTTTAATGTTCCACCATATCCATTATCCATTTTTTTTTATACCACGGCCCCACAGTGTTCCAAAAACGCTTGAGACCGGACATTTTGTGTTGACTCTGGAAATCGATGTAATTCAATGTCCTTATTAAAAGTGTAGAAGTGACCCCCTGTCAATTCTTTATAGATTCGAAGAAAAAAAAAAATAAAGTTGGCTAATTCAGGTAGGTACAAAAACGGAAAAATTGCTCATTTTCTGTTTTTGTAAATTTTTGGAATGGCATTCATTTATCATCTGATAATGCAAAGAATTGCGCGTTCTTTGGGCTATTAAATGTGCACTAATAGTAGACAGAGTGAAAGAAAACGGCGAAAAACTCGTTTTACGATTTATTTTATTTTTGTCATATATGTGCCGTTTACGACATTTTTTGTTATTCCGGGCGATTGCTACTATGTATGTCTATCACCATTAATAAAAACAGTTCCAAATCTCGTGGAACTTCCGAGAAATTAAATTTTAACTGTTACGTCAATAGCACCTGATGGTCGTGCACAGCAAACATCGAAACCACTATTTCTTATTTTAGCAACAGGCACTTATTTAAAACAAGTAAAGGCTTATTTCGACATTTAACAATACAACTTTGGAAAACTATAGTCGAAAACGCTATTCAAGACCAACAGGTGTTGCCACTAAAATAAAACATGTTTAAGGTGGTATATAATTAGTCATTCCTATGAAACGCTACGTGTGGCGCAGGAAGGGGTCCACCCTCGTTAGGCATTTGCTGGAAGCCCGCGTCAATACACGTCAATACTTGTTTAATAAAATCGGAGGTTTAAAACTACCTATAAATATTATTAGTGCGGTTTTAAAAAAAATGGATATATACCACCGTAAACATGTTTTCTTTTAGTGGCAACAACTGTTGGTCTGGAATAGCGTTTTCGACTATAGTTTTCCAAAATTGTATTGTTAAATGTCGAAATAAGCCTTTACTTGTTTTAAATAAGTGCCTGCTGCCAAAATAAGAAATAGTGGTTTCGATGTTTGCTATGCACGACCATCAGGCGCTATTGACGTAACAGTTAAAATTTAATTTCTCGGAAGTTCCACGAGCTTTGGAACTGTTTTTATTAATGGTGATAGACATACATAGTAGCAATCGCCTGGAATAACAAAAAATGTCGTAAACAGCACGTATAAGAAAAAAATAAAATAAATCGTAAAACGAGTTTTTCGTCGTTTTCTTTCACTCTGTCTACTATTAGTGCACATTTAATAGCCCAAAGAACGCGCAATTCTTTGCATTATCAGATGATAAATGAATGCCATTCCAAAAATTTACAAAAACAGAAAATGAGCAATTTTTCCGTTTTTGTACCTACCTGAATTAGCCAACTTTATTTTTTTTTTTCTTCGAATCTATAAAGAATTGACAGGGGGTCACTTCTACACTTTTAATAAGGACATTGAATTACATCGATTTCCAGAGTCAACAAAAAATGTCCGGTCTCAAGCGTTTTTGGAACACTGTGGGCCCCCCTGATGGTAAGCGGTCACCTCAGCCTATGGACGCTTGCAACCCCAGGGGCGTCACATGCGCGTTGCCGACTCTTTTCAATATTTATACACTCCTTTGTTGAAGACCCCCATATTAGGGTGGGCCGTTGTTGTATGGAAAAAAATAAAAGTTCCAAATTCGAAGTGTAATAGGAATAAAAAGTTGCAGTTTAATATGTAGATTATGGTGATAATATCAAATTTAAAAATATGTACTACTTTTAGCCCTCTACCAGGTGCCAAAAATTAGAAATTAGGGTAATATTTGATAATTATTTAAATATATAATATTACTAGTATTTAGCCCGTTTATTTTTGTAAAATAAAGACGAATGTTAATATAATAGAAATCATCACTAGTATTCATTACTTTTTTAATATAATGAATATTAAAACTATCCCCAATTTTGTAATAATAAAAAAAATACCATGAAACGACCGATGTACTGTATTTAAAAAAAACGTACTACATATTTTTCAAATATAATCTCATACAAAAGTACGAATGTTAATATTAAAATAAAGCAGGGTTTGATTGAAAATATATAACTTTTTAATGGTTTAAATAGACGATCAAAGGTCCTATTTCGCACTTTTCCGGGTATGTTGCCTCGTAATTTTGGCCATATTTTTGCTTTAATCATTATCATTTTTATGCTTTATGTAATGTGTTTAATCCACGACAGCTCTGACAAATGCTTTAAGCACCAATTTGGATAAATTAAGTAGATCAGAAAGCATTTTTTTGAAAAACCCCATTTACGACATCTAAGTGGGTCACAAAAAAAAATGTTCTGATAATAAATAATAACCAAAAACAAGTATAATTGATACCAAAAGATGTTATTTAATTAATAATAAAGTTAAAACAAACTTAAAATATAAAATATATACTTTTTTAATTTTTTAATTTTCTGACAGTTAATCGTCGGTAGAGGGCTAAAAGTATATGCCAATTTTTTTTTCATTATTTTTCCTCTAATCTACAAAAAAGCATACAGCGTAATTATACTATTACATTACGAAATTCCAAAATTTTAAAAATCGGCCCACCCTACCCCATATTGTAGTCCCTCGGGAAAACCTCGGCAGGGAGCTCATTCCACAACCGGAGCGTGCGAGGGAGGAAATTCCTCTTAAACCGTGCCGTACGCGACCATTTAGGTTCTAAGGTATGAGGATGAATGCCCTGCCGACGGCGAGCGGTGCGAATATATTCTGTAACTATAAATAGATTTGACTATATACTATATAGCCTGCTCATGAAAACTTTGCCCATATTTTAAGCGACCGACCGAATATAAAAAAAGTCCGTTTTCAAAGTTTATATTTGTATGTTCTATATCCTACCGGAACTACTAAACGCTTCAACTCATTTGTATCGTTAGAATCCTTGATTTACCCCAACTTTGTGGCTTCTTCACGGCAGTCTTGATTTTAGGCATTTGATCATGTTATTACACAATTTTTTGACGGGATACTATTAATACGTGTTCCTTACCAAACTTAATAGTTCAAGATACCGCCGTCGTAATTGGGATCATTGGAAGTGTCTCAATGAGTACAGCGAGTTTTGTACCGAATATATTCACAGAAACATTATATTTTTGTTTTTTTGTGCAGGTGTGCTAGGCGGTGCCTGCGGGGAGACATCTATCCGCTTGCGTCCTGCTCTCACCTTCCAGGTGAAACATGCCTGCATCTACCTGGACATACTGCGGAAAACTTTGAAGGAACTGTAAACGATCCACATTACTAACACTATTTTCAGTGGTTTCCAAACTTGACTGGAACGCGAACCAGCTAACGAAAACTTCTAAGAACAGAATCCAACACTTGCTTCGACTTCTATGAAGTCAAAAGAGGCATTTTTATAGAAATTAGTAAAGGACTGTCCAAATGTTCCTAAACTCCATAAAACGTTCGCTCGAAATACATAGTTTGGGAAATGCTACTCTATTATAATATAATACACAGTATTCATGTTACGTAACGTATTTGTGATATTATTTCTAGTGCACAAAATGTATTAAGTACTCTTTTATATCTTAATCAATAAAACTGATGCCATTTACTTTACAGTAAAAGTAAATTTATATAGAAAACTTGTTATTTATTGTCATTGTGATCTTTTAGTTTGTATGTAATTTATTATATTATATTTTTATTTAGATAAGGATATGTATAATCAGGTCAGTATTTTAAATGTTCATTGGAATTTGTGCAATACATCCTATTCAGTATTAGTAATGTATAATTTAGCACTCTTGATCCAAGTTTTTATAAACCGTTTTGAAAGGCGATTGTTGCTTCCAACCTTTACTAAGGTTAACTCCGCCGCTCATTTACATATAGGGTAGTTTATTTTATGTCACAGTTGTCTGTAAACTGAGAATATTATAGTCTAATCAAAATGTATTATTTAGTCAAATCTAAACTATGTATTCAACAAAGTCTTCCAAAATATAATAATTGATGTTGACAGAGTTTTTCTTATGCTTTAGCACTATAACCATCACCATCTACTATAAACTATAACATACTTACCAGAGACGCGTAAATAACAAAATTAAGAAAGACCGCCAATCCTATAAGCTATGCCCCTCCAAAAGAAGTTCCCTTCGTAAGGAAGAGCGCACTGCAAACAGAGACACACCGATATTTTATGCCCGATCCAAACCACAGGCCATGATGGCGACGGACAAGGACGCAGGTATACGGTGGAATGAGATAAATGTGTCCTTCAGCTTTTAACGGATAACTGCGTCCTTGTCCTGCGCCCATTGGTGTGGATCGATCTCGATATATCGAGTATATATGTGTTTGTAATAATGAGAATATTTCCGTCGCAATAATACTGCATAGTGCAGCTGCAGAGACTTGGCAAAATACAGTCAGGGGCCTATTGCATAATAAATTACAACTAATATTACAAGCGGTAGTCTCCTTTCAATCCCTTTCATTAGAAAGAGACTTCCGCTTGTAATATTAGTTGTAATTTGTTATGCAATAGGCCCCTGGTCTCTGCTAATATTAATATTGTAATATTTGTAATACGACTATTAAACTTTTAATATATACCGATCCATATATTAGCGCAACATACGACAGTAATGTAATTGTATAAGTAGTCGTTATAGTGTGCTATGCTATGACGCGATGACACCGGTATTGCTCATTGCGGTTGCGGCAATTCCCACGTTGGACCGGTTACGTTAACAGTATAATGTGCTAATGAAAAAATATACTAAGATACATAAAAAGCTATAAAACGAGTTCATTACGAGGCAGATATTATAAGTCAATGACAAATCCAAACGAGGAACCGAAAAGACACTCGCACGGGCGGTGAGTCAGGGGACACGTCAATGTGCCGGCGCAGCCAGCGCGCGCATGCGTGGTCGGACATGCAACCTACTCACTTAGCTTCACATTTGGTTTTCGAGCTCGTAAAAAATAATTGGTTAATTACCACTTTCCGTTTGAAAGTTTTATAGAATCAAGTTAAACCACTTGTAAGTTGGTGGTGGTAAGTACCTCAAGATATGAGACAGGCGAAGCGGCGGCGTTTGGCCACTATCCAAACCATAAACAATTTAACCACTAGCTACAGTCACCTACGAGAATGTCTTCTTGTCTAATAAGTCTTGCCGTATAAAATATCTTGACACGGACTATTTTAATGACTAGATGAAAGATGCAAAGAGGCTTTTAAGCCCGTAGTAATAAAGACTTTTGGAATTGAATCAACAATATAGGATAGTCCAATTAGACCAAAATTAGACAAATCGTATTGAAATTTTGTGACAGTGTGGCTTCCCTATATACGTACATTACGAGTCGTTTTATAGTAGGTATAGGGTCAACTGACACTGACTATACCTACTACTTACACTTTATTATCTACCAAGATCATCGTGAACATCTTTTAGGGTCGGGCTAAAGCGGGTATTACACTGTCCTGAATTCAGGACACTTAGAAGGGTTCGGACCTATACGTTAAAGCGAGATGCTTCAACTCCCCTCCACTAGTTAGGACGCCTGATTCAGGACAGTATAATAGCCGCATAAAGCGGGTATTACGCTGTCCAGTAGCTCTAGTATAAGTTTTTTCGAAACATTAACTAATTCGAACGCGTTTGCGTTTTGTCTCAAAATGTATGAAAGTGGTATGAAAACGTGAACAGCGCCTCTGGTGGTCACTAGTGGAAACTAAAACAGCGAGTATAACATTTGTTGCTAACCGATGAACGCGAGTATTTCAAACTCGGTGAGAGCGTTTTCATACATTTTGAGACAAAACGCAAACGCTTACGAATTAGTTAATGTTTCGAAAAAACTTATACTAGAGCTACTGAATTCAGGACACTTAGAACGGTACGGACCTATACGTTAGAGCGAGATGCTTCAACTTCGCCCCAGTACGGACTTTTAATATTTTCATTACAATGTTAGGTACAGCCAACATCGAAAACATCTATACACACTCAGTGACAAATGTGCGAAAATGACTGTAATGGCAAGGGCGCAAGAGCTTATAGATATTTTTGTCGCTTTGGGAACGTTTATATATATGACTTGGACTGTACAGCTCAATCTAATGTTCTTATAGAAACAGCAAAAGGAAAGATTAGAGTTCTAAACTGCACGATATAGGTAGCGAGCTAAAAAACAAACGTGTTTACCTACTTTTCTAGTAGGTATACTTGCTCTACCTAATGTAAAACTCGTCAACTTAATGGCTTAAGAAAGTAGCATGATGACTTGATGAGAGTAAATAGGTACGGTTGCGTGCAAACAACAAGTTCCACTGCGGAAATCTCGTGATTCATTCATACTGCTAGAGAATAATTTGCGAATTGCTGCTGCGCCATTGTATGATTTGTGGGTGTGAAGGAGCCACCTGGTCAAGTGTCCAATGCTTGCAGGACCACTTTCTCTAATATGCTCGTTAGACGGGCGTCAAGTAGCGCAATTTTCAACTTTATCTTTATAACCAGTAACGCTAGATGCGTGTGTATGGGATGTGTGAAGCGTGCAATCGCTTATTTCATTTGTCGAAATCGTTTCACTGTGTTGGTATTTACAACGTTTACCGACAATCTGCCTTAGAAGAACCAGTATAAGTCTGACCTGTGACGACGTATAATTATTACGGATCTCAGTCCGTCCTACTAAGAGGCGATTGGAGCCGCGAGTCGAGAGACTCGAGCGAGAGGTTGTAAATCCCATAGCTGGCCTTGATCATGCGTCGGATGTGTTGGTGCCAAATTGGACAAATTCAATTACCAATTTCTCTTTCACAGTCTAAATTTCCTTTTTTGTTAGAAATTTTCATTTAAAGTGCTTTGCGCATGCGAAACGAACTAGGTAAATGTCTTGCTGCATTAAGCGTTCTGAAGAAAAGAAAATGAAAGTTGTAGAATATCCAAAACGACGTTAACTAATAGTGTAATAGTTGCTAATGCCGTCTACAATATTTAAGTAAAGGAGAACAACTTTTCTCATTATATATGTGAACAACTTTTCTCATTATTATAGTTAAGTACTACTCTACTGTCTTTTCTAGGTTTCGTATTTGAATTTACGCCGTTGGTGATAACTGATGAATTTAAAAAAAAATGCTTTCTTGAGGTTAGATAAGAGGATATTAGGTACCAAATCAGGTATATTTTACAAAAAAAAATAATCCAACGGTATCGTACCTGAAGGTGCCCAAACTGGGTATGTTTTGAAAATTATTTTTATTTTATTTTAAGACAAGTGACTTAAATGTAATGATGTGATATATTTTTAGAACCGGCTTAGAAAGCCCTTTCGTTTGATACCACACACGATAGGTTTCAGAACACTTTTTTTTAAATTCCATACAAAAAAAGATGTCGTCATAACTCCTTTCCTTTTCGATCTTTTTTTTCGTCCAACGGGTCAAATTGATTAATGTGTCCTAAAGATTAATCGTACCAATTTTCATACTTTTAACACCATTTGCAGCATCTTTTGGCGTGCCGCTATGACTAAATGTCCTAATCCTGCCTGCCAACGTGCCAACGCTTCTTAGATGCCTGATTAGAACAAATATCTCATGAATTAAATAAAAAAATATGAAAAATTTAAAATTGTTCTAATTCGAATTTAGATCGCGTATAATTATTTAATCTGGGGGCACGGCAGTGCCCCCGCCAAGTCGAGCAAAAAGGTGCACGGCCGTACCATCCTTTTCTCGAAGCCATTCATGCCATTTTCAACATCCTGTAATTTTGTCCTATTGTAGCTAAAGCTAGAACCCTGAAATTTCAGTAACATGTCGGGCATGAAAGCCATATTTTATAGATTAAAAAAAAAAAAAAGTAATGCCGATGCAAGTCGGTGGAAATCTTGTTCTGTGGACACCCCCTCCGGTGCTATTGACTAAAATATAACCAACTTGGTTTAACATTACATATCATTACATTTTTGTTGTAGAAGAACTTGTGTTGCGAGACTTGCATCTTTTTTCATGTAATGTAAAAACATTGGGATGGGATTATTTATATTTATTTAATGAGTACTCTACTACTCTACTCTATAAGTAGGCTACGCTACTCGAACTCGACTCGTCGACGTTCGACGTTTCGTAGCTCATAAGTACCTACGCTACGTGTCATAAAGCTTTTGCGCAAGAGGATTGGCAGAACGGGTATTTACGTGAGCTAGTTTTTTGAACTAAAACTACCCGCACTTGGCCTTTATCTATTTAAACTTGAACCTACTTTGTGTCCGTTTATTTACGTTTTCAAGACAAACTTTTATGACGGTAACAAAATGGACATTCAAAATTTACTGACAATAAGGGGAAATAAAAAAAATATTAAGTTATTATTAAGTACCTATTACTTAGATTAAATAGAAATACCAATTTTCAGTATTTGAGGAATGTCTTTGTAATCGTTAAAAAATGTCATTCATAATAATTCTATATTGTGTGTTCTTTAGGTAGTTATCGATATAGATTTCAACACTTATTAAGCTTTAGGTAATTGAAATCTTACAAAACATGAGACACGACGTCACATGGATCTATTTTAGGACAACACGTAGGTATCTACCTAAAAGCTCGACTACTATTCCAATTATAACTTCTTACAGAGTGCTAAAATAGCTCCAATAATTCTCTATACGATCCAGCAGAAACCTGAAATTCTGAATGCTAGCGATCGTGGACTGATAGGTATACATACCTACTTTATTTTTCTATTCTATAATCTATATTGATACCTAAAAAAAACTTTAAGCTTAGGAAATGTTACGAGTATTAGGGTTTACTTGGTAAAAGGTTGTATTAAATGACTTATTGTATAAAATGATTTCCACTAGGCAATCGACGATTTTTAAAGCAATATTAATTACTGGGTTGTAATTTATTACTGCCCGTATAACTTCACTAATTGAAGTATTATTAGGTATCTTCCTATCGTTATAAGTACCTACTTACCTACTCCATACATGATATATTCTAATAGGTGTTTTAAATGCGGTAATTAAGATTTATTAGCTATTTTCTATTAAATTTCATAAAATAATTTTATTTTTATTTCCTATGAATTCACATTTGTCCGGAAATGTTGGGTATAGTTTTACTTAGCACAGAATGTTGCGTGTACCTTGTAAACAAAACATACCCCTACTAAACTAGATTTTCTCATAACGAAATTTCAGCAGCTCAAATAGCGCCTGTTACCTACAAGCTACAAGTAACAAATGTATAATGTAGACCTTTCTCGAAAAAATGGGCGCTAGAGTAGTTAGATGTATACATATAACCATAACCACCAAGTGCAGTAATTGAATAATTGTTCCGATGCGAAGTTCGCAGAATCGATACGCTGGGTCCGAGAGTGACCTCCCGCGGCGCCCACGGCGGCACAGACGTTGGCGCTATTTACGCATTCAACTGATATTAATAGATCTTCACGAAATCATATTTTTAAGAACGAAATTCTAAAGTGCCAAGCGAATTTTCATGACATTGCGCCGTCGGGAAAAAATATTTTGTTGGTAAGCAAGACGATTTTTTTTACATCTTACACTATACAATAACTATACCTAAGTTACACCTAACATAAGTTTTGTCTTACTTATTTTGTTAAAGTACCTAGGTATTAATCATACATTTAATGAATTAGTTTGGCCACCAAAATAAAATAAAAAAACAGTGTCACTAGTCACTTAGAGACTATGTTAAATTTTATGGCGTTAGTCAGTAGGTATTTTAGATAAAATCTTATATCTTTAAACGAGCAATTCTTGTTTATTTATTTATTTCGGGGATCTCGGAAACGGCTCTAACGATTTTGATGAAATTTGGTATGTGGGGGTTTTCGGGGACGAGCAATCGATCTAGCTAGGTCTCATGCCCGGGAAAATGCTGAGCAAAGCTCGGCCGCCCAGATATTGTTAGTTATGTGCAGTAAAAGCTAATCAAACCATCCTCGAGCTCCTCAATGTACTAATAAGATCAAAGTAGGTAGACAGGTCAATCTCCAATCTAAATAGGCACCTAAATTTATAATGAAGATAAGCCTGGGTCTGCGGACTACTTGTACCAATGAATTTAATAGACGAATAGTCGGAATAGCTAATAGCACGGACATCAAGTCGTAGTTAAAGCTGTTTTCAGGTTGCACTACCTACTAAACACCGGTGTTAGCCCGGAGCCGGCTCCTACTGACCCATTTGTATTCATAACAAGTTTGTTGACCTCGTTGACCAGCGACCCTGCTCGCGGTTAAGTACGCTGAACAAAGCCGCTAATGTTGTGCCGACTTTCGGAACGATCTGGCACAATGATGTTGTATGACTGTATAAATAGGTACCTAGGAGTACCTTTGATAGTACCTACACGTTACAATGTCACTATATAGGTACCTACGTACCGGAGTGCAATCAACGTCCGAGATAGCCGATTTAATATATTGGCACTGTTATCAAATGGAATGGTAGGCCGAGAAGGGACATAGTTATACGTAATATACTGAGTCAGTACGTATATATTAGGTATCTAAATCTAATATCATATATATCATCATCGTCTTTTATTATTTAACTGATAGCTGGGTCATTGCTGCATTGAAACTAGGTAATATCATTATCAAAGCATGTACAGTCGAGGGCATAAATATGTATCCATTTTTGGACCCTATTTCAATGGGATAAGGTGCAAAAATGTAAACATATTGGTGCCCGTGACTGTACATCACCGACAAGTTCATGTCAGGGTGTATAGAGCGATGTCAATTCAAAAGATCATTAATTAGGTAGGTATGGTACCTATTTATTTTAAACTCCTTTCCTCGCAGGTCGGGATAAAACACCACGGGGATGTAGAGATGACGGAAGGAACGCACTTACCCGGAACATGTCTTGTCTAGTCATTGTTATTGTGAAAACATCAAGGTTCCAATCCGGAAATACTGCCACAATAGGTGTGGAGACGGTATAGTAGAATCTTCATCATTATAGTGCTTTGGTATTTTCTATACGTATGAAACTAAATTGGTGGGTATTGTAATCACGTAAAATCAGGACACTTAGAAGGGTTCCGGCCTATACCGACCCTTAGGCCTTAGCATTAGGCATTAGACGTAGGAGTGTAAAACGGTGTAGGTAATCAATTAGTTTTATAAAACACCATCTCTTATGGCCAATCGCCTGACTACAGAGTCGTAGCACAAGCATTTTTTTCCTAATTATGAATTCTGTACAACAAGTTTAGTAAGTTTATAGTAAGTTTAGTTAGTTTAGTTAAGTTTAGTTTATGGGTGAAGAATTTAGATATTGTTTTATAAATTAATTTGAGTAAAGAGACTTGTAAACATGCCATACGATTAAATAAATAGTAAGTTTACCTATTAAATAAGCTTTCAATTTTACCTAATGTTGATATGTGTTTTTGTTAGCAATGCGCATTTTTGTTCTGCCGCGACTCGGTAAATTAAATAGTCGGAACCAGAACACACTAGGGAATGCAGAACCGGTACCATTTATCAGTTCCGGGATTTTCGGTACTAGCCGGAAGAGGAACCGGGATTTCCCGGTATTTTCGGTACTTTCGGGAAATTACTTGTGGTAGTTTTGAGACGTGAGTAGTTTTAGCCTAATACCCTTTTTGGGCAATATGGTAATAATATCAGCGATGCAAAAAGAAAGTGCACGTGTTTTGTCATCAAAATACACATTAATTCTTTAAATCACAAGTAATTTGCTTATTTTATCTTAGCGGTTTATAAAAAGGACTCAACATTAAATCAAGGAGTTTTTTAAATGCTCACAATTCGTTCATTAATATTTTAACTTTAATTGAATCAGAGTCTGTCATAATCATTGCTGCCGTGGAGTGTCTGTACAACTTAAGGTTGTAGAACAGAGCTTGTCAAGAGTATGCTTAGTAAGTGTAGTTATTACACCGTTGTGTTACACTGTTATTCTTCACAAGTTTTATTAGAAATGTTTAAATCCTGGGCGCGTTAAAATGGAGATGGGAAACATGGTATAAAATAAGTGTAAAATCACGAGGGCAGATTGTTTACACTTCATAAACAAAGATAATTTCAATAATTAGTTATTGCTTATCTCCTTCTGTCAAATATGCCTTCACCATATGGTAAGCTGTTTGTCACATAATTTTATTGTAATTGTAAAAAGATTCTCACTGGAAATATTTTAATAGGTGTAATATAGTCTAAAGTGTGAAATCCTTCTCAGCCGAAGCGCTTTATAACCCATAGCGTTAACCAACACTCTACAACCACATTAATACCGGTGGAAGTGTTAGGTGAGGGTGAATTAACACTCTTGCTGTACCTGTAATAGTACATGGACAAGAGTGTTAATTGAGTCTCAGGTAATACTTCAACACTGCTCTACAGGCCTTCCATCACCTTTACCTGTTACATGGGCTTCATTTGCGGTTATATCGGTGTTATAGCACGCTCTAACACCTTTATACAGTTATGTGTTAACACTTTAACACGCATATGGAACCGATATAAGAATGATATACCGGTATTCTTAACGCTAGCGTGCTGGTTGGGTGCTATTTATTTATTTATTTATTTAATTTTTATTGCACAAAAGAAAACCTTATCGTACAAAAGGCGGACTTAATACCATATGGCATTCTCTACCAGTCAACCTTAAGGCGAAGCAGAAAAAATGTTGGCGGTGCAACTAACAATTAAAAGAAACTCAAGAAACTGCTAGTTGGGCGACTACCTACTGATATTGTAGCTGTAGAACAATGAACACGCGCGTTGCGGTAAATATGCGGATGGAGGACTGGTTAGGTGATGGCGCTGATGGATGTGTATAAGCGGGACGGAGTAATGACCAGCCGTGGTCGTGAATTGGATGCTTAGAGCGGAGTTTCCGTTTATAAACATCGCTTGCGTTATTTTATCGATTTTAGTCTTATCATTTCCAGATTAGCGTATTAAATTTAAGCCGCAAATTACATTTCCCGAAAATCCCGAAAATACCGGGATTTCGATTTTGTAGTACCGGTTCCTACCTTGGTCCAAAAAACCGGGAAATCCCGGGATTTTCGGTTCCGGTATTTCCCGGGAGCAAACCCTAGAACACACTATCTAGTAGGTACGACGGTCGACCGTTAAAGTTAATTAAAAAGTTTTTCGCAAAAAAAAAAAATAACCTAAATTTAAAAATAAGTGTAAAATTTGAAATCCTTATCCCCGAATTAGTCGAAATCGAGTATAATGACATTTTTCGCAAAAAAAATTTTTTCAACTTAATTAAAAATATGTAAGTGTAAAATTTGAAATCCTTATCCCCGAATTAGTCGAAATCGAGTATAATGACGATTTATCGTATTTTTTTACTTAATATTCAAAATAAATATAAAATTTGAAATCCTTATCCCCGAATTAGTCGAAATCGAGTATAATGACGATTTATCGTATTTTTTTACTCAATATTCAAAATAAATATAAAATTTGAAATCCTCATCCCCGAATTAGTCGAAATCGAGTATAATGACGATTATTCGTACATTTTTTTTTTACTTATAGTAAAAAAAAAAAAAATCGCAAAAAAAAAAAAACATATTGAGCTGACGTTTCTTATCGACTGAATTTGAATTTTCAGTGATACTAGAATTTTGTTGGTTTAGTTTGTATTTTATACTGGTAACACAGGGTCCTTGAACAGAAAAGCGCCACTTTGATCAGTTTGATCCTTCCTAGCATAGCAGGTAGCAGGGAAGAAAAAGCCCTTATCCGAATAGGTGATGTGAAAACGATTTGTCGGATGCGAGTCCCGTCCAGGACAATACAAATACGCATTATACGCAAGTATATAGGTACCAAAGGTACCATCCATGGCCTGCCCGATTGAGAACTTGGCCAATTTTTACACGTGTTCTTAATGCGTGATAACGAAAAGTGCGCGATATGAGATAATAGTACATTACGTACCAAGGCCGATAAAACAAAGAATGTCTCAGATTTTACGATAAATATGCGATCTGAGGCTTTCTTTATTATCGCCCGTGGTAAGTACAAAATTTTATGTCACCCCCTGGCCAGGAAGTGGGTTTTATCTTCGCGCGCGGAGCGTGCGATAATGGCAACTTTATGGCCAGGTGTGACATAAATTTATTGTTCTGTTATTATTTGAGAGGCTACTGTTGATAATTTTAAATGGTAGGAATTAAACATTGGCAGGATGTAATATCATAATATGTGATTTGATCCGTGCGTTTATTGACAATGTTTGAATTTGATTACCCCGCGCCGCGCGGCAGTCAGCCAGTCAGCAATTAAGTCGAATAGTCGATAGCGAAGCGAAGCGAACGGCGAGCGAGCAACGAGCATTGTTGTTCGCTGTTCGCTCTGGTCGGGTCCCCTTCCAGAATAGGCGCAGACGAGACGAACCGCCACCTCCGTTGATTGTGTTCCGTCAGTCGAAGTCAGTTGAACGTGAACGGAAGATAACGCGCGTTTCGATAGTGTTATGTCTTTTAAACATTAACTAGGCGCGGCGCGGATACAGAAACGAATTTTCCATTATCAATGCTTTGTCTGATTGTTTTGCAGCTAGTTCCGAAATACAAGTAAAATTTCGTATCGATTTTGTAGCAATCGAATTCGTGCAGTCGATATTGTAATTATTGAAATGTAGTGTTATTGTTATTTGATCGAACACAAGGTGTCATTGGAAAAAATCAGTCATCCGTTTCATTCGGTTCTGTGTGGAGTATAGGGCACAAGCACACCGCAACGCAAGTGTCATCCCGTGTTCGTAGCTCCAAAAGACTGTTAACCTCTATGAAACGTGTTAAGTGATAATAAGGGTGAAAATTCTAGACCGTTCAGTGAGGTGGAAAACATCGTGCAGTATCCGTGGTTGGCACCCATTTACTCACCGGAACAGCCAATGTTATTTTAAGGTTTGTACCTATTTCTATTACACCTAAGAACTGGGATCGTAATCAACGTTCACCCAGGTATTTATTTTTTTATCTCATTACGAAACAGGTGTGTGAGAAGTAATTTCAATGTGTCATATTAGTTTTACAACGTAATTTTAGCACCATGTGTAGGTAGGTGAAGTTGCATTGCAGTTATGAGGTAAGCGAAATGTAATCACAGGATTGGATATAGAAAACAATACCAAATCGAAGTTGTAACTTTTCTTCTCATGCTTATTTTCGGGGGTGACCAGATGCTTATCTGTTGCATTGTAGTTATTCATGGTGTTAGTCAATAATCGGCGTTAATTTCTAATTACAAATTTTCTGTTTTTGTACTGCTTTCCAAGGTCATGCAAACAAAGCTACAGTAAGCTACAGCTGTCTTGGTAACACTTGCATTTACAGTGTTACCATACTTATGTGTCATAAAATATTACTAACTTGACATTAACATTTTATTTGCTAATGTAATGTATGAGAAATAAGGTTTGAACTGATATGAAATCAAAGTCGTATACTGGAGACTAATTAAACGATATCAATTTGAGTTATTGGTCTTTGTGAAGTAACCAGATATCACTACTTTTGTACATCACCTTCTGACCTTAACAAGATCTTTTGATGAGCCCTAAATTGATAGTGAGGTAAGCTCAAAATGTCATGTTTTCATTTTTAAAGTAGCTACTATGAACTAAGCAAAAGACTTCATTTTATTTTCCACTTTGAGTTCTAAGGACCATAAAAAATATTCAAAATATAACTAGAGGAATTTAAATGCTGAGTATTATTCTACCGGAATGATTGTTGTAAACTGGCCATGAGGTTTGTCGCGACGGAGGTCGCGATGTAGCCTATATTCCCTGATGAAAACACAATCTGACAACCTCCTTACTAAAGATTGACTTACTTTAATTTGTTTATGGTAAGATATTTAAAGTTTCTGTCATTTGGATTCTATTAATGAAAGCTAATTTTTACATCAAATAAAAGCTAAAATACAGTAATTACAAAGATGATAGTTTAATGCAGAGTAAGCCAGAAATGTGATAATGTTGACTGCTAAGCTGATGCTGGAATAAAGTATTCAATATGTAAGGTTGTACACAAACCTTAACAGAAGACATCGGTGCTGACCGGGTCGCAGAACTACAGCTAAGTAGTAGCCCATAAAAGATTGTAGTGTAGAACCAATATGACTTGTGTATAGCATGGACAGACCTTGTAGCTAATAAAGTAAAGAGGTGCCTCGAGGGGGTTTGAAATCATATGTTGAGCTCTACAATAAAGTACACGTGTCCCTCGAGGTTTTAGTGCAGCTCCTGGTTGAGCACGAATGGTGGTGGTAACGGGCAGTAGGCCCCTTCTCGTAAGTGGCATGTTCCCAGGGATGGATGTTACACCACGCCGGTACGTGAAGTACAAAGAATCCTCTAGTATCCATGCGCATGTGAAGTAAAGTATCTTGGTCATGATGAGTTTGGCTTGGCCTATGATGTGGTCGAACCCTGGGTCGATGTTGAGATTTCGTAGTAACAAGGTCTGTACATTGAGTTTCTGATGAACCCAAGAAGCGGTTTATTCTTAAGGACGACTGAGGTCCAGATTTAGCTTTGTAAGGGCATAGTGACATTGAAGTCATAAGAACCTTTTAAAACAGGTGGTGAATGTGATGACCACCGCAGCTTCATGGTCACATCTTGTACATCAGCAGACGAGTTGAAGTCTATCACCACAGATTCCATTATAAGGTATGAGATATGTTTATTACCATAACTTGCACACTTACATACATATAATATACAAAGTACCTAACAATAATGCGAAGCAGATGATCAAGTACATTGTGTTACAAGTGATTATAGATTAACTCTGTTTAATAATGCAATTCAGGCAAATAACCCTTTTGTACGCCAACGGATTTCCCCACGGTGGCTACAAAAATTGGTAGAGATGCTTGCTGGGATATTGACGGCATTTTGGGGAAGATGTCGTTAGTATCGCTGGTTTTATTCAAAAACATATATATTGAAATGTTTATTTTCTACATGAGTATCACAATGGAACTAAAATCTTGTGATAAAACGAAGTGTGTTGGTTTGGTTTAACATAACTCATATTCTGCAATCGAATAATAAATGCGACCAATGTCTTGTGTTGCCATCTATGAGTGAATAATAGAAACGACCGAATCGTGTTTCTATGAAGTAAGCAAAGCGCTTTAAATGCACCACCATGGTTCGAATAGAAGAATATATTTAACACAATATCTGTGTCCAGTTTTGAATGTACAAGGTGGCTAATTACAAATATTCTTACTGACTTATTATATGAGAATGTACAAGATTTCGATAGTATTTGAGAACTTAAGTCAATACTAAGAAATGCTATTAAGAAAATAAGAAAATTAATAATTACCAATTACGTAAAACGATCTACTAGTCTATTAGACATAAAAGGGAAAGATATGGGAAGTCAGTTTGTGTTTCATCAGCCCCGGTAGCATGATAGTCTATACCGTCACGTTATATGACCAAAATGTATGAAAACGTCACATAAAACATTACGGTATAAATAAGCGATCTTAGCCTCTTAGGAGGAAGGAGAATGAAGTTAATCTATGAAAATATACACGATATAATAACATGTGGAAGCGAATCCTCAGATTTTATAAGGTTTGGCAACGCGTATGTGATTCCTTTGGAGTTGCGAGCTTCTGTAGGCTGCAGTGTCCGCTTACAATTAGGTGGACCATATGCTTGTTTGCCACTGCCGTAGCACAAGTAAAAATAATAATTTGATTAAGAATTAATCTTTAAATGTTTTCTAATATTCATGGAAATGTGACCCGTGTTGGTTCAGATAATGTAAACATACCTTAAGGTTTCAGTATGACAAGATACAAATTCTATTCGGAGTGACAGAGAAGGACATATCTCTTTGAACCTTTCTGTCTAAATACCTCTATGAGGTTGTATCAAAACTTTTATAAAAGTAATAAGAACTCAAACTCAAAATCGATTCCTTTTATATTGAAATTGAAACATTAACTTAATTTCACAAATTTCACAATGCTTTACAATTTGTCCATGAGAGTATCAGATTGAAATATCCACATATAAGTTGTGAAGTGACAGAATGTTGATAAATTTTACCTTCGTAAAAGTGAAATAAAGTGATACAAGTTAGGTGCAATAAAATACTAAGCGGCTATATCAGGAATATTAGAATAATTTGCCGAAAGGAGGGTGAGTGTTATGATTTTCAATTACCGCTAGTCGCAATGGCGCATTCATGTTCCTATAACAAATATTTAGAATTACCGCGTAAGTTTGTGTCGAGTGACGTATTTAGAGTAAAGGTTCATATTTGCGAGAAATTATTAGACGATATTGAATAAGTGAAGGTCAAATATATTACCTACTTATACTCAATTAATGCATTTGTTGCACAAGATCCTAAGTCTTTTGTGTATTCTTGGTTGAAACGTAGGCTCATTGATTTTGGATGAAATTTCGACGTACGCAATGGTTATTAAACGACGAGTTCATGATTTACGTCGTACAGCGAGTTATCAAAATTGTTGGAGAAAAATGACAACATTTCGCATTTCATTTTACCCTAACGGCTTGAAGCAAAAAGCCATTTAGAGATGGTGAACTTACTGAGCTATATAGAAATAGTAAGAAAATACGTTTATTTAACATCAACATCATAATAACATTAAATAGTGGATTTTTATATCTGATAGTTCTAGAAAAATTGCATATACTAAATATGAAGCCATTACTAAGTTGAATAAGAATAATCAATGACTTGACTTATGTATCCTATTTAAACAATAAAACCTGTATGTGGATACGACATTGACAATTATGACATCGACACAGAAGACACTTGTTAGTTGTGAGTGTCAAGTGAAGTAATCGAGTTTAAATCTTTCGAACGTCTCCGTCTCTATCTCATTACCTTCGAGCGATAGAGAAAGAAACTTAAGAATTTCGATCTTTGGGTGGTCAGGATAGACCCCCTAAAATTTGTCACTGTCACTGACGCAGGTGACACAGATACAGTATAACTTTTAACTTATAGTTCAATATTTGTCCAGAGTGCTAATCTTATTCGTACCATATACGTATACATACGCCCTTTTAGAACGCGGCAGTTGCCAGTTCTAGTTTAAATGAGGGGGATTTAATGAAAATATACAGAACAGGAAAAATACGTATCTACTAACCTTTGAGTACAGTAAAATACCTAAATAAAAAGGAAGGGTTAGGAAAACGAAATATTGTCAATTTTTTCTTCAGGTGTATGAAATGAGTACTTACTAGGTATGATAAAATTTATTAGTTCTGAGACCTTTTATGCAAACTAAAAGTTCAAATGCATATTACATACCGTGTTATGCTTTGATAGATTGATTACGCGAGAATTGAATTAGATGCACTTGACAGATCTCTCATTTTCTATAGAATACACGTATTCAGAACGTATTGTTCATGAAATCTTATTTGCATTATAAATGATGTTTATTATTACACAGTGCGCATCTTATTGCTACAAGGATCAATTTTGTTTGGAGCTATACTTTACATATTTGAATTGCTATGAAGTATTTTATAAAAATATTTGTTATCAGACATTATGAAAGAGTAATTAGTATTGAATGAAGAATACATTATATATACAAATAAATTGCACAATATCTCACTTAATTGTCAACTATAAAGAAAAGGATAATAAAACAAGGAATGGTTTCTAGGTATCTTTCAGGAAACATGGAAGATATTTTATTGAAACGTTTAACAACATTTACGACCAATCCATAGGTCACTGGTTCAGATCCGGTTCGAAGGACCATTAATGTGCGAGTACCTGCTAACTCTCACATCTACTTGATAGGATTTTTGATAATTGTTTAGAACACGAAAGACGATTTCTTGATGTAATCTTGTTTTATTTATCTTGATAGGTGTGCACACTTATGAATAGCGAACGTAAAGTGAGGTGAATTGACTTATTTGCTAATTACGAAATATTATACAAAGCAAATGCTGATGGTGCAATGACGCACGCGGGAACGCGCCATGTAATTGTACAATAATATCGTTAGCTAGAAGCGCCAAACTTTGAATACATGTCGTTTGTGGAGCAATGACCAATTAGAACAGAGTGCAGTTGCTGCATCAAGTTGCAATCCTTACTTAATCGGTCAACACTGATCTTTATCAGTATTTCAACATATTTACAATATTCAACGCAGATGAGTTTCTAATCTACTACTCTACTACTCGAAGGAGAAAAAGCTTTGGCAGAACTCATCGCAATAATCCAACTAGAACGAACCCAAGCCAATGGGAACTGTTTCCACTAGTAATCGAAGTAAGCTGCCAGAGTTACAACTACAAACTTTCAATTTCTTATTCTTATTTCGAATATCGGTTAGAGATGTTTACGAGACGTCGATATATTTTTGCACATGAAACAGCTGCTTTGATTTTGACTCACTCCTCTAGCTATCGAATCAGTTATATTAAGGGTGTCAAATTCAGATTCAGATCTTTTATTTGCTATAAGTACATGTACATGCAAATACATTCATCAAATTAAATTAAAATAAAAATACTCTTTGGAAAGCGAAGTTAAGAATATGATTAATGACCTTGAGACTGTCAACAAAAACTATAAGATAGCAGTGTATACACTTAAGGGATTATTTGGCTTGCACGTACAGATTGTGGAAGCTCATTAAGCCACACTTTATAAAATGAAACATGCAATGAAGTTTGAACATTGTCGGAGAACTTTGGACGACTTTGAAAGACATCTTCGTATTTTATAGTCTTAGGGATGACGTCAATCATAACTACCTACGTATTCTGATTATGGAAAGTTTTCTGAAGATATTATTTATGAAATGAAGTTAAAGCTTAATTCCGATTCTAACAGAGTAATGAGAAAACAACTTAACATTGTATTATCCACCAGTGAAGATACAAAGGGGAACCAAGGTTTAACAAACCAATATCTAAATTTATTAGAAATGAAAGGATTTTCCAGTGGAACAGACCTGGTCCTAGTACTTCTGCTTTCGCCGGAACCTTTGCACCAAGGAAGTGAATATGAACAACGTAAATTACGGTGTATATTGTGTCAAGATAATCATTATAATGACCAATGCACAGTGTATAAAACATTGGAGGATGGAGAAAAGATATTAGGTAACAAATGCTACCTATGTTTTCAGACTGTACATTTAGCTTCAACATGTCATTGACATATTACATACGTATTGTAAGTCTAAATTTAAAGGTCATAATAGAGCTTTAGGCCCAGAAATATTCGTATCCGAAGAAAATATGAAACTTGTTAATGTTTTACCGCTTTATCAGGTGACAAACTATATACTTATAAATAGATATATAAGTTGGTACTCTTTGGTTCTGTTATCCAACAACGTTGAAGAAACAATGCATTTGTGTATAAACTTTAAGCCTTTTTAAAATATTGCGATTAACACACGTGATAGAGTTCTAGTTCCAAAGAATTTGTGGAACATATACCTGACACATGTTAAGATGTGGTAGTAAAGATTTTAAGTTTAAATTGAGATTTGAACAAGGGTACTTTTCAATTAAAAGTGAAAAACAATAACAAAGTAAACTCTAGAAGAGGTGTGTGTGTTGATGACAATAGTTTTAATTGATGATCTATGTGATTTTGCAATTCTTACCTGCTAAATTACTACTTCAATATTCGTGAAAGACAAACGCAAATAGGATGATCGTCTACCAGAGACAGTCACAGACAAATGGAAAACCATTCTAGAAAGTTTCAAGTCAATGAAAACTATTTGCTTACCGAGAAACATACGCGTCAAAACAAGATTGCAAAATTCACGCATACCTAGATAGCCGAATAATTCTAAGCTTTCTTATCGATAGTAGACTGATCCATTACGTTTTTAAATCTCTACAAATGGAATAATTTGACAAATACTGTGGACTGGTAGTCAAATACTAATTTGGTATAACTCAAATAAACTGGAACCGTTCGTATTACGAAGGATTGAATGAAATCAAAGTATGTTCCGTCGAATTTGAATCTCGATAATGACGTAACTAGATCGATCAATTCTAATGAGTAGTAGCAGTAGTAATAAATAAATGAAATAAATGAACTTTATTCTGTAAGTAGGCCGCAATGGCACTTCACATGTCATAATGTTAATGTACAATTTTAAAAAAAGTCTTACAATATACGCATATGATAGATTTTTCATGAGAAAATATTAATTTACAATTTAAGAAATATATCAATAAGAATTTAATACATTTTTCATGTCAAAATACTAATTATCTATTACAAACATTACAATAATAGTAAAATTGAGAGATGTATAAGGTCTCAGTCTGTATGACAAAATTTAATATAATATCTCAAAGATGTAAATGGTCTCTGAGCGTCAAAATATTCTTAATAATGACTATTATAACGTGCGTGTAATAAACACACTATTGCACAAATCAAGTACTTACAAGGAAAAACAAACTTAAAAGTAGACATTTGTACAAAGGCGAACTTATCCCTTTAAGGGATCTCTACAATCAACCTTTGAGAAAAATGTGAAGACATTTTATATGGCAAACATACTGAACAACATGTACAAGTGACAAAATTTTGTGACTAATTGTAACTAAAATTTCCCGAAGAATTATGAAATCGAAATATAACGGAATAAATATATAATAAATTTTTGTTCAAATATACCGTAACATTATTAATTTCTAAAGTCAATAACAAGTCATATCAATAGAATCTTACTACTTAACTAGTATACAATTGACACAAACATGTCTAGTTAAATAACCCGCCCCGGAGCATACCGGGTGAAGATAAATACACGTAATATAATAAATACATAAATACATATGAGTATTTACAACGATGGTTGAATGGCCTAGCTTTTTGTTACAAAATCTAACCGGCTGACCAAGTTTATTCTGTGAGTTATACTTCCCTTTTGGCGGGGGAAGGTCTTCTGAATGCATCTTTACAAACGTGGTTCCATTCAGAAGATGTTCAAGATTCACACCATGAGAGGGAATGACTTCCATAAGATAAAGAGAATGTACAACCTGAAGCGTCATCTTCCGGATAATATTCCTGAACCAGTAGTTATAGAGATAAATAAATAAAATAAAATAAATAAATATTTGGGGACAATCTTACACAAATGAACCTAGTCCCAACCCAAACTAAGCAAAGCTTGTACTGTGAGTAGGTACGATGCGACGATACACATATAGAGATGAGAAAAAACCTCTGAAGTACAAGAACTTAGAAGTCTTTAAAGACAGTTCTTCACGGATGAAATAAATGGTAAAATAACTCTTGTTCGAAATTTAAGATCTTTCTCAGAGGGAGTTAGACATAAAATATGATTGTCGACTGACGTATACCTGTCATATGAATCCAATGATTTTTCCGAAATTGTGATTTCACTTAAAACGTCAAAAGAAGACGCTTGAAGATAATTTTCGTATTGGGGTACTTACTTCACATTCTCAACTTAGTACCTATGTCGACGCTTTGGATACCTTATGGTCTGAACACAAGTACAAAATATTATATGCAAATTCCACAATGTCGGAAGCATGATGTGGGACAAAATATCTTACTATGAACTCCTACATTACCGTCAGAAAGAGTAAAGATGAATAATGTTACACATATGTGAGAACTAATTAAATCGATTTTATGCTAGTAAAGGACAAGAAAACATGGATTTGTTTATCCATATGTTTGGTGTTTCGAGTTATTCATATTGAAGTGGTTAACAAAGAATGTTCACTTCCATCTCGACAATTCATCACCACAAGTGCTTCATACTCTAAAATTGTTGGATAAAACTCTTGAATTCAATTCTACTACATTTATACAAGGATGAAAACGTGGTGATATTATCATTAACAAATATAAGGGTATGTTCATCAATCGATAAAAACTTCACAAAACAGATTTTACGTTATATCCATCATCTGTTATTGATTCTAGAAAATAGATGGTTAAACTAACTACATTGGAAGGAAAGTGATCTATGCGATTCCTTTGTGGATACATGGTTCCACCGCAAACTGATAATATAGATGCAGCCGATAACAGGGATGCAATTAACGGATTATTAGATGTGACTGATAACGTTAATAACATCAATGAAACTGATCGGATGGACGAGACATATAGTAGTTTACGTTGAAGTAGAGCGCAGGAAAATTAGATAAATCGTAGATATTACATTTGGGGAAGTCGAACAGTACGAAGACGAATTTATACAAATTGCTACTGGGGAAGAGTGACATAAGAGGACTCTAGCGGTCCAAGACTTGGTAAAATTAAAGTATAGACCTGCCACTTGATGACTAGAATAATTATCAAACTCTACCTCGCCTTGTTGGGAGTGTCGCGACGGAGGTCGCGATGTAGCCTATATTCCCTGATGAAAACACAATCTGACAACCTCCTTACTAAAGATTGACTTACTTTAATTTGTTTATGGTAAGATATTTAAAGTTTCTGTCATTTGGATTCTATTAATGAAAGCTAATTTTTACATCAAATAAAAGCTAAAATACAGTAATTACAAAGATGATAGTTTAATGCAGAGTAAGCCAGAAATGTGATAATGTTGACTGCTAAGCTGATGCTGGAATAAAGTATTCAATATGTAAGGTTGTACACAAACCTTAACAGAAGACATCGGTGCTGACCGGGTCGCAGAACTACAGCTAAGTAGTAGCCCATAAAAGATTGTAGTGTAGAACCAATATGACTTGTGTATAGCATGGACAGACCTTGTAGCTAATAAAGTAAAGAGGTGCCTCGAGGGGGTTTGAAATCATATGTTGAGCTCTACAATAAAGTACACGTGTCCCTCGAGGTTTTAGTGCAGCTCCTGGTTGAGCACGAATGGTGGTGGTAACGGGCAGTAGGCCCCTTCTCGTAAGTGGCATGTTCCCAGGGATGGATGTTACACCACGCCGGTACGTGAAGTACAAAGAATCCTCTAGTATCCATGCGCATGTGAAGTAAAGTATCTTGGTCATGATGAGTTTGGCTTGGCCTATGATGTGGTCGAACCCTGGGTCGATGTTGAGATTTCGTAGTAACAAGGTCTGTACATTGAGTTTCTGATGAACCCAAGAAGCGGTTTATTCTTAAGGACGACTGAGGTCCAGATTTAGCTTTGTAAGGGCATAGTGACATTGAAGTCATAAGAACCTTTTAAAACAGGTGGTGAATGTGATGACCACCGCAGCTTCATGGTCACATCTTGTACATCAGCAGACGAGTTGAAGTCTATCACCACAGATTCCATTATAAGGTATGAGATATGTTTATTACCATAACTTGCACACTTACATACATATAATATACAAAGTACCTAACAATAATGCGAAGCAGATGATCAAGTACATTGTGTTACAAGTGATTATAGATTAACTCTGTTTAATAATGCAATTCAGGCAAATAACCCTTTTGTACGCCAACGGATTTCCCCACGGTGGCTACAAGGTTTAACTAGCTTTGCAATAATTATGTTTGTTCATGTACTTAACCTGAGGTCTCCCGAAAAAAACAAACAATAGGATTGTTTTGTTATGATCCCTCACATTGGCAACACAGGGAGGGGTCACTATATTCTGGACTTGTATCCATGGTCAAGAAATAAATTAAAAAAAAAAAAAAACACTATTCTGAAAAACTACACCTACATTTCAAAACAGTTAATTACATGTAACGAAAAGTGTATATAGGCCAAAGAGTATAATAATATATTTGGTATAGGCAAATTATATATCAAGCTGTCTGTATTTTAATAATATCAATATTATACACATACTCTTACACCCATATCCCATTGGGGTAGGCACATTATTACACACATTCCTGAATAAATTTGCACTCCCAACTGATTTATCTTTATTTATTGAAACACATAAATAATATTTATAAGATTACAATTACAGAAAACATAACAAAATAAAAACTTCAACATTACTTAAAATCATTAAAATTGATGCAGAAATTGAAAAAAAAAAAAAAAAAAAAAAAAACAAACATCATGTAGGTTTTTGTCAGTTTTCTACATTATTTTATAGGCATTTAGGACTACAATCATAAACAATAGATAAAATATTTGGCACTCTGTCAAATTGACAGCATTTGTTTATTTTTGCTGCTTTTGAAGACATCAAAAAACTAAACAAAAAATTTGTGCCATACATGATTTTACATATATTTTACTCCTCATATTTATATTAATTGAAAGGTATATTCATGTGATATTATTTAATACCATTCTGCTTAAATATTTTTTTAAGTTATGTTCTTTATTACAAATTCGTTGGTATGTTAGATTTGCAAGAATGTAATACTGTTGTTGGTGGTGAAATAAATATTAGTAATCAAAGAGACATGCTTAATAGCTTGTTGACATTGGGCATGTCTGTCAACAAAATTCAAATCCCCGCACAGACTTACATGGTTGAATTGATACTATATTAATTGATCATGTACAATATGTTGGGACTTTTAGTAGGTATCTTTGATATACCCCGTTTTTTAAAGATTAGAGTTTTAACAGCCATTTTCGCCCACAATTCTTCGTTTTCCTAAGATATCAGAGGATAATATTTTATCAATTTCACTTATTTGAGTAGCTTAACACATCCCAAAGATGGCACGCTGCAAATTTTCCCGGTTCAAGATTGTTTTCCCTGAAAAGCATGACAAACATCGCACAACTTTTCTAATATGAAAAAAAATCGGAGTATATACAAGATTATCAAGCATAATAACAAAAATATTCTTATTACCAATTTTAGTGTAGTAATATGAGTTCTATTAATATTCTAGATCCAAAAATTTTGACACATGGTTTGTTAGATTCCCAAATATATATATTTTTAGTCAAGTTGTTCCCAGGAGTGCAAAGCCACAAAGCCTATATCACATACACATCATAATCATATATCTGGTTCTGTTATAATTCAAAGGTATCTCTGTAAAACTGATATTGACCCCTCAGCAATTGTGAAGTTATTCAGATAGGAGTCAAATATTACCTAAGTAAAAGTAAAAATGATAGTTATTTCACGGGGCTATTTTCTCCAGGCCCAGGGCCCAGCAACTGATGGGGTCCCTAAGGGGCCCCTAGATACTGCCAGTTCACAGACTAGCAGAAATTCCATTATCCTGAGGTGCCTACTTTCCCAGGGTGTCCATAGTTTACCCATTCAGGTACTAAATGCAGAGTATTACTTTGGGTAGCCAGTCATCAGCCTAGTGTCATGGTTCGCTTAATGACTTCAATTGGGAAATTGCATCTTTAGGTGTGGCATTCTCTAAATTAATGCGAGCTGCTCAGGTTGGAACACTCGGAACATCTTTTATGCTTATTGCATTACACTTACCATATCACTCCCATGGGCAGCTGCACACATGAGACTGAGCAATTAGTATAATTAGAATCACCCAGTTTAGTCCTTTTTAGGGTTCCGTATCCGAAGGGTCCAAATGGAACCCTATTCCTGTCACTCACGCGTCTGTCCGTCCGTCATCTGTCACATAGCGTATACAGCCAAACGGTTGGACATACCTACAGTCTTAAAATTTCAACAATATATATGTCATATTGTTGACCCAAAGCTATTAAAAAATGTCAAAACTTGTATTTAAGGGGGTCTTCCATACAGCTAAAAGGGGGGCACGAAAAAAAAACTTTACCTTTGTTTTTAGAGTACATTGAGTATATTAAATATTGTATTATTTGTTTTAATAAATATTGGAAAACAATGGAATGAGAAGCCAGAATCAGTTTTTTTTTTAAATGTTGTTACGAAGAATTTTTTGACTTCCTATTATACCTGAAATTTCGTGATATCTACTGTTAATGTTTATGATTACGTATATGTGACCTACAAATACTAATATATTGAAATTTCCTTAGTTTGCCTATTAAAAGCAACTTAATTTTGTGGTTGGTACGGAACCATTAATGTGCGTTGTCCAACACGCACTTTGCCGGGTTTTTTTTATTAAAATGTGACTAGATATTTAATTGCATCAATTAGTTTAATTTTTGTCATGCTTATGATTATGATACTTTTTCTTTATTTAACCAAGTTTATCTTATTCTTATTACAGGTGATCGATGCCCCTTTAAGGGAATCCAGCAATGGTGGACTACTACAGGGTTTTGGGTGTTACTAAGGTTGCCACAGAGACTGAAATAAAGAAAGCGTAAGTATTCCAGTCCATTAAAATAGCATAGCACCTTATATATATCTATTCAAATTTAAGTTCATGGAATTAAGTTTTGAGAAAAGATAAATGTGGCCATGTGAGGTATCACCCAATTTTGGTTCTTATTACAGGTACAGGAAACAAGCGTTAAAATGGCATCCTGATAAAAACCCAGACAATGCAGACGAGGCGAACCGAAAGTTTAAAGAAATTTCCGAAGCCTATGAAGTTTTGTCAGATGGTAAGAATAAATCATATGTATCTTAAGTTATTTCAAACATCTTGACTATTAATTATCCAGTCTTCAAACACTTATAGGTTTATTTAAATTGCAATTTATTTCTATCTACATTGCACAGTGCACACTTTAATGAAGCTAACTTGCTAACGTAAGTTTAAAGTAGGTAACATACCCAAAAGTAGTGTTGTAATATGATGCACATTAGGTGCCATCTTCTGTAGATAGAGATGTGCTAAGGCAGGAGGAGCAAGTGCCCCATCCCATGGGACTAGTATAGTGCTTATGCAGTGGATAAGAGTGTGCTTTACAAATCACTGTTATGTCTTTTCAAACGACGGACTTTTCGACGAAGAATTTCAAATACTCGAAAGTGTTTCAGAACAGAATGAAAATTCAGCGATTGTTATAAGAAAAAAATCGCAGTATCATACGAAATATAGTACATTACTGAGCCGAAGGCAAGGGCGATTAATATGCTATCAGAGGCTTTCTTTATTACCGCACGTGATAACTAGAAAATTGTATGTCACCCGCTGGCCAGGAAGTAAAATTTTCCGCGCGCGAAACGTGCGGTAACTGCCACTTTATGGCCAGGTGTGTGGTAAAATATTTTTTAAGTGTATCACTGTTGTCTCTTTTCATTTTCACCCGAAAGTGTTCGGAAAACAGCGATTGCAAAAAGCAAAAATTTTGCAATATCATTCGAAATAAATACAAGTCTATTTTATTATAATAATAGTAAACATTGAGCACACAATAGGGCTCAACATCTGCGATGAAAAGAAACACTAGGTTTAGGTATATGTCAACGCCTACGACCTACGACTGATACCGACTAATGTATTTAGCAACGTGGTTATGGAATTGTACAAAAATGTTTTGTTGTTGGGTAGAAAACAAGCGGAAATTGTATGACGCCCGCGGATCCAGTCACCACAGTCACAGATATCAAGGGAAGAACGGAGTCAATGGCCATCGGCACTATAGCTTCAAAGGGTTTTTCGGAGATACGCCATTTCATCGATTCTTTGGTAGTTTCTCCTGTGTTATAGGATTGGTTTTGTGATAATTGTAGACATCATATACATAAATGGGTTATGAATATTATCATAGGTACTTATACACATTACACTGCTTATATACTCTAAGTCAAAACTTAAACTCTCCTCAAACTAATTAATTATTTGATGCAGATTTCGCCGTCTATTAAATAAAAAGCTCATGTTTTGGGTCCACGGAGTTCGCATCCCGCATGCAGCCACATATTGCTATACAATTTTTTCTTGAACGTAAAACAGGATAGCATTGAACTTGCATGCGGGGTGAGGGTGATGTCGAATCCTGAAAATGGGCTTTATTATGTGATAATATTCATAACGTAATGTGTACATTACCTAATTTTATAATGAATAACCGTTATTTTTAAATACTAAACGGAAATTTAATCCAATATTTTTGTAATTAATATTGTCAAGTGCAGATAAAATGGGTACACGTTGTATAAAATCTTACAAATTTACCCGTTTTAATTGCTTCTGACTGTAGGTATATAAACGATAATTATGGTAAGTTTTTGAGTGATCGTTCTAAAGCTAAAACTACCTATATAGGACCTAATGTGTGATTTTTTTGAGTTTTATGGTAACCTAATTTAGGAGCCGTGATTGTTCTCAACTGAGCATGCACTTCGCTATAACTTCTCAGACTGATTCTGTCTTCCTTTTTGTGTTAACCTCCCTCAGATTTTTTACTAGTGAAATCTACTAATTAAGTCTGTTTACTGCCTAGAGGATTTCGATGTGCAGTTTATAGTCATTTTGTACGGTTATGTCTATTATATTTTTATGTGTATATTTTGGAACACAAATCTATAAACTCACAATATGTATACATCTACCTATTTATAGATTTGACCGTACAACATGTATGTAGGTACATAGTTTTACTTGCTTGTGCGATTTTAACCATTCTTACATCAGCTTTCTTAATAAGTTTTTTTACGTCAGCCGTATGAGATTAAGTAGGTACTTATAGTTATTTACTGTAATTTCCACACATTTAGTAGACCTAACAGTAAAATGTAGGTATAATATATAAACAAAACACTGCTTCTCCAAATAAATCCGACATAATTTATCAGAATATAGTGGAAAACGTCACAATTGGATAACTGAAACAGCATATAAAAGGCTTGGAGCTTATTTAACTGGTTTAAGATCATAGCAGGCCTTGATTTGTAAAAAAAAGTTTTGATACCCCAAACAAGGTACATGATAGCATTTCACTTCTTTGAAAAGGAAAACCTGTTCAGATATATAGTTCGGACACAACTCTAAGGTTAAATTCTGTCAAACGAACGCAAGCAAAACTAGACTTAGAGCTCTGACTGTAAGGTAGATTTTTACTTGCGTTAATTTGACAGCACTTGGCCTTACAGTCTTGTACGAACTATACAAGTATAAAGAAATTGCGGGGATACTTTTCTACGTTAAAGAACTTTCCTAAACAGGTTTTACCTGTGTTTTCCCAGAAAGGAAGAGACGAGTGTATGATCAATATGGAAAAGAGGGTCTGAATAACTCCCGAGGGCGGCGCTCCGCGGCGGACGACGATTACGACTTCGGCTACACAGCTGGTTTCCCGTTCACATTCCGAGACCCTGAAGATGTCTTTAGAGAATTCTTCGGTGGTTCGTCGTTCGGCGATCTGTTTGCTGGTACGTAATATCGGATATTTAGCTATTTACTTTTTGTTTGTTGTAGCGTGGTGGGCGCAGGAGTGGGTGTGTTTCGTCGTGGCCGTTTAAGGATATGATAGCTAACTTGATATTCCCAAGAGTTACAGAGACAGACCAAGTTCATGGGAGCATGATTACAGCTCGTCACAAACGCAGATATATATTTTTGTATATTAGATTTAAATTAAAAATAAGTCATCTTACGATATATTTTGCGTACTAGTTGACCCTCCACACACGCTCCTAAAATACATATAATAACTCTGTCTCTGTCTGTCTGTCATATAATAACTCTATTCAAAATATCGTAAGATGCCTATACCTTGAGGTATCTATACCTTGCTATAAGTGCAGTGTATATTATAGCTCCATCGTTGACGGGCTTTAGAAATTACACAGGTACACGTAACGTACATATGCCAATGAATCTTGCTCCCTTCCATTGCTCGCGGCTCGATGACCTTGATCGGCTTGCGTACCTACTCCAAAATTCGAACTTCGTATCGTGCCGTCCCTTTAACTTACATAGTGTATAATATTACGACGGACGGACGGCGCGATACGAAGTTCGGAGTCTACCCACTGTGGGCAAGTCGGGCAAGAGCTCAAGTGGCAATGTATCCGTTTCAGAAATAAACGGGCACGGGCACAGGCACGGGCACGGGCACAGCCGGCGCAACCACCACCCGAGCACGTCGCTCACGTCCTCGCTGTTCAGCCCGTTCGGCTTCGGCATGGGCCTGGACGACATCTTCGCGCGCGCCTCCAACGGGAACTCCTTCACCTCATTCTCGACGTTCAACAGCTCGCTGGCGGGCCAGGGCAGCGGCAACATGAGGAGCACCACTACCACCACGAGGGTTGTCAATGGCAAGAAGATTACTACTAAAAAGTGAGTATTCGATGGTACTTACGAAGATATTAACTCGCGTAGAACATATCGGAACGATGGTGGACAGTTATAAACGTGGAGTGGACATATTTATAAGAAAGTCTGAATTACATTTATTTCAACCTGAGGCAATTTTCCTTCAAATTATATATGAGTGTTTTTGTTATGTCCACATTTTATTAGAGGTGGAAAGATCTTGTTGAAAGGTTGTAAATGTTGTAATTAACGTCAACGATTTTTTACGAGTTTTTTTCTGTATGGGGAATACTTCAAAGAAACACGGTACGGTACGGTTGCAGTATTTATAATCTGTGTTTTTTTTTGTCACAGGGTGACAGAGAACGGCCGTGAGACGGTGATGTCCTATGAAAACGGGATCCTGAAATCAAAGACTGTCAATGGTGTACCTCAATCACTAACCTACAGTTAAATATTAATTATAGTTCATTTTAACCAAACTTGATCCAAATGACAACTCTATACTCAAGATGTTAAACGAGCTAAATGTTCCATCTTATATTTGCTTTTCTATGTAGAATTTTTATGGACAACTTTGTAAATTTGCTGTGGTAATTAAACGTAATTTTTATCTAATACTGGATGTGATAGCTCTATGGTAAGTAAATGCGATTCAAATGTCTGTTATGTGGTGTGGAAAGACTCGCATGCATATTTGCCTGTGCGTGCAGTCCGACCTACACATTCACTTTCATGTTTTATGACATTTGCTCTTTCGTGAGATAAAACATTAGTCAGTTAACTCATTCGCTCTGTGCCCTGGCCATTAAATTTTCGTCATTTCGTAGAAGGGCAGTGCCTATTTAATTATATTACAATTCACTGCTCAATGAGTTTTGCGCTTGGCGTTTAAATATCACGAGTACTGAGTAATGTATAATTTCGTTCATATCACGTTTGTGTTCTGTAAAACGACGCACGCGCGCTTTTGCTGATCGCGACGTGGTTTTTAAACTAAATATACTGATCCGGTGTCTGCCACTAGAACACCGTAGTTGCTGCCAATTCGTTACTTATTTTAATAGTTTTAGTTTTTAGTCATTTAATCATTTATTTTTGCAATGATAGCATGATGTTGATGGCAAAGAAGGATAATTATAATGATGTACTCCTATGTAACTTCTTTAATGATTTTAATGTAATCTAAGGCTAGGGACACACTATCCCACGGACGCAACGTATGCAATCAGGACCCTGAAATTTGTATGCTTACAAACACACTTGTCACTCGCTACGCACGTTACGTATATCGTATATATATATTATCTTTGAGTCTCAGTGATTATATCGGGGTCCAGATACGTAGCACGTTGCGTCCGTGGGATAGTGTGTCCCTGGCTTAAATGTATGCAGAGATCTAGAATGCGTACTCGTAAATACAAAGCTTTAAGAGGATAACTGTGAGTCTGCTATCGGACATCAGACGACTACCACATGACGCGGCCGACCTTACTAACTATTAGATAGCTGTAATATAAAACAAGTCCCGTAACCGTAGTAATATCAACGAATTATTATTCGATATCAACAATTTCTGCATTTAACGGGCAAACCATCAAGACGATTGAAGCCAAATACGAACTTTTTGAAACATGGCCTCATTTTGAAATTTATCATTCCTGGTGTTGTTTTATTTCACTTTACTATTAATATGTTGAAGCCAAAAAAATCGCTTTTAAGTACCTATTAATTAAAGTTGTTTCACATCCCTGGCTCCCCCCCGGCCTGAAGGATCCCGAAGGGCTTCTATCACCCAAATGTAAAAAACTTAACTAGTCAGTCCATTCAGAAATTGCCTTAATTATTAATTTTATTTTTAGTATACCGTTCGACTTTAGGCAATCAGAATTTAACATGGCACATATGAGACGATCAGCAAAAGCCCTTCATAGTATGTATACCACAATCTAAATCATTAAATTTTAGGATAATTGTACTTAAAATAACTGTCATGCTTTTAATTTCTGGACTTAGAAATATTAGTTAAATACCTTACAAAGACGTAAGGGTAGTCCGTATAAATATCAGCGCTTTGCATTGGAAGTCTGCCTTCTCTCTAGTAGTGCCATTGTAATCCTTTCGAAATCGAGATTCAACAACTAGGATAATAATTGTAAATATGTTTAAAGTCTCATTAGTATAACAAACAGACATTGAAATGATCTCGTTTTTCATAAAATTGTCATCAACCATTTGAGCACTGCGAGGGATATGGATAAATAAAAATACTTTAATACTACTTGTGTTTTATTTATTTCTTTGCTGCGATATAGACGCTGTAGTGACAACAATTATTATTTTACTTAAATAAACATCGAATGGGTAATGGGTAGGAAGTAAGAACGCTGGCACATGGGCATAAGGCAAATAATGCTGTAATCTAAACTAAATTAACATTTTAGAAACAGTGTCACAACAATTATCTGTATACATAGTTAAGAACCATTTCGACATGCAAGACTTTCTATTTTAGGAGCTACGATGCCGCAGACAGTTACCATTACACATGTTAACACGTTTCCTGTCCGGGTGCCTCTAATGTGTCTTTTTCAGGAGTCGACGCTTCCACTCGCATCCCCATAATGAATGCACAGTCCAACTGTCAGTTTGACCTGTGACATTGTCAGATCGTTTTGGACGGGGACAGAGAACGTGTTAAATAACAGTGAACATTAGCTAAGATAGAGATCAAGATTAATTCATATGGCCTAAAGATCAATCGTACCGATTTTCATGCTTTTAACACCATTTGCAGCATCTTTTGGCATGCCGCTAGCACTAATAACTAAAAAGGATCAAACAATACAGTGACCCCACAGTGGAAGCATGGACTCCTGAAAAAAAAGGTTCATGATCACATTGAGATTGGGGGCACCCGGACTGTCCCGGACAGGGAACGTGTTAAAATTATTTTTCCCTATATCATTTTACCTCCACCTTATAATAATGTATAGGTATAATCCGCAAAGAAGAAGCAACAAAATAATTATATAGGTTATCCATAATTGCATGTTATTGAGGCAGGTACTAGTCTTTGTAGCGCTTGACCGTGAAGCTTTATTAGTTTTATATTTCGTCAAGTATGGGTAACATAGCATGACGCCTGTAATTTTCGATAATAGCAAGGACTGGTACTAAACTACATGACGGCCCGATGCCGGACTGCCGGGACATGTAATAAAACTAAATAAATATAAATAATTCGTCACAGTACCTATCATATTCCGCCAATTGTATATGGACATTCTGTTTCCTACAGTGCTGTTTGTCGACTAGCGCACGGACTCTGTCACAGGGTCTATGACGGCCGCGTATATATGTATTTAAGCATCTGTCACTTTCTATAGAGTCATTCACTGCCACCAACGCATATATGCGTTTCCGTTACTTTCACCCAGTGCCTTAGTGCCTTAGACTTAGAATAGTCGGTTGAACTCACATGTGTGTTTGGGGCACACAGCAAAGTGCGGCACCTGCCGAATGTCCAGGAAAATAGGGTGGCAGTGAATGCGTTAACAGAAAGTGACAGATTCTTTATCTTCTCGTCTATAGTGCGCGCCATCCACGACGACGCGCCCCTCCACAGCGAATCTCATACTATCTGTGATTCCGTTAGAAACAAAAAGCTAGCTAGAAACAAAAGGCAGGCAAAGCCGAATGCTGCTTAATTCATAAGACAATGGTTTGATCTACGAGCGCCGTTTGTTATAACTGCAATCGAGATACACTGAAAATTGTTTCACGATGCTTCGATCAATGTGGTTGATATAAATCGAACAGAGCAACAGTAATAATAAAAAAGTATACCTATTAACGTTATGTTTATAGGTACCTATACCTACTAGATCATTCGTATCAATCATTGCCCTTTTCAGTGGTCTCATTCCCCTCACGCATTATTCAATCACAGTCGACATTGAGCACAATTCATGCCTATTCTTAATAAGTTCATCGCTTCCTGCTACGCAATACGCGCAAATATAGGATAATAGGTTGTCACGAAGTATGGAATTGCGTCAACACTAATTATATCTAACATCAGAGACTAGTAAATTTTAAAGACTGCCAAGGTCTAGTCAATTTTGCGTTGTCTTAAAACAATGACTCTGTTGTAGCTACCTAGTTCACTAAAAGCGAGTTCTCTGTCCCATTCACCTCTCATGGCATCTAATCGATTCCATCTAGTAGTTCGTACCTAATATACTTACGTCTTTATAATTTACTTGTTTCTGGAAACATTCATATTTATTAGAATAATAATTGTTTATTGTATAGACACATATTTCATATTCCATCGGTTCTACATATATTATTTCAGACGGACACTAATCATTTTATATATTTTATTTGTATGAATATTTTGTACACCCGTGTCTGATTCAAAGTCGGGCCGTGTTTTATTACATATATAATAACATTAATACATTAATAATGGCATGACAGAGCTACTAAAAAGCACTAGTTAGGTACATAATTGCTCCTTTCAGCGGTTAAGATTTTTTTATAGGTTTTTTTACATTCGTCAATTAAAACTTTCGTATATAATATAATTATATAATATTTATATTTATAACCATTATGTTTTTTTATATATTCACCGTATCGCTATTCTATTTCAAAATTGCATAAGAGGTACAATACAATACGGATCTATAAGGTACAATTAGAATAAACAGACACTAAAGTTACATAGGCAAGATTCGCCGAGAGATCCTCGGGTAATAATGCGGCCCTGTATTCCTGGCAGTTAGATATTAAGGTATTTTCATTAATTTTCCTTCTCGAACCTTATTGTCATGGTGACAAGGTTGAAGTGTTTTCATACTTGAAAGGCTTTGTTTAATTCCCGATTTTTGAGGTGAGCCTCTCCTCTTATCGTAAAACAAAGGCTAATTAATACAATTTTGCTCATCTATTTTAGCCGAAATATCAAGTTCACATGCTAACAAAAAATGAATAATATTAGATATCCATTGAATTATCAACTCTATCATGTTAGACATAAGATTCAAGATTAAGAGGAAATGCGTACTTCAAATAAGTGCAAGTAAAATATGGTGGGTTGGACCTCGTGTCTAAGAGAGGAGCTCGGCGCGCTCGCGGTACACGTTGACGACGGGCTCGTCGTCCGGGAACTCGGAGCGCTTCTCGTCGTTCGGGACGTACGCGAACCCGTCGAAATGGGTGAACTCCGTCGCGATCACTTCTTCCAGGTGATACAGCCGGGTCGGCCGGTCTAACTCCTTAAGGTTCTCTGAAATATAATTATTACATTTTATTATTCATATTGAAAAAATATCATTCTGTTGTGACACTGAACGGCTAAAGCGACGACCGCTTTAGCTTAGTTGGTAGTGACCCTTCCTACGAAGCTGGGGGTCCCGGGTTCGAATCCCAGCCAGGGCATTTATTTGTGTGATGAGCACGAATATTTGTTCTTAGGTCTTGGATGTTTTCTATGTATTTAAGTATCTATATCGTCGCTTAGTACCCATAGTACAAGCTTTGTTTGGTTTGGGACTAGGTTGATTTGTGTAAGATTGTCCACATTTTTTTTCTATTAAGATATAGCTGGGTTATTCCCATTTGTTACAACCAATTTGTTACCACTTGTAACAGCTGGGATTGCTCCCCTCCAGGGGCCTATTGCATAATGACTTGTAACTAATATTACAATCGAAAGTCCCTTACTAATGAAAGACGTTCAAAAGAGATTTCCGCATGTAATATTAGTTAGAATTTCTTAAGCAATATGCCCCAGTAGTAACTCTCAGGCTTTACCATTAAAGGTAAGTACCACCATGATCTTTAAAGAATGATTCCGTTGCCGACTGCATACAACAACAGCACGTTCCGCCGCACTCCAAATTGAACCGTAATGGTATGCGTAAAAAGCTCAATTTGAAATGAGTGGAGAAGTGTCGGAACGTGCAGTTGCTGTATGCAGTCGGCAGCGGAATCATACCTTTAGTTGTACAGCTATGAGTTATTCCCAGTAGTTAATAATGGTATTAGTGGAACAGGTGGGAACAAATCTTAAAGATCATCAAATGATGATATCTCACCTTGGGGCACATAACGCTCTGATTGGTCGGCGGCAATGACGTTGTAGAAGGGCTGCATAACGCCATAGTACAGACTTTCGGCCGCCATCTGACTTTGCCACTTGAGGGCGCAGTGCAGGTCCCAGCTGCGCACTATGCACACGTAATCATATCTGGTGTGGTAGCATGTCATGCCCACGGCATACTTAACGTTACTGGTACGTTTCCTTACAGAGAACTGGAAAAACGATAAAGTTTAGCACTTAGTATAGAAACATGAACTCATATGTATACGTGTAAAGACTGCTCATCAGATTTTGTCTTTAGCCTTCCTTCGACTATATTGAAAACAATTTTCCGCTTACCCGCTTCTTGTAGCAGTCAACTGGTACTTCGTTTCTTGAGAGTGTCCTTATTATTTCAATGTGTACAGTGTTCAACTGCAAAAATACAAACAAATGTAAGTAAATAGATACATGCATATTGCGAGGATATAAAATTCTATGGATCTAATATTTCTCTTCAACTTACGTATTTCAAGTTGAGAGGCGTGCTCATCGCTGACATGTGGGTCGGGTCAAGTAAAAACGGTAGGAAATTTTTGTATGAATTAAGCGTGTTGCGGTTGGACCCCAGAAAATCCAAGAGGTGCAGAGCATTAATTGTATTCCTGAAAATAAACAAACACTTACACCTAGTAAGTAGAGTTACATTCTATCAGGTTAGACCAGCGGTCAGCAACAGGCGGCCCCTTACTTGCGGCCCGCGAGCCTCCTTATTGATAACCGACAATGTGGTATAGTGCGTGTCATCTACGACGAAGCGCCCCTCCACCGCCCGTTGCGTACGATTGCGCATAGATTAGTACGAGATTCGCTGTGGAGGGGCGCGTCGTCGTGGATGACGACACGCACTATTCCTATTGTCTGATAGTCACAAATTATTAACACGTGCCGCTGCTAAAAGGTCGCCGACCCCTGGGTTAAGGTATGATTCCGTTGCCGACTGCATATAGCAACAGTGCGTGCCGCCGCACTCCAAGTTGAACCGTAATCATAAGACTAAAAGTCCTAATTTACAGTGAGCGGCGTGTGCTGTTCCGACACTTCTCCGCTCATTTCAAATTGAGCTTTTTACGCATACCATTACGGTTCAATTTGGAGTGCGGCGGAACCTGCTGTTACTGTATGCAGTCGGCAACGGAATCATGCCTTTAGACGAAGATCAAACACCAATTAAAAATGAGGTATACTTTGAGCTGCATAATGATTACCAGTTTCGTATAGCTCCCATGCTCATGTGGAATGACGAGCAAATGTATTGCAGTAATGAATCGGGACAGTATCGGTAATTGGTGGCGGGTCCGTTCCTAGTGAAGGGGCAGCGGCGGCGGCGGTTGAGCTCCCCGCTGGAGGGCTCCACCGTGAACACCTGCGGGCTCTGCGGGTCCGAGTTGTCGCGCCACTCCAGGAACAGGTGGTTCGGGAACGCGATCAACTCGCAACTCACGCCGCACTTCTTGGCAACCGCCTGATAAATTGCAGTCACCACTAGGACATTGCCACATTTGTTGTCGAGGACCTAAAAGGTACAATTAAATGTAGATATTATGTTTATATTTCTACTAGCGTTTGCCCGCGACTTCGTCCGCGTTGAACTCGCTGTCGTCTTAGATAAAGATTTGCTATAGGTACAATTATATTAGGCTTCATGAAGGAGGAGTTCTGGCCGAAAGGTGTCGTTTTCCGGCGGTTACGCGTTCAATTATTCGACAGCCAGAGTAAGCGCCTCGGGTCGTCGTCCCAACGTGATATTATTTAGTTTTAGGAAATATAATGATATGTATGTTAGTCTTTAAGGTATTTGTATTATGGGCCACAGATGACTGAAATAAATAATTAAATTAATTACTTCTCTCCCTTATATACTTTCACCAGCCCTTTTCAAACTTTTAAGAAATTATTTCTGGGATAAAAACTATTCTTCTTGCCAACTAAGGCTAAAGTGGTCGTCAGATTGGTTATATGGTCATGTTTTACGGTTTACGACAGAATCCGGGCGGTATGGGTACTAAAACGTGACCATAAGACCGTACTAGCTGGGCTGGGATGACCAATTATGTCGCGATCAATAGCAACAATTATTGATCCAGTTAAGTACAAACACTATGAACTATATTTGTTAGACAATTAAGGGCAACCTTGTTCTTATAGTTCTGTGAAATTTAAAAATACTTATTAACTGTTTTAATTAAATGTCAAGTTTTTGATGCAAAAGAGCATTTAAAGCATGGTATTGAATTCAATATATTATAGAAATCTCAGCACAGACCTTGACAATATCTAGTGTGTCCAAATTAGCCGCAGTCGTGATGGCCATATGCCTGTCATGGTACACCACTTGTGTGACTGCTGACAAGACATCCCTGTCCGTTATCCGTTGCTTCTCTTTGTCATCTTCTAGAGCTGCCTTAGTAATTTCATCTTCACGCAAAATTGCTTTTACTTTTTCAACCAAATCATTTATCTGAAATATATAATAATATAGAAATTGAAATATATGTGCAAGTACTATCAGCATTACAGTTAACTGACTTTGAACCATATTATAACGAGATAAGGTCTATTAGTAGCGAGTTAACTGCAAAGCCGATTGCACAAATGCTGTTTTTTTTGCAATAATTAATATGTATCTCACAACACATAAAAGATTAATAATATTTTTACCCTTATTTCAATATTTTCATCAGGGTGTATATGAAGGGTGTCGACCCACTGTATGAAGAAGTTACAGACAGCCTCTGGTGACAGTTCATTATTTACATGAGCCCGCACCCACTTCAGAGATAAAAATGTGTGTATTAAATGCCTCAAAACAATCTTCGCATAGTGCATTTCCGTCAAAGTGAAAGGCCTGAGATTGAAAAATGTGAGCATCAGTTATTATTAAAGCAACCAGTTGTAACCTTTAATCATGGAATTATTTAAATAGTAAAGTAAAGTAAAGTATTTATTCATTGTAAACTGTGTACATAAAGGTCTTACAATACATATATATAGAAACAACAGTTGCTCATTTCGAGCGTACAATTTTTAGTCTTAAAGCTATCTTACCACCTACTGGAAAGTAAGATAAATACTATGTACAACTGGAAAGTACTCTTGCACTGGAATGTATAATGGATTATAAGTAAAATATAAGAGAATTGAGAAGCAATTCATCATTTTCACCCATATTGGGGCCAACCCTTAAAACCTATACCATATGGTATCGTTTTTGCACTTGTGTTTTGTTCAAATTGGGTCTTTCCAGTTATATGTAGGACTAACAACTTCTGTGATTATATATGGAAAAAGGTACACTCACTTTTCAATTGTTCTACATATTTTATCAACCATAACATTGCCTTTCCGTATTACATCTTGTAAGATATATATAGCAAAATTGAAGCTGAATCTGCTGGTCAAAGCTGCTTTAAAAAAAGGTCTCACATCCTGTATATTTATATCATTATCTTGCCTGCAAGAAAATAATTACATCAAATTGAAACAAAACTATAACTATTCATGTTTACAAATTATATGTTGCAAGTTATTACAAATTATATTTATAGAAAAGTTTGCTTCTGATAATTTGTTAATTGTAACAAATTCACTGTTAATTGTGTGAATTATAAATAGTTCACCAAGTCAACAGGAGCTGACAGAAGAATGTACATCAAGTGTGAACAATGATACACAGGAATATTAAGAGTTTTTGTGTAATTAAAATATACCCATAAAATTGTGGCGACATTGCAATGAGCTCCGCATACACTTGCTTCTTTACTGTGTGAAACCCCTTCAGTTCAATCAACCAATCTCCATCAGAATATTCTTCAAGTGTCTTAAACAGATGTTCAGGCAACCTGCAATACCAATACATGATATGATGATTCGTAGATATATTCCATCTGTACCCTTACTATGAGACAGCACAACTCACGTTCGTCTTGCTATATCTTTCCATAAGTATTGATTACTTCTAACGAAGTCATTGAATCGTCTGCAGGTTGCACCGAATTGTAGAATTTCTCGGCTATCATTCCTCTCTAAGATTAGTGTTATTATTTCGTTCGGTAGTCTTTTTATTGCACAGGTTTCTTCCACCATTTTGCTATGATATTTGATTAAGTACAACAACAATTCCAATTTGATAAAAATTGATTCAATGCACACTTTATCGTTACATATCTCAACAATAAAAACATAACACAAAACACCATCGACCCAACTAGAGCTGAGCGTTTTTTTCAATAAGCGTTTCGTAAAACGCTTTCGCTTACAGTAACGGAATAACACTTTCTTATGAGAACAAAAAACAGTTTTTATAAAAACGACCACGAAAGCTGCAACGCAACGCAACAATGAAACTACACTACATGAAAATAGAAACGAAACTCAAAACTGACATAACTCAAACTATAACCTATAACTTTCATCGATCGAAACGACGAAACGAAACAAAACTTAGCTTTGTTCGGGTGGGCGCGCTTTGTGCCAAAAACGTTTTGTATTGATGATTGACAAAAATGCGCTCTATTCGCAAGATGTTAAAGCTTAATTTAGAAAATTCATAAATATTTATTTCGTTCGTTTCGTTTTGTCGGGCGCCGCAGTGAAAAAAACTAGTTACTTTTGAAACTGTTTCGTGAAACTGTTTCCAGATAATGAAAAGCTGTTACGTTTCGTTACACTTAAAAGTCGCAACGACCCAGCTCTAGACCCAACTCCCCAAGCCTAGAGAATTGAATTGACATATGTCAAATTCTCAGAGGGACGTTCAGAAGTTCAGAAGATTTAACCCACTGATGACCGACTGCGCGACACGAATGGGACGTCATCCCCTTTACGTTAACCCTCAAGCAGGCCTCCTTCTTATAAAATTGTCCCTCCCTCCGGTATTCGTGTGGTGCCCATAGTAGGCCCGCTGAACCAAATTCTGGATCCGCGCCTGTGCGCGGCGTCGCGCACGGTGTGTGACCAAGCCTTTAGATTCGTTTTATGTCTCACATGTCGCATAATAATACTTTTTAATACTTTACTCTTTGTCGCATAAGCTTTGCTATCAAAGAGTTCAACACCATTATTTTTAAATGATTTGTAAATTATTCTAGTAGTTTAGGGTCTAACTACCTGTCTTACCAAATTAATGTAAATTCTGTAGGATGTATTAACTCCAACAGGCGGCTGGCGGGCTGGCCACATCCGGCTCGAAGGACCGAATGAATTTTTTTAATGATTTCGTTTCATACCTAACTAATATTGTTCGCTAAATCAAAAAACTCTAAGAAAACTCTAGGAGGATGATGATTGATGATATAAGTGATATGTAGGTATCTATCTACTTACCGAATCCAGATACCGAACACAGTTTAAAAAATCGTTTCAGGACCGAAACCCATTAGTTTACCTTTTAAATTGTGTTACATGACAATTATTATCCATGACGAGTATAATTGAGCAAATCACGCAAGGGCGAAGACTATTATTTTTAGGGTTCTGTAGGAATGTTAAGGATTTTATATTACAGGTTCTTGTAACTTCATTTCATTTTTTTTTTACAGACCTTATTACTTATTCTCTCTTATTTATTTTGACTCTTAGATTAGGTTTTTTACATTAGATTCATAAATAGTAAATTATAAAAATCCACACAAAATATTTAAAAAAATAACATAAGAACCTTTTTTTAAATTAAAGTTTCAAATAAAATTAATCGCAGAGTTTGGAATTACTTCGGTTTCGGTTTAAAGAATTTATTCCCATAAGAACAAAAGTACATGTTCACTTAAATGAGAACTTACAATTACATACATATTTACAGCTAGAGTTCGGAAAATTACAAAATGAACCTAACCATAGGGTGACGCCAGGGTGGTTAGGGCGACATAGAGAGGAACTTCCTGGCTATCCACGCCTTGTCCAGGAGTACCGCCTTTTGTATCTGACCCTTGAGTCCCTTGCCCCATCCATCTAGCGAAAGTCTCTTGAGACGTTGGTCGAGACTTACTTGTTGGTTGGCTTTTAGACCGTTCTCAGAAGCGACTATCGGGACAATGATTGTCGAATTAACATCCCACAAGGCGGTTACCTCGGTCTGCCTGGTCAAGGTACTTGCAGGCTTTGTCCTTCACGGCCTTCACGAGGCTCTCGTCATGGGGTATGGTGAATATGGTGATGTCAACGAGCACTGTCAATCGATCTGTTAGCACGATATCAGGTTTATTAACTACAATGGTCGCTTTTATATACTTTACCGTGGACGTGCACGTCCGCGATATTCTCTATCTATGAGATAGATAGAGAGAGAATATAGAAAATATCGCGGACGTGCTCGTCCACGGTAAACTATAAAAGCGACTAATAGCCCCTAGATGGCAGATCGATCAAAATAGAACGTGGCACGACAAAATCAATCTTAAGTAACAAGTCAATCGTAGCTTTTATTATTTAGAAGGTAGGTATGTACCCTTCACAAATATTTAGAACAGTATGGCTAGCACATGATGGCAACGTCAGTTTGTCGGCTTATCTCGAGCTATCCATCTTTTTTGATAGGTGCTGTTAGAAAGTGACGGAAAGCTCGAGATAAGCCGACAAACTGACGTTGCCATCATGTGCTAGCCATACAGGGCTGACCTACAGTTGTGCTGTTGTTGAGCTGTATGGCTAGCACATGATGGCAACGTCAGTTTGTCGGCTTATCTCGAGCTATCCATCTTTTTTTGATAGGTGCTGTTAGAAAGTGACGGAAAGCTCGAGATAAGCCGACAAACTGACGTTGCCATCATGTGCTAGCCATACAGGGCTGACCTACAGTTGTGCTGTTGTTGAGCTGTATGGCTAGCACATGATGGCAACGTCAGTTTGTCGGCTTATCTCGAGCGATCCGTCACTTTCTAACAGCACCTATCAAAAAAAGATGGATAGCTCGAGATAAGCCGACAAACTGACGTTGCCATCATGTGCTAGCCATACTGGTCGTAATAGTAATTAGGCTGGTCTGGTCCAAAATAAGTACTTGTAGGTCAGTGAAATGAGATATCTCCACTCTCCACCACAGAAGACCCACCCAGCTGTCAACACAAACATTACGTACCTACAATAGGTATAGCGTAACGCAGGTATAGTGCGTGTCATCCACAACGACGCGCCAGTCTACAGCGAATCTCATACTAATCTATGCGCAATTGTACGGATTGATTTGTGGAGGGGCGCGCCTTCGTGGATGACACGCACTATATATGTGATACATGTGATCCGCCTTTCAGTGCTGTTGGGTCGTAAGTTTGTTTGCCACCATCTTGGAAAACGAAAAGGTTGGCTTTTTGGTTCATGGATTCCTAAAAGCTTATACTCACATGGATATATCAAGATCAATATCTATTAAATTATTGTGTTCGTTTCGAGCTTATTTCATATAAATCAGTATGGATGGTTCGACTACAAGTAACGGATGTTATGTTCTGACTGTCATGTACCTATGTACTATTAGTTTCGGAACAAAAACAATCATAATGTAAAACACGTTTTTTGAAAAAGCTCAGCTTGAAATGGCATTTGTTTACAGTTGTTGTTTTTGGTTTTCCTTACGTTTAGGAGGGATTTTGATCGGTATATTTTCATTAGTAAGTCACTTTTTTGCTTATTTTACTTTGTGGTTAAGTATACTTATCTTACTATCCATGTGATACTTTTAGGGTTCCGTAGTAAACAAGGAACCCTTATAGTTTCGCCATGTCCGTCCGTCCGTCCCCGGCTTAGCTCAGTACAGTGATGACGCCGACAAAACGGTAGAAAACCTTTTTTTTTTGGTAGGTACCTACCCTACACGTAAAGTGGTGTTTAATTTGTTTTAAACCCCATCGTGTGGGGTTTCGTTAAATATTTTAAATTATAAATTATGTTATTTCCGTGCAAAATAAATTATGATTACTTATGCCTTTTCCCACATTGTGTTTGAAAGTAGGTACTATTATAAGATTATAACACAAAAGAAAAGATTATGTAACGTCGGATGATATCGATTATTGTAAATAATAGCCTTAATTCATTGTGCAGGTGCAGGCCTTGATAGTATTGATCGGACTCGGCATGGCGTCCACTCAGCCCGACACCGCGAAGCAATACATCACGACGTGGACCCACGACATGTCGTTAATCTATACAAAGGATTATTTAGAAGAGTTTTTAATACGTAAATTTAATTCAAAATCCATACTTTTTACTATATTATACTATCCATATCCATATACTTAATATTATCAATATTACCTCTTCACGCTTAAGCCGCTGGACCGATTTGGATGAAATTTGGCATGGAGATAGTTTGAGTCCCGGGGAAGGACATGGGATACTTTTTATCCTGGAAATCATCCCCTAAGGGAGTGGAAATGTTTGGAAGAGCGATAACTAGGTACGCGCCTAATATAAAAAATAGCAATTAAATTCTATCGCGATAAAAACGAGTTCCATGCGGACGAAGTCGCGGGAAAAAACTAGTATCTTTATAAATACTCAAAATTAACCACTTTATAACGGATAACGTCTAATTTTATTGTTATTTAGGTCAATGAAGTACCAATGTAACATGTAATCTCATTCACATACATTTCCTCGTTTCAGATTTTGAGCGATACGTCGCATTTTTGATTACACTCACGTGTGTATACATAGTAACATGTCTCTTATTCATTTACGGGGCATACACGGTAAGGGCATTTTAATCAATACATTTGCTATTTAGGTATAGGTACAGTCGCCACCGCCATCAAATATATCTGTATTCTGTACACTCCAAGGTGCTAAAAATCTGAACAATGTAAGTATACTCTTGCCAACAACAACAATAGACGAACAATAGAGCCGCCTTCAAATTTTTGGGTGCACCTTTTTTGTTCCGATGGATGGCCACCTTTAGATCTGATAGCCACACCACCAGTAATGGACAAGGCCAATACATTGACTTATGTAAAAGAAAATAAGTCATATTTTTTTTATAGAACAATCAATTTAAAACCGTATGATCTTTGATTGATTGAAGTGTCCATTACTGGTGCCAGCCAGCTGAAAGTGTCCATTACTGGTTCAAATTCCTCTTACTCGAACCAAGCTCTTTTCGTAATCTTTTATAATGCGCACTGCTAAGGTTTGGAATTCCCTGCCGGCATCTGTAGGTATTTCCGAGTTCTTATAACCTGGACCTATTTAAGGCAAGAGTGAATAGGCATTTTGAGGCAGGCTGGGTGAGCTCGCTCCACCGTCGGCCCCATCTTTGCCCCCTGGCTAGATGCTGGCCAAAAGCAATCCCATTATTAATAAAAAAAAACTGGTGGTATCACTTAGGCTGCCTACACAAAGCCCTGCCTGCAGGGCCCTGCTTGCAGTGCCACTGCCAAATCGTATTGTGTGTAGGCATGCAGGGCCGATTTAACAGATAAAAAAATCGGCCCTGCATGCTTACACACAATACGATTTGGCAGTGGCACTGCAAGCAGGGCTTTGTAAACGCACAGACAGCGGTGGCGGCGCGGTGCGGAGGCGGTACCGGTTGTAATGTTCGAACTAATATGAAAGGGTCCGCACATAACGCTTTTTTCCCGAATCCCGGCCGGTTTTCTGTGCGGACCCTTTCAATTAGTTCGAATATTACAACCGGTACCGCCTCCGCACCGCGACGCCCCGCCCCGCTACCGCTGTCAGTGCGTTTCGGGCTTTAAGTAGTTTTTCTTGTATCCGCAGTTCAACACCATTATTTTAATCGCATTCATCCTGGTGGAGCTTATTCGGTTGTTGATATTATCGATGACGGTGGTCACAGGTTTATTGGTTCTCAAGCAGAATACTATGGACATTGGCCTTCTTATAGGCGCTAGTGTCGCCGGCGGTTTTCTTCTTTGTAAGTATGAACAGCTAATATCCCTTTTCCCTTTCCCGTAAAATTATTCGTTTAAATTTGAACCTTGATACGACGCAATAAGGTCCACAACGATATGGCTTCGTATGCGGTAACGGGATACAAATCTTTCGATTATAGCTTGTGACTTTTGTGAAATCGTAAATGTCCATAGGCTTTGGTGTCTGCTTACCATCGGGCAGGTCGTAAGCTTATGTTTGCAACTAATTTTGTCTAAAAATATGTATACTGCTTCCAGTGGGAATGTTCTACCTATGGGTGTGTGCTCTGAATCTACCCGTGCTGATAAACGAGATGGAACGCGACGAGCAGGCAGCGACCATTGCTAAGTTACGGCAGGTTCTCGAGATGACCAACACAAAGGCTCGAGGACTCGACGACCATGTACCACTAGCCAACGACGGCCTCCCGAACCGCGGACAGATCTTCACAGTGCCTCGAAAGAAAGGGAATGAATTCGTATCGAGAATCCCAGTATCTAATTAGTTACTATTCAAACATTCACTAATTAAAAAACACTACGATATTAATCGCTTGAATGTTTATTTTAGTGGTAAATTTCTATTTGGTAATTGAGGCCAAAACCACGACGGCTCTTCAGACGTAAGTTGACGTAGGGGAACCCAATCCCACCGGCCCTGATGCCTTCCACCGAACCTACTGTTCGATGCAAGTCTCTTATTATTATTCCCTGAAACAAATATTAAGAATTAAGATTATTTACGTGCTCTGATATACGTCTATTTGGCGATTGCTAATTAAATTGTAATTGTTTGTGTAAATACCATAGGGAGAGGGACCAAAGTGAACAAAGGCTAAAGAACAGATACAACGCCATATTGTTTATATGATACGGTTTTGACAAAACATATAGCACGTGAGGCGCTTGTATATGGCTGTGAATTAGGTATATATTACGGCTGATCAATTTGTAACCCTATGTATTACGTGAAATCATGAGCAGGAAAAACCAAAAAGAAAAATTTATTGGAATACCTATCATAAACGATAACTTTATTAAGCAACGATAGGATAGGTAGGTACTTACTCGTATTGGTATTTGTTCAGGGCTAGAATAAAATATCTCCTTCACTCTTTTTGTAAACGGAAACGGCATAGCGTTAACTTTAGTGCGCCACGCCAAGCGAGCGCCGACGCTGCTGCCCACTACGAGGTCCTTCGCTACACAAGACGCGACGAAAGCCAAAACCAGTATAATTATAATATTTCTCATCATAATTATCTTATTGATGGGCGAGGTCTATTTGTGTTAGATTGTCACCGTAATATTTATATGAATTTATTTAATTTATAACTTTACCTACAAATGCTACGTCCGTCGATTCTCCGCGTCTGACGCGTTTTTGTGTAAGTAAGTAGCGGTAAATCGTCATTTCATGGTGCTTCCTTATCAACGGTCATAAGGGCGTACTCTCGTTAACAGTTCGTAAAACATTGTAAGTAATGGATTATTTGTTTAATTTGTATTGTAAAACATTTGTTTCATTTAATTTGAAGACTAACAAAATTCAACTATGTTCTCTATCATAAATGTTCTATGGTGGGCGGCACGAGGATAATCAATAATAAAGGATTTTATGTCAAACCTAGCCATAAAGTGGCCATTATCGCACGCTCCGCGCGCGAAAAAACCCACTTCCTGGCCAGGGGGTGACATAAAATTTTGTACTTACCACGGGCGATAATAAAGAAAGCCTCAGATCGCATATTTATCGCCCTTGCCTTCGGCTCGGGCGTAAAATACCTGCGATCTGAGACATTCTTTGTTTTATTGCCCTTGGTAAGTAATGTACTATATACTACATACCTACCCACCTTCGCAAATTTGTTTGGCCCTGTGGTTGATTGGTAGAGAATGTCTTAAGGCATTATGTACGCCATTTGTACTTTTTTAATAATACGATGGTGGCAATGAAGCATACGGGCCGCCTGATGGTAAGAAGACTTCGTAGCCTATGGAGTCTTACGATTATAGAAGAAAACCTGTCGCCGACACTTTATAGTATACTCTAATCTACTTTCTCATTCATGTGTTCTAACCTTAATTAAAATAAACATGAAGTTTGCCATATAGGGCATAGAGGTAATGTTGTTTAGATAACAATATATATATGAGATAACAATATAGATATTAGGTTCACTGAACAAAGATAAACGTTCGTGTCGCAAGTCTTTTAATGGTCATAGTCAACAGAATAACAAGGCTAGTTACATATATGTAGTATAATGATAATCTATTAAAATCTCATCATAATTTAAAGTAACAACAGTATTATTTTTATAAAACGTACATAGTGATAATATAGAAAGTTCGGCAAGGTAACTGGGTTTACGATTACATGACATAGATTGTTACTGAACACATACTAAAGTACCAGACACCAGATATTTCCCGAACTTCCATTTTGTTTTAATATGTACTTATACACATTATACACAATATCTAATCCAATAACCACATTAGAGTCTTATCACACTTGCGATTTGCGGGCGAGTTTAAAGCGAGGCGAGCGCGTAGCGAGTTCGCTGTGAGCGCGTAACGATTTCGCGATGAGTTGAGGGCGCAACTATTTCGCCGCGAGCGCGCAGCGAGTTCGCCGCATCTAGAGTAGGGATTTTCCTGCGAGTACGCAGCGAATTCGTTGCGCGCTTGCGGCGAAATCGTGACGCGCTCGCCTCGCTTTCAACTCGCCCGCAAATTGCATGTGTGATAAGGCCCTTAAACCTAATAATGAATAACATACACATATACACCATTTACCTTTCAAAATAGACTAAACATACATTTAAGTAGTTATTGACATTTTAAAAGTCGAAAAACACCTACACACGTATGCCAGAAATATTTTCATTTCAGCTTTTCGTTCAGCAGTATATCAATATCCTATAAACATGATATTGTGTCCCAATAGAAACGTATAATTATACAGAACTAACTTGCATGGCGGCGAAACGAGGTGTAGTTTCCATATCCAGAGAGTCAGTGGTGACCTGCGACCGGCTATCAGAATTCTCGGTACTGTTATGGGCGGAATTCAGAGAGATTTTATCATCTTTTATACTACCATTCGCATCAGTTACATCGACTGAGCTCGTTTTCGTTTGTGTTTCGGCCATATCTCCTCCCCCACTGATGGAATTCCAGATACCCTTTGAGGTCTCTTTGAGGGTAACCTTTTTTTCGGGGCCGGTGGAGCTTTTGTCTTTGGCATCTTTAGTCTTTTTTCCGAGCACGGTGAATCCGCCCAGCTTCTGCTTGGAGCTGCGCACGCCGCCGCCGCGCTGGATGGGAGCCGTGTCCGCCTCGCCCTCCTCCGTGATTGATGTTAACACTTCCGTCGACTCAGTGGGCACTACTTGACCGGCTTGTATGGGAATGTCATCTGAAAACCAAATTCGATATGTTAATTGCATTTATACAATGAACTTAACCGTTGGGTAATAACGAGAGATTGATTACATTAAGCTAATAACATTTTAGATGAATTGAATACACCTTGAAGCCAGGCATTTTGAGTGTAGTTTCCAAGGAATGAATATATAAGCACATGATATCACAAGTAGTTTAGAGACAAACACGAATTAAGACGAATAACGATCAGGTGGAACATACACGTAGGTTAATGTGGCGCTAGCGCCATGTTAACTTTCTGAACGAAACTAATAAAATGAAGGTAAAACACGACTTTAGGTAATTTTGATTCGCACGATATTATAGCTACAGTCAATTTCTTTTACTAATTTTAGACTTTAGGACACTAGAGAGAATTTACCAAAATAATTCTTCTTCTTATTCGTGTGAAGGAGAGTCCAAATTATTACCAAAATAATTAAACACCACTAAATGTCAATAAAAATAGGTTTTTCTCACTCTGATGAAAAGAGACGACGAGATCGAAAATGGTTTACCTATGGTATACCGATAATTTGGAGGCGAAGCTGCGTCTGCACCATTGTAAATATATTCATACGCCCAACTCATTATAGCCTACACTGAGTAGTAGGCACAATGAAATAACAAGTAGGTATAGGTACCTAGGAAATAGATACGTGCTGTTTTACAGTCAATCTTTTCGCACTTCCGGTAATTATTATCCGGTAATGCGTGGCAACAGGAGGGGCAGAGTTATTAACATGTCCGCATTGCCAACTACTTATTCTATTTTTTTTCTCAGTTGTCCGCAATGCGAACAAATGGAACAATAAAGTTCCTCTAGTTCGCACTCGAGAAGATGCGAACTACTGCAAAATGAAAGCGAGATACTTGTAGTTATTAACAAATATTAAGGCACTTCTACGTTGTTTAGACAGTGAGTTTATTACATAGTATAACTTTTTTGGGCATACCTGAGGTACAAATAAATACGTTCTATGAAATAAGTTGCGGAAACAAAATTCTCATAATTCATCTCTTAATCTGCAAGTGAAATACATTAAATAATTTGAACTTTATAAGTTTAACCTGCAATGCTACCTATATAGATTATATTTATTAAAAGTGATAATAAGTGTGGGAAGTATATACTTATAGTTATGTATACTTTTGTTTTATGTAACAATATTAGGAATGTAAATTATTATTCAACATTTTATGATGACGTACAGGACAAGTGTGCAGTGTTGTGTGATAAGACGTAGGGACAAATGCATGAGTTTCGAGGATATAGACACATACTGACAGGATCGACTGTTATGTGCGTGGAAAACACCTGTGACTCTTACTTAGACGTTTAAAGAATACCCACTGTTCAAAAACATATTAAATTGACTAAATTACTGTTTTGTGTCTACGTCATCAGAAGAGCTGTCCGAGCGTTCCGAAGAATTTATGCTTTGAGATTTTTTCAGAGTCCATTTAAAATAATCCCCATCAAATATCTTAAACATTCCGTCAGCAAGAACACTGACACGAGAAACTGTTCGTGTTGTATCCTCGTTGGGAAAAATGTATTTATTCCAAAATGCATCTTCGTTACTATGAGGCCACGAGCATTCATTTGGCAGCATGCAAAAAGTGTGACGTTCTTCTGTGAGTAAGTCATGAAAAATAATTAAATTAACAGATTAAACAATTTTATAAATAACTAAAATTGTTTAACCCTTTAAACGTCACACTGTCTAATCATCACACCTCGCGAATATGAAATGCTTATGCAGTTAGGTGTGTCGAGTTTACACTGTATATGCTTTGTGGCGAATATTTGACAAAGACGGTAAAAGGGTCAATAATGTCAATATAATGTATACTTGCGTCACTTAAAACGATTTTTTGTTTGCATTACCTGGTAATTTCTTAGTTCGGAAAGATGCATTTGTAATCATTGACTTGGACATGGTAACCGTCGTAGTAGCCGGCGACAGCGCAACGCTGATGCCCATTGGACCGTCACATGGTTGCCCTGAAATCAAAGCGGAAGTTTCTAAATGACCTGCACAAAATTACAGTGTCATTAAGAAAAAAAGGAATGTATTATTACCTGATGGATTATTCTTTAACGAGTTCATGACAGCACTTGTGACTAACATTACATCAGGAAATAGCTCATATTGGGCTCTCTGATCAATGTCTTTTACAGCTTGAAAAGCTAATGTGTAAAACTCATTGAACATCGCAAAATATGCGCCTTGTACCATTTCCAATAGAAGATTAGATGAAACTGGAATTCTAGGTGTATTTTTATTAGAAGGTGATGTAGTCCCCAATTTTTTATGGAATCCTTGAGTGACTATTCTGTAAGTTGAATAAGGTAACATGTTAAATTAGCTCTAGTGAAATAATAAACCATTCGTATCTCTCTCTATAAAGTTTTACCTGGATGCTGCTATACAGAAATGTCTCAATGCCAGCTTAGGCAGTAAGCTTAAGTGGCGGTTGTAAATGAAGTAAAGAGCCGCCATCACTTTGGGACGATTCTGTGCATTGATGACCTCTACCTGTGGTAGTGGTCCCCAAGTCACGAGTTTCGTGTTGCATTCTTCCCATCTCCTTAAAGCACTTTCTGTTAAAAACTGGGCACCTAGAGAGAGTGGCTAAAATATAAAAAAATGAAAATCATGATTTAGTCCTTTGGTAGGAAAAACATGTGAATAATTGATGTAATTATTAATACCTCATGATAAATTGATGATTGGGCTAAAGATGGCAGTCTAAACGATACTACTCTAGGTTTTCCTGCTTCATCAACCACTTCGAAGTTGTACAAACCTAAAAAGTAACACATTTCATCATTAGATTTTCTGTTTTTTACATAATACATACTTCATATTATATAGAATGCAAAATTGTGTTACATAGGCATTAGGCATAGCTAAATTAAATAAGAATTACCAATCAAGAGAGTTTCAATACATCTCAAAGACTTCTTATTGCCCTGAGCCACAGAACTGAGATATGTATAGATAAGAGTTGGAACAAACTGGAGAGTAAACCTTTGCAGTTGAACTTCCTTGGACCTATAAAAACTGAAAAGTTGAATGCAGACATTTTCTAGCATCTGAAATAGGAAAATAACTGTTTTAGTCATTGTAGTTATACATTTTATACACCCAACACAAGTGGAAAATGTCACTTATCCAGAAATAGGACAAATCTGCTGAAGTGATGTGCTCAATATTACTAACTAACCACTAAGCATGACTAGCATGAGCATGCCTTTGATAATAATAAGACAGCAAATTTTACTGCATTGCTGGACAGCATTTTAGGACAGGATACTTCCCTTAGGCAAAAGGGGCTTCCAAAAGGCAAATTACTATTACTAAAATATATTTTCTTAAAAGATGTTTATTATAAAATAATAAATTATAAGTAACTAGATGATTAAAATAAAAACACGATTAATATATAATAAACTAGACTAACTTAAAAATAAATTAAAAGGGTTTTTCTTTTTTAAATTTTTGGTTTTAACTTTTTGTACTGGGTTCGAATCCCGGTCAGGGCTTTTATTTGTGTGATGAGATGAGCATGAATATTTTTTCCTGGGTCTTGGATGTTTTCTATGTATTTAAGTATCTATTTATCTATACATATAAGTATATATATATTCTTGCTTAGTAATAGTACATAGTACAAGCTTTGCTTACTTTGGGAATAGGTTGAATTGTGTAAGATGGTCCAAAATTTCTTTTTTTTTAAACCAATAACATAATATTAGTATTAATTTGATTCCTACTTATAAAAATAAGTATCACTCTTTAGTGATAAGACTGTCTTTTTTTTCAGACTGTATCCTTTTTTCATCTATGAATAATAAGTATTTGTGTAAGTTTTGTTTATTAGTAATATAAAATAACATTTTTTACTGTTGAGTGTTGTTTATTAACATATTATATCTCCTTGAAATTTCAATATATGTTAATTCTCTGTAGATTAATATTTTATAGTTAATAATGTTAGCATAATATATTAAAACTTCCTGATATAACGCAACCAACACATACCCTTGTTTACCGTTATTGCTCATCTACATTTTTGAAGTTAAAAACAAACTATTCAGTATAATTAACATATTCAGTTGAGACTCCAAGGTTTCCAGTATAAACACAAGGTCAAAAAGCATGTATCTTATACCTTCTTTTTAAGAAAACCTGCAGACTAAGGTCAATCGCTGTTCAGTTACACATAAAAAAAAAGAAATCTACCTGTTCATACTGTGCCTCGTTGTCCCCCTCTCTAGCCTTGCATGCAGCTGTTTCAGTGTCATCTTCATGATAGAACAGATTAAAAATGGCAGTTGCTATTTCATGGTTGTGTTCATGCTCTGCAGCAAAACTTTTTATTTCATTCTCTTGTAATGATGCATATTCACTTAGCCATTCAATTATCAACTGCTTCCAATCGGACATTATTGCTTCTTTAAGGTTCTGAAAATATTTATGTCATGTGTTATCTTATAATCTAAATAACAGCATTAGGCAATGTGCAAATAGTTCACATATTATACAATTGATATTAAGATTCAATATTCATACTAAATCATCTGTCAGTAAAAACTGGAGTGGTTACTGTTGAGAGTGGCCTTTGAGTCAGGATTACTTCATCACATCATCCCCATGTTCTAGATCTTACCTGTCCATCGATAACTTACATTTGTCGACGATGAACGCTATTCATTTGTCAGAAATAATCTAATATTCAAGATTAGGGGTATTTCTTTTTAACGCATTTTTAATAATTAATTTCTGCTTAAAATTTGGTAAACTACTATATTCATATACAGTAAGCGAAAAGAAGGTTCCTCACCTAATAACAGGACAAACATATATGTATTGTATGTGTAATGGTAGTGATTAAATAATAAAATAGATAGCTATTTTGCAATTTTTCATTTTTTATATTTATTTCACTAATTATTTAGATTTGAGTCGACTGACAACTTGATATGATATGACATACATATATAGACATGACAACAGACAAACTGACATTGACACATTCAATGTTTTTGTTTTTTTACACCACAGATTAATAAAGCTTGAAGCCTCGTGCGAGAGCACTCGCGTGCCTCGGTCAGAACTCGTCGGCGAGGCCCCCTGTACACTCTCGCGCTCAGCCTGTCTCGCTGTGTCGTTGTGCGTAAGGCTGTGCTCTCACTATCCGATACAATATCGGTGTAGGATCCGACACCGATAAAAATGCATAGAAAACCGCTATCCGATCCGATATCGGTGACCGTCCCATACATTAATTATCGGATACTGGGGACACAGCCTTCTAAACGTTCCAATTTACGGTTGTGCCAACTGCCACGTAATGTTGTACCACGTAACTGTCAAATCATTGTCAAAGTTAGAGCTGGGTCGTTGCGATTTTTAAGTGTAACGAAACGTAACAGCTTTTCATTATCTGGAAACAGTTTCACGAAACAGTTTCAAAAGTAACTAGTTTTTTTTTCACTGCGGCGCCCGACAAAACGAAACGAAAGATATATTTATGAATGAATTTTCAAAATTAAGCCTTAACATCTTGCGAATAGAGCGCATTTTTGTCAATCATCAATACAAAACGTTTTTGGCACAAAGCGCGCCCACCCGAACAAAGCTAAGTTTTGTTTCGTTTCGTCGTTTCGATCGCTACATCAATGAAAGTTATAGGTTATAGTTTGAGTTATGTCAATTTTGCGTTTCGTTTCTATTTTCATGTAGTGTAGTTTCATTGTTGCGTTGCATTGCAGCTTTGGTGGTCGTTTTTATAAAAACTGTTTTTTGTTCTCATAAGAAGCTGTTATTCCGTTACTGTAAGCGAAAGCGTTTTACGAAACGCTTATTGAAAAAAACGCTCAGCTCTAGTCAAAGTCAGAAGATCCGAAAATTCTCATAGCTGTGTGCTGTATTTCTGTCATTCGTTTGTAATAAATTATAGTACGAGGATTTGTACATTGTCTTTAATAAATTTATGATATGGGTTCTTCCCAAAGCACTGAAGTTCCAGGAGGCGGCTCCGAGGGGTATCATGTTTTACGGGTTGGTGCCGACTCTTACTTGGTATTGATATCATTTTGGTACGTTCATCAAATTTTAACACGTCAATGTTTTGATCATGTAGGTGCAGGACGGCTCTCCTGGGCAGATTGCTGGACTTGAAGCGTTTTTCGATTTTATAGTTGCAATAGAAAATGTCCGGTTGGACCAGGACAATGACACGTTGAAAGAATTACTTAAGAAAAATGTTGGATGCACAATAAAAATGATGGTGTACAGCAGTAAAAGTCAATCCGTGAGAGAGATAATGATACAACCCAGAGCAGACTGGGGTGGGCAGGGATTACTAGGTGTCAGTATTCGGTTCTGTTCATTTGAGGGAGCCAATGAGAATGTTTGGCATGTTCTGGTGAGTTCATCATTTTTATTTCTATTGACTGACAATCTATAAAAGTGTCTATCTAGTACACTTGGAAATATTCTTATAGTAAATACATTCATAATGTTTTGTTTCTGTAGGAAGTACATCCAACATCACCAGCTGAAATAGCAGGGTTGAGGCCATTTTCTGATTATATCATTGGAGCAGATTCAATAATGCATGAGAGTGAGGACCTGTTTACTCTGATAGAAGCTCATGAGGGAAGAGCCTTGAAGCTGTATGTGTACAACATTAATGATGACACATGTAGGGAAGTGCTCATCACCCCCAACTTGAGCTGGGGAGGAGAGGGGAGTCTCGGTTGTGGTATTGGCTATGGCTATCTTCACAGGATTCCAATTAGAAATGCTCCGGCAACACCAGGACAAACACAATACAGTAATACTCCAAAGGTGAGCACTTTCCCTTGAATAATCCTTCCTTGTTTATTACAAGCTACTAAATGGTACAAAATATTTATAATTCTTTATTCAAATAATTTTAATTATATATTTCTTTATTTCCTAAATATGTTTGAGTATGATGTTTTTTATGACACATAAAATATCTATATATTTCAGGTATCAACACAATCTCCAGAAATCCCTAGTAACTTGGTTGCTGATGTACAAAATTTGAACCTAAATGAAGACAAGACTCCCCTTATGATTGGAGCTCAAGCTTCTCCGGGCCAAACCCAGAGTGTGCCACCTCCGCCATTCTTGTCTGGAGTCCCTATGGTTAACCCCGGCAGCTTTCCTGCCACTAACTCTCCACAAATGAACCAACAAGAGCAACTGACTCAACAGCCATTAATGCAACAATATCCAACTTCTCAAGCTCAGTCAATGGTTTCCAATATGGCTGCCTATTCTAGCAGTGAGTATACATAATTTTTTCATTACTAGGCTGTGTTTATTTTCACAGTAGGCCAATCCTTGCTTGCTTCAATAATATATTTGATTGGACTGAAATTTCTCATACATAATTCATCTGTTGACATCTGAAACTCACTAGTAAATCAGTCATTACTCGTCCAAACCTTCTCAGTACTGAAGCTACACTGTCTAAGTAATATGTAGGTACTTTAAGTAGCTCTTTGGTACTTAGTGAGATTTGGTTTTCAACCTATACCTACTTATGCAAATTGAAATTGTTACATTTAGGCTGAAATTTATGGTAAACTGCTTCCAAAAATGTACAAATACAAAACAAATACAAAATATTTATTTATACACAGTGCAGATACACACATCAACATCATTAACAAAACTTACAAAATATGTTACAGGCACTGCATGATACAAATTACTTAAATTAAAGCATTTTTCTGTGACCCCTTCACTAGGCCTGTCTCTTAAACTGACACAATTTTCGATTTCCAGGATATTACTGATATGAATTTATGGATGAAACTTTTTTTCAGATCTGGCTGATGCCACTTTAACCAACTTGGGGAGCATACCTTCAGTGTCCAACATGCAACCGCCCGCTCCACTGCCTAGTTTACCTGGTATTCCAATGAACCAGCCGCAGCCCTACATACCAATGATGCCCAACTACACACAGTCACAAGTACCTCCACCGGTACCTATTTCACAAACGGCACCAAATTTAGTACCGACATTTGATATGAGTACTTTTGCGCCTGTCCAACCACCTCCAATGCCAAGCGGCCTGCCGGTGGTCACACCAGTGTCATTACCAGGGATGCCTTCAATAACCGTCAGTGCGACGCTGCCTGTCTCTACTATGCAAGAGATCCATCAGCAACAGACATCACAACAACCAGATTTGCTGTCATGAAAATACACAAAATCATATGAGAAAGGTATGCCGTATACACTATAAAATATTGCCAATATAGGTCTTTATTTTGCGCATATATTAAGATGTCTTATTTTTGAATATTATAAATATTATTATTTATAAATGAATTGTGGCATCTGTTGACTTATCAATGTTACCACTTTTTTCCGACTATAATTTGTATCATAAGTTATTGGGGAATGAAAATCTTATTAGATAAGGTATTGATGAAATCATTGTGGCTATACACCTAACATTTAGTTTGAATATAGATTATTGTGAAAACAGCTGTTTTTGTACAATGTTTTTCAAGGGAGCAAAATTATATATTTACAGCGTGGGCGGTATATTGAATCATGAGCGTAACAAAAGATTCAAGTGTTTGCGCCCGAGACGAACGTAATTTTGCTACTGAAGTGGCACATACTGCTTTTCACACTTGCTATACAAAAAACCCATTGTTGCCCTCAGCCCTCAGATGAGCGATTGAAGTTGTACTTTTCTTCCCTCATTTGTTAATCATCAAGGAAGAAAAGTACAACTTCGATCACTCCTCTTGAGGGCAACAATTGCTTTTTTTCTGTGTATCGGTATAAAAAGCAGTATAAAATAATCGGGTTGACAAGTCATATAGCCCGCATTTTACGACCAAGTCTATCAAAGTTCATGCTGTGATGATAAGACGATTCAAAATTGTTTTCCTTATCCAGTGATATGCTGATTTTTTTACTATACTTACCTGCCTTCCCATTATGTATTTTATGTTATCAACTATGTCGTGATTAAAACTAAAATGAATTTGAAACATGTCTATCATTAAATTATTTATTATCCACACTGACTTCGGGCCATCCATACTATTTCAGTCATTTTTGTGTTGCTTTGATTGAGGACGTCAACACCAAATCTAGGTTTATACAGGGTGAGCAAATACAACTTTTGATTCCATATAATTTAAATAAGTTGCTGTCAAAATGTGTAATACGTTCCTGAAACCTAAAAATCTCTATTCTCGACGACCAAGTTGGATAGGCCTCTGAGGGCCTATCGCGAACGAAACAAGAATTATCTCATCTCCCTCTCTGTCGCACTTGATTCGAGAGAAATTTGGTTTTCGGCTCTGTAGGCCTAGCACGTGTTGCGCTCGAGAGTATGTCGGCGTATCTCGAGCTATCCGTCACTTTCTAACAGCGCCAATCAGAAAAAGACGCGTAGCTCCAGATAAGTCGAGATACTCTCGAGCGCAACATGTGCTACGGGCGCTGAATAACACCTTTATCGTCAATTTCTGTATGGCTAGCACATGATGGCAACGTCAGTTTGTCGGCTTTATCTCGAGCTATCCGTCACTACCTAACAGCACCTATCAAAAAGAGACGGAGAGCTAAATATAAGCCGACAAACTGACGTTGCCATCATGTGCTAGGCCTACTAGGACGGCAAAGCTAACAAGCTCGGGACGCCAAAGCTTTAAAAACGTCTCTGCATAGTAGGTAGTTAGGTTTGATAGCGCCTGTACACTCTCGCCGAGACAGCGAGACAGGCCGAGCGCGAGAGTGAGAGAGAGGGTCTCGCCGTCGATTCCCCACCCCCCGGAGAATCCCGGTGTACCGGCGGTGTGACGAGCGAAGTGAGGAGAAGTGTTCGGAAGAACTGCGGCAGAAGGCAGAACCGAATTTTTTTACTAATACCTGTGCTAATACTTAGCATCCTTCAAGAATTTCAAGATGCAACTGTACTGGGATAACACTAGGAGGACGACGACGACCCTATCATTTCTGACCTAATCTTTCGTTTTGATGTAATTAGACGTTTCGCCGGAGCCCCGGGCTATTCCTAAAAAGATTATACTTACTAGGTTTTTGTCGTTAATAGGTACGCTATATGATAGGAAAAAAAAGTTTTTTTTGAGGTGTATAAAACAATATACTTAATTTAACTGTTAATACAACTGCCAACATCTCTTACCTATACTTACATAATAAATTACACAGTTCGCGCTAGTTACTTATATAAATCATATTTAAATGTCGACACTCTTTGGCAATATTGATATATTGCACAGTGGATACAGTTTGATATTTAAACCAATTATAGTAGAGACGAAACTAATTCAAGTCTGAGGAATTTCGAATTCGATACATATAAAGGATTTAGGGCATATAAAGGTTGACTCACTCCTATTATAGGATAAAGGCATAGAGACTCCATCCCCAACCGACACAACCTCAAAACGGGATGAAGGACAACTGTTAAATGTACGCGTGCGTAAACTGTGGTCAGGGGGGCTAAGATGGTCGATTATATGTCGGACATATAGCATTCGTCCCTCTCGCACTTACATACTTGACAGTAAGGTATATTCTATCTTAACCCGCGTCTGCGGCGACCCGTTACCTATAAACAGGATGATTGCGAGTTGCTAAAGCAACGTTACTGGTATGTACCAAAGGCACCATGTTATTGCAATGATAAGTATGTGTGGGGCAGTGTGACGGATCGGCTTGAGGCTGTGCCGATAAGCGTGCATTAACCTTAAATTGGCATGTTTGATTGTTTCGTCTGAAATTACTTATTGAGGAGGTTAGGATTAGGTACTATAGGTACGCGAGAGTTGACGTGTCCGCGCAGGTGAGTCCGGCGTCACTGTAGAATGCATCGCGCCGCCCGCCTCAGTAACATTATTAAGGCGAATGATTATTAGGGTTGTCCAGCGTATCCATATGCGCGAGCGCGAGGTTGTCATGTCCGCAGGTCCCGCAGGTGAGTCCGGCGTCACTGTATAATGCGTCGCGCCGCCCACAATGTCAATAACATTATTAAGGAGAATGATTACTAGGGTTGTCTAGCGTATCCTTATGCGCGAGCGCGAGGTTGTCGTGTCCGCAGGTCCCGCAGGTGAGTCCGGTGTCGCTGTAGAATGCGTCGCGCCGCCCACAACGTCAATAACATTATTAAGGAGAATGATTACTAGGGATCGGAGTTTTCGTCGCACGGTAAGACTAATAGCAAGGTGTGGAGTCGACATTTGCAATAAATTTAAACTCCTATTCATACTCATACTCATTTATTTAATTAGTTCGTTTTTTTTATAATGAAGGGCAACAACGTTGACGAGTTTAGAAACGATTATTTAATGTTATCTTTGGAATATAAATATTGCAATAAAAAACATTTACTATTTTTTACTGATTTAATTACGAAAATTCACAAACAAACAAGAGAAACATTAAAACATCTAAAATATAGGTATATAAAAATAGGAGAACATGTTGTGCCAGGCTCAATATATAGTTCGTCTATTGTTACTCTAAGAGAGTTTACTTAGTTAATTTAATAAACATAAAAACATACATTTTGTTTCATTTTGTACCATAAAATTTAAAGGAAAATTATCGTAACTTAACAACTTTCAGTCAATACCAAAACAAAAATCTTGTATCTTACGAATTACTAACAATTACAGGATGTTTATTGTTCCTCCTAGAAACTTGATGATTTTCAGATAAGAGTTTTTTTTTAAAGTAGTGACGATATTAAAATAGTTGAAGTTATGAATTCATAATCTAATAGAAAATATATTTTTATATAGGGTGATGGCACCAGTAACCGGCAGGCTCCAGTAATCGGCATTTTTTTTACAAGTTGGATTAAAATTAGGACTGCCAACAATTATTCCAATTAATCAACACTGGACCATAGACAGTGTATATTCTACTCTCATCCAAGACAATATCATAGACACAGGCAGTTTTGTTTAAAGATGATAACATGAAAATGATGAGAAAAACAGTGCTTTTAAAGAAAATGAATAATCCTTAAGGAAATAGTTAAGAGAGTGACTGTACATATTTGTCGATTATTTAATAACTATGAAAGATGTTTGAGTTTTTGTTTACGTTATGTATAGCTATAAATATCCTTCAAATAATGTTGTATTAGAAAAATGTAATGTTAGCTTATTCTTGTTAAAAACTATAGTGCCGAATACTGGTCCCGTGAAAGTACACTTTCGCCAGTAATCGGCAGATGGTGATAATAATGATTCTTAATATGCCATTAATAAATTAATAGTAGATACAAAGATTTTGCCCGACGCAATGACTCACAATATATCAATACGAGGACAGATAGTGAGAGAAATACATGATTTTCATTCTAACTGCAGTATCTAATATTATCAATATTAAAAATCAACGTCCTAACAAAACTACTGAACGTAGAAGCTTGTTTTTTTTACAGTAGTCTTTCTAGCCTATACTTACTGTTTATCTACCTTTCCAAGCTAGCTCTCTCGGAACATTTCAACTTCTCACTGTCACTTTTCATTTTCATACATTTTATAACCTAAAAGTTTCTTTTAGGTTATATAAAGAAACAGAACACCCTAAGCAACTTTCTACAGTTCGATTCTTTATTTATTCGTTTCATTCAACGATAACTTTTTATCCTGTTCCGTAAAATACATCAAAACAAAAGTACCTATTCGAAATACTTGCACTAAACTAGTGCCGATTACTGGGTGCCGAATACTGGAGACTGCCGATTACTGGGTGCCGAACACTGGAGACTGGCTGCCGATAACTGGAGATTGCCTATATTTTTGGTTATTAGAATGTTTTTATTTATCCGTGTCTCTTCAGTCAACTAAAAGCTAATATGTTGTTACTCAGAGATATATATATTTAACGTTTTTATTCAGTTATTTTTGTCCTAAGTACAACCATATTATTTTTATCATTGATGAAAGTACACAACCTCCTTAAAGTGCCGGTAACTGGTGCCATCACCCTAATATAAAATATCTTATTATACACGACCGACCGCTCTAAAGGCATTTTAAGATAAATTAAATAAATGAGTATGAGTATGAATAAGAGTTTAGATTTATGGCAAATGTCGACTCCACACCTTGCTATTAGTCTTACCGTGCGACGAAAACTCCGATCCCTAATGATTACTAGGGATGTCTAGCGTATCCTTATGCGCAAGCGCGAGGTTGTCGTGTCCGCAGGTCCCGCAGGTGAGTCCGGTGTCGCTGTAGAATGCATCGCGCCGCCCATAACGTCAATAGGTAACATTATTAAGGAGAATGATTACTAGGGATGTCTAGCGTATCCTTATGCGCAAGCGCGAGGTTGTCATGTCCGCAGGTCCCGCAGGTGAGTCCGGTGTCGCTGTAGAACACGCCGCCCGCCATCTCGGAGAGCCGGCGCCGGCGCCGCGTGTCCTTGTCGTCGGCCATGCTCGGCGGCCGCACGCTCGAGCTGCGGCGCCGCTGCGCGCCCAGCCGGCTCGGGAGGCGGAGGACTGACTGGAAAAGAATACTCAGTTATACAGGACTAGTTTTTGCACTTCGTCTGCGTGGAACTCGTTCAGCGCGATAGAATTTAATTGCTATTTTTTTTTATATCAGGCTTGCCTAGTTTTCGCTTTTCCATACAAACTTCCACTCTCTTAAGGGATGATTTCCAGCATAAAATGTATCCTATGTCCTTCCCCGGGACTCAAACTATCTCCATGCCACACTTTCGCATTTATAATATTATAATAACTAGGTAGGTATGGATGTCCCACGGCTATGTGTCATGTTGGATAAGTCACACGCACGTCTCTATTTCGAGGGTCGTTGACGTACAGATATTTATGCGCGCCTTATTGTAGCTGATAATGATGCTGGTTCAGTACCTATTAGGTACATACATGATGACATCTCAAGCAAGGTAACTTGAGAATACGTGGTAGAGGTAATACTTACCTTTCACCCAATGGTAGGTAATTAATGCTTCATACGAATTTGTAGAAACAGGAAGTCCCCAATAAGACATAAGTAGAAGTGCCGTCACATTAGGTAAATATTCCATACTTGTGTATGCTCACCTTTCCTTTATTTGGCTGTGTTGAGAAATTGTACCCAAGTTTACTCAGAGCTAGAGCTATTGTATTTAGCCAATCTTATTAGGCCGCGTTTGGGCACAAGAGTGATTCTATGGAATTTTATAACGCCGAACAGGCGCGCGCTTTTTTATTTATATATTTAAAATTGATTGCACAATACTGGAAACCTAGAAAGTACAAATAGCGAACTTAATGCTTTAAGGCATATTTTACCAGTCAACCACTTTTTTGTGTAGCGCGAAGTTACGCCTGCCCATAAACGCGGCTTTAGTATTTATCTAGAAGTAGGTAGTCTAGACATGTCAACATGAAGCTACGGTAGCTCAGTGGTTCAAGCATGCGGTAGTCAAGCGGTGGTCATAGGATCGAATCCCTGGTCTTACCAATCAGTTTATCGAACTTAAGTGCGAACTATCATTCGATAATTACCGTTATCTTTTCGGTAATTACGTACAGCACTTTTATCTTAGGAGTTCGAGTTGGCCATGGTTGTAGTTGTGAACTTGTGACACATATACGAACATATAGACAACGAGAATTCATACCTCCTACCCTACGCAGACACACCCATAAACAATGTGCATGTGTACCTACATATAGCTCAACACACAACCATGGCTCACCTGCGCTTGTGAGATAAAAGTAATATAAAGGAAAACATTGTCAGGAAACTTGCATACATCCGTGGAGAAATACCTACAACGGTGTATGTGAACTTGTGAACCGGCACTGACCCAGCGTGGAGACTACTGTCCTTTCATTCTCATCTATGAGAGGAGACCAGGGGCGCTACCGCGAACCACAAACGAAATTTTCCCTCTCTGTCGCACTTAAGTACATACTTGCGAGTGCGACAGAGACGGAAAATTTCGTTTGTGGTTCGCGGTAGCGCCTCTGGGCCGAGCAGTAGGACGTATGTATGACCCTACAGCGCGCGAGCCGAGCGAGCGAAGTGAGCGTGCCGTGGTAGCGCCCAGCGAAGCGCCAGAAACGAACTGTATAGATAGGCTATGATGGTCAGACTTGCCAATTTAAACATTCTCACCTTTGCTTTTCTCGGTAATTTGTTGAGAAGTGTGATGACAGGCGGGGAGATGAGGTCTATGGGCACCTGCGCCGGGTCGGTGGCCCCCGTGACGGCCGACACCAGCAAGCCCATGAGCAGCGTCGCCATGGAACCCAGCCCGGAGTACCACAGGTACGATACTCGGAACAACCAGAATACTGATTCTTCATGTTGATTTCTGGAAAACGGAATACCATTTAATATACTATTAAACCCGTCCTCTCCCAGCGAAAAAAACAAAACACAACATTCTTTTGTTACCCGGCCGGGGATCCCAGTCACCGGTAGCGGACAGCTTAACGTACGTTATTTGTCCATACAGTAATACTACCTACCGTAAAATGGGGTGAGTAGGTACAAAACCGAAGTTCAAACCCGGATAACAGTTTCTTTTTGTATCTTACACATTGATTTATGTATTTACAAAAAAAGTGTTTAAGGTTGTTTGTATTTTACTTTTTTTATGATTGTGTTCATTAAGTCATCATTGGCTACAGCATCTATTCAGATGATTGTTGCAGCGACAGTCTAGTCTAGTTAGAAGAAGAGGTCTGTGCGCCGTCGGAGATTGGAGGTGCGGCGCATCTTTTCCTGTGGCTGTAAAGTCCAATCGCAGCACGGCACTGCACTGCACTGTACTTTAACGATAAACTCAAAAAGTTGGAAATCCCACCTCACACCGTAGTCCAGGTAGGTTGGGGTAAGGTGGGATTTCATACTAAGGTGAGCTAGGAAAATTGTTGGATCGACACTTTGGGATTATGAATATTACAATAGTCTGATTTGTAATTAGAATTTATAAGTTACGTAGCAGTAGCAGTAGCCTATAAAAACCAGCTCACCCCTCTGTCATCCCTACTCTCCCCATTCATGACCCAACTGTCCTCGCAATCCCTACTTACCCCATTTTACGGTACTAATATTAGGTAAGTACCATACTTACACAGTAACGTTTACTCCCAGTTTCTCGATTCTACTGACACACCTCAGATTCAGTTGAAGCCGCTCAACTAATATCTCACTGGAGAGCAAACTCGAGTATTGCGTGGTCGTGTCGGAGGTTTCCCCTGGATTTTCTCCAGGCTACTCCAACCGCGCATTCCTATCGCTTTATTGTGCACGGCCAATATAGCCACAGTAAGGTTCCAAAAAAAAGACACCTTTGTAGAAAGAGGGAGCAATACAATTTAGAGGGAAGCTCAATTTAAAAAAAAAATTAGAGAATAAGACCTTGTACAGTTAACTTCGAAAATATCGTCCGAGTAAACTAACTAGTTATTTGTGTTATAGAACTTAATAACTTAAGGGAATTTGAATGTTTGTCATTTTTGGACTCTATTTCTATTGCAATAGAGTCCAAACACGCCAAACATTTTAATTCCTTGACTGTTCTTCATCGGTCCCATCCCATGAGATTAGGATCAATTCCCTTTTAATAATTAACTACAACAACAAAATGGCCAAGAAACTGTAACGAATAGTCACAATTACAGTTCAAAGATTAAATAGTTTGTCCTTCACCAATTAAATACAATTATTTCTAGTTACATCATTCATCTAATAGTATTTCCGCCTTCGATAGGATGTGTTCTAACTACTTACCTTATCTACTTCACTAATCTATGCTTACTTAACTAGGGTCGCTAGGCCAGTTTCGCGACCTGCGTCAGTTTACGGCCGCCTGATTCTGAAGAACGAAGTTTTTTCAATTAAAGATATTAAAATTTTTACATGCCCTAAAGAAATGACGACCGCTTTAGCTTAGGTGGTAGTGACCCTGCCTACGAAGCTGGAGGTCCCGGGTTCGAATCCCGGCCGGGGCATTTATTTGTGTGATGAGCACGAATTTGTTCTTGGGTCTTGGATGTTTTCTATGTATTTAAGAATTTATTTATCTATATAAGTATGTATATCGTCGCTTAGTACCTATAGTACAAGCTTTGCTTAGTTTGGGACTAGGTTGATTTGTGTAAGATTGTCCACAAATATTTATATTTATTTATATAAATATTGAGTCTTAGGCATTTTAATTGGTAGCTATACTTAGCTATGGAATAGATATTAAAAAAAACGAGAAAATATTCTTTTCAGTGCATCAACTTATACAAGAGGCCGCTAACCGGCGCCCATACCCATCGACCCTAATGTAAAACGGTAACCCATATAAAACTTAGGTAGTGATTAGGATCGCCTTTCGCAAACCATTTTGTTAGGGGGGTTAAGGCGATATATCGATTGAAAGATCGCTCACGACAAAACGGGATGCAACCCTCTCCGAAAATGGCTTTTTAGACAAATCTCGTTAAATATCTGACTGTGTGCAGGTTTATTAAATTTCCTCTTGTCAGTACCTAGATGAGGTAAAATACCATCATATTAACTTAATCGTGTCTTTTAATAATGTGTTGTTTTAGTAGGCTGAGGAAAAAAGGAAAATATAGACTCGACTTTGGATTTGTTTTCTATCGAGAAAATTTTAAGCAATCATGTTTCGCTATTGTCACTACCACAATCATATAGTCAAGAATCATATATCTGAAAATCAGCCCGTGCTGTTTGCTAGTCTGGGCAGGACAGCGTTTCAAAGTCTCCAAATTTCGATGTTATTATCGTAACATAACCTACCTAGAATCTAAGTAGGTAGAATATCTTTAGCAACAAAATAAAGGAACTTAATAAGTGGGTAGACAAAGTGGCTTTTGCATCTGTATGATCATAACCTAGATCCGTTGTTTTTTTAGGCTCTTACTATAGCAAATTACTTAAGACTGTGTTTTAAGTAGATACCCAAGTGCAATGTCGAAAGGAACTCTCTGGTTTAGCACTCAATGCTGATAATAGCCTAACTAAAACTAACATTATAGTACTTACCTATTATGTTAGCTCGAAATACGGTCCCATCTGGCAGAAAGCACGAAACTTGGCATGCATGTAACTTTCATAATGTGCATCAAAATTTTAAGGGAAACACGTTGAGAAACATTCCCCCCTCCCCCTACTATAGTGCACCAAATTGCAGTTTTTTAGGGGTAGGTACAGCAGAAGAGATGCTAAAGGGCAGATTACTAAGATTTTTGTGCACATCGGGTTACAAGCATGGAATTTGTACCATAGACAAAGTATTATGCGGTGATTCCTTTCACATATGGAGATTAGTTAGATTCGTACCGTGTGCGCGGGGAGGGCGAGGTGAATTGGACCAAGCACACCTCTTTTTCGTCTTTTTTTACTGATCAGTTAAGTTAAGACTGTTATGGCTTGCGGGGTATCGTTTTCGGGTAAAACAGGCACCAGGAATTCTTTTTTAGGGTTCCGTACCCGGAAGCTCCAAACTCCAAGCGACAAGTCGACGTGCGGCACCACCTGCGCCAGCTGCGCGCCGCCGCACGCCGCCAACACCACCAACAGCCCGAACACGCCGCCGGCCACGGCGCCCTGACTGGCACCGTTAGGTTACTTACGCAGGGTTGACTGCGGTCTTGGTGAGGTTGTAGGAGGCGGGGCAGCCGTCGACGGAGGTGGGCAGGCGGCGCGGCGCCCCCTGCGCCAGCTGCGCGCCGCCGCACGCCGCCAACACCACCAGCAGCCCGAACACGCCGCCGGCCACGGCGCCCTGACTGGCACCGTTAGGTTACTTACGCAGGTTTGACTGCGGTCTCGGTGAGGTTGTAGGAGGCGGGGCAGCCGTCGACGGAGGTGGGCAGGCGGTGCGGCGCCACCTGCGCCAGCTGCGCGCCGCCGCACGCCGCCAACACCACCAGCAGCCCGAACACGCCGCCGGCCACGGCGCCCTGACTGGCACCGTTAGGTTACTTACGCAGGGTTGACTGCGGTCTTGGTGAGGTTGTAGGAGGCGGGGCAGCCGTCGACGGAGGTGGGCAGGCGGTGCGGCGCCCCCTGCGCCAGCTGCGCGCCGCCGCACGCCGCCAACACCACCAGCAGCCCGAACACGCCGCCGGCCACGGCGCCCTGACTGGCACCGTTAGGTTACTTACGCAGGTTTGACTGCGGTCTCGGTGAGGTTGTAGGAGGCGGGGCAGCCGTCGACGGAGGTGGGCAGGCGGTGCGGCGCCACCTGCGCCAGCTGCGCGCCGCCGCACGCCGCCAACACCACCAGCAGCCCGAACACGCCGCCGGCCACGGCGCCCTGACTGGCACCGTTAGGTTACTTACGCAGGGTTGACTGCGGTCTCGGTGAGGTTGTAGGAGGCGGGGCAGCCGTCGACGGAGGTGGGCAGGCGGTGCGGCGCCCCCTGCGCCAGCTGCGCGCCGCCGCACGCCGCCAACACCACCAGCAGCCCGAACACGCCGCCGGCCACGGCGCCCTGACTGGCACCGTTAGGTTACTTACGCAGGTTTGACTGCGGTCTCGGTGAGGTTGTAGGAGGCGGGGCAGCCGTCGACGGAGGTGGGCAGGCGGTGAGGCGCCACCTGCGCCAGCTGCGCGCCGCCGCACGCCGCCAACACCTCCAGCAGCCCGAACACGCCGCCGGCCACGGCGCCCTGACTGGCACCGTTAGGTTACTTACGCAGGGTTGACTGCGGTCTCGGTGAGGTTGTAGGAGGCGGGGCAGCCGTCGACGGAGGTGGGCAGGCGGTGCGGCGCCACCTGCGCCAGCTGCGCGCCGCCGCACGCCGCCAACACCACCAGCAGCCCGAACACGCCGCCGGCCACGGCGCCCTAACCGACATCATCGTTACTCGTTAGGTTATTTTGCCTTTACATTGCATACCTGAACTTTATTTATTATTGTTATTTGGGGCACAAGTATAGTAGTTTATGCAACTGTTACATAATGAGGGTTCTCAAAACACTCGTGTTTTAAGACCTAATTATGTATACAGTTGCATATATATAGTGCGCGCCATCCACGACGACGCGCCCCTCCACCGCCCATTCCGTACAATGGCGCATAGATTAGTATGAGATGCGCTGTGGAGGGGCGCGTCGTCGTGGATGGCGCGCACTATACACTACTTTTTCCTTTTTTATACGACTACGGTGGCAAACAAGCGTACGGTCCACCTGATGGTAAGCGAACGCCGCAGCCTATAAACGCTCGCAACTCCAAAAGAGTCACATGCGCGTTGCCGACTCTTTAAAAAATTTGAGGACTCACTGTGTTGACAGCAGAAGATATAAAAAGTCCCTCGCTCTCAACACAGTGCATCCTCGGGAGCTCTGGCAACCTTGCTCACCTCCAGGAACACAACACTACATACTTGTATAGTAAATAATGTTATTATGGCTGTGGTCTTCTGCAAGGCGGAGGTACTTCGGGCGGAGGTTCTGTTTTGTCTGTATTGTTTCTTTTTCTTGTCTTGTGATGTACAATAAAGTATTTACATACGTACTTCCCCAGTTGGGCCGTTCCAAATTCGAGCAAGAGATGACATTTTGCTGTGCCCTAACTCTCTTCTACATGCATATCCATAACTCTTCTATCATGTGTTCAGGAACTATTGCTTGAAACGTAATAGTTCCTGTTCAATGCAAAAGTGGTGCGCGTTGATGTCTTTTCGAAGCACGCACCAGTATCATAATAATAATAATAAAATAGTAACATATCTTACTACTTTTCTCATCATGAGATCGCTTGATGAAATTATGTATTTAGTGTTGTAACGGTGGTCATTGCTAATCATACCTGAACATATAGAGGATTTATGATATGGATGTAGATAAATAAATTAATAAATTAATGAATTACTTACCTTTATCAAATTAGTTCTTTTAGGATTCCTATATTACTTCGTGTTTCAGGCTCAGCATCAATGAAGATATATATTGGCTCGCTCGAAGTAAATTAAGTAGGTAAGTAGGTAGGTATATCTTTATTTTATTATGTCTAAACGAGCAATTCATCTATATATATGTATTTATTTTTAATAAAAAAAATATATCTCGGAAACGGCTCTAATGATTTTGATGAAATTTGCTATGTGGGGGTTTGCGGCGAGCAATCGATCTTTATAGGTCTCATGTCCGGGAAAAAGCCGAGCAAAGCTCGGTCGCCCAGATATTACTTAAAACTATAATGGAGTTATGGAGTAGATGCGTAACTGAATCACGAGCATACTATTCGTAATACCTATCATGCTAGCTAGTGCGGGCAGTAATAGAAACAAAACTCGCCGGATGGTTAGCGACGCTAATTCAGTTATCGCTGCTCTAAAAGCAGCAGATGCATAGGTACTCATTGTGTAACACGGGCAGTAAAGAAGTTGCAAACTCGAGTCATCAACGTCTTCGGCTTTATTAGGATTCGATCTTTTCTCCCTTAATCATCTAGGTACAATTAGTAAGTAACTTATCGTTAGCTCAGCCCAGCCGCTGATGGCCCGGTTGTTTAATTGTATTAGCGCCTGCACCGCGGATGTCAGCGCAAATAACACCGCAAAGCACACCAACGAGATGTACTTCCTGATCTACTCTACTTAACAACACCATAGTTATTATGGCATGGTAATTATACCATGGTATAGCATGTAAGTACTCACCTTAGCATTAGCCCAAGGGAAGAGCATGCCGTTGAAGGAGAGCGCCAGCTGCATCACCGGGCCCAGCCGCTCCACCGCGAACGTCAGGGCGAACGATATCGCGCCGCATGCGAGGCACACCAACCGGCCGATCTATTCAACACCATGGCATAGACGGAGCATGTACTCACCTTAGCGTTAGCCCAAGGGAAGAGCATGCCCAGCGTGAAAAGGCCGAGCGTGACGCCGCCCGCCATCCCGTTGAAGGAGAGCGCCAGCTGCAGCACCGGGCCCAGCCGCTCCACCGCGAACGTCAGCGCGAACGATATCGCGCCGCAGGCGAGGCACACCCAGCGGGCGATCTATCCAACAAAACCATAGTTAGAGAGTAGAGACATTTTTTAACAAACTTTAGGCCTATTTACATGGTGCAAGAACTTGCATGCGATTTTAATTACATTGCAGGGTTTGACCGTATACTGGTCTTATAGTGCGTGGTCATCCCACGACGACCCACTCCACAGCGAATCTCATACTTAATGTATGCGCGTTTGTACGGATTGGGCTGTGGAGGGGCGCGCCTTCGTGAATGACAATGACACGCACTTCTCGGTATAACATGCGCGTTGCCGACCCTATCTATCTATCTATTTGAAGATATTCTGTGTCTTTAGCCTAAACTAAATACCGATATGCATAACAAAATGCTTTAAAATATTAATGGGCTTCATTTTACTCCAGACTGTCTTCTCAATGTACCTACCTAGTACCCTACGATGTGCAACGAAAGTACCGAGTCAGTATAGTTTATTACTCATTGCCATTGCTGAATAATTAAATACTAACTAGAAACCCGGCGTTCATATGCAATATCTAGGAATGCTTTATTCCGCAAATGTTAAAGTTAAGTAAACTTGGTAGGCATAGGCCTATCAGTCAGATTGCGTTTCTTAATTAATTTTCGTCGTAGCTTCGCGCTTTTTTCATCTCTGTAAAGGTAAACACTCACTCATACTAACAATTCACTGATCGAGCGAAGCGTCTTCGATTCAGCTCGGACAGAAAAGCGTTAAGTATGTTTGGATGTCCGGCTGTTCTATACAGGTCGTTTTCGCTTATTCTGAATCGATTCTCATGAAATTTTGTGAGCAGGATCGATAATTGTATGTAAAGTATGGTAATTTATTGGCGATTCATGAAGTTATTGGAAATTTTATAAATGGCGCGGAGCCATGGGGGTTGGAGACGTAACAAAATATCTATCACTTGCGAAGTCTACAGCCCACAGTCACTAGTTAACTATATAATATCAAGTAAAGTTTCAGCTGGTCCAATTATACATCGTCAAGCTCATTACCTAAGTTACGATGAGTTACAAAGAATCTCCTGGCAGTTACATAAGCATAATATAAGCTTCGATTAGCACTTACCACTGCTCCTTTATTTTCAGGTAAACGTATCCCTAAGAGGCCGGTGGCCAAATCTTGGCACGCGATTGCTGCTAATGAGTTCAAAGTTGAAGCTACGGTCCTGTGAAGTCAAGAAATAACAAATGTTAGTAACTATGTATCGGTGCGAAATTTATAGGTCAAGGGTAAATAGTGCATGCCAAATTACCCATTGATTTCTATTCTTCATTTAAGTAGGTACGCTACAAGCGGTGAATATAAATTTACCCCTGTCGAAAGCAATGTCAATTAGTTAGAGGATTTCATGTCTGATGATTGTAGCTTCAGTCTCAATACAATCTAACCGAGCATGATGTAGGTATGCGAGCTGATAAATGGAGTTCATTCAGAATATATTGAAACCAGTATCTTAACTGGACTTGTCTGGTTATTTCTTAATTCTGGAATGAAGTGCGTAAGAGTCCCAGTCATTGGGATGCCTGCCTGAGTTTCACGCTGGTTTCGGCAATGTGAATTATAAATGCTTAGTTTTGCTAGTGTTTTACATCTTAGCAAACTTTTAAACGTGTACATAACTGGAAAGAAATTGTGGTTTAGTGACAGTTATTCAAATTATCAGTGATGGGAGTTGGGAGTGTTGGGACCCAAGTCCATACTTATATAAATTCCTGGATATAGGTATATTTAGTCCGGTTGTTTCCTACGGTGCTTAGCCGGTCCTACAACGCTTTGCGACAATTCGTTTCAGGTGATGAACCAATAAACTTGATCTACGATTACTTTCGATTAGATTTGAGGGTAAAATTCGAGAGAGGAATTGCATATATCAGGCAGCCATGAATGCTACATGTAGCCCTTTGATAGTTAGTGAGGTTAGTCTTAAACCAAACCCATGAAGAAACATTTTTTGACTCAGGTTTTACCTATGTCAGATAACATTTTGGTATCTCAGTAAATTTTTTGGCATAACTTACCGACCGACATGACGGCTGACCATAGGGCTGGCTACTTCCTCGGCCAACGGATAGGTATAGCTATCCAACGAGGAAATGTGGCCAGCCTTATGGACACCATCCCCAAGGGCAGTGACCTTGGGGAATGTATATATTAGTTAATTTTATATTTTTTACTGTAAATATAAATATATTTTTGTTTTAGATTAAATTGTGACGTCTAATGGATTTTAGTGTAAACACGCACATGAGGCGAGTTGTCCAAACGTTATTAGTTGCTGGGCCGGTACCATGGCCCGGCCTCGACTTTGCGCGAATTGCGGCGCGGTGCCTAAGCATTTTATCTGTTCATTGCATTGCATGAGACGCACAACGCACTGCATTTAGCTAGGTTCACACGCAATGTATTAGGAAAGTCGTGATAATGGCTTACCCGAGGCTGGCGGCGAAGATGCCGGCCACGAAGAAGCCGGGTACGCCACGCGCGTCGCCCAACTGCTGCACTACGTACAGCGGCAGCAGGCGGTCCGACCCGTTTATCAGCCGGGCCTAAACGTAAGTAATACTATATTGATAAATGTGACGTTCTCGGGAAAAGGGAACCTTGTTATGTTATGTTATGGGATTACCGATATATTTCTGTGGTGAATATGTTTATGTTCGGAAGCGTGACAGCATCGTCAATCACGGCTGCGCCTGGATAGGCGCACGAAAAATGACCTTAGTAGGATTACTAAGGTCATTTTTCGTTGAGGATGACAAATAACACATGAGCTATTTGAGGTGAACAATTAAATCAAGTAAGTGGGTCAAACTTTCGTTTTTTTAGAGTTTTTCGATAGAGCCTTCGAGCAACGCAGGCTTCCGAACTCGAAGGATAGACTTTATTTTACTAAACGGTTAAAACTCACGTATTAATTGTCACTTCGGGCGGGTAGTTCGACAGTGTGCAATCGGCGCGGGTCGCAGACGCACTCATCCTGAGGAAGAACTCCCGACGAGTTCGAAACATGTCGCCCGAAGTGACAATTAATACGTGAGTTTTAACCGTTTAGTAAAATAAAGTTATAATATGTCTCACGAAAGTTTAAATTCGAAGGATAGAGCTTCAATGACCGATAAATTGCACGCTACACAAAACTTTAACAAGTGAACGTGAATCATAATGATTAAAAATTAATACCCACCAATTTGGATTGCTATTTGCATCATCATGAGAATGAAATACGTCGTTAGGTCTTCGTAATATCGTAACGTATCTGTCTCTGATCTCAACACACAAGTAATTAAGTAATTAGGGTACCGCATCAAAAAGGTATAAAGCGAAAGGTTATAGTTATGTTGTTAATATTCGTCTGTTTGTCACATTGCTAAATATGTCGGGAACTATTTATGTTATCGATTTGGAATATATTTAAGCGTAGGTAATCCACCTATTATTGCTTAATGGTATTGTTACGAATATTTATCCGGGTTGAAGGACCATTTAACGTTCCTTTTAGAATAAATCTCATTACATTATTTTTCGTTACTCAACAAGTGACGAGTAGATCACCGGCCACAGGTAGTTTTTCTGTATATGCTACGGTCTGGCGATAAAACCTTTTAATGTATAAAATGACATAAACTTTGTGTCCATCCTACCGTAGTATTCATTAGAGGGTTGGCCTAGTATTTATACTGCAGTAATCTTCGAGTTACGAAATAATAAGAAATATTGCTTACGTCTAATAGTGTAAGTTGTACGAAACATACTTAGGTTTGCGTCAATTAGCTTTGAGATGTACTTACCTACATCTCATAAAATAAACGGCCAATTTAAATCTGCATTGAAGAAAGCCTTGTGACGTATATCTAAAGTCTAAAATTGCTTGACTGATGCATACAATTCTAGTGGTCCATCAAAATGTAAATGTAATTGCAGTGGATTTGAACAACATTCTCGAAATTTATGATCGACAACGTTCCAGTAGGCCTAGCACATGTTGCGCTCAAGAGCGAGTCACTTTCTAACAGAACCAATCAAAAAAACTACAGAAACTAAGTAGTAACGTCGAACTAGCCTTAAAAGTTTAAACATAACTTAGAGGTAAATAGTCTCGTCAGTTTGTGGAGTCGACTAAAAGTGAAAAAGTTCGAACAAGAAAAGTTAACGATAGATCCCGCGATTCCCGCGGACAGTATTTGTGTCAATTAACCCGTTGATCCGCCAATGACTCAATCGACAATACTTTGGATCGAGTAATAAATAAAACGGCCTGTTTCATCGCAATTACAGCACGTAAATAGGTGCATTAAAAATAATTGTGGATTCATGACGCGTATACCTGAATTGGATCGCAGTTAGCATAATGCGTTGCCAGTATGGCGCCGGTGACGAAATTGATGGAGTAGACCCCGAAGAGGCCGAAGGCCGACACCCAGAGTGCCACGCGCGCCTGCGATAGGCGCTCTACCGACAGGTACTTCTGGACCGACGCCTGGTTTGCGCAGAACATGCTCGTCCAGTACATGGTGCCTCCCACGACCACGGACCAGAAGGAGTGCCGCACCGTTGGATCTGGGTTCATGCTGCAAACAATTATAAACATTATATTAGCTACCCACTTCGAGTCAAAATACATAGCAAGATGTAGGATGTGCAAGTCGTAAAATGTGCAAGCTACACAAAATGTGCAGGTCGCCGCAAAATGACCTATACGCGAAATGATAGGTGATAGGTAAGTTGCTTCAGATGCTCCAAGGACCGTCTAACTATTAATTTAGTTTTTTATTTACAAATTCAAAATTTTGAGACTTAGTAATCTGCACATTTATTGACACGCATATTTTGCGATCTGCAGTTTTTGCGATTTGCTCCACTGCACATATTTCGACTTGCACAATACACGATGATGGGATTTTGAATAATAAGATATCAAGTTAAAAGTTGTTAAAAAATGATATAAAGTTAGATGAATCGATATTATTCGGGACTGCAACTCCGACGTAGTAACCAAGAAGTAGGTACTCGTATGTGGGCAATCTAAAGCGTGTACTTAGAGCGGCTTTTTTGCGGTTTCTCTCGCCGACTACCCGTTCAACCCGTGACCCCTCACAGGGTAATTGCTATGCATTCCGTTACTAAACCTCACTCTTTTACACAATCGAGACATAAAACGTAACACGATTGAAGAAACCTTGCGTCCAATTGTAAATGGTCGATATTTTTTGTTTAACCGTAAGACCCTACGGTCTTTTTTCATTATCAAAAGTTGGTAATCTGAATTTAAATATAGAATTTAATCAGGTTTTTAGGGTTCCGTATTTCATCTTAAATATACTGGGTGGATTTTCTTTTTGGGTCCTGCGTTTTAATATTTTTCATTCCTCATACTCTGAAAGTGTGTCATATTTGACCTAAGGAGCGGGTTGAAAGTGGGCCATTGCGCCCCACGGGCTAACATGACATATTTTTGATTCCAAAACATTTTAAATTTACCAATCCAAATGCTTCACCACATTGATCCACCAATCACAAAACACGTCGACAGCCAAATCAGCCAATGCCAACCAGGATTTCTAATTTTATAATAATTATGAATTTTGAGTAAAAAAAAAGAAAAAAGGAAAAAAAAAATTGGCTAAAAATCATCATTACACTCGATTTCGACTAATTCAGGGATAAGGATTTCAAATTTGACATTTATTTTGAATTTTAAGACAATTTTTTTTTGCGAAAAGTCGTCTTTAACCTCGATTTCGACTAATTTGGGGATGAGGATTTCAAAATTTATATTAATTTTGAATTAAAAGTTAAAAAAAAAAAAAACGAAAAATCGTCATTATACTCGATTTCGACTAACTCGATAAGGATTTCAAATTTTACATTAATTTTGTATTTTAAGATAAAAAAATTTTTTTTAGTTTCCTCGTATTCGGAATGAAAAGCAGTGTTTAACTCGGGTGAAACCACCCATTTCAGCCTCGAACTATTGGCGCTCTCACTACGTTCGAGCGCCAAAATATCTCGTCTGCAATGGGTCGCTTTCAACCCTTGGTTAACAATCCCTTGGTTATTGCAGATCCCCAAAAATCGAAAACAATCTTCATCTAATCTCAATATCGAGTTATTTTCCCTCTATACTTGTACGAGTATGGGAGGTACCTAACCGAAAACAACGGACACAACCGGCGGTAAGTTCATTTTCATGCCAAATTAGTGGTGGGTGAAACTATGCAATCTATGCATTGAATGCTCATCATATAAGTAATCACTAAGGAAACTGCACTAGGAAATTTGATGTGTGCGAAATAAAATGTACTACCTACCTTATGTAGGTGGGTAGTAGGTATAGTGTATAGTGCGTGTCATGCACAAAGGCGCGCCCTCCACAACCCAATCCGTACAATTGCGCATAGATTAGTATGAAATTCGCTGAGGGGCGCATCTTCGTGGATGACACGCACTATGTATGTTACAATGATAAGAAATTAAACATTTATTCTTTTGTTAAAGTTATTATTCCTCGCAAGACGTTCAAGATATTTTTTAATTCGCATATAAGTATTTACCTAACCTCCTTAAAGTATACTTAACACATTACATTATATCAGTCGAAAAATATCTACTTAGTTGGAGGTTGGAGCATGCTCGATTCTTCCCGCGATTGTTATTTTTGTCTCCGCTTGACCGAAATTCAGATTGACAGCTAGAATGTGTTTACAAGTAGGTAAATTTGAAGTACATACCTACGTAATATTATTCTCGTTACAATCACAGCAACAGGTTACTTATATCACCACATGCATCGAAAGTTTTCACTTTATAGAAAGCTAATCATTCGTGACCATCATAGAGATCAATTAAATCACTTGTTAATCTGTGTTAACACAGATAAACAGCTTAGTGTGCATTGTAATGCGGCCATCGACTTGTCGCAGTGAACTTTACAGCAACAAGTAGGTCGGTATGCGCAGATTAGGTATGTCTATCTAATAGGTACCAACGTCGATCATTTCCTACCATCTCAATCGGGGAGAGTGAATGTGATTAAGTTAGGATCGGTTAATAAGTTTAGAATGAGAAATTAACCCACAAGTACATACAGGACCTATATGGCGATAAATATTGCACGTCGGTCTTTGGATGAACGAAAATGGCCGTTTACGACGATTTCCGAAAACTGGCGATCGTCCATCAATCATCTTATTTATTAACAACAATTAAAGTACGTGACCGCACTGGTCCCCCGTTAGTAAATAAAAGCCCCTTATTTACTCGAAGAAGTGCAGCCTGTTGGATTCCCTCGCGTGGGCCCAGACGGCGTCCATTCCGCCGACGCGCGCGGCGCCCATGCCCAGCACCACGGCCAGCGAGCCCACCAGCACGGCCGACTGGAACGTGTCCGTCATTATCACTGCTTTCATGCCACCCTATAGGAAAAATTCAGTTCCTTTAAATTAAAACGTGTTAAGTCAAGCGTTATTATATTAGGGTTCTATTTGAGTTCGATCCGGGAATTATGCAACCCTAAGTAATGAAATAAAATAGTGAATTATATACACAAACATATATTTTTGAATAACGACCTACCTTATATAAAGAACAAGACTGGACTTTTAGGTGTCGATTACGAAGCTTGCTTTAGTTAATCATGATAAATAATCTAAATTCTGAAGAGAAAAGTACGAATTACACTTTACTTCACACTTTTGTACTTATTACTTATTACAAATTACAATGTCATCTAATGAAACTTACTGAATTATGCCTTACCTGTGAAGCATAGAAGATACACACGACGTACACTATCGTTACTGCCAAGTAAGTGTTTAATCCCGTCACTGAAAACCAATTAAACTAAATTCTAAAAAGCGTATAATAATGCATGTCTTTATTGTGATAATAGGGCAAAGGTCGAGAAGTAAAGAATTACCTAATTTAATTAACAAGGACTGAGGAAGTATACCTAAGTAGGTACCCAATATGGCAATCGAGCAATTCCGGTTCCGGGCGTTCCGCCCAATGCATATACGAGTACCTACGCAGCTTAGTAGAGCTTGTGAGTTGTGAGTTTTTTTTTATATTATGTGAGGATAGGCTATATGGTGTCCAAATAATATAGGTAGGTACATCCCTTGGAGTTCACGCGTTTGATTGCGAAACTTCATCGTTTTTCGCCATTCATTATCACGAACGTTTAAAACTATTTTTTATTTTTAAACGTCATTAATATTCTTTAATCATCTGTCTTTGAAGAAGGACGATTTTGCAATAGCTATACTTTAGCTAAGACACCAAAAGAGCTAACTAACTGCATACAGCCGCCCATTAAGAGAACGGGCGAGCATAAATCATGAAAAGTGGTATTATGTCAGCTGTAAATGGAGAGTGCAGTCACTGCAACTTCACCATGTCCAAACACTTTGTGTGTCGAGGCACGTCCCTGGAAATGCATTGAATGTGCCGCGCTTACCGCGCGCGACCGCACATGCACTCCACTAGTCCACTCACTTACCAATGAATAGTGAGTGAATGCATGCAGACTTTAGCAAAACAGCAATCTCCGTCGAATATCAATCTAGGTTATACCTACTTAGTCCTTCAATATTCGTTTACAAATGTCAAAGAGGCATTCCCACATTTTAAACTTTTTTTGTCAGAACTCTTAGGAATCAGAATAGATAAGTAATTAAAAGGAGTGTAACACTTTTCCTGTGATATGTTTTAGTATCTTGAACATTTGAATTAATTTTATTACGCTATTGTCATCCCATTGCGTAAAGATAGACGCGTGCGTCTACATGCACTCACCTACATAATGCATGAACGTTTTTATGATGGCTCCTATTATGATGTGTGCTTTCACTCTCCCTGTATAAAATATATTTAGAAATATGTACCTACTCATAGCAATATAATTGAAAATAGTTATAGCGTTAAAGTTAAAACCCTTAATCGTTTCAAGTTTCATTCATTTTAACTGGGGGCACGGCAGTGCCCACGCCAAGTCGAGCGCGAAGCAAACACTGCCGTACCATCATTTACTGGAACCATTTCGCCGCATTTTCAGGCCCCTATTTGAGAACCTCTGGATAAGACCAGAACGCAGAAATATTCGTCATCCAGTAAGCTATTCACATACTTAAAATGTTAAAATCCAAAATTTCAAGTCTGTAGGTCATTTAGTTCCGAAGTTAAGCGAAAACAAAGTTTCGCATTTATGATACTCACTCACTCACTCACTCACTCACTTATAATCATAAAAATAGAACTAGTACTTCCCATAAACTCAGAGAGCTCAAATTTGGTACAGAGTTAGGGTTTAATGGCCACATAAAGGGAAAACTATAAAATCTGGAGTACCTGGTGACCCTAATTAGAAACACAAACTGCATAAGTAAGTTTGTAATTCTATACAAAATACATGCGATTACTTTTGCAGTTTGAATGTTCGTTACAAGAAGTCGTTCCTGAAAAGAAAAAAGAAGGACTGCCTACAAAAAGAGATGAGACCCCATCAAAAACATTACATGTAAAAAGAACGCAACACAGTTCTTCTACAACAAAAAAGTAATGATATGTAATGTTAAACCAAGTCGGTTATATTTTAGTCAATAGCACCGGAGGGGTGTCCACAGAACAAGATTACCACCGACTTGCATCGGCATTATTTTATTTTTTTAAATATATCGAATGAATTGGCCATCGCACACAACGCTTTACTTATGATGTGTATTGCTCAAACTCGCTCAAGCTGCATGCCATTAGGGCTAGCGCTATGTTTAATTAGGAATATTTTAATCAGCTGACGATTGTTCTTTTGCCATTATGTAGCCGTGAGATGGCCAAGCCATTTTATATATTTAAAAAAATAAAGTAATGCCGATGCAAGTCAAGTCACTCCTGACTTGACTTGCATCGGAATTACTTTATTTTTCAAGTCAAGTAATGACTTAATTCCTGAGCGAAGCGAGGGAATTAAGACTGAGTCCTGAGTGTAGTGAGGGATTTAAGCGCGCCCAAGACAAAAACAGTTTTATCCCCGTGGGGCATACTCTACTTTTCTCACCACCTTTGGCCAATTTTATACTTTATATTATTTAATATGGAATCGAGTATGATGACTATTTTACCAAAAAATATTTTATTTTTAATTCAAAATAAATATAAAAATCTTGAAATCCTTAGTCCTAAATCTTGAAATCCTTATCCCTGAATTAGTCGAAATCGAGTATAATGAAGGCTTTTTCGCGAAAAAAAATTTTTTTTTAATAAAACTCAAAATAAATATTAAATTGGAATCCTTATCCCTGAAGTTGTCGAAACTGAGTATAATGACGATTTTTAGCAAAAAAAAAGGTTTTTTCAAATTAAAATTCAAAATTAATATAAAATTTGAATTCCTTATCCCTGAATTAGTCGAAAACGAGTATAATGACGAATTTTCGCAAAAAAATATATTTTTACCTCAAAACTCAAAATAAATATATAATTTGAAATCCTTACCCCTGAATTAGTCGAAATCGAGTATAATGACGAATTTTGCAAAAATGGTTTTTTTTAAAACTTAAAATTCAAAATAAAGATATAGTTTTAGTCATTTTTTTTGAGAAAAAAAAACGTAACTAAAATTACGCGCTTGACGCGCTACAGGCGGCGGCCGCCGACGCAGTCTTTTGTTTCGAACGCGACGTTCCAAACAAAACACGGAGCTGGTGTGCCGCCTCCTCGCCGCCGTGTGGACTTACGAAATTAGACTCTAAGGACATAACAATAAGAACTATGAAAAGTGAAATCATATTATTACCCGGCGGGTTATAAATGTTGTAATGAGATTCAGTACAATATTACAACCCGGCTTAAGCCAAGGGTTATAATGGTTTGCTTTCGGTAAGGTTTGCAATAGTTTGCATGATATATAATTGGGCAATATAGAGCAGGTGGTGTAAAAAGTATTTTTTTAATTTTTCTAAAATCTAACATTCTACATGGGTCAAACTAAGGTGTTTCAAACTGATAAAATCTCAGGGTTGTAATTGTTAAATATAATATGAGTCAATGTAGGTTTAAAATTAATGAACAGAAGTAGAAATGTCTCGTTTATAATATTTTGAGTTGTAGAAAAACAGATAAAATTGATAATAGGTATAATATTTTTACACAAAAAATTCTTTACTTTGTGTCGCTTGCACAGCAACATGAGCTGTAGTTAAAGTTGAAATTCTTCTTTTTGTTGAACATATCTCTATTACAATATTATTGGATTTTGTACCTTATTGTTTGAACAGTATTTCACTTCACTTAATTAATCACTGAGTTAGGTAATCTTAATACATGTATAAGTTGTAACAATTGTAACCAATGGATAACTATTATTGGCCTCCTGCTAGGTAATCAAACTCTTGTAAAATCGCATATTTACGGCTGTTGTTGTCCTGAATAAATAAAATAAAATAAAATAAAATAATTCTTAACATCCGTTTGGACAACGCACTACACAATATTTTTTAACGTTTCTTAGCATGTCAGTGTCTTCATAAAAGAGGTTTAATATCTTGAATAAATAATGAAAATATATAAGATATCATTTGAATTTACTTCAGTTTTATCTTCATAACCATTTTAACCAAATAGTCAGACTATTATTAATAATATTTTACTATTACGTTTCAATATTGGTATTCCATTTTACACAAAATTTGGCTGTTCGAATAAAACCATTGCCTTAAAAAATGCTGCTGCCGAAAATCGCGCGCACGTTGCGCTATTGGTTGCTTGTTTCCCGCCGACTTAAAAAACCCGCCATCACAGTTTTCATCCTCACTTTTTACTAGTGCATTTGCGTATTTGTTTTGAGTTATATAGTCAGGTATATTGGATAATATGTCAAGTTCAAGTGATTAATTACTACATTTAACCCCGCCTGATATGCTGCAAGAAGCACAAAATGCAACTGACCTCTTGCCGCCGAAATCAAGAGATAGATATTTAAATACGTACGTATATGAGAATTTTCTTAAGCAGAAGGAAATTAACAAGGATCTTCATTCTCTGAAAATGTGATGACGGCGTATTTCAATGAACTGACTGCAAATTATAAGCCTGTGGTCAAAAGTACCAAAAGGTGTACAAGTGTATTAAGTAAATGTAGTGCGTCCATGCAATTTGTCTGAAATGACTACTAAATATATTAAGCCAAACTCGCAGGAAAACCACGTCGATTAATCTACAAAAAATGTCTAACGTCCCTTTTAATTTTAATAATTACATATGAATTAAAAAAATCTTTTCATTTATGATTTTTTTATTTACTCGCATGATGCATTGTAAAATATTGTACGACACACGCGCGGATAGGTATTCCCAACTCGCGTCGGTTCCCAACACCGTCACTCGTTGGGAATAACCTACTTACCGCACTTGTATCGTAAATAACTATTTTTGTAGTCGGTGCCATTTCGACAACTTTAGGCAATCTCTTTGGAAGGCACCGACGTCAAAATTACATTACGTCTATATTTTTCAATAAGAAGCGAAAAAAAAGAAGCGTAAAGTCATAATGGTGGCGTTTATAATTTATAGTGGCCGTGCACGTCGTCGTGGTCTATTTATGAATGAAATCATACAGAATATCGTGGACTTGCACGTCCACGGTAAAGTAGAAAACCGGCAAAGTGCGTGTCGGGCTACGCACAATGTAGGGTTCCGTAGTTGTCCACCCGTTACATTATGTGGACTCAAAAGTTCGCAAACTTATATTTACTGTTTTTGACAGAATTAACAAGAAACAAGAATTATCTAAGGTATCAATGGAAATTGTAAGGAAGTTTGCTTTTGCAAAGTACATTTCTGAAGTTCGACTATTACTCGTTAACTAGTAATGTCTACTTAGCTGTGATAGTTTTCCTTTTAAATTCATCGTATATACTACTACCATGTTTTTTTTCACATGCCTTGTAGTCACCGTTTAACTGGCAGGGGGGTGGGGGGGGGGGGGGGGGGGGACACTTGACCATAACAAAAATTATCACTTCAAAGCTTAATATCACGCTAACTAATTCTTTAATCAAAAAATGCTTTTAGAAACCTTATAATATTTTTAGAAGAGCTATCCAACAATGGTTGGGGCTGACCAGATATGGTGGTTAGCTGCGAATATAATGAATAAGCAGTCCCCAACCAAGTAGCGGCAAGATTAGCAGGACGTGGTGGGAGGCCTAGTGGGATGGGCTTACCTAGAAAGTACCACAAAAGTCCGAAGACGATTTTGTGTCATGGCGAAACAATGCCGCCAGTAAATAAGCATTCCCCTAATATCCGGCAGCGGGGATATTAGTACTGGCAGAAGGCCGAAGAAATGGATTCTTCTAGGGTTTTTGTCCAGAAATCAGAAGGCGGACATTCGGCTTCTGAACTGCGGTGCGGAAAGCAAGGGAGGACACTACCGCACTAAATTGTCCTCATTTATGGAGAAATGGAAATGCCAAATAATAATGAAACGGTTCTTGACAACGGGCTTCCACGACGTAATATCCCGTGGCGGTCCGAGTCCGGCAGGTACAGACGCAAGGCTGAATCGGTCGTCATCCTGCGAAATCCTTGCAAGATAGGGACATGGAATGTGAGGACCCTGTTGACAGAAGGGAAAGTGGAAGAAATGAAGATAGAAATGGAAAGACTGCAAATAGATATTTTAGGATTATGTGAGATAAGATGGGAGGGAAGTGGAGATTATTGGGATGGAGACTTTAGGATAATATATACAGGAGATGTACAGGGAGCCAATGGAACTGCAATAGTTTTAAATAAAAAATGGGGAAATTTGGTAGAGAACACGATACACCATAGTGATAGAATAACAGCTATAAAAATTAAATCTGAACCGGTTGACACGATAATAGTACAGGTTTATATGCCTACTGGAAGCCATAGTGATGATGAAATAGAAGAAATGTACAATCACATAGATACAATTTTAGATACAGTGAAAAACAAAGACAATCTTATAGTAATGGGGGATTTTAATGCAGTCGTGGGTGAGGGAGTAGAAAAAAACATAGTGGGAAAATTTGGACTGGGAAAAAGAAATCAGAGAGGAGATAGATTAATACAATTCTGTAACGAGTACAACTTAGTTGTTACCAACACATACTTTGATCTCCCAAAAAGAAGACTGTACACGTGGAAAATGCCAGGAGACATCGGTCGATACCAAATAGACTATATACTAGTGAAGTCAGTATATAGAAACCAAGTATCATCCTGCAAAGCTTTACCGGGAGCTGATCTCAACACTGACCATAATTTATTATTAAGTAAACATAACTTCGATATGCCGAAACAGAGAAGGAGACGCAGACCAAAGAAATTAGATCTCAAGAAACTCAGGGGCAATGATAGTAATAAATTTAAAGTGCAATATAGTAATAGTGTAGGAAATAAGTTAAATGAATATAAGTGTGCCATAGAAAGAAATAATGAACCTAGCGTAAATGAGCGGTGGGAAACAATTAGAGATATTTTAAGATCATCAGCTGTGGAATGTCTAGAAAAGGAAAAAATTGCTCCTAGAAAAAATTGGCTTTCTAAAGAAATTATTGATTTAATGATGGAAAGGAGACAGCTAAGAAATAAGACTGATGACAATAGTATGCAAGAATATAAGAGACTTACTAATAGAATTACAACTAAATGTAGGGAATGCAAAGAGAGGGATACACTACAAATCTGTGAGGAGATAGATGAATATATGCAAAAAGGTCAGATGGATAAAGCTTATAATATAATAAGAAACATAGACAAGAAACATAGCACAAAAAGTACAACTATTAAGGATGAAAAAGGTAGCATACTAATAAATCCGCGTGACATATTAGAAAGGTGGATAAGATATATAGAAGAACTATATTATGGCGATGGATTGCATGATGATGACTTGGAAGGTGAAACACTAGTAGAAGAGGATGCTAAGGGTCCAACTATCCTGGAAGAAGAGTTTACTAAAGCCCTTATGAGTATTCACAACGGCAAAGCAGTAGGTGATGACCAAATTTACATCGAAATGATTAAATGCTCTCTGTGTGATCCCTTAAAAAAAGAAATGTTCAATTTAATACAAAACATATATACATCTGGACAGGTACCAACAGATTTTCAAATTAGTAAGACAGTAGCATTACCGAAAAAAGCGAATACATTGAAATGTGAGGAACACCGCACATTAAGCCTAATTTCACAAGCATCTAAAATTTTACTTAAGATTATCCAAAATAGATTGAGGCCAATAGTCGAGAACCAACTCGGACCAGATCAGTATGGGTTCAGACAAGGCAAAGGCACTAGAGAAGCAATTTTGACACTTAGAATAATAGCTGACAGAAGACTACAATTAAACATAGACACACACATAGCATTTATTGACCTCGAAAAGGCTTTCGATAAAGTAAACTGGAAGAAGATGATGTGTATCTTGAGAGAAGCTGGTGTTGATTACAGGGACAGAAAGATAATCTACGAGCTTTACCGGAACCAGGAAACCATCATAGAAGTAGGAGATGAAAAGGGGAAGGCAAAGATCAAGCAAGGGGTTAGACAAGGTTGTCCATTATCACCACTTATTTTTAACATTTTTATAGAACAGGCCATAAAGATAATAAGAGATTCGGATATAGGGGGGGTCAAATTTAATGGGAGGAAAATCCAATTCATTCGATTTGCGGATGATATTGCAGCATTGGCAGAAAACAGAAAGGAATTACAGGATCTAATTACTAAAATGGACGAAACTTTTACTCAATTTGGACTTAAAATAAATTGTAATAAAACAAAAACTTTGGCAATATCTAAACATAGACTAAATTATACCCCAATTTCACTACAAAGCTGTACAATAGAACCAGTCAGCAAATTTAAATATTTAGGAAGTACAATTACCAATGACTCCAGATGTACCGCCGATATTATACAGAGAATTGCTATGGCTAAGAAAGCCTTCAATAACAAGAAGCATCTACTAAAAGCTAAGATATCAAAGAAAGCTAAAAAAAAAACAACTAATTAAGGTATACATCTGGAGCATTGCGTTATATGCATCTGAGACCTGGACACTGACCCAGAGGGATAGAGAGAGACTGGAGGCATTTGAAATGTGGTGTTGGAGGAGAATGGAAAGGATTAGTTGGACGGAGCGAAAATCGAATGAAGAGGTTTTAAGTATTGTGAAAGAGAAGAGGACTATGCTTAAAACCATACAGAACAGGAGAGGACGAATGTTTGGACACCTGATACGGCACGACACCTTTTTTGTGAACATTTTGGAAGGGAAAATTGAAGGAAGAAGGGGAAGAGGTAGACCCAGATTGACGTACTTCAATCAAGTGAAGGAGAAAATTGGTGCCGCGTCGTATCAGGACGCTAAAAGACTGGCAGAGAACCGAGAAGACTGGCGATCTCTCCACCGACAAGAGCGTAGCTCTTAAGTTTGATGATGATCCAACAACACGATGGGATTTGGAACAAAAAAAAATTGCACCACTGCACACTTTACATGTAGGGAAGGTACCCTAAAAAAAGTTTTTTCCAAGATTTTATTCTACCGTTTTGTCGGCGTCATCAATATCTATACTCATATGCCAAATTACAGCTTTCTAGTACTAACGGTTACTGAGATAAACGGGGGACAGACGGACGGACGGACGGACGGACGGACATGGCGAAACTATAAGGGTTCCTTGTTTACTGCGGATCCCTAAAAAGCGACCATTGAGCTAATAGAAGTTAGGCAATTATTTTTAACTTTTTGGGTTTTTTTGAGGTCGGTTTTATATCACATGGATTATTTTATATTTATTTATTCATTTGAGTCAGGCAACAAGGCCCATATTTACATACACCTTACAGACTAATATTCATATCTATATATGCGGGTTACAAGTCCAATCCAAAATTAAGCTTTGTACCCTAAGTTTCGATATGTCCACAGGAAAGACGCGAATCTAAATCTGTTTTATGACCCATTTAGAAAACACTTACCTACCTAGTTACCTACCAATAAAGGAGTAAGTATTTTAACTTGGGAGTTATCAATATTAGTAGGCAACTTAGTGAATATCTTATTAGGTAACTGGAAAACCGATAAAGCGAGTAAGTTGTCCTGTATGGGTATGTGACACTGGCTAGTGAGCTACTGTACCTATGTAAAACCTCGCGGAACAGACTGGTCCATGCAGAGTTGGAAATGTTATCTAGTTATTGCGACACTCGCCTGTATACGCGGTGGGAAAATTCTATTCTTACGTCCCTACAAGGCACTAACGGCACACTAGTCTATTATACTTAGAAATAAGAATGTTATTCCGTAATAATAGCTTGGTACAATTATGGACCATTTCTATAGACGGTTTACTGCCGCAGTGCCGTCATTTGTACGAATACGTCTATCCTACTTTATTTTATGCTCATTGCGTAACATACTATTAATCTGACTGACCCATACGTGACTCGAATAGATTTTGGTAGATTGATTTGTAATAATTATTAGGTCCGGTATGCTCCTATGTATGTATACTTAGGTAAGTAATTCGTTTCATGCCCATGACCTAGTTGATACAAAACTTCACAGTTTTACATACGCGTAGAGTCATTGATATCAAAATATAATCCTCAGCGCGAAATTGGCGACCTCTAAATAACCATTTCTTGCATGTGCCTGCCATTAGGTACTACAACCTTCACACGTTAGACTACGAATACCCTAGAATCATGTCACGTAAATGTTTCGGTATGGGGTGTTATGTAAGTAAGTAGGTAGGTACCTATTACCGTCCTACGCCATTGAATATGTATAGCATACCAAAATTGAGCCCTTGTTTGGCCATCGCTTCTGTTGCAAAATTCGAATCCATTACAAGGAGCGAGTTTCTATTTGTTTATTTCACGTTTATTTCTACGAGTATACCCACTTGGGTATACTCGCAGGTAAGGGATCTTTTATAGTGTAATGGTTTGATGCTTGTTTTATGTTACTTATTGCATTAATGGATTAGTAGAAGAGCCGGTGACACTAAACCTAGTATGATAAGATTCCCAGATGGCATATATATAATTAGGTGTGTCATTAGTCGGGGAACACGAAACGGCGATGCTGCAATGCGAAAAACCTGGCGAAGCCATTGAAAATTAAAATTGAAAAATGATGAAAAATCCGGTTTCTAGTATGATAAGATTCCCAAGTTTCGTTTGTTCCTCGAAACAGGGGAGGGGTAGGACTATACGATAGTGCAGTGCTGCAAGCCCTCCTGACTGGCCTTGTCAGTGGCAGCAGTATGATAAGCGACCACTTTTCTGAGGTATCTAGTATGATCGGATTCCTGAAAAAAACAGGGCTCATCTGAAAGATCAGCACTTTCTGTGTAAGAAAAACCACTGCTGCATTTTCCAAACAGTGGAGAAGGTGGTTGCTGCAGCGATTAAAGGAGCCGACAACACTGAACCTATTTCGATATATTCCCAGATGATATATATATAATTAGTCGCGGCATTAATGGGGGTACACGAAATGGCGATGCTGCAAAGCAAATGAGCACGCAAACCTATTAAAAATCAAATTTAAAAAAATAAAAAATAAACGGTTTCTAGTATGATAAGATTCCCAAGTTTCGTTTGTTCCTCGAAATAGGGGAGGGGTAGGACTAGGGTTTGCAAGATCCGTTGATTTTAAGGATCCGGATAATTCGGATCTTAAAATTCGTAGGATCCGGATATCCGGATATTTCGGATAAAACGGATCCATTTCAATATTAACGCCTTTTCGATTAACAACTTCTTTTTTCAAGTAAGTAGCTGCTGTATACATGCTTAAAAAGTAAAACAAGCAGTTACAAATTAAATAATTGTCCTATTTACGAAATAATCAACAAATAATCATCAATCAATCAGTCAAATCACAATTACGCACGCTCACTCTGATAAAAAAAAAAATCATGTAGACGACCCAAGTGCAACTAACTGCCTGTGTACCTGCACTAACATAGTAGTGGGTTGCTTCATCAAAATTAAATGAACTAATTAACGTTAACAAAAAAAAGAGAAATTTTTTAAATGTGGCTGAGATTAGTATTAAAGGCCTAATAACAATGTAAAGGTTTAATACATTGTTATTAACCTTTACATATTATTAGGCCTTATTATAATGTTTTATGGGCGTTTTAAGGGCGAGCGAAATAAAGCTCTAAAGTTTTGCAAGAGATCTGCTGTCTATCGGCCAGAGTTAGCTTGCAAAGCTGACTGAGGATGGTACCTAGAGTAGTTTTGTCCAAACCTTGGCTCTTGACTGAGATAGAGGGTTTTTATGGACAGCTGTAGCTGTACACGTCAACATGTAAACTCATTCCTAATCTAGCTAACGACTCATGAGTTAGATTAACCCGACATCATACCGAAGCTATACCGGACGTTAGCCTGTACGACATTCGAATGGCATTCAAACAGCTTAAAATCAACAAGGCACCAGGCGATGACGGAATAACGGCTGAGCTCCTGAAGGCGGGTGGAAAGCCAATCGTTAGGGCGCTTCAAAACCTTTTCGATTCCGCCATACTCAAAGGCAGGAGTACAGGAGTGTGGTGGCGTTGTTCTTCAAAAAGAGAGATAACACCATGCTGAAGAATTATAGGCCCATCTCACTTCTGAGCCATGTCTACAAACTGTTCTCGAGTCATTACGACCCATCTCACAGGCAGGTTTGAGGACTTCCACCATGGAGAACTTAAGTACTAAGCTCGATGATCTGAGTTGAGTACGTCCTCTGAGGTGCCTAGTTGGTCTTAAGACGAACATGGACAAAATGAAGATCATGTTTAACGTCCATGTAGTACTAACTCCAGTTAACTGAGTAAGACTACGCTCGTTAACTCGTTTATGATGAATATGTGGGTCTGGGACAATCGGTCCAGTTGGGCAGGTGAAGGAGGAGAGCAATCGTTGAATCTGTCTTGGCTGGGCGACCAAGCTGATCTGATGCTGGAGGCCATAGCAAATCCTAAACTATACACAAGATACGTGTTTGGGCTCGTTATAACCGAAAACGAGTAGTTAATGACTGTGGAAAACAGTACAGTCGCTAATAAAGGCTCGAACCAAAAATGAAGTTTATGCCAGAAACTTATTTATTTTGTACTTTTGTTATATAATATAGGTTCTATTCAGATTTACCATTTAAAAATAGATACAACAAGCTTTCTTTTAGTTCATTATCATATTTTTCATCAATTTTTTAAAGATCCGTTAGATCCGAAATATCCGGATCCTGAGAGCCGTAGGATCCGGATCCGAAAAACGGCGGATATCCGGATATTTCGGATATCCGGATATCCGGATTGCAAACCCTAGGTAGGACTATACGATAGTGCAGTGCTGCAAGCCCTCCTGACTGGCCTTGTCAGTGGCAGCAGTATGATAAGCGACCACTTTTCTGAGGTATCTAGTATGATCGGATTCCTGAAAAAAACAGGGCTCATCTGAAAGATCAGCACTTTCTGTGTAAGAAAAACCACTGCTGCATTTTCCAAACAGTGGAGAAGGTGGTTGCTACAGCGATTAAAGGAGCCGACAACACTGAACCTATTTCGATAGATTCCCAGATGATATATATATAATTAGTCGCGGCATTAATGAGGGTACACGAAATGGCGATGCTGAATGGCCTTGTCAGTTTCAGTTTCGAGGAACAAACGAAACTTGAGAATCTTAATATACTAGAAACCGGTTTTTTTATGTTTTCAAAATTTCTTTTTAATAGTTTGTCTGCTTTTTTGCATTGCAGCATCGCCATTTCGTGTCCCCCATTAATGCCGCGACTAATTATATATATATATATATATATATATATTATCTGGGAATCTATCGAAATAGGTTCAGTGTTGTCGGCTCCTTTAATCGCTGCAGTAACCACCTTCTCCACTGTTTGGAAAATGCAGCAGTGGTTTTTCTTACACAGAAAGTACTGATCTTTCAGATGAGCCCTGTTTTTTTCAGGAATCCGATCATACTAGATACCTCAGAAAAGTGGTCGCTTATCATACTGCTGCCACTGACAAGGCCAGTCAGGAGGGCTTGCAGCACTGCACTATCGTATAGTCCTACCCCTCCCCTATTTCGAGGAACAAACGAAACTTGGGAATCTTATCATACTAGAAACCGTTTATTTTTTATTTTTTTTTAATTTGATTTTTAATAGGTTTGCGTGCTCATTTGCTTTGCAGCATCGCCATTTCGTGTACCCCCATTAATGCCGCGACTAATTATATATATATCATCTGGGAATCTATCGAAATAGGTTCAGTGTTGTCGGCTCCTTTAATCGCTGCAGCAACCACCTTCTCCACTGTTTGGAAAATGCAGCAGTGGTTTTTCTTACACAGAAAGTGCTGATCTTTCAGATGAGCCCTGTTTTTTTCAGGAATCCGATCATACTAGATACCTCAGAAAAGTGGTCGCTTATCATACTGCTGCCACTGACAAGGCCAGTCAGGAGGGCTTGCAGCACTGCACTATCGTATAGTCCTACCCCTCCCCTGTTTCGAGGAACAAACGAAACTTGGGAATCTTATCATACTAGAAACCGGATTTTTCATCATTTTTCAATTTTAATTTTCAATGGCTTCGCCAGGTTTTTCGCATTGCAGCATCGCCGTTTCGTGTTCCCCGACTAATGACGCACCTAATTATATATATGCCATCTGGGAATCTTATCATACTAGGTTCAGTGTCACCGGCTCTTAAACTAGATGTACATACATACTTAGATTGTTACATGTTAACCTCATATTGCAATAGTTATGTATTTAGTGTACCTTATTCGGTAATGGTACTTTAAGATCATTATCGCAAAAACGACCTGATGAGTGCGGGTTAATGCATACATCAATATGGCTAAACAAAACCGTCTTCACCTCTATTTCGCATAACACAACTTTGTAATAGGTACTATCAGGTTCCAGCAATTCCTATTGTAAGTGCAGTTTTACAATGTACTTAGATGTAGGTACTTAACAATATAGGCCAATCAGAAAACCGACAAAGAAAATGAAAGGTTCTACTGTCCGACTTACTAGACACATGCATAAAAACTAACATTGAACGTTATGAATGTTATGATAGCCGCATGCATAGATTCCCGCCGACTTAAATCATGTCATACACAGATTTAGGTCTTCCCTGTCGGTATATAGTATGGGGGCCGGATGGATAATTTTTAAGTAGTTGATTTCTTAATCTGCATAAACGGCGTCTCTGTTTCTAATATAAAGCCATGTAATAAAAACAAACATTTTAACTTACAGGCACATCAGCCGGTACCCATTGCCCCAAGAGACTACTTAGTTTTTTACCCATTTGAGACCCATTTGTTTATTCCCCTCGTTTCTATTTATTAACCCCCGACGCAAAAAGAGGGGTGTTATAAGTTTAACGTGTCTGTCTGTGTATATGTGTATCTGTGTATCTGTCTGTGGTATCGTAGCGCCCAAACGGATGAACGGATTTTCGTTAAGTTTTTTTTGTGTCATAGATAATTTTATCCCGAGTGTTCTTAGCCATATTTCATGAAAATCTGTTCAGCCGTTTGAAGATCATCAGCCATCATGTCGGGAAGTTTTTAAAATTTTTAGTTTTAGTTTTTATATAAGATGGCGGTTGGCTAGCCTCTGGTATCGTAGTACCAAAGTCATCTAAAGTTGATAAGAGCGCATTCCTACAAAACTTTATTTTATTACATGTAAACATTGGTACCTACTAAGGTAAGTTTATGTTTGTTATAGTCGTTAGGAAGAAAATGAAAGGGTATTATGGAATACTATGAAAGTTATTATTTTATAATGGTTACCATCAGAGAGTGCCAGTGCCGGCGCGTACACAGCCACAGCCGTGTAAAGTATCATCTGTAACATATACAGGGCGCTCGCGAACACGCGAATCGACTTGCAGAATCGCACCTCCTGGAAATAATATTACTTATTGTATACAGGCTGAATTATAAGTCGTGAAAAGAGATATGAAAATATGATTCTATTCTACCAATGATTCTAAATAACTTTTACTACCTATGGGACCAACTTTGTCCGTGAAATAAAAATCAGTTTCTTCATACATTTCGATTAGGCGAATGAAGACCTATGGAACAGCAGATTTATTTTGGCATGGATAAATTTGGTCCCATGGTAAAAGTTGTACAGAATCATTGACAGATTCATATTTTAATATTTCTGTTCACGACTTATGATTCACCCTGTATATATTCTCTAAGTAAAACAAGTGAAGTGAGGCAAGGAATTAATTTTGTTTGACTGTTGCTAAGGGTCGTAAATGTCGTGTTAAGATCCTTTGTGATTTATCAAAAGAATGCAAGAGTTGTGAGAGCTGGGTCAGGACCAGTTACGAAGTCAAGAAATTAGTAATAAAAAGGATTACATATTAAATACCATTGAGTAAAATATTGAAGTGTTTACCAAGTACTCATAACAAGACGTCAAACGCAGTCTCATGAACACGGGCAGGTAAAGTTGACTTGTGATGGGCGCAACAAGTACGAAGCAAACACAAATCATCCAAAACTGAGCACCGCCAATATACATCTCTGCTGGATTTCCTAACAACTCTATGGCTGTAATGAAGCTGAAATTAAGGAATATAGTTATTTAAGTACATGCTTTTAGGCGAGACGTAAACTATTGAGTATAACTACTTAGTTACACTGAGCGAAAAAAATTTACTAATTATTAGTAAGTTTTAGTGAATCCCAGGACAAGAAAATTATATACTAACGGTTACAAGTTACAAACCAGTTTTTGATAATAGTAGTTAGTTATATTTACTAATATCAAAAAAATTGCCCTTGTAACAACTAAACTGTTTTATGTAACCGTTAGTATATAAGGAGATTATATACTAACGGTTACATAAAACAGTTTTTGTCTTGGGATTCACTAAAATTTACTAATAATTAGTATTTTTTTCGCTCAGTGTAGGTACTTAGATTTAAATTTGATTTACCTACCTTGCAGCAAGACTTAAAGCCATTGGAAATGTGCCCATGGAGGATCCTCCAAGCAAAAAGTCGTCACTTGTTGTCTGTTTTTCTCCAAAATATCCATAAAATACACCAATCGCACAGGAGACGATCAGCATAGTAGCCAGGACGCTGTAGTCCTCCCAGTGGAATAGTTGATTAACCACAGTCTCATTTTGTAAAATTGTTCTATTTGTATTTACGTTATTTGGCGACGCTGTCGTAATGGTAACATAACCCAATAACAATGCCGAGATCTGAAATAAATGGCATCATAAAATAAAACAGTGTGATTACTTCGTTTTTAAAAATGTTAAAAATCTTGTGAAACAATTATTTATTCCAGCGCGTCTTCAAATTTGCCTCCATACCTGGCATTTTTTAACTAAAGCGCATTCGAATCAATCACATCGTAAAACGTGAAGTGTATGTAATTGCATAATAGGTGAGTGGGCGATACAAGCTGCTCAATGGAATAATTCTCGTTGGATCAATTTAACAACATCAGGCGCATTATTTTCCAATTGCGGAAAATCTAAAGTGACCGTGTACATATTTGAACTGTCACAATACAAACATTTTGATTACGCTGTTATGGATGAATGATATGTGAGTTTGAGTCGCGTAGTATTTTCGTTAGTCATACGCAGCGATAACAAGAACATAAAGCGTAGCGAACTAATCCGGTTGAGATCTGGCTGAAGCTCCCTCGAACCGGATGGTTCCGGAAAGCTTAACTACGCGTCCTACACTCACGCATGGACATTCCTCAAGGGTGATGATGAAGTATTAGCGTGCCTACATACCAAACAATTACAATTAGTACTTATTCTCTTTCGTCACACTTAAGCTCGAGCGTTTTATGTAGTTATATTACACAGCTATTATTATTCACTTTGACAGCAGTTGCTTAATGTTATTTACTCTTAATCTAACTATAATAATGAATTCTTTTTTTTATGAATTTAATACGGTCCACCAGTCCACCTGGTAAGCGGACACTGCAGTATATAGACGCCCGCAACTGCAAAGCAGTCACGTGAGCGGTGCCGACCCTTTTTACAATTTGAAGATTCACTGTATTGACGTGCACTAAGGTAAACTAAAACTAAACATTGTAAATTATTATCAAAGTATTATCCTCATCCTCATGCTCATTCTCTGTAAGTAGGTAAGATATTAAGGGGCCTTAAAGTTGTATCGATTACCTATCTAAATAAACTGAAGCTTTTATTAAAGTTTTAATAAAACTACCTAACGTAACCATTTCTTAGGTAAGTAAATTTATTATTTATAGTTTTTTTATAAGATTTTATATTTTATAATTTAAGCGGCAAAAACAGTTTTTAGCTTGATTCTGAAGAATTATACGAAACTTCTGATGAATTTTCTCGCCAGCAGCTAAGGAAGTGGGCTATCACTGGATAAGTGACTTACCTATTGTAGGTAGGTGCGTATGTACCTGAGGGGCGTCCATTAACTACGTGTGGAGATTTTAATGATTTTTGCCGCTGCCGCAATTTTAACGACCTTGTGAGATTTTGCTCCTCCCCACCCCTCGTTTAATCTTAAGTGAGATTTTAAAAAGCGATTTATTAGTGTACATTATATACGTTAACGTGTATTGTAAATTACCTATTACATCATAATGAGAATGGGATACATTAGAAAATACATATTATTGGCATTTGCAACTTTTGCAAGCGATTTCAGGATATAGTGTAAGCCGTACGATTAAAAAAACCACAAATCGATGTACAGTTTAGCCGTTTGGCACACGCATACTAGTGCACAAAATAATTTTTTTGACCCGCAGTTCCTAAAAAAGTTTCCCTTAGGGGGAATAAATATCGTGTCTGGAGGACCTCAAACTTGGTATGTTATGAAAATTATTTTTGATTTAATTAAAAAAAAAGCTGAAATGTAATGATGTGGTATATTTTTAGAATCGCCTCTAAAAGCCCTTTCATATGATGCCAAACACAATAGGTTTCTGAAAAAAATTAAAAAAAATCCATACAAAAAAGAATGTCTCGGCACTCCCCTCCTAAGGGATTTTTTTTAGGAACTGCGGGTCAATTTTTTTTTTATTGACCTCTAGTATGCGTGTGCCAAATGGCTAAACTGTACATCGATTTGCGGTTTTTCCTTGAAATTGGGCCTGTACGGCTACCACTAATATAGATGGAAACGTTGACATTGACACACGAATGAATAGCATTGTGGCTAGAATACATTAACCACAATTATGATGTACATTTTGCGTAGATACTAGTATTTTTATACAATGGTCTTTTTTTTTTTTTTTTTTTTAATTTATTTGGGTAAACAAACAGTCACTACAAAAAGGCTTAGGTTTAGTTTGTTGATAATAAATTTTTACAATATGTGTGACCAACACCGTTTACCACTAATTAATTTAAACAATTAAGATCAATCGGAGCTATAAAGATGAGGCACAGTAGCTCCTAGTGTCTCAACAAAAGTACATTATATAAATATGCTAAAAAACTACATATGACAAAAGTGTTAGACGGTAGGTATCGTTATTTTCTAAAAGTTGGATCGATATCCTCTTAATGTATTGAATTCACAATTTAGGTAATCATAAAATCATTTCAGTTAAACAATTCCTTGAAAAAGCTACTTTACCGTTCAAACAATAAAGTTCAAAATGCAATAACATTTTAATAAAAATACGTTCAACAAAGAGAAATTCAACATTACAAAACAGTTGTGAAATGGCTAAATATATATGTACATATATATATAGATATTTATATTCACTTTTACATCAGCTTCAAAAAATATTTAAATTACTGAGTATCATTAAGTATATCTGTTATAAGTTTTTTATATACACCAACTCTGCAACCAAAAATGTCTACCTGATTAAAGCGTGTATTGTAAGTATGGACCAGTCTGCGCAGAGGAGCGCGCTCACCGGCGTTGGTGCGGCAGAAGCCGGTCGCGAACAGTCGGTGAGGGCGCGCCTCTCGCTGTCTGCTAGAATTAGGTATTTTAAAACAAATTTTGTTATTAAGTGCAATACAATCATATTGATTGTTGCACAAGCCGTATAATACCATTGCCTCAAGCAGCATACGCCTGGATTTTAACTCCAATAAATCATATTTGTTCAATAATTGTGAGTAGGATAATCTTTTATGAAAACATCGAAAGTACATTGTTTTTAAAAACTTTTTTTGTACAGATTCAAGGGCATCCGAGTATTTATTATAGTAGGGGTTCCAAACCGCAACTGCGTGCTCCAGCTGAGACCGAATTAAGGATTTAAATAATTGTAAATAGGTGTTAGGACGTCGAAACTCCTTACTAGATCGCATAACGAAGCCGTACATTTTGAATGCCTTATTTATTATGGAATCTACATGTAAATCAAGGTGTAACTTTGAGTCAAATGTAATTCCGAGATCCCTAATAGATTGGACTATAGTTAATCTTGTGGTGCCTAGGGTGTAAGAATTATTAATTATTAATCGTTTTTTAGTAAATGTAATAAGTTTGCATTTATCTAAATTAAGTGCAAGTTTATTTGCAGAACAATAGTCAGAAAAATTGTTTAAATCCTGTTGGAATTCATTGGAGTCATTTTCATTACGGATTGTGTGGTAAATTTTTAAATCATCTGCGTATAGTAGTATGTTACAGAATGTAAAACATTTACTAATATCATTGATAAATAGTGTAAACAGCAATGGCCCCAAAATGGAGCCCTGTGGCACCCCTGAACTTACTGTTGTTGCATACGATTCGGATCCATTTATTGTTACTTTCTGTGTGCGATTAGTTATATAGGACTTGAACCAGCGCCACAAGTTACCCCTTATACCGTTATAAGCAATCTTTTCCAATAACAACCTGTGATCCACCCTGTCAAAAGCCTTCCGGAAATCAGTGTATACACTGTCTACTTGCGTGTTACTATCTAGGCTTTCAAAAAGATATGATGAGTAAACAAGAAGGTTGGTTGTTGTTGATCGACGTTGTACAAAGCCGTGTTGAAATGGAATTATCTGATTATGTAATTTGGGGTAAATCAGCTTGTGTACTATCTTCTCGAATACTTTTGACAGTGTGGACAAAATTGATATTGGTCTATAATTTTCTACCATGTTTTTGGAGCCATCTTTGTGTACTGGAACTATATTTGCAGTTTTCCATATGGAAGGAAAGACTCCCTCATTCAAACATTTGTTAAACAAAATAACGAGAGGCGTTGTTATTGATTTTGCTGTGTTTTTTAGAAATACGGGGGGAATGCTGTCAGGGCCCGGGCCCTCTTCCGGGTCTTTTGAATGAAATGAAAGTCACATGCATTTTTAATATACTTTTTTCTAGATTTAGTTTTCGAATGCACATTTTCACTATGTTTGATTATGTTTCTTTTAATATTGTTAGACATATTGTAGACGTACCAATGCCCGACCCTTTAATACCCAATAGTTAACACATATTGTTTGCCTCTATTACCCATAATGTCATAAGTAAGATCGAAAGTGACAAGTATTGGGTTGGTGTCGTGCACTGTGGCGTTCACATTATGAGTAATCAATGGATGACTATTATTGGCCTTATTTTATGTAATCATTCATACTTTATAGTTTTATTTACGGCTGTTGGTTGTTATCCTAAAAAAAATAAAAAAAATCGTAGAGAGATATTCTACTCCAAACACATGTAACGTATTTTTTTTTATATTTAATTTTGTAGGTAATGCTAGTTTAGTATCTGTGGCGACAGCTGCGGTTTTTTTTGGAACCTGACTGTGGATTTAAACTATTTATAGGCTGGACCCAACAAAGCGATAGGAGTGCGCGGTTGGAAAGTGGCCTGGGGAACATCCAGGGGAAACTTGCGACACAACCACGCGGGCGGTTTAAACGCTAAAATACTCTAAGCCTAAGCATTTGTGCTCCAGGGAGATTGGTTGAAAAAAATGAAAATGAAAATAAATCTGAGGTGTGACAGTGGAATCGAGCTACTGGGAGTTTTGTCGCTGGTTCACTAAACCTAGCTTAGCTGAGACAAGTCCAGCAAGAAACTCGGCTAGGTCTGACCAAAGAAAATATGGTCTGACCTGAATTGGGCGACAGCGGTATAAAACCTCTGTACGTGTTAGTCATCCTAGCACTAGAGATAGATGCTACAAAATTGGTTACTGAACATTACGTGTGGTCAGGAGTTAGGAAAGACTTTCGTAATTGGGCCAGAACTTCCAAAATTTCTCGACACGTCCACTCGCCGATCCGCGATTTTAAGGCGCTACACTGAGAAATTTGGAGACTTTGAAACTCTGTCCTGCCCAGACTAGCAAACAATAGGGGCTGATTTTTAGATATATGATTCTTGACTATATGATTGTGGTACTGACAATAGCGAAACATGATTGCTTAAATTTTTCTCGATAGAAAATAAATCCAAAGTGGAGTCTATATTTTCCTTTTTTTCCTCAGCCTACTAAAACAACGCGTTATTAAAAGACACGATTAAGTTAATATGATGGTATTTTACCTTATCTAGGTACTAACAAGAGGAAATTTAATAAACCTGCACACAGTCAGATATTTAACGAGATTTGTCTAAAAAGCCATTCTCGGAGAGGGTTGCATCCCGTTTTGTCGTGAGCGAAAAACAAAGGGTGTCTCTTTCAATCGATATATCGCCTTAAGCCTCCTTCAGCGCAATTTTCACACGTCCATTTGGATTTGACAGGCCCGATGCCTAGTTCACTTCAGACGGTTTAAAGTGCTGTTTGACCGCAGTCGATAGATAGAACACTTTTTATCCCAGAAATCATCCCTTCAGGGGGTAAGTAGGTATGTATAGAAGAACGATAATACACTCACGAGCAAAAATTACGGGTACACTTTGTATTGAAATTCCATAGAAAGTGTACCCGTTATTTTTGCTCGTGAGTATAGTTAAGCGCCTGAAATAAAAGAAAAGCAATTATGTTCTAACGCGATGAACAAGTTATACGCGGCCAAAAACTGGTGAGTAAATAAGGCGAGGTAGGTACGAGGTACGAGTAAGTAGCAGCCAAAGGTTAATCGTGATTTAGCTAATTATCGGATATAGAGATATTTAGGCATGTTTGAAAAATTGTCTATTACCTTCGGCGGCCAGCGAATAGGAATGGTTATTCCTTCACCTTCACTAACTTACTCGTAATTGCCGTTTTGAAACAGCCGACATGCAACATTTCAAAAGTGTTTTGGGTCAACTAGTAAATATGTAACTATGTCTTTTGGATGCTTTGCAGAAGTTTTCTGTCATGTAGGTATTAATTTCTTATTGCACGATGATCAACAGGTTAAAATCAAAACAAGTCTAGGTATACTTAAGGTAACTAATAATATTAACTAACAATATAGTATTCGTAAATAGCTTAAAAATAAATAATCTAAAATAAGGGGTATCCCCGCGGCATTTTGCCAAAGATGCTGGCAACGGTGAACCAACTTAAAAAACCGGCCAAGTGCGTGTCGGGCCACGCGCAAGGTAGGGTTCCGTAGTCGTCCACCCGTTACATTATGTGGACTAACAAGTTCGCAAACTTATATTTACTATGTTTTTGTCAGAATTAACAACATTATCTAAGGCATCAATGGAATTTGTACGAAAGTTTGCTTTTGCAAAGTACATTTCGGAAGTTCGACTATTACTCGTTGACTAGTAACTTAGCTGTGATAGTTTTCCTTTTAAATTCATCGTATATACTACTACCATGATTTTATTCACATGCCTAGTAGCCACCGTTTAACTGGCAGGGGGGGGGGGGGGGGGGGGGGACACTTCAGGGGAAGCTTAATATCACGCTAACCAATTCTTTAATCAAAAAATGCTTTTAGAAATCTTATAATATTTTTAAAGACCTATCCAACAATACCCCACACGATAGGGTTTGGCAGAAAAAAAAATTTCACCACCACTTTGCATGTACGGGAGGTACCCTAAAAAATTTTTTTTAAAGATTTTATTCTACCGTTTTGTCGGCGTTATTGGTATGTATACTCATGCCAAATTACAGCTTTCTAGTACTAACGGTTACTGAGAAAAACGGGGGTCGGACGGACGGACGGACGGACATGGCGAAACTATAAGGGTTCCTTGGTTACTACGGAACCCTAAAAACCAACTTACTGCGTTTTTCAGTCGCGCAAATTAGTAACAAAATGCGACTATAGATGGCGCTGTACCTATGCCGTTGAATTGCTACATGGCCCTTGTAAGATTTTTCCTTTCTGCAGTACTTTCAGCCGTTCAGCGTAAATCGTAATCGTAATACATGCGAACCTAGTTTAGAAATGTTTTTGATGATTAAAAAACAACCATGAAAGCTATATTTTTCCTAATATATAAATGAGAGATTGTATTTTTTAGGGTTCCGTAACCAAAGGGTAAAACGGGACCCTTTTACTAAGACTCCGCTGTCCGTCCGTCCGTCCATCCATCCGTGTGTCACCAGGCTGAGATCTCATGAACCGTGATATTTAGACAGTTGAAATTTTAACAGATGACGAATTTCTGTTGCCGCTATAACAACAAATACTAAAAAACAGAATAAAACAAAATTTAAGTGGGCTCCCATACAACAGACATGATTATTTTGCCGTTTTTATAGATAATGGTACGGAACCCTTCGTGCGCAAGTCTGACTCACACTTGGCCAGTTTTTTGTTTCCACATAAATCGAAATTTACTCGAACAAAAAAAATATTACTTTCAGAATATGCAAATCAAGCTTTTTATGATACCTACCCCACTTTACATAGGGTCACTAGACTATGATTTTTGTCTTCCCTTTTATCGGACATTTTTCACGAAAAATAAATATATATCCAAAAAAATCATGTTCAATGCATCTGAGTTACGGTTTAGTATGTCTTAATTTCATGTTTACTATGTCTCGTGTTTTGCGTCTTTAATCGGTACCTATACCAAAAACTTAATTTTTGAACACTCACCATAGTTTTGTAAGATAAAATCGGGTAATTGAATTGTCGTTTTTCCATTTCCGTTGCGCTCCAGTCTTGAGAGCGGTTTTAATCACACGAGTCGGTAATAAAGCAGAACCGTTTTGTTTACATGTGTAGACGGTGATGATCTTGATGATTGATGTTCTGTTGTCGGGCCCCGAACGCACTGTGAGCTGAGACTATAGCCGTGATAGGTGCCGACCATGCACACCAATCAATGGTAATTAACTCGCCATGAAGATGGGACAGTTCGTTAACCGAAGTGTATCACACACACGACACACGTTGCACGTCTCTTTTCCTCTGAGTCCTTTTTATATTCGCCGTCAAAATCAGGATCAGAGCATCATCACGATTTGAGAACATGTGGGTAATCTTAATCGAACGATTTTACAGTCTTGAATGCCATATTGAGTTTATTAAACATTGATAAGAGTTGGAACGGCAAAAAACGAATGAGACTGCACATTCAGGCATCTAACTAAACAGTAGCAATCAGTAACACCTTGAATTTCATAAAAAGTTTACATACCTTGGATTATTTGACTGCTTATTTTACGTTCATTTTTGTACACACACACATGAATAATTAGAGATTTTTTAAACTATATTTATTATGTCTTAATTACCTATGTACCTATACATATATTTATTCCGTTATTAAATATGTCTTAACTTGAAGAGAGCTAGCAATATTTTTCTCCGGATATTGAATTTTCTTCGCAACTGTGCTATCCTTGATGAAGCGATGTTCTGGGGTATTGGGTTATATCAATTAAGTGATGAATCTTCCTCAAAGTCGTTATTAATAGCAAAAAAACTTCTGTTTCTAACGTGCTGCCGTACCATGTGCAATGAAAAACGTGTTATCAGTCTATCACAGTCACACACTATACTAACTGTAACATAATATTGTTTATTCCATACCTACATATACAACATGACCAAATCGAATAGGTATTTTGAAATGCTGCATTAAACTTAGTAAACACACACAATACACATATTATCATACAATTCATACACGTTCTTTGCCGATATTTAATAGTACTTAGATTATACACCAAGGGGATAAAGCTTTATGTCACGAGTGCGATATTGAATCCCAAACGTAACGAAGGACTCCAAATTTCACTCCCGACCGGAGCAAGGGAGTAATGGCTTAATTCCTGAGCAAAGCGAGGGAATTAATGCTGAGTCCTGAGTGTAGTGAGGGATGCGCGCCCAAGACAAAAACAGCTTTATCCCCGAGGATTATACTCTACTTTTCTCACCCCTTGCGAGACAATAAAAAAAAACCAAGGCTACTAGAAAAAGAATCTGTGTTTCAATCCGTATAATTAAGCGTCTCACGCGGCTTTTGTTTTTGGTTTTTAATACCTAGTTCATCGACGACTGCTTGCATTCATTTATGTGGTGAGCACGAGTATTTTGTTACTGAGTCTTGGATGTTTTCTATGCATTTAAATATATATTTATCTGTATAAGTATATATGTATATCGACGATTAGTACCCACCCGCTTTGATTAGTTTGGGACTAGGTAGATTTGTGTAAGATTGTGTAAGACTAGGTAGATGCGAAGGGAGAAGGCCAGCTAAGCGAGAGAGAAGAAAACTCCTTAAATAAAGTTACAAGTTTATACACGTACATAATAAATGATATTTTAAATGCTCTACATTATTTCACTCTTCTAAAAACTGTCTATTTTTCCTTATCGTTTCTTTTATATGCGTGTTATACCTAGTAGTTTATGCAACTCGTACATAATGAGGGGCATTAAAACACGAGTGTGTTTTATGAAACGAGCCGAAGGCGAATTAGTTGAAATCGAAAAAAAAAACATATTCAGCTGACGTTTCGTATCGACTGAATTTGAATTTTCAGTATCTAATACTAGAATTTTGCTGGTTTTGTATGATGTTCCAAATTTGAAATTTTTATTATGTTATTAAATAGGAAATCATAATAATAATTATGTTACTGTTGTCAACCTTCACCACAGGTAAGAAAATTTTCATAAATACATTGAATGTTTTAATACATTATACATTGAAATTATTTTATTTTTTATTTTTTTATTTACACATAAATACATTGAAATTATTGTATTTTTTATTTTTTTATTTTCTTCTGAACGCATTTTAGAGGATTTATGATGTGTGTAGATAAAAATGTATATTTATTTATATTAGTCCAATAAAGTGTAATTTACTGTGTAGATGCGTGAAAATAAACGATTATTACCTAGTTGCCCCCGTGTAACGATGAAGTGACGAGCGAGCGGTGCACCGTAGGATAGGAGGGCGGCGCGCGAGCACCATTGCATTGCGCAAGGTGCGTACATGTGAACCATCGAAAGTACCCCCTCCTCCGGATATGGAACGCGCATCTCTTATAAACACTGGTGGCGCCTCAACACTGGACACTACCTAAAGCTACGTCTTGCTCAAAGCGTGTATCCAGGATGTGTGACAAAATGGTAGGTGCTAAACCCGGTACAGTGCTGTGATCAATGACATTAGTGATCCGGTGATACAATTTACTCAGTGCATCCCTCAGTGATAGTGCAGATAACGTCCGCTCCTTTGGCTCCTAATGCCAGTTAAACACCATTACATTAACCTTTTCAACGCCAACGACGCATATATCCGCCACGGCGTCTAATGCGATATCAACGTACATGCATTTCTATTCGCGTTTTCACTTCGCGTTTGACATTCCCGTGTCATGGCGTCTGAGTGACAGCATTTGTATTTGAGCGCTAAAAAGGTTAAACTAGTCAATGTTTGAACGCAAATATTTGTGTGCAGGTACTGAAGTCGCTGATGGTGGCGGCGGTGGTGGCGTGCGCGGTGGCGCGGCCGGAGCCGCCGTCGTCGTACGGAGCGCCGTCCACCTCGTACAGTGCGCCATCTTCCTCGTACGGCGCGCCGGCGCCTCAGTACGGGCCCCCGCAGCAGCAACCCATCGTTCACAAGCACGTATACGTGCACGTGCCTCCCCCGGACAACGAGTACCCGGCCGCCCGCAAGCAGATCTACGTGCCTCCTCCGCAGAAGCACTACAAGATAGTGTTCATCAAGGCGCCGACGCCGCCGACGCCGACCGCGCCGGTGATCCCGGTGCAGCCGCAGAACGAGGAGAAGACCCTGGTGTACGTGCTGGTGAAGAAGCCAGAGGAGCAGCCCGACATCGTGATCCCCACGCCTGCGCCCACGCAGCCCGCCAAGCCAGAGGTTTACTTCATCCGGTACAAGACTCAGGTAAGTTCTACTATAAGTACGATTTTTAATTGCTAGCGACAATAAAAAGTAAAAGCCGCTGCCAGCCTTCTTGGGCACCATAGCCAGCGATGGGGGCTTGGGGGGCATTTACTTTTTAGGGTTCCGTACCCGAAGGGTCAAAACGGAACCCTATTGGTGACGCCCAGACGTCCGTCCGTCCGTCCGTCGTCTGTCACACAGGTTTTACTGCCAAACGGTTAGAGCTACAGGCTTCAAATTTACACAGTATAAGCATCTTGTTGGCCCGAAGCCATACAAATAGTCAAAACTTATTTTTAAATGTTTTTAAGGGGGGCTCCCATACAGCTAAAGGGAGGCGCGAAAAAATTTTTTTATCCTACCCTGTCGAGTGGGGTATCGTTGTTTAGATTTCATGGAGTAGATTTTTTTATTTTTAATAAAATAAAAAATTGGAAAGCAAAGGAAGGAGAAGCCACCAAAGTCAGCTTTTTTTACGAAATTGTGTTCCGAAGAATTTTTTAACTTCCCAAATACCTATAAACTTAAAATTTGGTAATAATGTTTGTCTAAAAATCTAATTTATTAATATATTAGTATTTGTTAGTAAAATATACGTAATAATATTTTACCAACAAATACTAATATATTAATAAATTAGATTTTTTCTTTGAAATTTCCTTATTTCTCCAATAAAAACAAACTTAACTTTGCGGTCGGTTCGGAACCCTAAATGTGCAAGGTCCGACTTGCACTTGGCCGGTTTTTATTTTACCTTTTTGGTACAGAACGGAACCTTAAAAAGGAATATAAATTGATATTTATGTATAATTGTAACTTTTCGGTGAATGAAAATATCGTGAGGATATTTGTATACACCTGCGAAGAAATTCTAAGGTATATATGTGTGTGTCATCCACCGGGGTAGATCCCAGTAATGGGCGTTATGTAGGCTGATGACGATCCCTCGCTGCGCTCGGGATTACTAAGGCTCCTTCGCTGCGTTAGGTTTTCAGTGCGCTACCCCCAACCCAAAGGGACTTGTTGTATTAAACCGGTTTCCTCACAATGTTTTCCTTCACCGAAAAGCCACTATTAAATATCAAATAATATTTCGTACAAGTACTTATTTCTTATTGCGTGGGCGAAATTTTTACAGGGTTTTTTTTTTGTTAGGGTTCCGTACTAAACAAGGGAAGTCCGTCCGTCCGTCCGCCCGCGGCTTAGCTCAGTAACCGTTATTAGGGGAAAGTCCCGTAAAGTCGGGCGGCACTTATCGCTGGACACTCGTAATATTCAATAAATTGTAATGGGTCCTATCTAATATTTGATAAAAGGGGTGCAACTGGTGCAAGGGACTCCGTCACATTTTTTTCATCAAGTTTTGCTTAGTAATTAATCATTAAGAATTACCGAGATATTACGAGTGTCCGGCGACGTTATGCCGTCCGGCTTTACGGGATTTCCCCCTATAAAAAAGCGTAATTTTGGCATGCATTGCATATGACTCGTATGACGTATCACGCCGACAAAACGGTAGTAAAAAAATATTGAAAAACAAATGTATACATGTAAAGTGGGGGCGCAGTTTTTAGGGTTCCGCACCCAAATGGTAAAACGGGACCCTATTACTAAGACTCCGCTGTCGATCTGTCTGTGATGTCTGTCCGTCTGTCACCAGGCTGTTTCTCATGAACCGTGATAGTTCGACAGTTGAAATTTTCACAGACGATGTATTTCTGTTGCCGCTATAACAACACATACTAAAAAACAGAATAAAATAAATATTTAAGGGGGCTCCCATACAACAGACATGATTTTTTGCCCTTAGTGCGCGAGTCCGATTCGCACTTGGCCGGTTTTTTTTCTTCCATACCCCGTTGTGTGGTGTGTCGTTGGATAGCTCGTTTAAAAATAGGTAAACATATAGATTTTATAAAACTATTTTTGATTGAGTAACTAATCTGTTTGCTTTAAGATTTAAAGTGATAATTGGTCAAGTGTCGAAGGCATGTAAAAATCATGGTAGTTAGTAGTATATTAAGTAGAAATCTAAATGGAAAATTATCACAGCTATGTAGACATTACTTTAGTTAACGAGCAATAGTCGAACTTGGAAGAATTTTACTTTGAAAAGCAAACTTTCGTAAGTGTAAGTATAAATTGTAGCTACCTACGTACAATTTCTTCAAAATCTTGAATAATGTTGTTAGTTGTGTCAAAAACATAGTAAATTTAAAAGCTTGCGAACTTTTTTGTACACATAATGTGACGGGTGGAAAACTACGGAACCCTACATTGCACATGGCCCGACACGCACTTGGCCGATTTTGGGTTGTATTTTTACCGCACCTACCTACCTACCTACCTAGGTAATAGCTACAGTAATAATCATAAATTATCTGCAGATAATGAAAAATATACAAGGGGGAGGAAGAGAGATAACTAGCTTAGCGCCTAAAATAAAAGAATAGCAATAACATTCTAACGCGATGACCGACTTCTACGCAGACGAAGTCGCGGGCAAAAGCTAGTGAAAAATATATTTTATTAAGTTATGTTCGTATCATACTAGTTAGTGTCTCAATGAAATTTACGATCACTTTGGCCGATGCAAACGGACGGATGATAGGGTTGGATGTATGATGCAAATGATGCAATCTCAAAAGGTTAAAACCAGCAGACCATAAGTACCCATAATTTTACAGCAGAAGTGTTACAAATTAGTGATTAATTTACAGTCTACATAGCATCTTAATGGCATAAATAATCGTTTTGCTCTAGAGAGGTTATTAGCGTGTAAATCGTTATAAACGTGTAAGTTTGTGATTGCGCGAGATTGAAGCCCTACCGCCGTGATTAAGCGGGGATGCGCTCGCGTTGCCTTTGTGAAAGTGTGCGCGAGCGTTTCCTGGAATGTTCCAGGAAGTCGCTACACAATCTGCATAAGTCTAACACACCAGCGATCATCATTATGTTGACGCAACCGAGGATGCTACTGTCCTCAAACATTAGTGCCGTGTAATGAGTGCCATGATAGTGTTGCAACGCAAATGGACTATTGTAACATTTGTAACAGATCTGGTGGTCCGCTGGAGTCTAGATTGGATAGGTGTATACCTTGAGTACTACATATATATCGGTCATTATTTGTCTAGAAATCAACCTCATGTTTAGACACTCGGCTACAATATAAGACAGCGAGAAATCTACTTATAGCCACTTTGCCTACGAATAGGTATAGGTATAAGTACCTAGTTTGCGTGTATAATGCGTGTACACCACCAAAGAAGATAAACTGGAATAATAAACAAAAAAATGATATTAGCCATTAGAATAGCGACCCTTTTAGAAAAAAAACTGTGAAATGGGGTTAATTAATGCCAAAAGTGTATTCCTGCCAAAAATGTTTCTGCAACACATTAGCAAACCAAAAATACCTTCCCATAATGCATCAGGTATATCTACGGAGGTCTGGTATATTTCATACTCGTCATTAGATCGTTTGACTGTTCGTATTAATTTGCATTGTATATTAATTATACTTGTCATCGTAATACGGTATTAAACTCATAGTCATAGTCAAATCAGCAACTTTTTATTAAATGTCAATAAAAACCGGCCAAGTGCGTGTCGGGCCACGCGCAAGGTAGGGTTCCGTAGTCGTCTACCCTTTACATTATGTGGACTAAAAAGTTCGAAAAGTTATATTTACTATGTTTTTGAAAGAATTAACAACATTATCTAAGGTATCAATGGAAATTGTACGAACGTTTGCTTTTGCAAAGTACATTTCTGAAGTTCGACTATTACTCCTTAACTAGTAATGTCTACTTAGCTGTGATAGTTTTCCTTTTAAATTCATCGTATATACTACTACCATGATTTTTTTCACATGCCTAGTAGCCACCGTTTAGCTGGCAGGGGGGGGGGGGACACTTGACCATAGCAAAAATTATCACTTCAAAGCTTAATATCACGCTAACCAATTCTTTAATCAAAAAATGCTTCTAGAAACCTTATAATATTTTTAAAAGAGCTATCCAACGATACCCCACACGATAGGGTTTGGCAGAAAAAAAAATTGCAGCACCACTTTACATGTAGGGGAGGTACCCTAAAAAAAATTTTTTTTTAAGATTTTATTCTACCGTTTTGTCGGCGTCATTGATATGTATACTCATGCCAAATTACAGCTTTCTAGCACTAACGGTTACTGAGAAAAACGGGGGTCGGACGGACGGACGGACGGACATGGCGAAACTATAAGGGTTCCTTGTTTACTACGGAACCCTAAAAACGATTTGCCTCAGTCTACCGGTGACGCGATTACAAGTCAAGTAAACAAAAACATTGTTTTGTTGTGTTTTTTTCGCGGTCAACCCACTGGTATGAAGTTTGTAGGTAAACACTGTCTTAGTGACGGACGTCACTAAGACAGTGAATTGGTTTGTTCAAACCAGCGTCCTTTTTAAATCTTTATGCTTATAAAATCTTTCAATTAGCTAAAATAAATTAATAATCGATGTTTTTCGAGTATTTTCGTTAGATCTTTTATTAGTCAAGTAAAAAATAATTTATTTTTACCTTAGTTTAATACCCTACCGTAAAATGGTCCTACTTTGCTCCAAAATTGGCTCCACTTTTACGAATCGCATCGCATCTTTTATAAATATGGAGTTATGGTACTTTCAATGGTTTTCTGGGAAATATGTACTCTTTAACTACCCTTTGGGGTGAAATTTGTTCCAGTTTAGTTGATACATTAGATTTTTTAAAACTTTGTTTTTGGAGCAAAGTAATCTGTATGAAGCAGGAAACTTTGCTCCAAGGCAAGATTACTTTGGATTCGGAGCTATTCCTGGCTTGGAGCATTAAATAGCGTGCTTTATTCATCAATGCTCCATTGGATGATAGTTGGGGTACCAGAAAAACACAAATTTCACTCAGAATCACAGTTTTTTTTTATTGAGATCAATCAAATACCTTGTAGCTCCATTAGAATCAGTCTTAAATTTGAATAATTCTTGTTATTACACAAAGTTCATATAAATCAACGTTTATAAACATTTCGCAAGTTATTGCTTTTAATTGCAACCATTAAATCTAAAGCCTACCTATAAAAACAAAACAAAATATCAGGTAACTTTCACCTATGTAAACAAAACAAATCAAAAAGGTTGTTTCAACAACACGAAATAAAATATTAGTTAAGGAATTAGAAATCAAACAGCCCACAAATAATCTAGTTCAGGAATGGAATAAAACTCTCGTCTTCCTACTTTTTTGGGAACGTTTATGCCTCCTAGGACGTCCGCCCATTTGTACATAATTTCATCTTTGGGTTTTGGCTGCATGGCCGATATTGCGTCAATCCTTCTCACGTACTTTCTGGGCATGATTATCTAAAAAAAACAATAACAGAAAAATTATTAACTAAAAAAAATATTTAAAAGGGATACATTGCTCCTAGAGCAAAATATCCCCAAAACCATGTGCATAGTAAGACCGTCAGTGAAAAAAAATAATAATTTGGAAACTATCGAAGCAATCACTTAAATATCATGTTTCCAGATAGGTAATGAAATGTTAAATGAAACAATAAAACACTTACCAAATTTCATCCAGAGATGTTTGAGATTGGAACAGATTTTTTGCATAAACAAAATCGGTTGCACACACGCGTGTTGAAGTTTTGACAGCTACTGACATGACGTTTAAACTTTTGACAGTCAATCATACCGGTGTTGCCAGGTGAAATCTTGTATTACCCGACAAAAACATTTAAATTTACCCAGCTAACAAGCACTTTCGTCTGGAACGGAACTTAACTTTTTTTTTTCTTGGAGCATAGTTACCACCCAAGGAGCAAAGTAGGACCGTTTTACGGTATTAGGTTAATCGGTTAGATTGTGGGTTCTATGAAATCTTCCCCTCCAGCGTATTTTTTTTTATTAGCTAATCGGGAATGTACTGAAGTGCAACGTAATCAAACTCGTGATAGAATCGGTCTCATGGGTTGCGTGAACTCTCGGTTTAATTTCTCTAATAATGCTGATATCCGGCTGGTTCGTATTAGACACTTGTCAAGTAACTTGTAGTAACCTCACGTCACGTCCAACACGCACGTAGAATAAGTAGCTTTCATTGCGTAACTTCAAACGTACCAGTTCATGATAATAGCATTATAATTGCTGGTAGGTATACTTATTTGGCCATCTAATGAAGCCCCATAATATAAAATGTAACAGCGTTACATGATGAATGTTGAGTGAATATACCAACTTACCAAGGGCGGTAAAACAAAGAATGAATGCAAGGGCGATAAATATGCTATCTGAGGCTTTCTTTATTACCGCCCGTGATAAGTACAAAATTCTATGTCACATCCTGGTCGGGAAGTGGGACTTTCCGCGCGCGGAGCGTGCGGTTATTGCCACTTCATGGCCAGGTATTTTAGTGACACTTTTCCAACCTTTCTCTTCAGGTTATTAAATAAACGTCAAGAAACAGAAAAAAAACCCTCCTAATAGTCCTAATCAACGAAAAAATGTGACGCTTGTTGGGGTGAATATCGTCATATATGAGGATAGTAGCGCTTAGCGCTCCCGGCGTTATATTATCTTTTATGGTCGGTAAGGCCATCGCGTTTGACAACTTTACAAAGTTTTGTCTAACTAAGTTACGCATTTGTTTCAGAAACAAGAAGGTTACCCGGCCGCCGCCGCGCCCCAGCAGGAGTACGGCGCGCCCGCGTCCGCGCCCTCCTCCGAGTACGGGGCCCCGTCCGGCGGCAGCTCCTACTGATCTCGAGCACGCTGATTCGGCCGCCGGGACACATCCACTCTAAACTATTAATCTCCTGACGATCGGCGTCCTATACATGGCGTGGTACAATAAAGTTTTGACCCTTTGTCAACTTGACAGAGTATAATTTATTCTGGCATATTTTGATACTTAGTCGTCAGGAGGAAACACAAACGCGAACAATCCGTTGGTGTGTGATTCCTCTGTTTGGCGTGCTACTGTGATATTGTGTTGATTCAACGTTCTTGAGCACCCGCAGTACCTACAGTAGGTACGCTCGGAGCATTAGGGTGGGTGTGCCACGCTGGCGCAACGCTAAACTTCTGCGAGTTTTTGTATCTTACATCAAATTGATGTCAATGTTTTTGTAAATATACTTATTATTTTTTGTATAAATAAATGTTTTATAAGGTTATTTTATATTTATTTACTACCTATAGGTATACACTATACTTACATTTTATAAATACTCGTCACTAATATTTTCTTAGAAACCCAGCTAATTAAGGTAACTAGATACCTAAACTGTCTATAAGAAGAATAAGGTAGCTAGAAATTGGTATAAGTATTCTACGTACTTAAACACTTAAAATTTAAAAAATGACCGGTATTTATATAGGCAACATTGGCGGCGCGTCGAAAATATTCTTAGGGGAGCCGGAAATAATTAGCCTTTCTTAATAATCATGAGTAAAAGAAGTGGACTGGCTGAAAATTAGGCAAGCCGGTGGGAATCGAGTTGTTTGGACGCTCCGACACTGAGGCAAGTAGTTAGATATACATATATATCTGCACAGCACAGCTGAAACAAAGTGTTTTAAAATTTCGCCTCGCTGTCAAATCCAAGTAATAACATAAATACGCAATTAAAAAACAATTTCATATTCTTAAATATATTTGACATAAGGCAGATATATACCTAATTATATACCTACATACTTCAAGCAATATTGTAGTTAGTAGACGCTAGTTTTCGGCAGTTGATTTGCAACAGGTGTTAAACAGTCACCCGACGTGCGACAGGAGGGACTGCGATTAGAGCGACGCTAAAAACGAAAACATGTGAATCACGGTAATTTTAATTACGTAACTGACAAGTGCATGAAAGTAATTTGCGTAAGTTTTCAAGCTTAAATTACCTAGTTGAATTCGTAATGGAGCGGATACTTCGAGAGGTTACTTACGTATTTTGTTTGCTAAGGTAGTCAAGGTCATTGGTGGAAATCGGGTCAAAGATATCCGTGTACAGCCTTATTTATACCTCTGAAAGCTGTAGGTACACATGGTCATTTTATTATGATGGACATTTTACAGGATTTAATCTATCTTTTAGAATTGTTTCTCTATTCTTCCGAAGTACCTACAAATAAATCTGAATAGGTATATAAAAATACATAAAAATCTCAGCCTTTCTCTTGCCAGCTCTTCAGTTTCGGGTTATCTGCCACCATTCATTTATCCACTGTAGATAGTCTTACGTGTTTTTTTTAACCTGACTGTGGCTTTATTATAGGCCGGGCCCATTAAAGCGATAGGAGTGCGCGGTTGGCGGGTAGCCTGGGGAAAATCCAGGGGAAACCTCCGATACGACCACGCGGGCGGTTTTAACACTGGAATATTCTAAGAGTTTGCGCTCCAGTGAGATTGGTTGAGCGGTTTCAACCGAATCTAAAATGTGTCAGTGGAATCGAGCTACTGGGAGTTTTGTCGCTGCTGGTTCACTATATAATAGGTTATTTATAAAATGTGTACCTGCTTACCTCCAGGCAGGTTGTATTGTAAGTACCTACGCTTAGGCAGGGCCTGCCCAAGGGTGGAGCCGATGGGGCGGCCGCGCCATCGCCAGGCGCCGGATGTAAATGGGCGCCAAGCGCGGGATGTCAAGGGGCGCCAAACTGGCAACGTCGAAAAATTTCAAATCAAAAGGCGCCCAAAGACCATCTCGACCCGCCCGGATCTAGGAAGGGCCGGCGCTGCGCTTATTAGGTATAGTTGCTATTACGCCACCGTCGTATACAAATATGATCTGTACTGGAAGTAATATTTGTGGGGGCTTACAATGTCCGATATTATTGACTACCAACGCTCACAAAATATTTGACAAATTCTAACGGTTCTATTAATAAATACAAGAACGTCAAGAACCATGTTAAACTGCCCGTAGGGTCGGAAGTTACCGTCAAACGGGGTAAAATGAGAAATTCATGGCTTATTTGGGACACCTGTTTTTACATAATACTAGTTCCTTGTAAACCACATTTACCTACTTACAGGTTTGTAGGTAGGCACCTATATTTCATGGTGACTGTAGCTCTATCTACAGGAAGTCAAATTGTAGAGTAATCAATCAATCAATCAATCATTTATTGCAGACCAAAACGATCCATAGTTTGTTAGCATGTATTACATATAACTAACTACTTATTTTTTATTTTTATTTTTATTGATAACACGTTTACATAGCATTACAGTGTTTAACTAATGCGCTATGCAAGTTAATTACAATGAGATTTATTAGTTATTAGTTAAAAACAGGAGATAAATTAGCTACAATAACAAACTTAAAAGACTACATATTTACAAAGTATAAAATAAAATAAAAAATAAAACTACAAATAATAAATTTGGCCCAAATCGCCGTGAATGGGCAGTGTGCCCAGAAGGCTGGCTGCATTGCCACGCTGGATGGCAATGCTTATTCGCTGAGCGAAATATTGGCCAGCCTTCTGGTCACCGGATGCGTCTACCAGGCGCGCCGACAAATCTTTATAAAGTCGGCGCGCACTTGGGCCCCACGGTCCCAGCGTTTCGACCCCAAACGCCTCAAATATGTACCCACTGCCAAGTGAGGCATATTTACGGCGTTTGAGGTCCTCAGCCGAAGTTGCGGCAGAGCCAGCATTCTTTGTGGTGCCCGAGAGATGGGACGGCGCAAGGGTATCAACACAGGTTGCATCCCAGACCAGAGGCCGACCCATTCTCCAAGGCACCAGTGTCATGCCGTCGGGCCTCTTACCGTCGTCTCTCGCTAGACCGACCGGCTCTAGCACGGCCGGGACTTTGACACTCGTAAGGGCCCTTCGGATGACATCATTTAAGCTGGCGTGTCGGGGTATGCGCCCAGCACTTCTGCCGCAAGAGAGACCGTGATGGCCCAGGCTGTCTACCATTGTGCCGCATTGACAGCGATGTGGCATATTTGTGATTGTCCCTATCCGTAGACTGGCGGCCAACCGGAAAGTATTGTTGTCCAGAAGGGTACCTATGGATGGTGATGGTAAAGCCTGCAGCCACAGACCCGACTCCCACTCCGCAGTGGCAAGGAGACGAGCTCGATCTGCCGGACTAGTTGACGTGTTTAAAAGATAGTCCCGTACTAGTCGACAGAGCGGCTCGTCCCACTGCCGCTGCGAGCAAGGGTTGACAGGCGGGTCCGAGTCTGGGCATGTCAGAGACCATACGTTTTTGGCCTCGGAGCAGTGCGTGGCCTCCAGGACCCCGAGAGAAGGGGCTAAAATGTTCCCTATGAGGTGTTGAGCACTGTGCACCGAAGACAAAAACGCAGGTAGTGAAACACTCGAAATTTTGCGGATCCCCAGGCCGCCAAGCCTGACGGGTAGGCTGGCCTGGGTCCAGGATCTTTCGTCAAAAGGAATATTAAGGATGGAAGTGAGTGACTCTTGGATTAATTTATCTAATTTCGAAAGTATATTGGGGTATTTCCAAACGTGGGTGCATCGAAGGACATATGTAAATTTGGGAACAAAAAGGCAGTATCGCATAATTGTGTACGCGGTATGCATATTAATTTTTAGTAAGCGGTCCGAAATAGCGTTAAAATTTTGAATTTTGTTGTTAAAGTAATCCTCGAAGGATTGATCCAAAATAGGACAACCAAGGAGGTGGAGCTGTTTTTCATCGACAACTTTAATCCCGGGTGCTTCTTTTTTAAAGTTTTCGATAATAATGTCTTTGTCAGGGGAAGAGTTTGAAACAAAAAGTTCGCATTTAGAAAAATTTAGGGAAAGGCCAATAGATTTGAGATCTGAAATCAATTTCCGAAGGTCGTCTAAAACAGTGCGGGCTTCTCCTCCCAAGGTGCCGTCGTCTAAGTACCAGACATTTAATTTAGAATTTAGGTTTTTGATGACGGGGTGAATTGCGAGGCTAAAAATTGCGGGGCCCAGAGGGTCACCCTGTTGACAACCCACCGACGAATCCAATAGGTTGGTTTTGTATAATAATTTAGTCGTAGAACTATAACATTGCCAAAGAAATTTATATGTTTCCGGAATTTTGTCTTTAATTTGTGTCAACAGGATCCCTCTGTCCACAGAATTGAAAGCGTTGGTGACATCCACCTTCAGCAGCACTTCCCCTCCCTGGTGCTCTAGATATGTTCGGACGGCATGAACGGCGGCTTCGCAGCCACTTTTGGACCCAAAGCCAAGTTGAATCGGTGTAAATTCTTTGCCAAGCTTAGCTAAGGTAGCACGACAGGCTATTTTTGCCGTGAGTCGGCGGAGTGTGGTCCCAACCGCAATTGGTCGTATTCCCCCATCTTTTTTTTTCAGAGCACATAGGTTGGCGCCATAAAGGATGTCTGTTATATCAACTGGAACTTGGCCCGCTAGCATTAAGTTAACCAGGTCCGTCAGGTTTTTCAGGAGATTATCGCGATTACAATTAAATCATGTATAACACAACATAAGAAAAACATTTACAAAAGAAAACAAAATTATAAAATATAAAGTAGAATTACATTATGATTTAAAATAGGAAAATAAAATATATACTAAATTTTTACAGTTGAACATCTATCATCCATCCTCTCACAAAACCTCATACATTCACTGCACACAGTCGCCCATCGCCACGCAAATATATCGACGTCAGTAGCTGATGCCAAGAGTGCATTAAGTAGTGTGAGAGCCCGAGGAATTGGCGAGTTCCTATGCGATACCGTGCGAGCCACCGGCACTGCCAATAAGTCGCGTCGGCGAGGCCTGAGAGGTATTCTGGGAACGTCAGGGACAAACAGTCGTACAAGACGGCACACCAGCTCTGGACAATCCGACTCGCCGCGCAGGACCCGCAATGCCGTGGTCAATAAAGAAAAGTTTCGCCTGACCTCTAGCGATTTGTACCCGGGGGTCCCTAGCAAGTATTTGGTTGGGTACAGGAACGGGTAACACCCATACAATTTTTTGTACAAGCATCTTAAAAAGGCCTTTTGAACCTTTTCAAGTAATAAGGCATACGTTGACTGGTATGGGTGCCACACGATCGACGAAGCCTCCAATTTACTTCTAACCAAGGCGTTATAAACCAGTTTCAGCGGCAATGGCTCTTTAAAGTCGCGCATGCTGCGAATTAGAAAGCCTAGTCTTCGATAGCAATCCGTAGCAAGTGATGATAGGTGCTCGTGAAATGTGAGACGCATATCGAAGACAACTCCGAGGTCCTTAACCGAGAAGACACGGCTTATGGGCTCGGGTCCCAGCACGTAATTCGCAGTTATTGGAGCACGCGCACGGCTAAAACTACAAACACAGCACTTGGCAGAGTTAAAAACAAGTTTGTTTTCCACACTCCATCGGTAAACCAAGTTGATATCTTCTTGCAATGACTCACAATCAGTTCTCTGTTCCACACCATACACTAACTTCAGATCGTCAGCGTAAAGGAGACATTGAGACGACCTGAGAACGGACTGGAGGTCATTGATCATTATTCCGAACAGGAAAGGTCCTAATATGGAGCCCTGACTGACCCCAGATCGAGTGTGATATGGGGCCGAGACGAAGCATCCATGTCGAACAAATTGCTGCCGATCACGTAGATAACTTGCGAAAAATGACATTAACCTGGGAGAATTATATACTAGGGTTAGGGTGACTAAAAGATAAACATGTAAATACAAAAAAAGAAAAGAAAAATAATACTTATATGCACCATCCCGCGACACTGGGTAGTCCTACGTGCGTTTGTTCCAGTGTCTCGGTAGAGGTGCAACCAGTTTACCAGCTAACGTTTTCAGGATGCTATTTTCGCTGCCATTCAGTAAGTAATATTTATCTACTTTAAGTAAGTAGTGTAAGAAATCTTGAGATGAATGTCGAACTATCTCCGAGCTTCTATACCTATATAATCTTCGAGATCAGTGCACTGATCATATGTGGAGTCTATTTTGGGTCTGCAGGATAGCCAAAGTATTTTAGTAACGTTCTAACGCGCCGATATTATATTGCTCTCCTTTTCGTTACTATCCAGGGTGAAAGTGATGTAGGAATATTTTGGCGTTTGGCAAATGCGTTTAAAATAAAAACATTATTCAGGAGTTACGGTGAGAATGTCATGAAAGGTTGGAGCGTCAGACAAATGGTGAGCGGAAACCAAAACACACAGACGCCGGTACCTAACTTTCCTAATCGAATTGTAAAAACATGAGTCTTAAAATTGAAGCTGAAGCAAAAGTTAGTTCAGATCCGTGTGTAATAGCATGGGATGGCAAGTTATATATCGGAACAGAAGATGGCTTTATACACGTAAGTATTCTTATAACAAATTTAAGCGAAGTGTATTTCCTATTTCTTTTTAACCCATAGGACAGACGTAGACATCTAATCTTCTTTAGGTTAATGACCTAAGCTAAGAGTCCATTCATCGTATGCTAGATGAGATATACTCGTAGGTACCTATCTGCCAAAGTGTTATTACTTTCTCACTTCTCCAAAGTTCTTATAAAACTAGTGGGTATAGGTAGTTCGTGTTATCCGACTTGCCTTTACCGGGAACATGGGTTTTCAACCAGCTACAGTCCAGTCCATGTTATCAAATATACCAGTATAGGTAATATAAGTTTGTATTTTTATAGTCTTTTGACGATAAACTGAACCCCGGTGCATCGTGGCAAGCGCACGCAGTACAGCCGTTTGCCCTAGCGGCTGGCGGCGGCAACATCTACTCCACTTCGAACGACGGTTGCATCAGAGTATGGTCTGCGAAAGGAGAAAAGATCACCGAAATACCAGTGACTGGCGCCGATGTTGGCGTATTACACGTCTCTGGTGACGAGTTGTATACCGGGGACGAGGCAGGGACTGTGAGTATTTTACAAGCTTCTAATAAATCATGTAGGTATGTTAAGTTAAGGCTGCGTTTCCACCAGAGATGTGCGAGGATGTGTTTTCATATATTTGACACATCGCTCGGCGCGTTGCTAGGTGTCAAATGTATGAAAACGCATCCTCGCACATCTCTGGTGGAAACGCAGCCTTAGTTCAAATTCAATCCAATCCCAGGGTCCAGCAATAAATATATCTGAATATTTAAAATATAAGTATTTAAGTTATATTACGTCTATTCATTAGGTACAATAAGGTCTGATGAGGAAGACCGGAGATCCCTAGCGAGTAGGTGTCTTAGTTGAGAATTGGCAACAAAATGTTGTCTCGGATTTTTTTAACTTTAACACCTGCTTGATATTTATAGCTTTGTTAACAATTTATTGCACACAATACACAGGTATAAAAACATACACAGATACAAAGGCAATCTTTTTCCTGAAAGGGATCTCCTCCAGATCATTCACTGTTGTTTGTATTAATTGCCAGGACCACATTTTACCTAATGCGAACTGTGGCTATTACATTTTGTAAGGCGCTTTTTTATCTTACCCATTTCAGGTAAAAGTGTATGAAAAATACACTGAAAAGGCAATGTACAATGTGTTAGAAGAAGTAAAAGATCTCGCATTAAGCCGGCCGTTCTTGTTTACCGTTCGGGACCTGGATGTAACAATTACTGAAATTAAGCCGGGTATGTACCTTAACATAAGAATGGAATACATATAGAATAGAATAGTGATGTTGTTGAATAGTGGCGGAGCGTCCATACAACTCGATTCCCACCGGCTTGCCTAATTTTCAGCCAGCGCAGTTCTTTTACTACCGCTCATGAAGAATAAGAAAGGCAAATTATTTCCGGCTTCCCTAAGAATAATTTTGACACGCCGCCACTATACATATGTATGTATGTATAGGAACAGTATCTACTTGCGCTTTTCAAGTTTTCACCCTCTTTTAGTAAACGTGCTTCATTGTATTGAAACAACATCTAGGTATATTTAGATAAACGGAATGCTGGTAATCTAATAAATACCTTCATGGTTTAGTGGCTAGGGTTATGAACTGTTATGTAAAATGATTGTCATTCAACAGATGAATCGAAAACTCGTTTCGTTACGCGGCACACTATGCAAGGGCGCGCTCCATTGAGAGTTGCCGGCACACACCTCCTCTGCATGGCACGAGGCGGAAACAATCTTTCGTTACACGACTCGTCTGTGGCGACCACATTTAAGAAGATGCACGAAATTAAGGTCTGATATCGATAATCGTGTTCATAGTAACTGGACTTAATTTGTCGACCACTATGGCCTAGTAGAGACCTGAGTGCTTTGGCAGTGACCCTGCCTATGAAGGCAGTGAAAATGGGTTTGATTCCTGGTAGTTAATTAAGAGCAATTTTTTGTGTGATGAACATAAATATTTGTTCCTGAGTCTGGGATGTTTTATATGCATTTAAGTAGGCATTACTAAATGTAATAAATAAATAGAACAAACTTCACTCAATTTGGGACTTGGGAATTTTCTTGTTAGGGACAAATTTATATAGCCAAAAGCAATTAAAATGTCAACTCGTGTCCAAATTAACTCGTTTTCTGTAAGTGTACAGTTTTCTATTTTTTCCTATTGACAGGTTAGTGATATGATAGTAACAAGTCTGACGGTGACCGGAGACTGCGCTTGGACTGGAGGCTGGGATGGTGTCTTAAGATGCTGGAAAATCACTGCAGACCAACTAGAAGCTTCTGGATCTTTGGAACTTGGCTCATGCATAAATGGATTAGTAGCTTCACATGATAGTAGTGTGTTTGCTATTTTGGCAGGGGGAAGGGTGGTGTGTGTAAAAGGTGCATAGACCAGAAACTTCTTAAGAAGAACTTGTTAAAGAAATCATATGTATACCTAATCTATGAAAATGTTATTAGAATATTGAAATCTAATCGCGCGCAGTGTTAAACGCGAGGCCGCCACAACCACTCATGATTAAGGACCACATATTGGCCCGAAACATGTCGAGCTATATTCAAAGATACAGACGTGAGTAATGCGGTTATTAGATTTCAATATGTCTAAGACTCACAGAAGTTTTCTACTTAAAATGTTATTAGAATACTTAGTTTTCCCATTGAATTGAGTAGAATATGCACAAGGCATTAGGAATTCTAGTGTTCATTGTTAATTTGTCAATTTTAAATTTATTAGATAAACCTATTTATATTTGTAGGATTCCGTACTAAACAAAGAACCCTTATTTTATCTTTGATTGTAACTAACAATAACTAATATACAAGCATTTATACAATGTCATAACATTATGGGTAAGAATAAACATGTAAATAAAACAGACCACAAATTGTTTGATTTATTTATTTTCATGCAAGATTTATTTTCATGCAAGAGCATGTCCTTGATATATACAGTTATAAGACATTATTCTTAAGAAAAAGAAAATAAAGAAATATTAAATGTATCCTTATTTCAACAAAAACAAGTAATTAAAAAAAGGTATTGCCTATTGTCTAACTTTTTTCTACATAAAAGTAATATTAAATTTCAAAACTAGTCATAAAAACACTTAAATGATGATTTCTACATCATTTAGCTCTTCATCACTTGGCAGTTTCACTTTCTTGGGATCAATATAGTTGGGATCAATAGGAGGGAGTCCAGCCTTCTCACGGCGCCGCAGTTCCAGGAAAGCTTCACGCTGAGCCCAATCCCTCAAGCTTACATCAGGAGCGTAAGCCCAAGCGAAACCACCAAAAACCATACATAAGGTGATAGTAAAGAAGTAAGATGCATGGTGGGCGTTGGTGTCATCATCTTTGTTTTGATAATCAAATCCATAGCTCACCCAATTTTTATCTTGTGGCTTCGTTTCGCAGGCAGCGGTGGCAGTTTCGCTGTTCTTCTTGGAAGTTGAAATGGTGCGGGTAACCTTGTTTATATGATTCCAAAGACATCGTTGCATTACAGGCATGTGACGTAGCTTGATGAGCGCAGACATTATACTTGTGAATAATAACTGCCTATTGTCGTAATTATAACTAAGGATTAATAACTAATGCAGGGTTATATCGTTACGAAACCACCGAAAGAAAATATTAGCGATAAATTGACATTGACAATATATCTTGACAACGGTGATTTTTTAAATTTTATTAGTTTACTCGACCTCCTATAATTTGGCCACATGTTTTTCGACGGCCTAATTTGAGCATTATAATTTATGTATATGTATGTATTGAAGAAAAATCAAATCAAATATACTTATTAGTCATCCTCCTACTCCTCCTAGTGCCAAAGAGAATATAACCACTACGTTCTAAGAGACGAGACTTAGAACAAGGTTTTTGATGACAGTGACATTGTCAATATTGTCATCACATGACATTGATGTACAGTTTGGCAGACATTTTGAACCACAATAAAAAAGATAACGCGGAAGTACTTCATGCCAACATAACAACGCAATAGGGATATCGATATCGATATCGATAAATGATGACCAGTGACGTCCACATAAATATTGGACGAATCTATTCAGTTTTTGAACATAGGTACTTACTAGCCAAAAGAATAACACAATACTTATTATTTTCAGTTGTCAAGAAAAGAAACATAACAAACATTGTCAAATTAAAATAAAATATTGTTCTGGTCGATATTATAATAAAATAAAATACTTATTATGTATCTTTTCTTGACAACTGAAAATAATGACAGCCTAAACCAGTACGGCTAGCACATGTGTAGAAATCGAGATAATTCAACTGTCATTTGAAGAGAAATCGACCATTTGAGTATTGAAGTAAAAACTCCTTTCAACAGAACGGAAATGACAATAAGTGACATTGACATGTGACTGAGATGGATTAACTGAGAGAGCGAGATATCGGTATTCGCCATGTTTTTTTTTGTGTTTTTAATGCCTCAGACCATACAAAAGTCACTTTTTCTTCCTAGTTGCGCCAGCCTGGTAGTCACATCCAACCACGATCCAACAGACCAACACAGATTACACAACCATATTCAATAACCCAATAACCACGATTGAGAGCAACTAGGCAGGCTGGCGCAACTAGGAAGAAAAAGTGACTTTTGTATGGGTCTGAGGCATTAAAAACACAAAAAAACATGGCGAATACCGATATCTCGCTCTCTCAGTTAATCCATCTCAGTCACATGTCAATGTCACTTATTGTCATTTCCGTTCTGTTGAAAGGAGTTTTTACTTCAATACTCAAACTCTCTGGTTTAGGCTGTCATTGTGTTATTCTTTTGGCTAGTAAGTACCTATGTTCAGAAACTGAATAGATTCGTCCATTATTTATGTGGACGTCACTGGTCATCATTTATCGATATCGATATATAGGATATCGATATCGATATCCCTATTGCGTTGTTATGTTGGCATGACGTACTTCCGCGTTTTCTTTTTTATTGTGGTTCAAAATGTCTGCCAAACTGTACATCAATGTCATGTGATGACAATATTGACAATGTCACTGTCATCAAAAACCTTGTTCTAAGTCCCGTCTCTTAGAACGTAGTGGTTATATTCTCTTTGGTGACTACAGCGCTCAAGTGGCGTAACATAAATTAATGAGTGCTACACATACATGGCAACACTAATTTTGACATAACGCTGTGTGATTATATTCATTCATTTCTTTGGCTGGTAAACAGCAGGAGGGGATTGGCGGTTGAGTGTCGATACCGGGCGGTCGTCGTTTTTTGTTTATTAAGTGTTTTGCGTGAATATTTGGCATAATCCTGGTCAAAGTGTCGCGTAATTAGTTGCTATTCCTTTTCATTACATCGGGTGGTGAGTACTAATAAGTAGTTAGTTGGTTTTGGTGTAATAGTTTTTCTTTCCCTAAGAGGGTAGTTGTCGTCAGCGTCCTCATGAGTGAGGATGCTGACTTGGAGGATCCCGGGGATGGAAATTTCCGCCCTGTTTTAAGGAATGTTAGTCTATCTCAACACGAATTTTTTGAGAACACACAGACGGAAAATTTCACTCCCGCAATGAGTAAGAATAAAAAACAAAAACTTAGGAAAAAAAATCTCGAGCGTGAACAAAATAATAGCCGAAATAATGATAGGTCCCGATCTAGATCCCCATCAAGAGAAGATCGTCTCCTTGCTCGCAAAGAGAAGGTAGGGCCTCAGAGTCAAGTGATTATGGACACTCAAATACCTCCAGGCCAAGCTCGCGAAGAGAATGTAGCATCCCAGAGTCAGGAGTTCATGGACACGCAAATACCTCCAGGCCAAAATCCAATGTCCCAGTCTCAGGTAAATGTAACTCCACCGGCATATTTGGTTGCTTCGCCGCCAGGTGAACCCTCTAGCCAAACTCCCCCCTCGCCGTTTACCCCTGTCGGGAGAGGTAGATATAACGCGATAGACCAAGGACCATTCATAGTTCACGTAGAAAAGGAAGAATTGACGCCTAATTCTGGAACGATTTTGCACCCGGTCGCCTTTGGACTATTTATACAAAATAGAATACGAGAATTCCCTAATGTGGTGGAGGGAAGCATTAAGCGTATTGGACGTAACCGAGCATCCCTTAATTTCCATTCCGCGAACGACGCAAATATGTTTATGGACTCTCCAACATTGGCCAATAATAAATATAGAGCCTATATACCGTCTTTTAACGTCACTCGAATGGGTTTGGTGCGGGGAGTCCCCGCTGAGTGGACCCCCGATGAAGTACTAGGTCATATTCAGGTACCTGAAAACTCGGGTGCCACTGCCGTAAAAATCAGACGCTTAAATTTTAAAAAGTCAAATCCCGATGGAACGTACCGCTGGCTCCCATCAGAGTCCGTTGTAATTACTTTTGACGGCCAGAGCCTCCCTAAAAGAGTTTACATGTGCTTTAACTCCCTGCCAGTCGAACAGTATCAGTACCCAACGGTACAATGTTACAAATGTTGCCGATTCGGGCACACTAAGGAAAAGTGTCGGTCCCTCCCCCGCTGCTACCGATGCAGCGGAGCTCATACGGGGGACTCTTGCGAAATAGATGTCCATGAGCCTTTTTGTTGCAACTGCCCTCGCGAAGTAGCTACAGGACATTTGGCTAATAGTAAGTCTTGTCCTGAATACATCCGACAAATTGCTATAAAGAAAACCATGTCTGACCAAAATATTTCATACGTCGAGGCATCTAATCTACATGCCAAAGTCAGCCGTAAATCATATGCAAACGTAGCTGCTCCGTCCGCTCCTTCTCCTTCTCAAGGTTCATTCTCGTATAGGAAGACTGTTTTTCGAGAACCACGTTCACCACCTCGCATGAGTAAAGGGTATGATAGAGCCGCCCACGAGGCTATAATTAGGGAGCCGGTTGTTGAATCCAGGCCTGTATACGAAGAACAGCTTCCTCCTAAAGACAACTCAATTGACCAAATACTTAATTTGCTCGCCGCGGTTGTTAAGTTCTTGGCTCCTTCTAGCCCCCTAGCCAACCCTGCACTGTTATCCCACGTAGCTCCTGTTATTTCTTCCCTCCTCCAATCATTTAATAATGGATCAAGTAGTTCTCCAGTGGAATTCTCGTAGTTTGACAAATAAAAAACATGATTTACTGTTTTTAATCAATAAATATAATCCTTTTGTATTAGCCATTTCGGAAATTTGGCTTAAGAGTGATTCCAACTTTCATCTGCCAAGGTATACGTCTCTGATGGATTGTAGATCTGATGGACGAGCCGGGTGTGCTCTGTTCATCAGAGAGCACATTTCTTTTTCTCCCATTCAAATCCCACTACATAATTGTGATTTTCACGTAACTGGTGCAAGTGTGGAAGGAATTACTTTTTTATCGATATATATACCTAGCCCTTCCTTTCCGATTTTTCGAGAACTAAAACATATTATTGAGAACCTTCCACAGCCGATCATTATATTGGGTGACTTTAATGTTCATCATCATCTATGGGGTTGTTATAATATTGACGCCCTTGGGGAGCATCTCTTGGAAATCTTAGACGCGACAAATCTTTGTATTTTGAATACGGGATCGCCAACGCTACGCACCTCACCCGAACAAGGGGCTAGTGCAGTGGATTTATCCCTTTCGTCACCTGTTCTTGCCTCCCAAATTGCGTGGGAAGTCTTAGATAGCACCTATGGCAGCGATCATTTCCCTATTCTCCTCAGTTTTCCGTCTGCATCGCCTCCCCGAAAAAGGCCAAATACTGTTCAGCCTCTTTTAGCTTATAATATCAATGGAGGTGATTGGGATAGCTATTCTAAATTCCTTAACACAGAAACTAAGCATTTACCTCCAATCAACTGTAAGTCCATTGAAACTTGCTCTCGTGTTATGATTTCAGCTATAAAATCTGCTGCTGATAAGGTGTTCCCCCTTAAGAATACAGTTTTAGGTAAACTTCCGTCCCCCCCGTGGTGGGATAAGGATTGCACTAACGCAGTGAGAGAAAGAAAGAAAGCTGAACGCATATACTCGTCAAATATGTCCCATGAAAATTATGAAGCTTTAATAAAAACTATGGGAGAAACAAAATCTACACTTTACAATAAAAAATCAGAGGGCTGGAAATCTTTTTGCTCCTCATTAAGCCCTTCTACCCCTGATACAGTAGTCTGGAACAACATACGCAGATTTAGAAGATCATATAATCCTCGCAGTTGCCTTTTCCCTCTGTCGCTGCATTGGGCGGAATCATTTTTAGATATTATAGCTCCCTCATATGTCCCGAACGTACTAGACTCCCCTATAGGCCTACTTAATAATAATTCAACCGATCCCCTAGATCAACCATTTACTCTTACAGAACTTAAAAATGTAATTAGATCTGTGAAAGACTCCGCCCCAGGATATGATGGAATCACATATTCCTTCATAGCTAAGGCAAGTGAGCCATTTCTTAAATATTTTTTGGAATTGTTGAATTGCATACTCCTTTCGGGCCACCCCCCGACTGCTTGGAAGGCTCAGCTGATTATGCCTATATTAAAGCCTTCTAAAGATCCAAACAATCCTAGATCATACCGTCCTATTGCCCTTTCCTCGGTGCTGTTGAAGATTCTTGAACATCTCATAAAAAACCGAATGGAGTGGTTCATAGAAAACCATGAGATACTTGGAAATTCCCAGTTCGGTTTTAGGAAGGGCAAGAGCACAATAGATAGTTTAGGTATTTTCACTTCGGATGTTAGACTCGCTTTTTCTAAATCTGCGTCAGTAGTAGCTGTATTTCTGGATGTCGAGGCTGCATACGACAACGTCCAGCTCCCTATTCTCAGGGAAAAATTCCGCAATCTGAGAATACCGGTGAGGCTGGGCACCCTTGTCGGCAATCTGCTTTCTGAGCGGCAAATTACGTTTCGTGGGAGCGATCATACTATATGTCCATCGAGAACAGTCTGGCGGGGCTTACCTCAAGGTTCTGTGCTGAGCCCTTTGTTGTACAACCTCTACACCTACGACTTGGAGAGATCTGTTAACGGATGCCAAATTCTGCAATATGCGGACGACTTGCTCCTATACTGTTCTAATAAAAATATTGAATCTGCGTGCGAGACGTTAAATTCTTCCTTACAAGCTCTTAATCGCTGGCTTAATGTTAACGGGCTGTCTCTTTCTCCGAGTAAGAGCTGTGCTGTGATCTATTCACGTAGGAGAGTTTTACCCGACATTACAATTTCAATTAATAACATGAGAATCCCGGTTAGTACATCGTATAAATTCTTAGGAGTATTCCTGGACTCTAAATTGAATGGAAACCTTCACATCGATTACTTGATTAAAAAGTGTGAACGTGGCCTCAACACTCTGAGATGTCTTGCAGGGGTTTGGTGGGGCGCTCATCCTACCTCCCTTAGGTTACTATATAATGCCACTATTAGGAGTGTATTAGATTACGGCACATTTCTTTTACAGCCGGGGAGCCTGACTGGTTTTAAAAAACTCGATCTTATCCAATTCAAAGCGTTGAGAATTATCGCAGGGGCAATGAGATCCAGTCCAACCAATGCTTTACAGGTGGAATGCGCCGACCCGCCTTTACAACTACGTAGGCAATTCTTGTCTGATAGCTATTTTTTCCGTTCTCTCCAATATTCTGATCACCCCATTATCCACCGAATCTACGATTTAAAAAATGTTTCTTGGTCGATCCACAAGGGCCCTCCATGCTTGGTTAACAGTTTAGTGAAATTCCAATCTATCAAAGACCCAATTTACCATTCTCAAAGACTCCCTCTTTATGAATTTGATTACGAAACTATTATTTACCAGCCTCGTGTGATTCTAAATTTCGACATTTGCCACGATGACCCTCATGCTGACGAGTACCTTCGCCAGATACTGTCTCGCGAGTGGCACGATTGGAATACAATTTATTGCGACGCTTCTAAATTATCTGAAGTCGGCTGCGTGGGGGTGGGCGTCTTCCACTCGCAGCAGGATGCATCCCTTAAAATTAAGTACCCCCCGGAGACCTCTGTATTCACGGGTGAATGCATCGGTGTCCTGGAAAGTGTAAAATATATCCTGCAATGTAATTTAAGTAAAACAATAATTTTTTCTGACTCTCGTAGCAGTCTACAAGCGCTAATGACTAACCCCTTCGCTGTCAAAGTTCAAAATTCAATTCTTTATGAAATTAAGGATAAACTTTTAGCCTGTAAAAGAAAAGGTTACGAAGTTGCACTTGTGTGGATCCCTGGTCATTCGGGAGTGGGTGGTAACGAAACGGTTGATAGAATAGCTAAGGAGGCGGTGGTGAGTGGAAATAAAATTTCCTTTATAAATTATTGCCATGATTTGGTCCCCCTGGCGTCGAAGCTATTATTTCGGGCCTGGGCCTCTTCCTGGTCCAGGTCTAGCAAATCCCGTGGAAGACTATTCTCTCTGGTCCAACCTACAGTCGCAAGAAAACCTTGGTTCTCAAAAATTTTCATCCCAAAACAATTTTGTTCGACTATTATACGTATGAGACTGGGTCACTGCTGTTCCCCTTCTCATTTAGCAAAAATTCATGTCCGAGATTCCTCTTTATGTGAATGTGGGTTGGACGAGGGGGACCTCAATCATATATTTCTTGCTTGTCCCATGTACAATAATACATATTTATATAAAGAACTAATAAGATTAAACATTGCATTGCCAACTCGTATTATAGATTTGGTTAGGTGCAAGGACAAGGAAATTTTTATGGCGTTGGGTTTATTTTGTGAATTAAATAAACTAAAACTCTGAACGTATGGCTAAATATGTACTTTTTTTAATAATTTTAGAGTAAATTAAAATATGGGCAAACTTATAATCTGTAGTTGTATTTAGTCTCATTAACCCTATATAGATGTGTGTGTGTGTCTGTGTATTTACAGGTATAGCAACTACTGTCTCTCTCGTGTCGTACCTATACAAAATTTTTTTCCACATAAATCGACATGACACTGGCTAATCAATTGGCATAGCCATTTAAAAAAAAAAAAAATAAAAAAAAAAAAAATTTCTTTGGCTGTGGTGGTGCGGCTACACTACATTATCGGGATCGGGTTTAGCTTGTAAAAAAGCTAATCGGTGCACATATTAGTGTTATATTCCATTTTTGCTCTATATTTTCTGTAAAGAAATAACCGTCAGCGTTGCCAGATGGGTACGCAATAGTACGCATTGCGTACTATTTTATGGTCTTGCGTACTCGCGTACTCTTCCTTCGATTTGCGTACTATTTTTATATTTTAACACTTGACAGCCTAGCTGTTACTCCACTTAACAGAAAAAATATTTTTTAGGTTTTCCGATTAATATTATTTAGGAACGCACCCAAAAAATTAACTACATACTTCTATAGATTATCTGTGGCTGTTGCACTGACAAGCAAGTGACACTGGCCAAACAAATTCAAATGACATTAAGACACCATAATAGTCAAGGCAAAATCGAACATATTATTGACATATTACGGTTTGATTTAGTTTGACTGTACTGTATGATTATAACTGTTATAAGTTCATAAGTCATTACCATTAGAAATAGGTTTAAAAACTAGAGTTTAAGTTTTTTTTGTTGGTTATGTAAATTTACTGTTGTCCTTACGGGGCGATATGTTCGCTAGGCGAAAAGCCCTTTTTATCTTTAAATAAAAATAAAAAAGTTCATAAGTCACTTAAGTCAGCGCCGCAGTTTTGATTTGGTTTGCGCTGTGCTGTTGGCATCCTGGCTCGCGGTAAAATTAAATAAGCGGTTTTTTCATGTCATTTCACGTCAAGTACAAGTTAAGTTTGTATTACAATTTGTTGCGGCTTGTTATTGTCTTATCGATCGTATTGATCAAAAAAGGACAGAATCAATTGTGAGTAGGTATTACTATACATTATTGTCTTTATAGTGATATTGATAGTGATATTCATTTATTTCAACAAGTTACAAAAGAGACATTGCAATAAAAAACTAAAAGCTACTTATAATTAAAAAATATCTTCCAAATTTGATTGGATTATCAATACTTTTGACAAAATTTGAAAAAAAAAAATTTAAATTTGTAAGGCCTCTTATGATTTAAAATTGTGAAATTTATGTAGGTCTAAACACAGTCTCTAACTGTCATAATAAATATAATCCGATATTATCATGGTGTATAATTTCATCAGCTGACAACCAAAACAAAATCCAAAATCCGTGAAACGGTGAAATGTGTTATTTTATGCACCAGCTGCATAAAGCACAGTTTGTCAATAAATGTTGTTCGGCGTACTCAAACTTGAATTTGCGTACTATTTTTAAGAGCTGCGCGTAACGAAACGTAAAACCCTTCTGGCAACACTGATAACCGTAGAGAGCTCGATCAAAGAGTATAATCAGGGGGGGGAAGCTTAAAGGAAAGGCCAATTTCGCGTAGAAAGTGCTGCCTCCTATTATATTTGATGTTGACATATTTTGTGTAATCCGTCTCAAGCAGGTTTCGTTTTCATTTATCCCAACATACCTAATGAATCAATCTACAAAATTAATTTTGTGAAAAGAAACGTTATGTCATCTGACATATTTGACATATAATTTCCAAGTAATGGCGGCTTTTCTGTTACATTCAATTGCTGCGAAGTCTACTAATACCGAGATTATAGTTTTCAAATCGTTTTGGTTTCTGTTTTGTTAATTTTATGGTTGTTTAATTTGTTTTCCTTCTATAACTACTCGTGTTTGTCATTGTTTTATTGTGTTTTTGATAAATTTTGGGAAATGCCTTACCCAGGCAGAAACCGATATTGTGTTTTCGGATGCGCTGATTTAGGTAAGTTTATTCATTTCTACTACACACAAGTAATTTATTTTATGCTACAAACTATCACTGTCATACCACTGCGTTTTAGTATTCCATTATATGATTAATTGAACAATATTTTAGATTACGGTGAAATTTGGTAGAAAATTGGGTAGATTGAATTTCTCCTTCTGAACAATATTGCACAAATTTATACAGTGGCCTACAATTTTTTTCCATTTTTTTTCCATTACCTAAGTGACAAAACCTATGGGATTTTCGAAACTCAAGGGATAATTTTACCTACCTTATAACAATCTTAATCTCTAAACGTAAGTTAACAAGATTTTATATTAATATTGCACGTAATTTTCCTCAGAATGGAAATGAAGTTTTTTTTTCTTTTTTTATACTACGACGGTAGCAAACAAGCTTACGATCCACCTGTTGGTAAGGGGACACCGCAGCCTATAGACGCTCGCAACTTCAAAAGAGTCACGTGCACGTTGCCGACCCTTTATACAATTTGAGGATTCACTGTATTGACAACATAGGGGACAAAATGTCCCTCGCTCTTAACAAAGTGCATCCTCGAGAGCTCTGATAACCTTGCTCACCTCCAGGAACACAACATTACATACCTACTTGCATAGTAAATAATGTTATTATGGCTGTGGTCTTCTGCAAGGCGGAGGTAGATACTTCCCGAGTAGGGCTGCTCCAAGTTCGAGCAAGAGATGACATTTTGCTGTGCTCTACCTACCTTGAGTATATTTTTCCTTAATAATTGAATGTATTCTAATACTAAGGAAGTATATCATCATCAGCCTATACACGTCCCACTGCTGGGCACAGGCCTCCTATCATAGATGAGGGGAAGTGGGCAGTAGTCCCCACGCTGGCCCAGAGCGGGTTGGGGACTTCACATACAACTTTGAATTCCTTCGCGGATGTACCTATGCAGGTTTCCTCACGATGTTTTCCTTCACCGAAAAGCCAACGGTAAATATTAAATGATATTTCGTACATAACTTAGTTCCGAAAAACATATTAGTAGGAGGTACGAACCGGGATTCGAACCCACGACCGCCGCTTGACAGGCGCACGCTTGAACTACTAGGCTACCGTAGCTCTAGGAAAAATATAAGTTGGCAAAAAAATAGAAAGTAAATTATTACACTGTCATAAATTATTTTTTGATTTGCAGGTGCACACATGCACGGTTTTCCTCATCCTGAGAGGAAGCCGGAACTATTTCAAAAATGGATATCAATTGTCGGAGACAAACTTAAGGAGACTGACCCTCAAAAAATATACAAAAACAAAAAAGTATGTGGCTATCATTTTAAGTCTAATCAAAAAGTTGCGTGCCACAGATTACTTGATAAGGCTATACCATCTGAGAATTTAAATGGTAAGTAAAGGTTAGCATTTAGCCAACATGTTTCGATGTAATTTTCGCTATTATTTATTTATTTATCACATGGCATTTATTTCGAACCGTGAGATCTTCGAGAAGACAGTACGGTTGCCAGTTTTTGTTGCACTTTTTAGAACCACCCAGGGGTCACGTGTAGGGTAGCGGTGGGTACTTTCCCTACGGACGTGCTGCAACTTCGACCCCCCTTCGTCAAGTGAATCGGCAACTTGAATGTTAGAAGTTCTCAAGCCGCCCGAAGGCCTCCAACTTGGCTTACCGACTGCTGTCATAGACAGCAGCTGGGATCAACGGCTTAACGTGCCTTCCAAAGCACGGGAGCGCTCAGTTAGTAACCCCTCAAAGCGGTCACCCATCCATGTACTGACCCCGCCCGACATTGCTTAACCTTGCATACCGGTTGCGGCACGGAGGCGCCGCTGGGCCACGAGCGCTCCTTTTAATTTTCGCTATTCTAATGAAATAATTATTTACAGGCATAGCTTTATGTCCTCGTATCAAGATACAACTTGAGCATAACTACTGTCTACCAAATATAAATTATGAAAATAGTGCTAGTCTGCCAAAACTAAATACAGAAACAACGACTACAACAACATCAACGGTCGTGAATGATATTACTATGAATGAAGGTATTTAATTATTATTTCATTATGATTTCCAAAGCATTTTATACCGTAAGCTAGGAGCTTACTTAGAGCTGCGGGGGTTACGTTGAGAATCCAGTTTTTAGGCCCAATATGTTTTTTCTAAGCTCAGTAGTTCAAACAGTTTCGCAGTTCTTTACGGCTGAATTGAGCATTATTTGCATTGCGCAGGAATATAATATGACGGGAGCTGGGGCATTGGCTTCCTTTCTGGCTATTTTTAACTAAACCTACAGAATAGCGTAAATTTACCTAATCCCAAGGCTTGTTTTTACGTATTATACTTTACTTTGTATGATACTTTGATACTTTTGCATGTAAGAAAACATTTATTTTTGTACTGTATAAAAGGCGAATTTGTCTCGAAAATATGAATAGTAAATTTTACAAAGATTTACATATTATACACTCATATCTATCTATGTACAAACAAATATTTGCGCAAGCCGGGGTTCGAACCCGGGACAGCTATCTCAGTAGGAAAGGTTACTAGAGTGCTTTTATATCACGAGCGCGGGTGAGCCGTGTGATGGTTGTATGTCGAGGTGGTTGAGCTATATAGGTACATGCACATTGTCTATGTGTGCGTCAGCGTAGGAGCTATGAGTTGACGTTGTCTATGAGTTTGTATGTGTCACATCTACAAATATGGCCAACCCGTGCTCGTGAGATAAATGTAGGTATTAGACTAACTAGTTTGGAACTTAACATAATACATACGAGTACGTTACATACGTTTTCAGCGTTAAAGGAGCGTCTTCAACCCAGTGACGAACCATCTACATCAAAAATCAATTTAGAGGATGGTGAGCTTTCTTTGATAACTATATTATATGTATTTTCAACTATCGAATGTAAGAATAAAATCTTCAATATTAATAAGTGCTCCAACTGGACTAAATTGATCAACTTTTTGTTATAATATCGCTTTTCAGCGATATAATTAACATACTAGTGGAGACCAATCATACCCAAAATGCTCTCTGCTATGGTTGAAATTATTTTTGTTGAACCTATTTGTACTGTGGGTTGACGGCGAAAAAAACACAACAAAAGAATGTTTTTGTTTACTTGACTTTTTTTCGAGTCACCGGTAGACATGAGGATAAAATGTAAGGATTTTGGTCCTTATTGTTTGAACAGTAAAGTAGCTTTTTGAAGGAGTTGCTTTGGAGCAATTCGTTCAACTGTATAATGATTTTAAGATACCCTTTTTAAGGTTCCGTATCCGAGGAGACCAAACGTTATCCTATTACTGTCACCCATGCATCTGTCCGTCCGTCTGTCCATCGTCTGTCACAAAATATTTTTTTTAATTTCCCATTGACCTATGAACTTGAAATTTGGTGATAAGGCAAAAATATATAAGTATGTAATGTAATTCGAAATTCGCCCTTTAAAGGGGTGAAACGGGGGTTGAAAGTTTGTATGGGGAGCATTTTTTTTATTAAACGAGGAGCTTGAAACTTTGTAGGCCTAGAATTAAATACAAAGAAAACTGATTTCAGCGTTTTTTGAAATTCACTGTGACTTCATAGGCACTTGTGGAGACTCTCAGTTAAAATATAAGAAAAGTGATTTGAGCGTTTTTGAAAATTCATCCCTTAAGGGTGTAAAAAAGGGGGTTGAATGTTTGTATGGAAAACGAGCAATATTCGAAGAGATATGTCGTCTGTAGTAATATAGCAGGTAAGTAGATCAAAACATTAGGTAGCAAAACTAGACTATCCGTGCGAAGCCGGGGCGGGCCGCTAGTAATATTATACACGTGAAAGTTTGTTACAATGAATTATTTGTTATGTTGAATGTTAGAATGGAGAAGAATAATACATTCGGATTGAGTGTCTTGAATTTAGTAATATAATTGGATAGATTGGTTTTAGTAATTTACCTATTGTAAATAAATAGATTAATGACTATCTTACCCGTGCGGAATCGTAGCGGGTTATAAATGCGAACGTATGTCCGTCTGTCTGTTACCCCTTAAGCTTAAACCGCTGAACCGATTTAGATGAAATTTGGTAGGGATATAGTTTGAGTCGCAGAGAAGGATATAGGATACTTTTTATCCCGAAAATCACTCCTTTAGTGGGTTTAAGTGTGTATGGAAGAGATATAACTAGACAAGTGCCTCAAATAAAAGCAATATTATTCTTATGCGATGACCGAATTCTACGCAGACGAAGTCGCGGGCAAAAGCTAGTAAATTTACAACACGCATAAAACAAACAAGCGCCTTAATAGTCTCGTCGATCGCGCGCGGCTGCGATCGGCCGCGGTACACCGAATTACACCCCTAGATTGAATATAATCTCGTGTTGTTTCTGGTTAGGGTTAAATTCATATGCTTTATATTTCATTAAAAAAACTATGACTTATACTTTCAGGTCTGAAATCATCGGAGTATATTCACAAAAAATACAAAACTGCACAAAAGGAGATAAGAAAATTAAGAAACAATTTGGCAAAATCAATTAAAAAAGAGAAAGGATACAAAGCACGCCTTGCTAAGGCAGCAGGCCTTTTAAAAGGAGGTGATTCCTTTGAAAAGATTACCAAAAATATGACAAGATCAGGGAAAATTTTCACTGGTATTCAGTTTCGACAAACATTAAAAAAGCCTAAAGGCAGGAGATACACCACGGAAGAAAAGGTATTGGCATTATCTCTTTATAAGAAAAGCCCGAAATGCTACAGTTTATTGTACAAGTACTTTACCTTGCCGTCATCAAAATCTTTAAAAAATCTCTTAAGTGACATAAATATAGGTCCAGGCATAAATGATACTATATTTGAAAAATTAAAAGAAACCGTGGATGACTTAAATGTACAAGATAGACTATGCACTTTAATATTCGACGAAATGTCCCTGACACCACATGTCCTATACAATTCTGCACGCGATGAGTTGAAGGGCTTTGTAACTCACTCTGAAAGTTTGAAAGTAGCTAACCATGCTCTTGTATTCATGGTAAAAGGAATTAAAAAGAATTTCAAACAACCTGTAGCTTATTATTTTACACAAGGTCTGAGGACCGACGAGCTAAAGAGGCTTATTAAAGACGTCATACAGAACATCCAAAAAACGGGGCTGACAATAATTTGCACAGTATGTGATCAAGGGACTGCAAACGTAAGTGCCATTAATAGTCTAGTAAGAGACACAAAAGAAAAATATATAAAAAATGGCAAGGAATGGCGCCAAGAGTTATTTGAAATAAATGGTTTTAAAATAATACCCATCTATGATGTGCCGCATCTCCTAAAAGGACTAAGAAATAATCTTTTGACTAAAGATTTAATGTACAAGGATGATGACAATAAAGAGAAGGAAATAAAATGGAAATTCTTAGAAATGCTATATGAAGCTGATAAGACTCGCGGAGAACTCCGGTAAGATTTGATAGACGTTTTTAGTAATATGTATCTTGGACATTTCAGTCATTTATTACAATGTTCAACCTATTTACCTGCCACTGCTAGGCATATTATTAATTGGGCTTAAGTTGTCACGCTGGCTTAGTGTGGGTTGGGGACTTCACATACACCTTTGAATTTCTTCGCAGGTGTATCCTTCATCATCATCATCATCATCATCATCATCAGCCTATATACGTCCCACTGCTGGGCACAGGCCTCCTCTCATAGATGAGAGAGATTGGGCAGTAGTCCCCACGCTGGCCCAGAGCGGGTTGGGGACTGCACATACAACTTTGAATTTCTTCGCGGATGTATGCAGGTTTCCTCACGATGTTTTCCTTCACCGAAAAGCTAACAGTAAATATCAAATGATATTCCGTACATGTTCCGAAAAACTACGCCGTAGCTTGCTACGGTAGCCCAGTGGTTCCGGTATGCGGCTGTCAACCGGCGGTCGTGGGTTCGAATCCCAGCTCGTACCAATGATGTCTGCTTGCGATGTTTTATTTAATCAAAAAGCTAATGGTAATTATAAGACTCAGTATGAGCCGTGATAATAACCCGCGATCACCGCTTGACAGGCGCATGCTTGAATTGAACTTACTAGGCTACCGTACATATATTACTATTATACTCTTTGCTACGTTACATACGGTACATACCTAACGTATATTTATTGTCACTTTCAGATGCCTTCACAAGCTCACTGAAGAGCATATTAATGTAAATAAAATAAAGAAAATGCGGGTAAAATTGGCTACTCAAATTTTTAGCCACAGTGTGGCAGTCACCACAGATCACTTTATTGCAAGAGGATTATTGCCTGAGGAGTGCCAACAACTCGTCCAGCCTGTGTTGTTGATTGACAAATTATTTGATACTCTAAACGCTGGCTCTTTCCACACACCGAACGGGAAAATATGCAGAGCAGGCGTGAAAAAAAACTCAGTCCATCATGAAGTTTGGAGGGAGGCCATCCATTTTTTAAAGAACAGTAAATTTGTTTCAAAAAAGAAGGTTGGAGTTAAGGTGGAATCTTGTATACCATCAATAAAAAATTTTATTAAAACAATTGAAGGGATGCAGGCAATTTGGAAAATTTTGAACCAAAAATACTCTTTTGATTGCATGCTTACTAGAAACTTCAATCAGGACCCAATCGAAAATTTTTTTGGGAACATAAGAAGTTTGGGAGGCAGAAACACTTCGCCGAACAGCAATTCCTTTGAAAGTTCTTTTAAAGCACTGTTACTAAATAATTTTACCTCACACCAAGCGGTAAATGCCAATTGTGAGGATGATTTTAATGCGTGTCTACAAACATTAGATTTTTTTCTAAAAAAAAAGCAGTCTTTAAATGAGAATACCTCAAAACAATCGCAAGCACAAATAAGTGACAAGTTGTTTGAAACGCTGGCAAATTTAACGGCTGGTGATGCTCCCTCTCCTTCTCGGAGATATGTTTGCGGCTGGGTCCTGACAAAATGCTTAAGAAAAATAGTAAAAAAATGTTTAGCCTGTAGAAAAACTTTACTGTCACAAAAAAAAAATGAAAAAAATTGTTTCATTAAGGCAAAAGAGTATGACGTTAATAAACAATGGCTCTGCTACCCTTCAGAAGAACTAGAAAACTGTTTTAAAAAAATACAGGAAATAACGGTAAAATTTTTAAAGACTGATTTAAAACATAAAAATTTAAGAGAGAATATATTGCGCCTAACAAATTCATTTGTTTGTTTTCCTTCGAACTGTGAAGAGCATAAAGAGTCGCTACAAAACTACTTCAGTAAAACTACCATCAATGTTTTAATATTTAGTTGGTGTAGATCAATCAATAGGATTTTATCTGGGAAAATTAATAATGACGACACCGATGACCCACTTAAAACCAGTGCTCAATTATATTATTTAAAACATAGAACTAGAAAATAATTAAACGATATGCACACAGTAGGATTGTAGTTATGTAGTAGAGTACAAAGAAACCTGTAGGTATATGTTTTCCCTCTACATTGATTGTTTATTATTAGGTATTGCAAATATCTGTCCCGGGCATGAGACCTAGATCGATTGCTCGTCCCCCACATACCAAATTTCATCAAAATCGTTAGAGCCGTTTCCGAGATCCCCGAACTAAATATATATACAAGAATTGCTCGTTTATAGATATATGATATATACAAAGAATATAATAGTTTATATTAAATTCGCCGTTTACCTCTAAATGTCTTTAAAAATGTTACCGTTATACCTAAATGGTCTGAACTGTATTAATTACTAATATTTGAAATAATAATGTATGTTAACTAGGTAGAATTTATACAAATTCCCAACGAACACTGATATATCAACAACTACCAGAAACACTGGCAAATCAAGACAAACTTTCTAACTTTTTACAGACTAGTAAAGGCGAAAATGTCGTTCTTAGGAAATAGTATATAATATTATAAAATAACTTACTGAACTACGGATACTAGTTAAGTTCAAATCGGTTATAAATCAAACACTTGTTTCCAATGAATATTATTAAGATAAATGATTACATCATGGATAGAGATGTTTGGCAGTAATAGCGTCCTGCACGAGTAATCTATCTCAACAATAATATTTTCTATTGTAGAATTTAAATTTTGTAGTTTTACGATATTGTAATTTTATATAGGTACCTACATTGTATAATTAGTGGTTGCAAAAATATACCTCGCAGAGTTTCTTACCCCGGTTCTTCTCGAGGCAGAGGTTTAATTTTCCGAATCGGTGGTAATATTTTGTTTGTTGATATTCTATGTCTATTCTATTTCTGTATTCTATGTCTGTTTATTGATATTCATAGATGCGTGTAATAAGATATTGAAGAATAAATAACTTTGACAATGGTTACTACGTGCTCCCGTGCTATGGAAGGCACGTTAAGTGGCTGATCACAGTTGAGTCATTAAGCAAACTTACTTGAGAATTTCTAACAGTCGCTCATGACAGTCGAATTCGTAAAAACTAGTTACTAACTAGGTACGCTAAATCTCGGGATTGGGTAGCGGACTCCGGGCATCCTTTAGGATGCTACTATTGTGGGACATATGGGCATAAAGGGGAACTATGGGACATCAAGGGAAAGTACCTTAATTATCGTAGATAAGATATTTTGCTGAAAGAAGATTTTATGTTATTTTTAATAGTTAGTAATTCTGCATTTAATGATTTAATTTTTTACTTGTTATTTTTCGAACGTAATTCGGTAAATTTTACTTAAACATTTTACGTTATTCCTTTGTTTTAAAGTACTATGTTACTTAAGAAGAATTATTATATCTTTTCCATTCTTTCGATTGGCATCATAAAAATATGGGTGTTTTTTTTTCACATTTATGTCGGTTCCATTCCCAGACGAAGCAAGTAATTCTTAGAAAATCTTTAAATGCAAAAATAAACTTTTAAAAATAACATAGTCTTCTTTCAGAAAAATATCCTGTTTATACGATATTTAAGGTACTTTCCCTTGATGTCCCATAGTCTTGGAACGCCCTGTATACTACTTCTTTAAACATTGTTGTTTAAACAGTCTACTCATGTGTATTAAATTATAAATAAATGTATGATAATATTTCTTATTTTTATTAATCTCCTTACCGCTGCTTGTTTGCGTATCAATGACTTAACTCTTTCAGTAAAGGCATGATCATAATTTGTTCTTAAATTGGACGAGCTAACTCACCAATTCAATAATATTTGTAGAGAAAACAATAAATATATCGTTCATGTATGTACCATCTGTACGTGCCGTCTTAACCATCCTTTATTATATTAACTTTCCCATCGTCATACTGCAAAACTGGTAGTAAATAATAGGTAACTTCTGTAGCGGTAATAATACATTACAACTTTAGAAGTATATTACCAGTTTTCACCTTAAGAGACGGGAATTTGCTTCTAAAGGTTAAGACAGCACAGTTTGTGGTACAAAATAAACGAATAAGTATATGGTTGGAGGATCAAATTTTTGTACCATAGTTGAGGCATTTAATTCGCTTATAATTTAATTGATTATGTTGTGACACGAAAATTTGTCGTACAATTTATATGGGTAAATTTCGTGTCAGGCAAATCATTTAAATTATAGTCGAATTAAAAGCCTTAACTAGGGTACAAAAATTTGGTCCTCGCCTAGATTGTGTGGGTGCGGTATATATACAAGACACCCACACACGCACACGAAATTAGTCCACATCAAATCCGTGTGCGGCGCTTGTGCTCACGAGTATCCAAGTTTTCACGCGAGATGGCTCTCTTTACCTGATATATATTATTATACTCTTTGAGTATAATAATATATATCAGGGTCTAAATCAAGATGGTTGTTCGTCAATATACAGAAGAATTGAAATATTTAGAGAAAATTAATCCATATTGTTGGAAAATCAAGAAGGGATTTCAACCGAACATGAACGTTGAAGGCATATTTTATGTAAACAATCAGCTCGAAAAGCTTATGTTAGACGAGTTGAGGAATGCATGTCGCCCCGGCATGACCGGCGGCTTTCTTCCCGGTGTAAAACAAATAGCAAACGTTGCAGCTTTACCGGGCATCGTAGGTCGCTCAGTGGGTTTGCCCGATGTACATTCTGGATATGGCTTTGCTATAGGTAATATGAATAATTGTATGATATTTTTGGTGTATAAATATTTCACTACTCAATTAAATCTTGCGTTTTTTCAGGCAACATGGCAGCTTTTGATATGTCTGATCCCAAGTCAATTGTATCTCCTGGGGGAGTGGGATTTGATATTAACTGTGGTGTGAGACTGTTGAGAACTAACTTACATGAAAAAGATGTTCAGCCGCTCAAGGTATGTACAATAGACTTAGAGGTTATGAATAGAAGAAAAGACAAAATTAAGGTTCAATACAAACAGATTATTTTTTTGACAAATATATCAATAAGCTCTAGGTACCCTGTACCACTACTATGCCAAGGAACCTGATCTGGTAACCTGACATCTGCTGCAGGCCTAAGTTGATTTCCTTGCTTGTTCTTTCTTAAATTTATGCTTTTCATTCATACACATTGTTTTTATCTTTTGACAAATTACAGTATGGTTATTGTGCGAGTCATGAAACTATCATCAGTTCAGAGTTCTGAACCAATTAACCATAAGCAACATTTTTACAGAAAGAAATTAGTGAGCAGAGTGCAAATTTATTAGTACTTATTAACAACAAAAGAGAAAAATCCCTTCCGTTTACCAAGTAAACTAAGTCGTCACTAACCAGCACTCTAAACTAAGGTATTAATGTGAGCAAGCCATAGGTAATGATTACTTTATCAATTTCAGGAGCAACTGGCTCAAAGTCTTTTTGACCATATTCCTGTGGGTGTGGGATCTAAAGGCATTATCCCAATGAATGCCCGTGACTTGGAAGAAGCACTAGAGATGGGTATGGACTGGTCCCTTCGGGAGGGGTATGTGTGGGCAGAGGACAAAGAGCACTGTGAAGAATATGGCAGAATGCTAACAGCTGATCCATCTAAAGTCAGCCTACGGGCTAAGAAAAGAGGCTTACCCCAGCTTGGTACCCTTGGTGCTGGTAATCACTATGCAGAGATTCAAGTTGTAGATGAAATCTATGACAAATATGCAGCTGGAAAAATGGGTCTGGAAAGAGTTGGCCAAGTGTGTGTCATGATTCACTCGGGCAGCAGAGGCTTCGGACATCAAGTTGCCACCGATGCTTTAGTGCAGATGGAGAAAGCTATGAAGAGAGATAATATTGAGACTAATGACCGCCAATTAGCTTGCGCTAGGATTCACTCTGTCGAAGGCCAGGATTACCTGAAGGCTATGGCTGCGGCAGCAAACTTTGCTTGGGTTAATCGCAGTTCTATGACTTTCCTCACCAGACAGGCATTCGCTAAACAATTTAAAATGACACCAGATGATTTAGACATGCATGTTATTTACGATGTCTCACACAATATTGCAAAGACAGAGGAACATGTTGTGGATGGAAAACTTAAGACTTTGCTAGTCCATAGAAAGGTATGATTCATTTCAAACACTACCATTGTCTCAATGCAGTTTTAATCATTATTTGGTCAGAGGGATTTCAGTCTTCAAACCTGTATATTATTTTGAACCAGCAAGACATTAATTCTGTAAAAATATTCTAGCTAACAAAGTAAAAAATATTATTATCCTAAAGGTATGATTCCATTGCGGACTGCGTACAGCAACAGCACGTTCCGCCGCACTCCAAATTGAACCGTAATCATAAGACTTAAGGCTGGCGTCCACTCGGCGAGCCTAGTGGACGCCAGCCAAGTCCCAATTTAGAGTGAGCCGCGTGTGCTGTTCCGACACTTCTCTGCGCATTTCAAATTGAGCTTTTTACGCGTACCGTTACGGTTCACTTTGGAGTGCGACGGAACGTGCTGTTGCTGTATGCAGTCGGCAACGGAATCATACCTTTATTGTACTAATACCATTTTTTTTGTAGGGTTCCACACGAGCATTTCCTCCCAATCACCCATTGATACCTGTGGACTACCAGCTGACAGGTCAACCCGTTCTGATTGGGGGGACTATGGGAACCTGCAGCTACGTGCTCACCGGTACTCACCAGGGCATGACTGAGACTTTCGGTTCTACTTGCCATGGAGCGGTTAGTAACTATGATACCTATGCGTGTTGCTTTACAATTTACATGTTCGTAAGAATGTACGTGTGCAATAATAATTCATTCATAATTTTAATTACAGGGCCGCGCTTTATCACGCGCTAAGTCCAGGCGTAATATTGATTACAAAGAAGTCCTTGAGAAAATGGAGAACATGGGTATTTCTATAAGAGTGGCATCACCAAAGTTAGTTATGGAAGAAGCCCCAGAATCTTATAAAAATGTTACTGATGTTGTAAACACATGCCACGCGGCTGGCATCAGCAAGAAGACTGTTAAGCTACGACCAATTGCAGTTATCAAGGGTTGAATAAGTTTTCCAGAGTGTTTCTCATAATATAATGTGTTATTTAAGTTATGATATTAACAGCATTTAAGATCTTTTGTATTATACTTATTTTATACCTCTTTGTTTTGTTTCACTGAATACCTGTAGAAAACTGTACATGGGGTTAATAAAAGTACATAATTTAGAAACAACATCTATAATCATAAACAAACTGAAATCTAATAATGATCTACATATTAGCTAATGAGTCACAAAAATATTATGTTAACAATTTGACTACTGTTATGTCTATTATATTAATACTTTATTTGTACAAGCCAACAATAACATAAGGAGGTAGTATCTAATGACTGAAATTGGGTCACTAATGTGACACAAACTAGATGGACTTTAGTTTATCTGCTATGACTACGAGAAGCGCGGTACCGAGGAAGAACAGGCCTGGAGGCAACACTGCCGTCGTGCTGTCCACGTCATCTGGAACTGAAGAGCTGACGATATAATACCGGTGCCAGAGATAGCTTCAAATTGTTTGAACACTTGTTTGATTGCTACTGTGGCAAGGGACTTTGATTATGTGTTCAAAGTTTGAACTAAGATTTGTACAGTCAAGGGCACCAATATGTATACACTCTTTCACCTTATTCCATTGAAATAAGGTCCAAAAGTGTATACATTTTATACCCTTGACTGTACTTTGCCATGCCGTCTCGGGAGCTCGGTTTTTGAACATATCAAAGCCTTCAAGTGTTTGCAAATCATGTTTGGCAGTGCAACAATATGTTTGCAGCCTTCAAAGAAGTTAGTAAATCATTGAAGCTGTATGTGGTTGGCTTAAAGGAGACAGCAAACGAGTCGCTCGAATTTGCAAGTGCGACAGAGAGGGAGATACTTCGGTTTCGGTTCGCGGTAGGTTTTTGATTATGATATAGTCATTTACGAGAAAGGTAAGGGGCGTTGGCAAAGCTTTAAGAGAAAATTAGGAAAAAAGACGAAATGGTATTATTACAATTTTTTTAAAGTAAGAAATAATGCATAAATAAAAGGCTATGATCGCAATTCGTAAAAGCAGTAGGATTTTGATGAAAATCATACCTGGTTTGAATGTGGACTCTTCAGCTTCTTCCTTCACCCAGCCCATACATCTCTCTAATGCGTTTTCCCATCGAACTCGTCGGATTTCGCGATCTATGGTAATAGTTGCAGTAGTTCAGTACACATATAGAGACAGAAAACATACAAGATTAGGGAACAAATAACTGCTCTGACCGCGATACTACAGCTTTGGATGCAACATACAATTCATTTTGTAAATAACCAAGACTACTTTCACAACGCTAACAAAACAGTTCATTCATAAATAGTTTATGGTCTATTTATGAATCAAACCATAGAGATTATCGTGGACGTGCACGTCCATGGTAAAGTATAAAAGCGACCATTCGCTCCGAGAGTGACAGACGCCATGATTGAATGAATGACTGATATTATTACCCAATCTATACCTTAGATCGATCTGTTGTGTGTGTGCTGTGTGTGTGCGTGCGTTGTTGAGCTACTGAACTAAATGAGTGATATACTTCACAGTGAAGGAATTAAGTATATCTCTGGTTTTTTTAGTGACACATTTTGCGCATGTTAACCTTCGGGCGAGATGGCGGGCAGGAAGGTGTCGGCGGGCGGGCTGGGGGTCGCCCCGGGCCACACGCGCAGCGCGCGCCCCGCCGCCACCGCCGCGCCCAGCGCCGTGCTCTCCATCATCAGCGGCCGCACCTGCGCACGCCAACACAATCTCAACACTTCCCCCTGCACGAACAATACGAACATGATACACATTTGTGTAACTAACCCTCCGGCCGTTTTCACAACACAACTGACATTCGCAATTAGTCGCGATTTTCTCTCATTGCAACGGATTTAATGTGACAGTGACAACAGCCAAGTATATCGAGCGCTCACCACCGGTATGCCGAGCGTGTCGGCCAGCATCTGCATGAGCAGCGCGTTCTGCGACATGCCGCCGTCGGCGAGCAGGCGGCGCAGCGGCGCGCAGTCGGCCGCCACCGCCGCCGCCACCGCGCGCGTCTGCTGGCACACCGCCTCCAGCGCCGCGCGCACCACGTGCGAGCGGCGTGTGAAGTTGCCCAGGCCGCAAATTATTCTGAAAAATAACACTTTTTTTTTTCGTATGGCATTTATTTCGAACCGTGAGATCTTCGAGAAGACAGACTCCTTTCTATAGCGCGATCCAGACGGTCGCCGACAAGTTCCTAGGACGGAGCGACCTTGGTTCGCGAAGACCGGTTTTCAAACGAAATCTTGCTGGAAACAACTGTCTATACGGTCCGTGTGGACCAAGGTCGCCCGGTTTTAGGTCTTGTTTTCGACCGTCACGTCTTAAGGGCGCGGCCCCAATACTGCGTTGCGACGTGTCGTCGCGTCGCATGAAATCTACGTATAGTACCCGGCGATAAGTATTGCACGACTTTTGGAAAGAAACTCAGTGAATTTCGGCTTCATAGAACGTTGTCTTACTAACATATGTGACGTTTGACAGAAGCTATAGGTATCCAAAGTTTACATATCACCGATTGGACGTAAACTAATAAAGTCCATAAAGTGCATTATTGATTTCATATGAAACGCATATGAAACGTCGATAAGATAATGGACGTTCGCCAGTATTCGGAAATTGTCGTAAATAGCCAGTTGTCTCTTTTCAAAGACCGACGTGCAATATTTATTGCCGGGTACTGGAACAATCTACATAGTACGTCGGTTTTGCGATGCAACGACGCAACACCGTGTTGTGGCCGCGCTTTTATTTACACAGTACCTATTTCACGACGAAAACCACACTCTTATTTTCCCGTACAGGAGTTGGTTCGAATACCAAGTTGTAACGTCATTTTTGCGCCGTTTCTGCGGTCGCTAGCCACAAGCAGATATTGGCCCGTTTTGTTTGAAGCTGTCCCCCTTATTGATCCCTTCTAAAACTGGTTCAAATGGCACCATAGCAAAGTATACATGCATGCATAGCATGGCAGGTCATGTAGTCAACTATAAGAACATTTACCCTCTCGCATCTTTCCTCCAATGCGGTGAATATACTCCGTTAAATGCCGGCACGAAACAGCAACTGCCCTCGTCACTGTCGCTCACTTCGGCGGCCTGTGTCTCGCTGTCCGCCACATCCTCAAGTATCCCCAACCCGTGCTGCAGCCACTGCAATGTGTCTCCTGGATAACATTTAGGAATTATACCACACTGCGGATTTAACTCTTTGTGAAATAATAATATAAGAGGGCGTAGATGGCATTGCAAAAGTCCCGCTCTAACATCCGTGTGTTTTCAATTAACCATCCCGCTCTCTACGGAAGCTCAGCGCGTGTTTTTCGTAAATATTTATGTTTATTCTAAACGTATACATTTATAAGGATAATCTTTTTTATCAGGTTTGAGAACTTATCATTTTACAACTATTAAACCAAAAATCATTGTTAAAGATGGGAGGGTTTTAAAGATCCAACTAAAAACATCGAAAAAAAGGGTTATGTTTGAAAAATAAAAGTATCGAGAAAATATTCAAATCGTGATTTCACTTTTAACAGACTGGAGGAAAATAGTTCTAGATTAATATACTGAAAGGACAGATATTTAATCACTATAGATGTTGAGATCTAGGTCGATAAAAAATGGCAAAAGTGCATATGTGGGCTCTTAAGTAAATTTAGAAAGAGCCTCTCGGCGGCTAAGAACTTTGAATTGTTAAGATAGGGACGTCGGAAAGGCAGTGACTTGACGAGGTCAATGCTTCCGTGAAAATAACTAGGTCATGCTATTCTTTAGATCAGGTAGCCGAGTGGAGCTCGCATGGAACCGCAATATTTAACGTTAAGGAGGGGAGGATTTATTTATTTATTTAAACTTTATTGCACAGTAACAGGTTACACATACAAAAGGCGAACTTAATGCCATAAGGCATCTCTACCAGTCAATCTTCTGGTCAAACAGAGGAGGATTATGTAAAATCGAGTCGAAATTCAGTTACATCTCCGAGAGTTGTGCTCCGCATGCAACTAAAAAACCCTGCCAACCGCAAGACTCCTGATATGGAACTTATGTTATACTTAAAATCATTTCAATTGAACGAATTGCTCCAAAGCAATTCCTTCAAAAAGCTACTTTACTGTTCAAAGAATAAGGTTCAAAATCCAATACCACAAATACAATACGTTCAACAAAAAAAAATTCAACCATACCTGCGATTGCAACGGAGCCCTCTAAAGCGTAAACCGGAGGCGCGTCCGGCCCGAGCTTGTACGCTACCGTCGTCAGGAGACCATTTTGAGAGTGGACTATCGAATCACCTGCAAACCAATCATGATAAACAGTAATGAGCCCAAAAATTGATGTGGGGAAGGTAAATTTATCGCCGATGGGGCAAGAAGCAATGCTATAAATAAATAAAAAACGGTTAACGGTCGGTTGCTATCAAAATCAAATGAAATGGTTGAAAATTGAGGTGTTATAAGCCCCTTAGACCACGAGGCCGTGGGCGGTGGGCGGCCCATGTCGCCCAAATCTATCCTCTGACTGTAATGATTCCTCATTCTACAAAATTGGTTTAGTAATTCAAACGAGTTAAATGCTATAGTGGAACACACGTGCTACCACCATCATAGTTAATATACCACTGGTAGACCTTATCTCGTTGCAATAAGGTTCACGAATTGTCATAGGTCGAAACGAAAGCTGGCGCGGAATGTTTATTAAAATTGATGACAGTTCCAGCCAGCTATCATGGCCATTCCATTCGACTTTGTTGTGATCGTGTAGATGTTTATAATTTGATATCATATTTAATTTTCAGTAGGATTTGGATTTTACCACTAACAATTTTTTTAATGTAAACGAACAGATGGATCGCCTGATGGTAAGCGATTAATCGACTTGATATTATACCGCACAACCCATAGTTCCAACTCTATTAAAGCTGGTGTAAATTAACTAGTGTAATGTAACGATAGGTATAGTTCGTGTTGCGCCCCTCCACAGTGAATGTCATAGTAATCTATGCGCAATCGTACGAAATGGGCGGTGGAGGGCGCGCCTTCATGGATGACACGCACTATATAACTATACCAATAGAATCGACCACAGGTATACTAAAAGTAATATAGCTGTAGGTACGTACCTGTATTGTACAACAGAAAACAACCAGTACCAAATGTACACTTGACTTGACCAAATCTCAGGCATCCCTGACCTACTAATGCTGCTTGTTGGTCACCCAAGCACTGAAAACGACAGAATAATGTTATAACATTATCGTATTATAAATTTAGAAATAAAGGAAAAATTGAATAACTTAGGCAACGAGCAGGATTCGAACCTGTGACCTCCCGGCACTCGCGGCCAGTCAGGATTCGACTAGCTTTAGCTCAGTTGGCTAGAGCGACTAGCCGCGAGTGCCGGGAGGTCGCAGGTTCGAATCCTGACTGGCCGCGAGTGCCGGGAGGTCGCAGGTTCGAATCCTGCTCGGTGCCTAAGTTTTTCAACTTTTCCTTTATTTCTAAATTTGTAGTTTGCGTTAGCATTTATTCATCGTATTATATTTAAAATTAAGAGTCCGGTGCTACTTCTGATATAATATTACTTAGACACATTAATTTATTGATATATAACGAAGGGCAATAAAAATTTATTTACGCTTTTGACGTTAGGGATATGATATGTCACAGCATCCTTGTTAGCGAGTTGACACATCCGAAACGTCAGGCAAATCACAAAAAAGTGAATACATTTTACTATAGGTCGACCATTTAACTTCGACCCCGAAGAAGGGTAGCGGGAGGCAGGGACTAGGGACCCGCCGCCCGCTACCCTTTCACGTCTCTCTTACCCCTGTCCCGTGACAGGCGAGGACTCATTAAGAGGACGGGTAGGGCAAGCGGCAAGCTACAAACTCTCCATGCAAACTTTGTGCAGGATTTTCTTCGTTTGTGTTTGCATTAAAGTTATGATTTTTGGTCAGTATGTTTATTTTTCTGATAGCTATTTCCTGATGAAAATTTTATTTATAGGTTTTTTTTTGAAATATTTGAAAATTTCCACATCACTTTCTTCGCATATCTAATATTTTCAACTAAAAAAATATTATATTCGTGCCAAAACCTACGAATAAAACGTGTACAGAGTTTGTATGGAGAATGCTTTGCCCACCCCTGCGCCTTAAGCCGGTCGTCTATAATAATGTAATGATGTGCAATTTTAATAATATATTGAGAATGGTTACCCTCTGCGGCTTTTTGCATTTGCATTACAGCATCAATGGAGTATCGATGAAAATACCTATCAATGGCGTTTGTATCGCTACAAAAAGTCGCTGCCTGTAACCAGATAAAATGAATCTTAATATATTCAAGTTTTACTTACACCAGCAATTGGCACACCAAGGAGTGATCCCATAGAAATATAACCATAAATCTCGGCGGAACTTTTTATCTTTGGCAGTATTTGTTTTGGTATATCAAAAAATCTTAGCAATCCTTTATCCCACTGGAGGCTCCGTAGCGACATGAGCTGAGTCCTGGACGCGTTGGTGACGTCCGTGGCATGGATGCCACCGCGGGGGCCACCGGTCAGGTTCTGTAATCCATAGATGCGCCGTTAAATACCTGCAGATATAAGTACTCTCGGCGAAACGCCGTCAAATACCACACTTTTCAAGAATTGGACTCGAGCGAATATAATTAAACCAATCAATATTATCAAATTATCATCAAACACGTCAAATTGTCTGCCATTCTATCAAGAATTCGGCATCAATGTTTTCAAACCAAGTCCAAGTTTTAATAATTAAAATCAGCAGAATATTATAATTAATGTATTATTTTAAGATTGTATGATTTCTATTCCGGTTTTTATATTTTATTTTATTTTGTCAAACCTCTTGTATTTATGGAAGAGCGGAATTTCCTGACACAAGCTTACTTTATGCTTAAAAGGGGGTTTCCAACAGTATGTATCTAAACATGTAAAAGACACAATAAACATTTTTCATTTTCAAACGACTTTGATTCAAAGACTTCTATAAATATACCTACCTACTTTTTATGACACAAAAAAAAATATAAATCTCAAGGTTACAAGTCGTTAAATAGCGATCCCCGAAATTATTATTATTTATTGTATTGTTTTTTGCCAGTATACAACAGCAGCAGAATTGGATAGGACCTACATTGTCCCAAAATTTTGTTCAAATGAACTATACAACGTAAGAAATTATCATTAACAAAAAATACCAATTATCATTAATGATTCTGAGGATTTGCTGTCAATACAACGAATCCTCGTATCAAAAAAGGTTGGCAGCGCGCTTGTGATTGTTCTGCAGTTGCAAGCGTCCATAGGCTACTATCAGGCAGGTCGTGTGAATGTTTGCTTAATAAAGAAGAAAAAATAGAATAAAAATTAGCTCTATCTCATTTTTTCTTTGGAACAAGGGTACACCCCTAATATCTTAATGAAGAATGAGACGGAATAAAGGAATTGTTTTTTGCAGTATAGAGCAAGTGCCTTAATAAGTGATTACTTTAATAAGTGATTTATTCATAACTAGCGAATCGCCCCGGCTTCGCACGGGTGCAAATTATACATATAAACCTTCCTCATGAATCACTCCATCCATTACAAAAAAAAACGCATTATAATCCGTTGTATATAGTTTTAAAGATCTAAGCATACAACGGGACAGACAGCAGGAAGCTTGTTAAAATTTGGAAAATTTGTTTTATACTACTTATGTAGTGATATTTACCCATATGAGCCAGGAGTCCACTGTACCCGCCATACATTCTCCCGTGGCCACTGCATCTTTGATGGCGGTCACATTTTGTAGCAGCCATTTTAGCTTAACTGAAGAAAAGTATGTGGATAAAGGAAGCCCGCTAGTTTGTGTGACTGCATTGATTGCCTGCGATCCTTTATTTTTAAGAAGATCATCGACGATTTTGGATGTCCTCACATCTAACCAAACTAGAATCACAGAAATATTTATTGTATCAATCTCATTGGAAATGAATATATAATTTTATTTTACTAAACGGTTAAAACTCACGTACAACAAGACAACCCGAACAAGTCAACACGAAGTGACAATTAATACGTGAGTTTTAACCGTTTAGTAAAATAAAATTATAACATGTCTCACGAAAGTTTAAATTCAAGTAATGACTATTTATACTCTGTTTTATAAGTACTATGCTATACAAGTTCTATGTAAGAAACAAATTAATGCACCATACATTTTAGTATGAGCAGTATAGTAGTAGTTTATAGTGTAAAAACAGAGCAAAGAATGATAATGTACAGAACACACTTAACTGACCCATTCTTGGATCTTATTGCAACGAGATAAGGCCTATTATTGGTCAGTATAGCATAGCATAATGCTGTAAGCGACTAAGCGTATAACCCAATTATTTATGAAGCAATATTCATTCTCTGTTTTGACGACTGCTCTAGCTTAGTTGGTAGTGACCCTGTCTTCAAAGCTGCAGGTCCCGGGATGTGCACGAATATTTGTTATTGATATTTTCTATGTATTTCAGTATCTATTTATATCTATATAAGTATGTATATCGTCGTATGTTAGGCTCTGATGTGGCTCGCAAATCCAAACTTTGTTTTGAAAATGCGGTCACATGGTGCACATGACCACCCGAGTGAATGGCCACCCGAGTTGTAGGTATAGGTATACGAGGGCATTCTCTGTTTACAGTGTGTGTAGACCCCTGTGGTTTCCATACCATTTTTTGTCAACAAATATTTAAGCCAATAAATAAAAAAATATATACTAGATGTTAAAAAGTTGTGCAGTTGTGATAAAAAACATTTTGATAATGGTTTTAAGTTACTAATTTCGTAATAATAAATTAAATTACCAATAGCGCTATAGAGTGGTTGTCCTGTAGCAGAATTCCATATAATAGTGGTTTCTCTCTGATTTGTTATTCCTATGCCCACAATGTCTTCAGGATTTATATCTAATTTTCTCAAATTATCTGCAGTTACCTGTAACATAACATTAAACCAACAAATTATTGCAACTCTGCCCTCTCATGGTAGAACCACGTAATCCGGGTTACGTTGTTTTTGTCGTAACTAAGCTTAAATCCATTCCTGGTATTAGCATCTACCATATGGACCATCATATATATATTTTTTGTTTTTGGATTAGGTTATTTTGCCGTGAGAGGGCAGAACTGCGGGTAATTCAAAAAATTGGTCAAATTCTGAAACTTGACTTGGAATTATATGGAGAATACCATTAGGCTGCGTTTCCACCAGAGATGTGCGAGGATGTGTTTTCATATACTTATTTGACACCTCGCTCGGCGCGTTGCGAGGTGTCAAATGTATGAAAACGCATCCTCACACATCTCTGGTGGAAACGCAGCCTGAAGATTCTTATTCACAACCGAAAAAGTAAATAAAGTTAATTATTTTCCATGGTAGGTGCCCCAATGGTAGTAAGGGGCTACAAAACTCTGTTGTCACATTCAGCTACCAATTATAAGTATGGAATGTTTTCAGTGCTTGGCAGCTATGTCATACTTTGATTCTCAATTTAGTCTTTTCTGTTGCTCAAATTCAAGTTAGTCCCTTCAGTGAAATCTAATAAAACTGGCAGGGCAAAAATAATTATGCCCTGTATCCAATCAGTAAAATAAACATAACTTAGCTTTTCAAAATGTCTCATGCAAAAGTTGTACTTGAGAAGATTAAATATGGAAATTATCAGTTAACAGTTTAACCTGAAATGTAAAAAATAAAAGAAATAAACATTGAATCCACTGTATATAATTTGAACATAAAGTGAAGTAGTTACCTCTATACATTCTACAACAGCATTTAAAATTTCTAATGCGTCTTGCTCAACCCATCCTTCTTGTGGGCTGAAGCGTTTCAGAGATGTTTGATGATAAGTTAAAACTTCTGAAGTGTTAGCTGCAAAAACCTGTGAATAAAGTGACCTTTAAAATCACACAAACCTAACAGATCAAACCTATTACCTTAGGCGACGGGCACTAATTTTGAATAAAATAAAATATGTGTCAGTTGTAAATTAGACCTATGAAGCGGAGACATATTAAAAATATAGACGAATTCGACAAAACAAGTAGATAATTACCAAAAACTTTACGTTTGAAGTTCCTTCATCTATGGCACCTATTAATGGCCCAAATTTACCAAATATACGCATAATACCTGTGGTTGGAGGATTGAGTATTATGTATAATGAAATTAAGCAATTACATAGTGAATTATTGTTATTTGACTCTAAACAGTTTTCAAAAATTAGAATTAGTAGATTAAATCCATCAAATCAGCTGATTGTGTTGAGAAACGTTTGTATATAACCCCAAAATGTAATTCGTTTTTTTGTAAAACAATAACAAAACCAAATCAATCCTAGTAAACTTAACGTCAACGTTATTTCGATAGATTAAATGCTTAGGGTTTTATTATTTAAAGTAAGGAGTACTCGTTTTAAATCTTTAATCCCCTGCATGCCCAGCATGCGACAGTACCCTGCACTGTACACTTTACTTTACATAGGTGTCTGTGGATCAATGGATGGAATCTGAACGCTCTCGCAATTGTCATATTTGACAAACCGAACCAGTTCCGTTCCGAATTGTAGTAACGAAAACATGTGAAGCATTTAATTTTATTGTCAGTCAGTTTGTACAATATGTTTTACATATTAGCATAGTGAATCTCTCATACAGATACTAATATGTACAAATATAATTTTATTGCTCACCTTTTCAACATAAAGTAATTACACTAGCAAACCATGATAAGGTCGGCTCGGTCGGCTGACCAGTGTTGCCAGAACGTGCTTTTTAGCACGGTTTTACGTGCTTTTTTGGATACGAACGTGCTTTTTACGTGCGCTCCCTAAAAACGTGCTAAAACCGTGCGTTTTTAAGTGCTTTGGTGCTTTATGATTTTACTACTAAAAATGGGGAGGTAATGTTGGTTTGATACTCTCTAAAACTGTAATTTTTTTCTAACAATCATTGTGTTAAACAAGCTTTCTCTCCTACCCTACGCTTTGATATCCTAAAGTTAAAAGTTATGTTTTGGATGGAGCGCTCGTGGCCCAGCGGCGCCTGCGTGCCGCAAGCGATACGCAAGGTTAAGCAATGTCGGGCGCGGTCAGTACATGGATGGGTGACCGCTTTGAGTGGTTACTAACTGAGCGCTCCCGTGCTTTGGAAGGCACGTTAAACCGTCGATCCCGGCTCCTGTCTATGACAGCAGTCGTTAAGCCAAGTTGGAGGCCTTCGGGCGGCTTGAGAACTTCTAACAGTCAAGTTGCCCACTCACTTGACAAAGGGGGGTCGAAGTTGCACCACGTCCGTAGGGAAAGTACCCACCGCTACCCTACACGTGACCCCTGGGTGGTTCTAAAAGTGCAACAAAAACTGGCAACCGTACTGTCTTCTCGAAGATCTCACGGTTCGAAATAAATGCCATACGATAAATAAAAGTTATGTTTTACCTGTGGTTGCATGAAAGAACTTGTTCTGCAACTGCAAGTTCTATCGTTCGTGTCGTGCAATGTGTACCTGTACACGATGTAGTAAAGGATCAATACTCTGTATGTGACGAAAACCGGTCAAGTGCGTTTCCGAAGCAACCAATAAGGAAATTTCCAATCAAAGAAACCTGTTTTATCAAAATATATATAATACTTCTTGGTAAAATACCCGTAATAATGAACAGTATCACCAAATTTCAAGTTTATGGGTCAATGGGAAGAAAAAATAATCTTATGAACAAAATTTTGTGACAGACTGACGGACGGACGCGTGAGTGACAGCAATAGCAGTCATTTTCGACCCTTCGGGTACGGAACCCTAAAAACGTGCTTTTTATTCCAAAAACGTGCTTTTTTGGACATCCGACCGTACTTTTTGACGGAAGTGCTCTGGCAACACTGCGGCTGACTGTCAAGTCTGTCAGTCTCAGTCACGTCTCAGTACAGTACTATCAGTTGAAACGTCAAAACCAGAAAAAGAAAAAGCATGCGTATTTAGCAAAACAAACAAAATTGTGATTACTTTTAACTTTTCAGTAAATGTAAAATACAAATAGCTATAGCTTTAATAATAGTAATCATGGTAACTGAAATGCAACTGGTAATTACTGAGAATAAGCAAATAATTAATACGGTTACAAAAACAACTAATACTCAATCTTCACATTTAGTGAAATCCCTTCAAGAATTTCAACAGTTGGTAAATGCGACTATAACTAAAGTTATAGAAGACCGTGGTGGAAGCAATCAAGAAGATAATGAAGGTATGATGTTAAACTATATAATTAACATTAATCACGTACATTTTTGGGTGTTTTTTCAATCAACACCGGTTCAACTTTCAGGGGGTCTGTGATGGTCTCGTTTATCAAAAGTTTTCGTTTTATGCTAAGTGTCTTGCCTGTAGCCATCAGACCATCAAATGCTTGGGATTATATTCCATATACCTTATTTTTTACAAATGCGTCTTTCTAGCCAGATTCTAGAGATATAAACATTATGTAGGTACCTATAGGTACAATATTATACTTTTCAGTAATACGACAATTAGTATGTCCATTTTATCATACAAATAATAAAGTCCTGTCTTAAAAGCTGCAACTGCTCAATTTAAGTTTGGTAAAAGCTAATCCCCTTATTCATCAAACTTAACAAACCTCTGTTAACAAAGATAGCTCTGTGTTTTGTCACTTTCTCACAAACATAAGGTTAGGTTATATAAGGAAAAACAGATTTTATCCCGTCCTCTCACAGCAAAAAAAAAAACAAAACAAAACATTCTTTTGTTATCTGGCATGGCTCCCCATCCGAGTCGCTGGTAGCGGATGGCTTAATAGGTTTGATAAACAATTATGAATAAGGGGGTAAATCACACTAGAATTCAAGGTTTGGTTATATTTCAGAATTGGGTGATGATAGTGATGAAGAAGATGAAGCTGATCCAGTTACTCCTAAGAAAAGAAGAAAATAGTTTATAGGTACATTATTAACATTTAAAATTATTTTATTGTAGGAGTAAATAATTATAAAAAGCAATGAAAATTGATATGTTGTAGAGTGTTGAGCTCTTATGTAAAACATAATAGTTTTCCTTGTTCTTGAGTGGGTGGTTATGGTAAATAAAACATCAATATATTTTCAGTACTCTTGGTATTTTTTCTTATGCTATTGGGTGAATAGCAGAGTGTTACAACCACTTATATCTCTGGCACCATTTATGGTGTAGTGTCAGTAAAGTTTTATGATAGGTATTTCACGTTATTTGCTTAGTTGAAAATTGGGGTGGCAGGGCCTCTTAAAGAAACTAAGTATACCACTGAAATGTTCAGAAACTTCAACAAAAACTATGCCAAATAAATTAAGTGGTTGAAATGCTCTGATATTCACTCCATTAACATTGGTAACATCTTAAAATCAACTTATATATTTACATATCTAAATATTTACATAGCATCTTGTATACATATACATTGTACTGTTCAAGTAGGTGTACCATCCATATTGTACTTTAGGTTTGTAGCACAAGCACATTGATATTTGAGGTAAACTCTTTTATTGTAGTTGCATGGGAATTATGTATTAATATTAATTCATTTGGATTTAAGTATAATATTGGACTTGGATGAAATATAGACAGCAGCAGTAGTGTAATGTGTAGTGTAAAATGTATGTAGCAGTAGAAAAAATCAACTTATATTTGTGCTTTTGAAAAATGCTAATTTTACATAATCAAAAACTGGACAGTGCCTTGTATAAGGCTCTGAACAAAGTGAATAAATTACTATTAAAGGGCATCATTATGGGATATCTATCAAGTGTTTTTGGTCTAAAAGCACTGTTTAGGCTTACATTAGGGTAGGTATTTCATTTGACATGACAACTATCTACTTAAATCCAGAGAATGTTTTATGTTTACATACATACCTATATCTTTATTATGATATGCACTTCTTTGATCTCCTAAGCCATTTTTAACTCACTGACAGGACACTATAATATTCAAACATCGATCAACACAACCATTATTTACTTAGTAATTATAATAAATACTTGAAACAGTCTGTAAGACCTTCTATAACTAATTTTATCCGATCAAGAAAACAACCATGCAATTCACATAATTTTCTAAACAGAAATATAATTTATGGAATGTTTTTATCACAAAGTACCTACTTAACTATAGTTGTACCTATGTATAATAGCTATGATCAATGTTTCAAAGCGATTTTGGAATGGTTGTTACATAACATGGACGAGTATATTTATTTTCATCACACTGCTCGAAAAGGGTGTCATTGCACGCAGGCGTATAAATTTCGTTAGTAAGTAATAACCTACTTATCTCCCTAAATGCACAATGTACTATTCCTAATTTCCTTGATAACGCGATAGAGGAACTTCTGTTGTGTGTGGTATGAGGTCGCATAATATCGGTAGTCTTTATAGTTCCTTCATAAGGCGCTACAACGAGAAATATCGCGTTCTTTGACTCGCTGTTCTACCCAGACGAGGAAACAGTAGGGATTGATTTTCAGATATATGATTCTTGACTATATGATTGTGTTTCTGACAATAGCCGAAATATGATTGCTTAAAATTATCTAGATAGAAAAAAAACCCGAAGTTGAGTCTTTATTTTCCTTTTTTTACTTAGCCTACTAAAACAACGCATTATTAAAAGACACGATTAAGTTAATATGATGGTATTTGACCTCATCTAAACTCTGTCAAGAGGAAATTTAATAAAACTGCACACAGTCAGATATTTATCGAGATTTGTCTAAAAAAGCTATTCTCGAAGAGTGTTGCATCCAGTTTTGTCGTGAGCAAAAACATAAGCGCGTCTCTTTCACGGGGGGCTTGGTTGAGCGAATCGATATATCCCCTTAACACATTCAGTGCCGGTGACAATTTTGTATGGATAATTGACTTGCCGGCGTCGAACGTATTAAATGTACCTTATATGCGAATTCTCATAATCATAACCTGAGAACTAAAAGAACAATGCATTGTATATCTTAATATTCAACACAACCGGTTGACTTAGGTACACATAACGCTATTCGCGTTATCACTATTTAATCAGTAGAATGAGTGATTACCGTCAAGTTGACCGTACCTACCTACGGAGTAGGTGCTTCGCACTACGTCTTCGAGTGCTGAGAGAATTGTGTCACTGCTAAGCGTGATAGTAGTATTAGGTCAAGTGCCTCGTATGCTCATTATAAATAAAAAAGATAATAACGGCGAGTAAAAATACCTTATTCATGAAAATATCTGATGCTCTGTTTCTTCAGTGTGTGTTTGAAACATTTTAGATGTAAAAGGTCTCGCGGGCACTTAAAATAGCTGACTACCTAACAGTGATGAAACCGCACAGTAACGACGCATTAGTTAGGACTAGGAAACGAAGGTTGTTGATAATAGGTAATGGTCGGTGGTTTGTCGTCAGGCGGCTCGGAATCTGAGCAGCATACGTCACACTCGTTGGCTCCACACTCGCAGACTGAAGCAGGGCGAATGGAATACCGCAATTTCTGAAATTAAAACGGACTGCCTTTATTCATGGCACCGATGGCCTACTATTTTTTTCCTAAGGGTTGTACTTCTCTTGTGTAGTCTGGGCTGGGACGGCTTTTCCACAAGAGATGTACAGCCCTTAGGAAAAAAATGGTAGCGATAAAACATGACAGAGACAGCGAGTGAACCTTTTATTAAGTGCGTGTCGTACGCCCAAAACGCCCCTCCACAGCCCAATCCGTACAGTTGCGCATAGATTAGTACCTATGAGATTCGCTGTGGAAGGGCGCGTCATCGTGGATGACACACACTATTTATGCAAAAAAAGTCGGCTGCATAAACTACGCTACTAAACTAAACCACCCAGAAACATCTGTAACACTGGTTTGATCGCATTGACAATAGAGTTAAGTAGTTACAAGATAAACCTGATATTACTTCTACGATACTAACACAGATTTTTTCATTTGTGGGTCCAGTTTTATATTCTATACGCTATAAATTGGTTGCGTCATTATATGTCAATGAGAACTTTATATATCTCAAGGAAATAAAGCGATAGGAAGGAGGAAATAGCGATATTGTAAAAGTTAATATTCGTACCTCGGCTATTGTTTTTCCCGGCGCTCTTGCAACGACAATAACTGCATTAACAGGTATGCACAGCAAGGACAGCGACGCGATGCTCCAGCCGAGGCCCTGGGCCAATGAGGGGTATTGGTACTGGCGATAGCTGGGCGGCGTGTAGTCCACCAAGCTAGCGACCCATAGCGCTAGCAGCAGCGCCGGCGCCGCCACTAGCCAACACAGTCGGAAGTACAGCGATGGGTAACGGCCTGAAATATGGAAATAACGGTTTAATCCGTAGTTGAATCATTTGTAGAAACACTAAATTAGACTCGGGATTTAGATCACTGATATCTCTTTTGGGGACTTATGATTATGACATGGCCAATGGTTGATAAACAAAATGTATCCTCACCTGTCATTTGTTTGATGTTTTGGGACAGTCTACCCGCGCCGTAGAACCAGGCAATGGCAACCACTTCGAAGAAGGCGAGATATGTGATGCTGAGTGAAGCGGCGTAGTAATCCATTAGTTGGAAAACATAAATGCCACTTTGTATAATGTGTGGTAGTCCAAACAGAAACGATATTACGCAGACACATAACACTAACAGCTCATGGTAGACTAGCTTCTTGCGTATCATATCCGGAAAACCATCTTGAATTGAAGTAACTACAACTTCCACAATGGCAAACTGCAAAAAGATACGATTGAATAACAAGGTAATTATACTAAACAAAAAAGTAATTAAAAAATTACACATAATACCTGGCTGTTTAATCCGAGGCATAGGAACATGAAGAAAAACAAAACCGCCCAGAGCTGTGATGCGGGCATTTTCGCTATAGCTTGTGGATATACAACGAAGAGCAACCCGGGGCCTGCAAAAGATTCTCATTAGAAATATGTATGTTTTCACCGCGATATTTAGTGAGAGAAGTATAACAAGCCTATACTCACTGTCCGCAATGACATCTTTTACAGATGTATTTTGTTCGAAAGCTATGTTGCCAATAGTAGCAAAGGTAAATATTCCCACGATTAGACTAGTGACTGCGTTGACGAGCGATACAGCCAGAGTATCGTGTAAGAAATTGTTGTCAAATTTGTTATATGAGGCGAACATTATCATTGATCCAAAAGCAATGCCGATCGAGTTGAAGATCTGTGATGCTGCATTGACCCATGGTCTCGATTGCTTCAGCAATTCCCAGTCCGGCTTGAAGAAGAATCTTAAACCCTTGTCAGCGCCTTCTAGGGTCAGCGATCGTCCAAGGAAGACTATAATCAGCAGAAATGGAAGCGTTGTGGTGATGTACCGCACCTTAGCCGAAGATTTAATACTTTTCCAGAGGGCGAAGTACACTAGCACCCAAGCACAGACTAAGCAAGCTGCCAACTCCCACCTCATGCCGCCGGGAAACTCAATACCATCACTCATATTTAATACCTTTTTCCTGAAAATACAGAGGACAATTAGTATGAGAATTACAGTGGCGTCGTATGTTAAGGAACTCGACAAACGAGGCGCATTTATCTAAAATTGTGACTAACGTACGAAAACATTTATTCTTCAAAGATTACAGCTAAAGCTAATTTACTAGTACTTGCATAAGTTTATTTTAAGCGACTTAGTATTTTTACTGTTGTTAATAAAATTAATTTTTATATTTTGTAGATAAATAGTAATTAATTTATTGCCCATTTGCCTGAAACACAGGAAACATCCTAGTTCCGGCATGTGATATATGTTCTCTATCGATAAGTTGTAGACTATAAGAATGTTCTTTGTAAAATGTATATTTAATAAATTATTCTTATGCTTATTCTAATTTAAACTTCTTGTATTATAAGTATAAGTCATATCGTCATAATATCATAAAATATTGATAGTCAAAATGGGAATTATTAAAAAAAAAACATCGTGGATAGTGTAGGCATATGCTTCAACAGAAATAACAAACTTACTCGAAGAATTGTTCGGTGGGTGTTTGAGATCCATTTGGCTTGGTATGGTTATGCGCAGGCACCCAGCACTGAGCTGTGTTCCAGCGGTTGGAACAACTAGCCCACGGGACTTCTGTCTTGAACGATGTGAAGAAGTAATAAATGGCCCACGCTATTATTACTGCGTAATATGTGGACATTAGAAACGAGATCACCACGCTCGCAATTCCAGCACCTGGAAGTCGGTAAAAATGGTATTATTGTAAATATACTAATACATACATAATATAATTAATATAAACATATTCTAGGTTGAATGAGCAATATAAATACGTTTAATGTTTAAGTTATGACTCCAGTTTGCGTCTTAGTTCACGAGGTATTTGGGCGTATTGTCCTCGTATCCTTTACTTCAACACTTTGAATCATAATAAACACTACACAGAAAATATGCATACTCATACTCATACTCACACATTACAGATAGTAAATATACCAACATTTTTAAAATTACTGCTCTTTTCAATACTGTAATCTTAGGAAAGGTAAGGGGTATTCTCTATTATAATTATAACATATAGATTAAGGAAGCGTTATACAGATTGGCGATACTGTATCATTTATTGTTGCGGTTTGAATGAATATTCTTCGGCGTGAATCATTACGTAAACACATGGGTGCGGCGAAACAGTCCACATGTGTGTTACTTTATTCTGATATTATTGCACCGACTAAAAGACTCGTATTCTTATAGTCTTAAGGTGGGGTTATAGTAAAATATGTGTTTTGTAAACGGTTTTATTTCGAAATACTACTTATTAAAAATGTAAAAAAATACGATGTTATATTTGAGACCTTTACCTAGTGTCGTCGGATGTCCGTTACACAATTTGCATAACTTAGTTCGATAGAAAAAAAATGCCAAACATACCTCTATTTTCTATTTTTAAATATATAGGTAACATGACAAGAAGAAAATAACACTAAAATAAACGTCTTTGATGGTATGAGCGATGTCGGGATTAATATTGTTAATATAGTATTGTATTTTTCTCACCCAAAAATGTACTAAATATTTACGAAAACTACGCGCAACAGTTCGTAGAGAGCGGGCTGGTCAAAAATTGCAAAATCACGCGTGTTATTGAGGGACATTTGCAATGGAGGGACCTCGCCTTAATGCCTGTATCTATAGTCTATTTTCAAATAGAATAGTAGATTGTTTGACAAGGGTCTAAAGTAAGCCATATTACCACGAGATATTGTTCGAGTGGTAATATGGCTTTTAGGCCCGAGTTATACACTCTACTTTTCACTTCGATTGCGAGAAAACACATAAACACAAATTATCCACCTTAAATGAATAATTTAACTCTTGGCGGGCGTATGTCTAATTTGACAGCATGTTTTTTTTTCTAAGGCCAGCACCATGCCTCGCTATGCGTGTTCGCTTTGCGTATTCGCCTCCCTTTCTTTTGCTATACTAGAGAAAGAGATGCAACATGCGCTTTTTTTTCTTTTAAGAGGAGTAATTGCTTTGACCATAGACACCGCTTAATCTTTAGAAAACTAATTTTGTATTAAGCAGTAACGCTGCTAACGCAAACTAGAAATTTTAGAAATAAAGGAAAAATTGAAAAACTATTGTAGCTCAGTTGGCTAGAGCGACTGGCCGCAAGTGGCGGGAGGTCGCAGGTTCGAATCCTGCTCGGTGCCTGAAAAATTTAAAAACTTTAAAAATTTTCCTTTATTTCTAAAATTTCTAATCTTTAGAGAACTGAAAAACGTCTTTCCTGATTGGTCGATTTTAGTACAGCTGTATTCTGGTTGGTTGATATTTTTACCAAATATTTTTTATTGGGATAAAAGTACCTATCTTATATTGTATCCAGTTAATCTAGGCTATAGACTCGTTGTATAGATGTCTAGGACATCATACAACGAGTCTATAGTCTATAGCCTATAGAGAAACGAAAAAATGACGTCGAAATCTGATCCCTTAATTAAGGCCGGATATTACCACTTTTGAGTTTTTAAAAACCATCTGAGACATAGAATATAGTGTCTTAAAATCTAAAAAAAATATGTGTTACATAATTTTGTTTAGTCAAAATCGCAGTCAGTTACATGGCCTGATCGATAGAAAAAAATCGCGAAGTTACCCCTTTTTGGAATGTATTTTCAATACTACGGCTATATTACTGATATTTAACATTTAATTTTTGTACTCAATTAAAGATCCTAAATACTTATAGACAAATTCGCTGGATTTGCTTTGATAAAATGATTGGCTTAATGTGACTATAGCTAAATATTTACGAAACTACGCTCAGAGCTTGCGTAGAGAGCGAGCGGGATGGTTAATTGTAAACTCACGCGTGTTAGAGCGGGACATTTGCGATGGGGATACCTCCCCTTAAATTCCAACCTGAAAAAATAATATACCTAGTTTTAGTATCGTTAGTGAGTTTACCTGTAAAGAGCGGACATATTTGCGAAAGTGCTCCAATAGGTCCATGCGCCGTGTACTGTCCAATCGCTAGTTCCATAAAGAGCATGGGCACGCCGCAGACTAGGAGTATTATGAAGTAAGGTATGAGGAAGGCGCCTGAAACGAATTATGCTTTTTTTATACGTATAACTGACCAAGGATCAATTAGATCGAAATAAAATGATTAATTAAGTCCATGCATTCTAATTACCAATTGTATATTTAGGTATTTATACAAATCTTAATTGCACATAAATGAAACTTATCGTACAAATGGCGGACTTAATGCCTTAAGCATTCTCTATCAGTCAACCTTAGCTTATACCAGGCAGATAGGTACCCTTAATATGTTTTTAGCATTCGATATATAATATATATGTTATTTCCTTATTTAATTTCAATGATTTGCATCATTGCTTGAAACCGCAATGACATCGATTAATTAGGTCGCATGTAGGTACCTACCTAATACGTAGGTATTAATTCCAACGCTTGTGTCAAGTAAAGGAAATGACGATATAGGTACCTCAAAATACTGCAAAGCAGAAAGACACTAATATATGTTGTTTTCTGTTACTATTTGTGACCTTGACTGTACTTGCAGTGTCAATAATCATTACAGCGAATGGCTCGTTCATAACATTGTTCCGTCCTCTCCTTGCGCTAACAGACGCGTAACAACAAATTGACCTACAGGAACTAGCGTAATTAACCTGCTCATTCGCCCACTGAGATGTCGTCTTCTTGTACCTTTAAATTTCTGGGGTCTGAACTAGTCTGAAGTTCCAGACATTTCGGTGTTAGTTGTGTCTGGGTTTTACCACTTTTGAGTTTTTGAAAACCATCTGAGACATAGGTACAATATAGTGTCTTAAATTCTAAAAAAAATATATGTGTTACACAAGGATCTTGTCTAGTCAAAATCGTAGTCAGTTACATTGACCTGATGAATTTCACTCGATAGAAAAAAATTGCAAAGTTACCCCTTTTTGGAATGTTTTTTCAATATTACGGCTATATTACTGATATTTAACTTTTTTTTTTACTCAATTAAAGACCCTAAATAATTATAGACAAATTCGTAGGGTTTGCTTTGATAAAATGATTGCTTTAATGCCTATATTTAAATGTTTACGAAAATTAAGCGCAGAGCTTCCGTAGAGACCGGGATGGTTAATTGCAAACGCGTGTTAGAGCGGGACATTTGCATTGGGGATACCTTCCCTTAAGGCGATATATCGATTGAAAGATGCACTATGTTTTTCGCTCACGACAAAACGGGATGGAAGTTCCAGGGGCCATGGAACCCTCTCCGAGAATGGCTTTTTAGACAAATCTCGATAAATATCTGACTGTGTGCAGATAAATTAAATTTCCTCTTGTCAGTACCTAGATGAGGTAAAATACCACCATATTAACATAATCGTCTCTTTTAATAATGTGTTGTTTTAGTAGGCTGAGTAAAAAAAGGAAAATATAGACTCAACTTTGGATTTATTTTCTATCGAGAAAATTTTAAGAAATCACGTTTCGGCTATTGTCAGTACCACAATCATATAGTCAAGAATTATATATCTGATAATCAGTCCCTATTGTTTCCTCGTCTGGGCAGAACAGCGTTTCAAAGTATCTAAATTTCTCAGTGTAGCGCCTTAACATAGTACCTTTCGTGCTTTGGTTTGGTAGAATATTCGTTAATTGGTCTTGACTTGATCATGCGATGAAATGGACGTTTCCTATAACTAAATACCTATGTATTGAAATGACTGAGTAAAACCCAGGTTGTAAAAATTTTGGAAATACTCCGAGCCGTATTAGTGATCCGCGTATTTAAAAATAATAAAGATAACGACTAATAATCACTTGATATCTCGAGTTTGCCATGTGTGAAGTATCAGTTTACCGAAGGCATCAGCTGTAATTCACACCACATTGTCGTGTAGTTTGGTTTGAGTGATGGTACCTCGGTGTCAACTAGCCGCAGTTAGCACACTGGGACACAAACAAATCTCAGTCACGATCTCACGATTTGTTGTACACATAACGTAAATCCTACTTCTCTTATCGCGTTTTATCTCTAATTCGATAATGCCAAACTTACGTAGATTGATTACAATTATGACGTGTCTATTTTTACCGGAATTATAAAGATATAGTATATTTCTGAGACGATACATCAACGGTAACGTGACTCAGTTGGGTGTTAATACAAACGTTGAATAGGTGCCTACATCGTGTTTGATAGCTCTCTTTGTTTTACGGAAGTAACATTAGGTGTAAGAGTAGTCAATACCTACAGAAATGTTCTAAGGTACTGGTTTAATCTTTGAACAACACCCAATCGAATCGCTAGCAGACCTTTTAGAATAAATTAAAAATTCGTGAAAGCCTTTAATCTGTCTAACAGTCTGAATAGGTACCTAGATTTTTTGATATATTTACACATAGGGTGTCAGTAAATAGTATATAATAGTTCGTTAGTTTCGATTTCGTCATGGTCGTCTTAATTTATAATTTCATGACATCGTGTAAGGATAATTTTTACCTAAGTGATAATAAAATGGTCGCGAGATGTTCTGTAGAGAACACGGTGCAATGCCACAAAGATCACGATGTTTTTGTCATCCTAATGAGTGATTTAGCTACGTCCGGCGACAGCGTAACTTGTTAACATTAGCGTTGAATGAGTGTTAAATGGCCTGTGCAAAAATTGCTCTTAACGCTAAGCTTGTGCTTGGATAACTCCTTGTACTGAGAAGTATAGGAAACAATAAACATATACTTTTCGCTTTGACATGGTATTCATTAATTTAGTACATATTTTTGTGTACAAAAAAAAAGCGCGACCTAATTTTCTCCGTTCACTGTCGTAATGAGTAAAACTTGGCAGTTGCTGATCTTACCTCCCCCGCTTTTGTAGCAGAGGTATGGAAAGCGCCAGACGTTGCCCAATCCAACGGAGTAGCCCACACACGCCAGCACAAACTGGATCTTGTTCGGCCAGAACGGCCGGCGTGGTTTCAGGTGGTCAGTTTCCGCATCCTCCTCTTCTTCATCGCAATTGCTTTCGTGAGAGCCCGTGTCTTCATCCGGTGGCCTGTAAAAATAGGTGTTTAATTTGATGCATGTATGCTTGCGATCGTCAATCTATTATCTAGTTCTCTAATGAAATAAATATCAAAATTTGTAAACTTTCCAAATACTGACAAATAAAAGTAAAAGCTATCCTTTTTAATGAAAACGCAGATTATGGCCAGTTATCTCAGAAATAACTAGATAAACATTTCTGTGGTAATGTGCGCCCCCCTTTGTAATCGCTCGACGTCCCCCAAGGGGGGCGCGCCCCACTGGTTGGGAAACCCTGTTCTAACACGTTAACCCGCCGCGTGAAACAGGTTGAAATGCGATTGGGATGAGAAGCGACGGTTGGAGTCAGATGAGAATTCGATATTAAGGTATCTAGAGTACAATCTTAAACTGAATGGCCCTACAGTGTGTTTCCGCTCACGTATGAAGTACGAGTAAGCGAGCGAGTAGCGAGTAATAGTAGATTGTTAACCAAGAGCTGAAAGCCACCCATTTCTGCCGAGATATATATATTTTTTGTTCGAGCGCCAATAGTTCGTTGCTGAAATGGGTGGTTTCACCCGAGTTAAACACTCTGCTTTTCATTTCGAATACGAGGAAAGTAAAATATTTAAAAATAAATAAATATTTGTGGACAAACTTACATTAAAATTGACCTAGTCCCAAACCAAGCAAAGCTTGTACTAACTCGACGATATACATAGGCACATGGATAAATGCATACTTGAATACATAGAAAACACCCACAACAATTATACGTGTTTATCACACAAATAAATGCCCTGACCGGGAATCGAACCCGGGACCTCCAGCTTCGTAGACAAAAAAAAACAAATATGCACATTTTCGTTTTATTTTTCACAAAAGACAAGATGTAGGTAAAGCAATATTGACATGATCTAAAAATTAGGAATTGTGTTACCTATTTGCAACGCGAAATACTTGTTAAATTCAATAACAATATGCACAAACATTTTCTGAATCAATGAAAAAAACATTTTGGCGGGAACTGTCGACTGACGTTAATGGTGTTTGTGTATGGACCATTTATTTATTTTTAATAAAAAAATTATCGACTTACGCTGAGACTGATTATAAACTCGACATCAAATAATAATACCTACTGAACGAGATGGTCATATACAACTTTATATAAGAGCGACAGAGAGAGACATATGATTTGTTGTCCTTGTCATAGTTTCCGTTTTTTATCTGCCACAAACTATTGATATTACTTTCGTCTGTGGCAAAAAAAAACAAACAAATTAAGGAGGTTGTTTATGGTAAGCAGTCAGGCATTTGAACAAGTATAGGATTTCTGTAGAATCTTTACTATATGGCTGTATAGGTTAGTGCCGTTGCCCAATTTAACTCCGATTCACCATACAATTTTTTTTAATACTTTTCTGCTCTAGAGCAGAAATAGACCACTCTTAGCACGCTACTTAGATGAACAATGACCCACTTTCAGAGTATGAGAAATGAAAAGAATGTTTGTTACTCTGTCACGCAAAAACGGCTGAACGGATTCTGATGAAACTTGGTATACTTACAACTAGTTTATAGCCTGGATTAACATATAAGATACTTTTTATCCCGACAATAACCCCACCAAGGGGTGAAATAGAACGTCGAATTTGACGCGGGCGAAGTCGCGGCAATAAGTTAGTTATACATATATTTGTAATTCTCATGTGAGAGACTGTCATGATGTCCTTTTGAGAAAAAAATTTGATAGTTAACATATAAATAATGGTAACTAACGGTAATTCCACCATTTTTTTTTCTGTAACTTTGATCGGCAGTATTCCGTTAATATTAGGTCTATAAATCTGGTCGACCACTAACTTTTAGGTAATTTAATGCTTTTTAACTTTGTCGTACAATATGGTATACAAAACGTGCATAGTTTCAGAGATATAAGCGAAAATCTGAAATATGTCACACATTTCCCCCCTCCCCCCTTAGCACAAGGTCCTCGAGGTGGAAAACTTAGGGTAGTCTTCCTAGTGTACCCTAAATCACCCCATCAAATTCCATCAAGTTCCGAGCACTTTCCAGGTACAATGTACGAGTACATAACAACTGGATTATAAATTAAATAGTCTGAGTTTTACAATCTTGACGCTTGAGATATCACCCGGCTTAAGTAGTACTCGTAGTATTTGACACAAGAAAGTTTAATTGATGTTGGCATTTGTATAATTGTGCTTACTTTCTTCATAAGTAAATATTAGTTAAATATGATAATGAAGATGTCTCCACATATGTGTAGACAATGACGAGATGTTGAGTTTTATATTAAAGTGACATGTTTACGCTACTAAATAAATACCTACAAGCACCACCTTCTTGACTAGGTAGTTACAGATAGCAACGACGTTAATGGTCATGCATCTCAAATTAATTAATACACTTTGTAGACATCCTAATTAGTGCCACTGGGTGTAAGCAGATTCTCTTTTTGTTTATATCATTATTGAGATATTGCTATGCTCAATTTCAAGTGTAAAATGGATTAATGATATTAGATATTACGATTTTCATAAGTGATAGATGCCGCCTTAGCTTATGTAGATTTTTTTGTGTTAGGTATACTAGTTACTATTATCACGCGGAAGAAAAGTGATAGCAGACTCTATTGCGGTTACTGTTTTACCTTGTCAGTTGTTTGGTTTTTAAAGATGGATAACTCATAGCGCGGTAGATTAAAATGACGCCATGTAGAGCTCAAGGGATTTAGTAGATACTTACACCGCCCAAGGCACTTTTCATGATTAAAGTAATAAGTAGTACCTATTAGCCTATTGAAATTCCCCATTAGCTGATTTTATCCTTTAGTGTAGGTACGTACTACCTACTACTACCAACCTAACTAGCGGATTATTGTCTTGTGTATAAAAAGTGTAAAAACACCACATAAAAAGTGTAAAAAAATATATATATAAAAAGTGTAAAAATATATTATCATACAAATTAACCTGATCTGGTAAGGTTATTTAAACGTATTTTAATCATTATCAGGCCATTGTGATAAGCATGGCCGTATGATCATCGTTCATTGTTGATTCCAAGATAAAATGCGGGATATCGAAGTTGCAACCTTATCATTTCCAGTGAATGAAGGTCAAGACGGCCGAAACACCCCAGATGTAAAGCTGATGGGATCTTATACCAATTTGTCGAGATGGAGAAAATGCCACTTAAGCCTTGAAACGTTTGGTTAAGTATAGTACAGTCGACTTCGTAAATACATATAGTTTAGGTATGGGAAGAGCAAACCGTATCTGTAGGGCCTGAAGGTACCTATAGTGAATATTTAAAATTTTACTGAAAATAAATCGTAAACTAGGCATGAGATAAAATAAAGTAAAAAATAAAATCTAAAAATATTTTAACTAAAGTCGCATAATATACACAACACTAGCAATTCGCCAACTGAACAATGATTGCAGCTTTTTATAAAAGTTATTTAGAGCATAATTTTCAACCTGTGTAAAAACTACCAAAGCCTAAGTGGATATATATGGTCTTTTTATCGTCAGGTCGCAACCTCGAACTTTTAGAACCTAAACTAAAAAATATATCTACTTACAGCAATTAATATTGTAAAGCGATAAATGTTTAAATCTAATACTAACCCATATACCTGATATACCTAATATAATAACTGTACCTAACGACTCGACCACCACTTCCATTATACATACATAGTAAATCGAAACGAAGTTACAAGTTTATAATATGAAAATGTGATTACCCGTCATAAATGTTAACACATTTTGGCAGTACAAGTATTTAATTAACCAAGTATTTGTAGATTATTGTTACCCTTTTGTAAATTAAGTACCTGATGATCACTACACTCTACCGTATCATTGCCTTTATATCGACTGTGTCGCTGAACTTTACCCTTACCATGAGTTTGCAATGTTTGCATTACCGTACTCGCTAGCGACTGTGCAAATGATTCTCTAACAAACAAATGCATTTATGGATTTAACTATACTTATAAAAATTGTCTCGTCGGAGATGTTGTCACAACGTACTCTTAAGATATAAACAAGTCAAACTCGTAAATGTAAAGTGATAATTTATTTTTCATATTAGATTGCTACATCATTCATTCTCACATTAACGCATGGGTGCTTCGAACAGTAGCAAGGAATAAGCTAATTAGCACGGAACTATTTAATTTCCAGTAAGACTGAACTTGAAAATGTAAACGTCATTCTAACCAGAGGGTCATTTATGAAATGAAATTGACCTCTGATTCATTTGCATATTCAAATGTCATTACTATTCGAAAACTAACAATAACGTTAAGACTGGGTATTACCACTTTGGAGTTTTTAAAAACCATCTGAGACATAGAATATAGTGTCTTAAAATCTAAAAAAATATATGTGTTACATAAGGATCTTGTCTAGTCAAAATCGCAGTCAGTTACATGACCTGATCAATTTCACTCGATAGAAAAAAATCGCGAACTTACCCCTTTTGGAATATATTTTCAATACTACGACTATATTACTGATATTTAACATTTAATTTTTGTACTCAATTAAAGATCCTAACCTTATAGACAAATTCGCTGGATTTGCTTTAATAAAATGATTGGCTTAAGACTGTACGAACAAAAAGTTGGTATTTTAGAAAATATACGGTTTTTTCTAACGCCATATCTTTGTTCAAGTGACTACATTGTTAAAGTAAACTTCTGTTTTGTATAGATAAACTCTTATTCTAGACCATAGCGTTGCTAAACTTTTATTTCTATGTACGATTATTTAAAACAGTCAGGTTTTCGTCGGAGTGTTTTGCAAAAATACGCGTCAGAGCTATCTTTCAGGTACAATATTTCCATTTTAAATTGTCAAAAACGATTGGATGTTTATCTTTTACAATAGGATGTATAGTCTTTTAGTACATAGCGATCGCTCTAGTTCTGAAATATTGGTTTTTACTATCTAAAAAAAATACTACAAAATGTCTAAATCGGTTTGTTTAAACATTTTTTTCCTCACATGTTTTATAATATTTTGAAAAAAAAAACTTATTATTATAAAACTACAGGTTTTGCTTGGTATTTCTTATTTTTTTTAACGCTTATGGATAACCCACTTAATTTAGACGAATTTTTAAAAACCACTATAATTCACAATATAACAGCGCGCGACAACGTTGTTCGATTCATTACGCGCCGGGCCTTCCCAAGGAACGCACGTGTCGCTCTCCTCGGTGCGTTAAGGTCGGTGACCAAGCTCACACCGATACTGCTATTCTGTAGATGTAGCGCGTCCGCTACAGATTAATAATTTGATACTTGGTATTTTATATCTTCTCAAAGCAATAAAGTAATATGATTTTTTACAGAAATAGGCAATAAACGTAAATTCTTTGGGACGAAAAAATCCAACAGTACTACGGCCACACAAGTTAAAAGGTAAAGGTATGATTCCGCTGCCGACTGCATACAGCAACTGCACGTTCCGCCGCACTCCAAATTGAACCGTAATAGTATGCGTAAAAAGCTCAATTTGAAATGAGCGGAGAAGTGTCGGAACAGCACACGCCGCTCACTCTAAATTGGGACTTTTAGTCTTATGATTACAGTTCAATTTGGAGTGCGGCGGAAGGTGCAGTTGTTGTATGCAGTCGGCAGCGGAATCATACCTTAAGGCACCATGTTACCTATTACCTATTGCTGCTAGTGATATTTCTATGTCTGGATATGTGCTTCTATGTTCTTGACGTTCTGTGAACATTTCGGATCTTTCCTTTAATTGTAAAATTCAAACTAATATTTTTTTATTCTTAACGAGCGCCCGATAATTTATGATTGCGTTGTTTGAACTAGTTATCGAATTATATGTATGTGCAATTTCAAATTTTTAAGCCAAGTAGTTTCTGTGGAAAGTAATTTAAAGTAAAACTAGTCCCCGAAACACGTGGACTCCACGTAATTATCATTCCAAATTTGACTTTTTTCCTGACAAACTTATTCCAATTTTGTTGATTAATTCGTGTTCATGCACCTCTAAAAATAGTTTGTATAGTCTCCCAACATATGTTTACTGGTTGTTATCTTTTGTGTGAATTTACTCTCATATTCATATTCATTTATATTTTTTTATTCTTAACGAGCGCCCGATAATTTATGACTGCATTGTTTGGACTAGTTATCGAATTATATGTATGTGCAATTTCAGATTTTTAGGCCAAGTAGTTTCTGTGGAAAGTAATTTAAAGTAAAACTAGTCCCCGAAACACGTGGACTCCACGTAATTATCATTCCAAATTTGACTTTTTTCCTGACAAACTTATTCCAATTTTGTTGATTATTTCATGTTCATGCACCTCTAAAAATAGTTTGTATAGTCTCCCAACATATGTTTACTGGTTATCTTTTGTGTAAATTTTCTCTCATATTCATATTCATATGCATTTATATTTTTTTATTCTTAACGAGCGCCCGATAATTTATGATTGCGTTGTTTGAACTAGTTATCGAATTATATGTATGTGCAATTTCAAATTTTTAGGCCAAGTAGTTTGTGTGGAAAGTAATTTAAAGTAAAACTAGTCCCCGTAACACGTGGACTCCACGTAATTATCATTCCAAATTTGACTTTTTTCCTGACAAACTTATTCCAATTTTGTTGATTATTTCATGTTCATGCACCTCTAAAAATAGTTTGTATAGTCTCCCAACATATGTTTACTGGTTGTTATCTTTTGTGTAAATTTACTCTCATATTCATATTCATTTATATTTTTTTATTCTTAACGAGCGCCCGATAATTTATGACTGCATTGTTTGGACTAGTTATCGAATTATATGTATGTGCAATTTCAGATTTTTAGGCCAAGTAGTTTCTGTGGAAAGTAATTTAAAGTAAAACTAGTCCCCGAAACACGTGGACTCCACGTAATTATCATTCCAAATTTGACTTTTTTCCTGACAAACTTATTCCAATTTTGTTGATTATTTCATGTTCATGCACCTCTAAAAATAGTTTGTATAGTCTCCCAACATATGTTTACTGGTTATCTTTTGTGTAAATTTTCTCTCATATTCATATTCATATGCATTTATATTTTTTTATTCTTAACGAGCGCCCGATAATTTATGATTGCGTTGTTTGAACTAGTTATCGAATTATATGTGTGTGCAATTTCAGATTTTTAGGCCAAGTAGTTTCTGTGGAAAGTAATTTAAAGTAAAACTAGTCCCCGAAACACGTGGACTCCACGTAATTATCATTCTAAATTTGACTTTTTTCCTGACAAACTTATTCCAATTTTGTTGATTATTTCATGTTCATGTACCTCTAAAAATAGTTTGTATAGTCTCCCAACATATGTTTACTGGTTATCTTTTGTGTAAATTTTCTCTCATATTCATATTCATATGCATTTATATTTTTTTATTCTTAACGAGCGCCCGATAATTTATGATTGCGTTGTTTGAACTAGTTATCGAATTATATGTACGTGCAATTTCAAATTTTTAGGCCAAGTAGTTTCTGTGGAAAGTAATTTAAAGTAAAACTAGTCCCCGTAACACGTGGACTCCACGTAATTATCATTCCAAATTTGACTTTTTTCCTGACAAACTTATTCCAATTTTGTTGATTAATTCGTGTTCATGCACCTCTAAAAATCGTTTGTATAGTCTCCCAACATATGTTTACTGGTTGTTATCTTTTGTGTAAATTTACTCTCATATTCATATTCATTTATATTTTTTTATTCTTAACGAGCGCCCGATAATTTATGACTGCGTTGTTTGGACTAGTTACCGAATTATATGTATGTGCAATTTCAGATTTTTAGGCCAAGTAGTTTCTGTGGAAAGTAATTTAAAGTACCAGGCCGAACGTCACAATGTACATGACAGTTATCACGCTCCCAAACGTAAAATTTATAAAAAATTAACGTTGTTTTTTGCGTAATTTCTGTATGAAACACAGGTTTTTTATTAATTTCGCGAAAATGAATAGTCAGAAGTAAATAGATTAACACATATTTAAGTATTAATAATGTGTAATGAGATAATAAATGTCGATCGTTTTTTGTATGAAAATCGAACCACCTTAATAAGTGCGTAGGTACGTAATGTTAATAAAATAAAAACATTTAAAACTCACCACATTTTTTCCTACCTCACTCTAACTCTATAACAATGATCAAGACATGTCAGTTCAACCGGCAGCACTCGAACCGCACGCACACAGTAATCGTTTTAGTGTGTAGCTAAACATGGCCGCTCGCAGGGAGATCGCGGCTAGGATGAGTTGGAGCGAAATGTTCGTACCCTCTTAATGACTATAGCTAAATATTTGCGAAACTACTCGCAGAGCTTGCGTAGAGAGCGGGATGGTTAATTGTAAACTCACGCGTGTTAGAGCAGGACATTTGCGTTGGGGATACCTCCCCTTAACACGTTCCCTGTCCGGGTGGGCGGATGTCCGCAATGTGGGGTCATGAACCTTTTTTTCAGGAGTCCGAGCTTCCACTGTGGAGTCACAGCCCAGACCAGACCCATACGGAATACACAATCCAACTGTCTGTTGACTTGTGACATTGTCAGATAGTTTTGTATGGGGACAGTGAACGTATTATCTGGACGGTATTGTAAAAGAAGGTAGACTTATGTTTTAATGTATTTATAGGTACAATCAATTAAATAATAGTAGGTACATTGTGAATTTAGGGAGATAAGTTATAGTTAGTTAGGAGTTATCTTTAATGAAAGTCTAATAGAAGCCTGCCGAATCCACTGCACAAAAACACACACAGGTTACAGAAAAAAAAAACTCACAATACGACTGCTCCATTGGAATCAACTTGACCTTTTGGAACTGGAAAAATTGATTTCAATGGTGTAGGTAAGTACAAATATAATTTATCTCTGGCATATGCCGAATATGCCGACATAAATAATTGTAAACTACGTAGTGTTGATAGAACCCTTCACTAAAGAATATAGGCGAGTATTACTGAATATAGAAAAGCGTTCCTGAAACTAATTGTCAATTAAATTATATGTATTATTTACAGATATCTTCAGGCTCTTCGTTCCATGGAATATGAATATCACACCCACATCCCAGGTAGGTACCTACCAATTCCTTGTATTTTTTTTGTTTCGAGTACGTTCCTTGTGTTATTTGTTTTTGTTTCAAATTTGTAACTCAGATATTTTGAAGGTCGAGGATCGCCAGAAGCGCGATATTTGAAGAGTGCATTTTTATTCGATTCCAGGAATACTTAGGTTTTTGTTTTTATCTGAAAAATGTGGAAATTTAATACCTTCATCAACTATAATATGTACTTTTGTCTTTTAAATACATACATTTATATTACCTGCCTACCGGTAACGCTTTCGTATTACTTAACCATTAATGAAAATATAGTTTCTGCCCGCGACTTCGTCCGCGTAAACTTCCGCTCCTATTTCATCCCCTCGTAGGATCATTTTCATGATAAAAAATATTCTGAATGTATTATTGTATTATTTTCTTGTTGTGCACAATAAAGCATTTTTTTATTATTATTATTCTTTATATTATCCAGGCTATAAACACGTTGTATGCCAAGTTTCATCCTAATCCGTTCAGCCGTTTTTGCGTGATTGAGTAACAAACATCCATACATTTAAACTTTCGTATTTATAATATTAACTACTTTGTAAGATTTTGGAATGCTTAGAATAAACGATAGAGCTAAATACATTTTCTCACCATAAAAAATAATTGGCACGCATATTGTACGTACAGCACACTTTGGGAACTAAGAAGTTTTTACTCTGGTACTAAGAATACATTTGTTGTCAGTAAGGACATTTAAGTAGAAGATGATACCTCAAAAAGAAAATCATTATGAGGTTTTTAAAGAATGTCGTCGAAGGAGAAATTTAAGCTATTAAAATGGCACATTCAGGGAGTTTAAAGTACCTCTGTCCTGTCTGTCTGCGAATACAAACTGAAGTGCGGGAAAATGCTACAATAATTATTGAATACTGACTTCAGAAACTGACTGTTCAATTCTCTACCGCCTTGTGATATTATTAGGTATGTACTAGTAGGTTCAGTGACAAATCTTTACCCCGGCGGATTTATTTATTTTTGGAACTGAGGAGTTATTTAAAATCCAGTTTTTCATGTATGTGTGTAAATATTTTTCTTTTAAATCGTGCTAAAAATCTTACTTAGAGGTATTCTTTCAAGGTATTTTTCATTATTGTTGATATATTATGCATCGTACAGTACATTAAAGTGCACAATGAGTAAGTGAGAAGAGTGGTGAATTATGTTGAACTTATTGTTTTATGTCCATCTTTTTAATTGTACCATAATTCCGCAACTAAACATGTTTTGACTTTGACACATTTGCAGCAATAAAATTCAGTGAAAATTAAAAAACAAAACTTGAAAAAATTAAGTTATATTCTTTTCAATCATTGAAAAGGTGGATATTTTTAACTGCGCGTGAGCAATACTAAAACTCTATGAAAGTCCAGCGTTTCGCGAAAGGGGCATTACCTAAAGAGGCAAATATAGATACTGTCGCGTTTGGCTGCACCGAATTAATGATTATTTTTGTCGATCCTTACCGAAATTCATCGAACAGAACATTTATTGTAATTCATGTTTTGTCTTTTTTATTCTATGCTTGTTCTTATTTTTTTTTCATATTAATTGTGGAGGCTTTCGTAAACAGGTAACCGATATACCTGACTGTTGACTTCGTTGCCAATTAAAACCAGTTCATGTTAATTGGTCATGAATTGACACACGTTTATACACAAACAAACATCACTAAACCTTTACTATCATTTGTCACTCTTTGAATTAGACTTCAGTCAGTGGTTTTGATAAATCATCTCTTCTGATACACATAGCTAGTCTTATTAATTTACTACTTAGAAAAACTAAAATGTTTACAACAAAATAACAACAACCTTAATAAGTTACAACAACATAATTTACACACAAACTAAGGTGTGTGTATGTATGTTACAAAGTATATAATACTTATATTAACTCACGTAAAGTCAGAAACGGCTATAATATTACGATAATAAATAACATGTATCGTATCTACTGTCTTCTCGAAGATCTCACGGTTCGAATTACCTAATTGCCATACGATAAATAAATAATAGAGTATATGCCTAAGCGTCATGCAGATTGTATAGGAATAGGTTTAAAAACAGCGAACCAAGAAATATGAACAACCTCTTAGATTATTGTAAATCATCCTCCCTAAAACACACATGTATGTAAGTATACAATGATTGTAACTAATTGAATAACTACAACTATAAAGGATCTATCTGTCCACTTGTTGACAATGTTGACATAGGTACTCACGTAGGAGGACGCACCAGATGAAATAGTTCCGTAGGTGAAGTTGGTACTCGTCTAATAACCATTTTACGCCCATCTGTACATCCCATCCCGATTGATGCAAGAGATCTGACTGACGGTGCTCCGTATTGGTTTGTTCCACTCTCAGAGCCTTCGGGGTATGGGATGACCTGCTCGTATGGTCGCAAGCACCGAGCTGATGCTGCGCCTGATGCTGTAGCAACATCTCGGAGTCTGTGTGTATCGCTGAAGCTCTTCACTTTGCGCATTTGTCCAGAGGGCGTCACGATCGGTGTGGGTGCTTTAGCATGGAGTAGTTTTGAACTTTCCTCGTCGGGGTCATCATATTGGTCCACGTTGATTGCCACGCTGGGCGCGGGGGCTTCCATTGAAGATTCTTCCTTACTCATACTATCGTTTCACAGGGCCATAACGTTATGACTGATGTCGCGTACGTCGCGTTAACGACGCGCGACGGCTAAATAATGAACGGACGCAAGCGAACGAGGTCGCTCTAAGCGTGGCGGACACCCGACTGTATCCGTCCGTCAATCGTAGCAATTGGTGAATAACTGCGATTCTGGGTAGTGGGGAGAAGACAGGAAGGGGGAGGGTAGGGGGGCGCGCCTGCGCTCGGCGCCGTTTGCTGCCGGTGACAGTTACGTCATGGCTGCGCCTGCGTTCACGTCAGGGTTAAATAACATTTCAAGATAAAATATTATAAACGCCATGGGGCTTTATTCTTTTTTATCTTAGCGCCTACAGGTTAATTTATTGATTACATTTAAAATTTAGATACCTATTATGCATGGCTATATTAACTTCATAATCCGGTTTTGATTATAGAGACGTACGTAGTTCGTACGCAAGAGATTTATTTTTTATTGAAACAATGAGGATTATAAAACAAATATTCACCGTTACTAACATAGGTACATAAGTAAGTTAATAAATACTGAACAATTGCAGTTTTTAGGGTTCCGTAGTAAACAAGACACCTTTATAGTTTCGCCATATCCATCCGTCTGCGGGCTCTGCGGCTAAGCTCAGTAAGTAACCGTTCGTACTAGATATTTGGCATTAGTATACAGAACGACGCCGACAAAACGGAAATCATTTTTTTAGGATTCCTCCCCTACCCGTAAGTGGCGGGCAATTCTTTTTTTCAAACCCCATCGTGTAAGGGGTCGATGGATTGCTGTTTCAAAAATATTTCTAACGATATGGTTTCTAAAACCATTTTTTGATTCAAGAATCTGTTGGCGTGATATTCAGCTTTAAAGTGATAATTTTTGACATGGTCAAGTATGATTGCAAGCAAACTTTCGTACCTAAGCAAATTTCCATTGATTACTTAGATAATGCTGTTATTTGTATTGATAATAGTAAATATAAGTTTCTGAACTTTCAAATCCGCATAGTGTAACGGGTGGACAACTAAAATCTATAAGGTGGACCAGTAATTAAAGTCAGACCTCCTATTACATTTTGTCATAAATCATAATGTCGCACCCGGTGCCTTCCAAAGCCAAATAACGCCAAAAATCTTTACCGAGATACCGCCATTTGGCTTACGAGGAAGTCTGCACTTCTTGTCTAGTTTGTAGTAACCCTGTCTACGAGCCTTCGCTCCAGTCGCAGTGTGTGAATCTCAATAAGAGCAATTTATTTGTGTGCTGAACTGATTACTTAGGTATAATAAACAAGAGTTGGATCACAGGAAGAAAATCTTACGGCGCCTATCCATGGTTAGGAAGTTGAATGTTATTGTGAGCGTAGCGGCCGGTAATCACCACTTCACGAGCATTATGCTCGGAGCATAGGGTATACATACCTAATATCAGGTAATGGACAGTCCGCAATGTGAAAGCGCTTTAAATAGTTTCCCCCTACATACAAACTCACAAAGCTACAAACTTCAGGTAACTCTTTATATTAATAAAGATAGGTAGTCTTAAAAAAAGCTCTTAACTTACCACATTGGATCGTATTTCTTCTTGGAAGAATTCAGAAGCGCCGGAACACGAGACATCGTCGTTACTGTTGAGATTATTGCATTAAACTGAGCAGCGCCCAAAGGAAGCAAATTATTTATAACCTCTTAAAAGTACATAATACACACCCCTTTAGTAAATAAGATACGTTTGTCGCCATTCGTTACCTTTTCATTAGCAGTCCTAATTTACAAGTCAAGTTATTTACGCGACTACGGTTCCTAAAGTACCTACATGCTGGGTGACATAACTTTTTGCATGTTGTTTGTGTAAGGTTGCCTTTGTGGGTTTACCAGGTGCTTTTAATAAACCTCGATAGCCTTGGTTATACTGTACAGGAATATTTCTCAAGCAAAACAAATATATATTTGGATTTAACTGCAAGCACAATATCTTTAACGGCAGGGTAGAGAAAAGGGAGTTCAAAGCTCTTGCTATAGAGTATGTTTTTTTTAGTTTAACTGTGCAACATAAGGAGTAAGCCAGCTATACCCCAATTATATATATCCATACTTTTTTTTGCACAGTCATCACCATCAACTACTCGTTTAGAGGGTTCTAAAGAACCTTTATCTTGAGTAGTTGAGGAGATCCTACGTCTTTATCATCAGACCAGGTCGATGGTAGGATAACATTTTTCACCGAATGTAGGTATACAAGTCTTAGAAGTTGTCGTGCCGTATCAAATGTCCAATCATTTTGCCTCTTCCATTGTTAATAGTTTTAACAACGTTCTTTTCTCTTTCACCCTGCGTAATACCTCCTCATTTGCTACTCGCTCGGTGCAACTGATTCCTTCCATTCGTCTCCAACACCACATTTCGAACACTTCCAGTCTCTCTCGGTCTCTTTGTGTCATTGTCCACGTTTCACTGCCATATAGAGCAACACTCCAGATATACACTTTAATTAGCAACTTTTTGCTCTTTCGTAACAAACTAAGACTTCAAGAGCTGTTTCTTCTGGTTGAAAGCCTTTTTTGCCATGGCTACTCTTGCGACCTTGTCTGGTGTACATCTGGAGTCTTTTGTGATCAGGTTGCCTAAATATTTAAAACTATCTACTTGCTCTATCGTTATATTGTTTATAACTATGGGTGGATGGTAAAAAAGATAAGGATGGCGAGACAGGGGAAGACCAAGGCGCAGTTACATGGACCAAATAAAAGAAACTGATGGCGTCGTGTCATATCAAGAAGTCAAAGGGCTGGCGTATGAGACAGAAAAATGGAAAATACTCCACCGACAAGAGGATTACTCTTAAATTTGATGATTAGATGTATACAAGTATGCCAAATGTCAACTCAATCGTTTAAGGCGCCTGTAGAGGCAAGCACTCTCCATACAAACTTTGTGCAAGTTTTTCTTTGCTTATGATTTTTAGTCAGTATGCTTATTTTTCTGTTATCCAGACCCGCAAGAAAAAAAACATTTTTTTATATTTTTTGAATTTTCTTTTTTTGAAAATTTTTGCTTAACATTCTTCGTATATCCAATATTAACAACAAAAAAAAATATATGCGGGAGTGCCAAAACCGACGAATAAATCTTGCACAGAGTTGGTATGGAGAAGGCCTTGCCTCTACAGGCGCCTTAAGGATAAAATTCAGTTGCAGGTGCAAGATTTATCCCACGCATACTAACTAATTGTTAAGGCGATATATCGATTGAAAGAGACACCCTTTGTTTTTCGCTAACGACAAAACGGGATGCAACCCTCTCCAAGAATGGCTTTTTAGACAAATCTCGTTAAATATCTGACTGTGTGCAGGTTTATTAAATTTCCTCTTGTCAGTACCTAGATGAGGTAAAATACCATCATATTAACTTAATCGTGTCTTTTAATAATGCGTTGTTTTAGTAGGCTGAGGAAAAAAAGGAAAATATAGACTCAACTTTGGATTTATTTTCTATCGAGAAAATTTTAAGCAATCATGTTTCGCTATTGTCGGTACTACAATCATATAGTCAAGAATCATATATCTGAAAATCAGCCCCTACTGTTTGCTAGTCTGGGCAGGACAGCGTTTCAAAGTCTCCAAATTTCTCAGTGTAGCGCCTTAAATAATACTCACTCAATTTGAACGCGTCTCAATCAATAGCTTTAAACATCGCAACGACGGTGGCAAGCAAGCTTACGGTCCACCTGATAAGCGGTCGGACACTGCAGCATATAGACGCCTGCAACTCTCATGAGTCACGTGCACGTTGCCGACCTTTTATAGTTTAGATTGGAGTATTCCCTCTGTTGATAATAGAAGGGGCATATTTATTCAAATTTTTGATCGCACCTATTATTAGGTTTCTAAAAAGGTGTCCCCTTGTTTTGCAGAAAATTACTTCATATTCATAAAATAGTCATTGTTGCCCTCGCATGAGGGATCGAAGTCGTACTATCCCCCCTTATGTGAGGGCGACAGTGTCTCTTTTCGTCATAGAAGCTCTGAAAAGCAGTATGTGCCACTCGGTAGCAAAATTATTTTCAAGACATTTCATGTTTTTAAGCAGCGGGCCAAGGCGGCGCGAAAAGCGGTATTTGTTACAATTGTCACAGGGTAGAAAAATTATTTCCGTCTTCGGCGTAAACACTTGAATCCCTTGCTACGCTCAAGATTCTAATTTAGGATTTCATTTTAGAATCTTGCGTTATACTCAGGATTTTATATACCGCCCTCGCCGTAAATTTCAGCCAAATCCTACCGATGCCTACCGCGCATCTTATGTGTGTTACCGGCATCTTCACTAACTTGACTTAAGATCTCATGTCCTCTAGGATGGGACAGAGGGCGTTGATAGTCACTGTCCATGTCTATCTGTCTTGAGCTCCTCCCTTCATTTCACTCCATGACTATTGACTTCCCAATATTCTTTGCCTCGTCGTCCTCTCCCGGCGAAAAAAATATACAATGCCAGGGACTGGTAGACGACGGGTTAAATGATTCAAGCAAAGAAGACAACTAACTGCCAATTGGCAGAAATAATTCGTGTATAAGCAAATTTTGGCATAGGTATTTGTAGATAAATATAAATAAATAAATATTTGTGGACAATCTTACACAAATCAACCTAGTCCCAAACTTAGCAAAGCTTGTACTATGGATACTAAGCGACGATATACATACTTATATAGATATAAATGGATACTTAAATACATAGAAAACATCCAAGACCCGAGAACAAATATTCGTGCTTATCACACAAATAAATGCCCCGGCCGGGATTCGAACCCGAGACCTCCAGCTTCGTAGGCAGGGTCATTACCAACTAAGCTAAAGCGGTCGTCAACAACCTACTATACTATATGTCCTTAACAACATACTAAAATTCCTGAGGGATGGGGGTGGAGATAACGGGTAGAGGGGCGTGTAAAGGTTATTTTAAGATCATTTTTTTAGTTTTTCGTATAAAACTCTTAAACGGTGGCCGATAGCTAAAAATGTTCTTAGACATACTAATCTACATACAATTCTCTACAAGAAAGGTTCTACACACTCTTTCGCTATGATGAATATTTGATGAGATTTTAAAGGGGTGAATGTTACCTATAAGTGGCCTCATGGGTGGGTCTTTGTCTTTTCCTTTGTTTCTCAATATTTTTAAAAACAAAAATACAGTATTTATGCACTCAATGAGTTCCCACTCGATGGGGTAGGTCGGATAATTTTTTTCGCGCCCCCCTTTAGCTCTATGGGAGCCCCCCTTATAAGCATTTAAAAATATTCTTTGGCGATGTATGTAGATGTGGGTCAACACGATGCTTAAACTGTGAAAATTTGAAGCCATCCATTTAGTTTTTAAAGGGGGGCTCCCATATAGCTAAAGAGGGGTGCGCAAAAAAATTTACCTACCCCATCGACTGGGGTATCGTTGTTTAGAGCTCGTTAAGTGCATAAATGCTGTAGTTTTTGTTTTTAAAAATATTGAAGAATAAAGGAACGAGAAGCTATTTTATAATTTTACCTTGCCCCCTATATGGGAGCCCCCCTCAAAAACTAAATGGATGTCTTCAAAATTTCACAGTTTAAGCATCGTGTTGACCCACATCTACATACATCGTCAAAGAATATTTTTAAATGCTTATAAGGGGGGCTCCCATAGAGGTAAAGGGGGGCGCGAAAATAATAATTCGACCTACCCCATCGAGTGGGGTATCGTTATTTAGAACTCATTGAGTGCATAAATACTGTATTTTTTGTTTTTAAAAATATTGAGAAACAAAGGAAAGAGACCCACCCATGAGGCCACTCATAGGTAACATTCACCCCTTTAAAATCTCATCAAATATTCATCCTAGCGAAAAAGTGTGTAGAACCTTTCTTGTAGAGAATTGTATGTAGATTACTCATGTCTAAGAACATGCCACCGTTTAAGAGTTTTGTACGAAAAACTAAAAAAAATACCGTAAAATGACCTTTACACCCCCCTCTACCCGTTATCTCCACCCCCATCCCCCAGGAATTTTAGTATGTTGTTAATGACATATTTGTCTACAAGTATGCCAAAATTTGCTTATACACGAATTATTTCCGCCAATTTATCCTTCATTAACTGGATCATAACTGGACATCTTGGCCTACTTTGATCCATTGTTCAGTAATATTTTTTTAATGGGTAAATTGCAAAAAAAACTCGATTATTTATTAATTGTTTACTTAACCTATTTTTATTTTACATAAAAATCTGGTGATTTCTTTCAGTGTATAATTATGATTTATGAATATCACAAAATTCGAAGAATTTGACGATTCCACGTTAATAGAGATATATCTAAATACGAGTAGGACGCTGGTAGCGCAAGCGAGGGGCGCGGTTCGAACCGCGAGGCGCTCCCGGCGCCCTAGCCCGGCGGTCCTCCGACGGCGCGCACATATTAAAGCTAAGTGAGTAAGAAGAAAGGAGCCGACACCGCCCGGCGCCGGCGGAGGAGCGGGGCAAGGACTAGTAGTATGTGTGTCTTAGCGCTGGAAGAGCGGGTTTGGGAAGTCGGGCGGGTGCGGCAAGGGTGCGGGTGGTGGCCGCGCGCGGCGCCACGCCACCAGCCAGCATGCCACTGCCGCCGCCACTGCCACGAGCGCTAGCAGCGCTGTCAGGGCTAACGCAACCGCCAGTCCGGCCGCTGACACGCACACTTCGCCGGCGCCGGCCGTCGGATCTCCGCTGCCGCCGGACGCGTCGCGCTGTCTCGCCACACGTGACGGATCGCGCTTTTCTAATGTCAATATCTGGTTCGATTCGACCTTAACTTCTTCTCGAATTTGGTCCTCTCTGGTCGACAGAGGACCATCGGTGTCGATCGCTTCTCGTTTTCTTCGTTTTCCGTAAGCATCGGCGCCGCGACAATTGACCTGCGAAAATGCGAGAAACAATGTAAACCAATCTATTTTCAGGTCCAAAAAGTCAGGATCAACTCGGATCAAGGTTGCCTGAATACTTATACTGTTGAATTGTATTCAATAATCAGAACTTCCATAGCTACAATGAAGTAATTGTTGTAAACAGAAAAGGAAATTTTCTACAGCAATTTTGTATGTTTAATGCATTTTATGAATTTTTGCTACTCTTATTTTGCCCTTTGCTCATTATCTATGAACATGGAACATGGAGGTCTTACCGGCTGACATTTTCCAAAGCAGACACGTATGTTACATTGGAAGCGTATGTTGTCGCTGCTCGGGAACTTGAATGCATTGAAGGCGGCGCGCAACGCACTTCCGTCCTCACTGCGTTCCCAGTCGCCGAAGATAGTTGCATCCGTAGCACATCCATCCGCGTCTGTCACGGTGTACTCGTTTTCCACGTTCGTCGATGCTTCGCTCGTTTTTGCAATGCAACTGCGCGCAAATCCGCCGTAGATACCTATGAGAAAGAGCAGTTTATATATATCAACGAAACCGAGACGTGTTCAGAAACAGTTGTTTATTATTGATGTCACACTTTTTATTTATTCGTTGTAAGTATCAAATCTTATGTCAGCACAGGGCCTGTAGTGGCGATGGCGACCTTTCCACCATTATCATATTTTCCTAAACATAAATTAACCTCTTATAACAATGGTCTAATTAAAATTATAATACTTATGTTATCTCTTAACTCCTAACGATTATGATAGAGTAGATGGTTATGGTAAATTGGTGAAATCCCACCGAAACAATCCATACGGTCCCAATTGCTTACTTGATGGTTGGACGTCAACTTGTAAGACGAGGTTCTCTCCAATCTCAGCAGAGCTAATTTCTTCACCAGTCCGGGAGACGATGTGCATCGTACACGTGGGTGGCGGGCCAGTGTTCGCTATTGTGCCAGCTGTGGTTAGCATAGAGACGTTGAACGCTAGCGTTACGTTCTTTTCACCCGTCTGATATATGCATTTGATGTGGAACGCCTTTGCATTTGATGTTAGGAGAGTCGGGTGTATCTGCATCACGAGCACGAAGCTTGCCATACCCTGCAAAATGCATTTCATTTTAACTATCCTTTCTTGACATATTTACGTTAAATTGAACTTGTTATTAAAATTCAGGTTTATTTTACTTACATTGACGTGCACCAAACCGCAGTCTCCGAAATGCACAGTAAAATCGACAAGCCTTTCTTCGCGGATTTGCACAACTAGTCTGCAGCGCTCATCCTTACTGTACCCCTTAACGTATAAAACTCCATTGAAGTCCTTGATCTTCAGGCTCACTTTAACAGCGTCAGCGAGACAGTGCACCTAAAAACAAAATGCTTTAAACTCAACCTTCGACCCGCTAAGGAGGGGAGCTCCTTGCCAGAGTCTGTGACCCCGGATTTAGGGGCCTTTAATTCGCGAGTGAACAGTTATCAAAAAAAATGGTCTCAATTATTATCAGGCCAAGTTCAAGCAAAGGAACAGCTGATACAAAGCAGCTGTGTGTGTCATATTTTTGTTTTATATCGCTAAACAGTTTTGAGACTTCACACTTCTATTCTTGTCTTAAAATAACACGCCAGGAGGAATGTTAATGAATTCTAGTGTACCTGCATGTCCGGCAGAGGGAAGTCTGTGCGATAGTTGGGCGTAGTGGCGTTGCAATTTTCTTTCGGATTGACGGTATAACCGTTAGGACATGTACAAATGGAGCGATGTCCTTGTTCGGCGCAGGTGGCAAGTAAACCGCAGGGTTCTGCGTTACAGGCGGGTATGCAGACGCTATTGCGACACAAAGCGCGGTCGTCGCAGTCTGTGTCTGAGCGGCAGCTGGCGACGGGCAGACATTCATCGCCTCGAAGGACCAGCCCGCGTCCTACATCGCATACGCATCTTCCACGCGAGTCCACAATGCGGCCCTCCGATGCACGGCACGGGACGCATTCCCCGTTGGCGTCCACCGCTTGTCCTTCTACACATACCGCAGTAGGTGCTGAAAAATAACATAAGGTTAGGTCGCCGTGCAATTGACAACATTTCATATTTTTAACTACTTTATTTTATGAACTAGTTAGAAAATAGGTAAAAATTTAAGCCACCCGTATTTTTTCTTTTTCAATTTAACTCATTATTTCATACAAAAAAAACACGTTGAAAAGTAGGTCATTCCAAAAGGGCGTAAGTAAAATAGGACGTCATCTTCCCAACAAGAATCCAGCGATTGTCTGTACTCTGTACTAAGGTCTCCCTGAATACAGCGAGGAAGATGCCGTCAACTTTCGGTTTACAGTAATTTGCGATATTTTCCAAAATTAACGTAGAAAAAAAAAAAAAAATGTTTTTTGTGTATTTCACACGTTTTTACCGAAATGGTTTTCGAATTAAGACTTTTGGAAATTATGAAATATTGTCAATTATTACAAAGTTGTTTTGGATATAAATAAATAAAACTAAACTTACGTGTATTTGGTATGCATTCTATTAAAGCGTTTCCTCTATATCCTGGTAAGCATTCGCAAACCATTGTCCTAACAGGGAGCGAGTCGACAACTCTGCATTCAGCGTTATTGCCACACGGGCTTGTTTCGAGACAAGGTTCGACGCACTTGGCGTTCAGACACGCGGTTCCTGCTGGACATTCTGAATCAGTTGTGCACTGGGGTTCCAAAGTTTTAGTGCAACCTTTCTCTGAACTCTGGTAACCTGGCGGACATACGCAATGTACTTCATGAAGATGTACCCTGCACTCTGCAGGTTGTTCGCAGGTGTTCGCCGTGCAAGGTTCTATGCATTGTGAGTTAACACACAACCTATCTGAAGGACAGTCCGAGTTCGCTCGACAGCCGATAGGCGTACAGCCGATTGATGGATTACCGGCAGTTCCAATCTTACAGCGGCACGAAGCACGGTGATTTGTTCCGTAACATTCAGCTGATGTTCCGCAGATTTCACCTTCAACTGAACAAGCTGGAACGCAGCGGTTGTTAATGCAAGTTTCGTCGTCTGAACAACCTGAGTCTGATCGACAAAGTACATCGTAGCAACCAGTACGCGCGTCGCCAATAAATCCGGGTCGGCATGCACATACTGGCTTATGATTCTTAATTTGACAGTCTGTATTTGGACCACATTCACATGGATTTTGACAAACTGAAGATATACACGCGTGATTAGATGTGCAATTAGTATCAATCTCGCATGCGACTTCCGAGAAGGTGGTGAAAGGTCGGCATAAACCTCCTCCGCTACTGATGTAACCAGGTGGACAAGTACAAATCATAGTGCGAACAGGCAACGTGGGTGAAACTTCACAATGCGCCGGCGTTGCGCATGGCTTAAGCACAGAACAAGGATTCACACATCTAGATGACAAACATGCTGATTTGGGTGGACAATCTGCATCAATGAAACATTCTGCTATAGTTTCAGGTTTACATTCTACATACGGACTTCCGATATATCCTTGTTCACATTTACAAACTGCTATATGATTACGCACCAAGCAAACTGCATTTGTACCACAATTCGTCTTTGAGTAACAAGGATTAATGCATCTGTGACTGTGACATTCTTTGTCGAGAGGACAATCTCCATTGGATCTACATTCTATCGCATTACATCCTTCATATGCATCTCCTTCGAATCCAGGGCGACAGCGGCATAGTGGTTGGTTTCTTTCAACGTAACAGTCTGCATTTGGTCCACAGTTACTGTTTAATAAGCATGGGCTAACACAATTTCCATTTACACATGCTTGATGTGATTCACATTCCGAGTTGGAGCGACAACCCACAGTGCGGCAAGTTTGATATGGATTTCCGTCGAAGCCCTCGCGACATGAGCACACTGGCCGATGATTGCGGACAAAACATTCTGCGTTTTCGCCGCAATTGCAGGGATTCCTACAAATTCGGTTAACGCATGATTCGTTATCACTACAGTCATCGTCGGTCGAACAGCTAGGAGCAGGCAGTTGTGTAGGTCTACAGGCGCCTCCAACATCCGGAATGTAGCCTTCAGTGCAACGGCATATCAATGTGCGGAAAGGTACGCTATCAGATACTGTGCACCTAGCGTTAGGCTGACAAGGTTGCAATTCTGTACAAGCTTCACGGCATTGATCTCTGAGGCATGCTTGTCCACTAGGGCAATCGCCGTCCATGATACATTCTGGTCCAATTATGACCTTTTCACAGTGTGTTAAAGGATCACCAACAGGAAGTGCTGGCGGACACCTACATGATGCCGCGTGGTTTCGTGCGAAGCACTCTGCGTTACTCGCACAAGGGTTACGTCCATCAGTAGAACAAGCGTGGCGGCAAACTCCTTTAATGCAAACGCTGTCATCGTCGCAATCGGCATTGATTTCACATTCTACTGCTTGGCATCTGGTGTAGGGATTACCATTTGTACCGGCCGGGCAGCGACAGTTTGCTCGGTGATTTCTACCGAAGCATTCCGCACTTATAGCGCACGGTGCTTCTACAATACAAGGATTGATGCAGGCGCCGTTGTAGCATGTGTCACTGTCAGGACATTCAGAGTCTGATGAACATCCAACTGTAAATCAAAAACATAAGGTTGAGTAAGTTTATACAATTATGGACACTGACTAATTTTTAGTATACTTTTTTCATAAGAAGCTTACCTTTGGTGCATCCGATGTACGGATTCCCAGAATAACCTTCCTCGCAGTAACATACGGGATGGTGTCTTACAACATTGCACTCTGCATGTGATCCACATGCACATGGTTCAGCACATGCGCCATTTATGCACGCTTGGGATAGCGGACATTCCGAGTTTGCTTTACAGCCCACTGGAACCACTTGGACGTCTGATGCTGAAAGTGAGTGAAGTGAATTATTATTTTTCAAACATATTTCATTTTTTAAATCAAAAATCAGTAAGTAGCGATTGTGGAAAGTAATATTTTTTAGTAGGTTGAAACTTACGTGGTTGACATCTCACACGAGCATCGCCAGAGAATCCTCTCGGGCAAGAACATTGCGCTATATGATCTATAACACGACACAGAGCGCCATCGCCACAAGCAGAACTACAAGGGTTCACGCATCGGCGATCCTCACACGCGCGTTCTGGACCGCATTCTTCATCATTGTAGCACTCCCATATAGAAGGCAGCCTCGGTTCTAAAATATAAAAAAAGTATTGGCTACTTCGGTCTTGAACAATACCTAAGCAGGATATTTACAAGTTTCAATTTTAGTAAATACTTTACCTAAGTTACATTCTGTTCGCGGGTTTCCAGTGTATTCCGGCGGACATGAACAACGGGAGGCATGGTCAACAGATTCACAAAGGGCGTTGAGTCCGCACGGGTCCGCTCTGCAAGCCTCGACACAGCTGCCGCGACGACAGGTTTGGCTATTCGCACAGTCTGAGTCTGCGGAGCATTCGGCGTCGGGTGGTGCGCGGCAACCACTGTCCGGGGCCACGCGTCCTCCATCTGGACAGACGCATGCTACGGCGCGCAATGGCAACACGTCGACTGTTTTACATACAAGTCCGCTTTCGCATGGGTTGCCCACACACAAATCCACACAACGAGTGTTAACGCATGCTAGTGGGGCCGAGCACTCTGAATCACTAGTACATTCGGGGCCGACGTCGTACGATGCACAACCAATCGAATAAGGATCGCCGGAGCGACCAGGTGGACACGAGCAAATTGGACGATGGTTGCTAGCTGTGCACAGTGCTCCCGATGCGCATGCGTTGTCGGAACAGGCTGGGCGGCACACTCTGTTGAGGCGATCGCAGATCTGCTTATCGTCGCAATCCTCGTTATAGTGACAGACGGCGGATATGCAAGCGCGTCGTGGGTCGCCCTGCGTTCCCGCCGGGCAGCGGCACGTCGCCACGTGCGCAATCGCCTCGCACATTGCATCTCGACCGCATGGTGATCCCAGTATACATGGGTCTTGGCAATATCCGTTAACGCAGACCTTATCGAATGGACAGTTGTCGTCGGATGTGCATTCGGCTAAAATAATAATATTTCATTAATATCAAGCTTGGATATGTAAAATCTCAAGAAATAAAAATAATAAAGTGCATAAATATTACGTGTGTAACAAGTGCGTGCGGGATCGCCTGCCGTGCCGGGCGGGCAGTGGCAGCGCGCGCGATGCTGTGTGGCCTCGCACAGGGCGCCAGTGCCGCACGCGCCAGCGCAAGCAGATACGCACTGTCGAGCCACGCATGCTTCCGCGGAACCGCAATCTGAATCTGACGTGCAATAAACTTCTGGACCGCCTGAAAATATACAAATGAAATTAACTTCTATATATACAATAGAAGGAAATCATAATGAATTAACTAACTGAGATAGTCCTTATCCCTGGTCGCAATCCAGGTCGAGCACTTATTAATAATTATGATATGATCTTTCAGAGTAAGACAATATGTTATACTTAATACTGTTAGTGTTACCCTCACTGGGTTACAAAGACTCGATTTCCTAATTTTCAGGACAACAGCGTTACAATTTCTGAACGAAATTAAATTTAAGGTTTTTTAAATTTAATTCACCGAATCGCGGGACAACTTTTTCAAATTGTTGTATTCTACAATATTGCAGAACCATGATTAGCAATTTAGCACTTACCAACAATACAAGTAAAAAATCTGAAAATAGTGTCAGATTTCCCAAGATGGCGGACAAAGATGAGCTGAACCACGCTAAGGGGTTCAAAAATTTGTGTTACCATGACTAATATTGTCATTTACTTACTACATATGAAAAAAAAACATAACAATCAGGCCTCTTTTAGAGTACCGTACCGTACCGGACGACAGTGGCGTGCACAGAGTTTTTTGACAGGGTAGGCAAAAAAATTAGAGCTATGAGTATTGACTTACCAAAATTATTGCATTGCGTAATCTACTCGTATAAGGAAAGAAAGTTTTGAAACGTATTATCTTTTATTTTTAGCACGCACACACCATACTTTCACAATGAAAATTATCCATTTTTCCAACAAAATCTATCACTTCACACTTTGAACCGAACACTGACACTCAACACAACAAACAAACAAACAATTACATTTTTATTTATGCAAACAATGGCGGCCAAGAAGAAAAGTAAACAAACTTTGTCATTCAAATATATCCGGAAAAAACGAAATGGTTACCGTATTTATCGTTTTTTGCACAAATTATTTGACCAATGCAACTTTTTCAAATAGCCGTATAATCTCGCTCGGCTCGGGAAGTAGTCGGGAGTTCGTAAAGCTTCGTAGGCGCTCGGGATGAGGCACTGTCTACCCGTGCGTTTGTGTGCGTGAGTTTTGCTGCCGTATGCCTCGTGCTATAGAGGTGTACACTACAGTGAATCCGCGTCGCTACACACCCACACATAGATAAATGTAGCCTAATCTAGGCAGAAATAGTTTCTGCCTTCACCGCAGACGGCGGCACGGCGGCGCTAGTGCAGCGTGATAATGTATTAGTCCGCATCGCGTTGGAATAACAGAAATTTTACTTAGAAGAGTCAATAAATGGCGTTAACGTTAATTTATGGTTTTGTGATTTTTATCCATTGAACATTGATTATAAAGCCTAGATAAATATAAATGACTGTCACAATGTCAGGGTAGGCAATGCCTTTGGTCTTTATGGACTGCACGCCACTGCCGGACGATGTGTGTAAAGTTGTCCTCAAATATTTATTTATTTACTGACCTGGCAAACAAGCGACTGCTGGGTTTCCCAGTAAAGGCGGCACGCAAGTGCAAGAAGCGCGATGTGCGCTACCGCGACATTCGGCGCCCACGCCGCACGCGCCTGGCCCGCAGACCGGCACGCAGCGTTTCGAGGAACACTGCTCCTCGTCGCCGCACTCGGAATCTTCGTTACATTCACCCCCTATTCACATAGTGTTGTTAGTTCTATATTGTTAAACTTCATAATACTTTTACATTAAGTAGGTACGCGTATATATGCGTATATATATATATATATATATATATATATATATATATTTACGACAACCAATTTTTTTTAATGATCTATATTATTATATATTTTTATCGGACACATGTAATTTTTAATCAGGCATGACAAAATAAACGCGCCGCCGAGTTGAAAGTTAAAATAAAAACAGAAAAACAGACTGTCAGACGTACCATATCCTTTCTTTACAACTAGAACTAGACTAGAATAATATTCCTAATGTGTAGGTAATTTATACAGTGGATATTCGTGTATATACAATTGTGCATATGATAAAACATGCTAAATTATACCCACTCGTTTAATTCGGACTCTTTGGGACATTTCAATGTCGTCCATGTTGTTAAAAATTGCACCTGTACTTAGAACAATAACATTTTTTATTGATTAGCATTATACTTACTACACGCACATAAAACACATTATAATCGGAGAATTCAACAACTAGTAGTAGTTAATGTTCTCGACTATTTAGACACTTACTTGGACTACATTGGACGGAGGCGTCACCAGTGAGTGGTTTAGGGCATTCGCACACTAGAGTTCGGAACGGTAGGGTATTGGCCACACGACACACAGCGCGGTCACCGCATGAGGTAGCGTCGCAGGGGTTCTTGCATTTGCCTTGAAGACATGCGAGATCGGGGCCGCAGCCGGCGTCAGTTTCACATTCCACGTCATCAACAACTAGAAATCAAAATTATTTGTAATTAGGAAAACAACAACAACAACAACAATAAATACTCTTTATTGCATAACCTCAACAAAAGTAACACATAACAGTACATAATGACAATGAGTAGAGGCAAACAACAGGCGGTCTTCAACATTATTACAATACATTTTTTCCTAGAGTTCCTTGACGAACATATGTATGTATGTAAATTCGTATAGGTTGCGCTAGCTTTAATTTATATTGTAATTTCATATTATGAAATACAAAATCTAAATCTATAAATTCAGTTGCTGTTTTAAAGGTAAGTACTTCATTAGCAAGGGTTTGTAGGAAAAAGTATAATAATTAATTTAAATAATTTACCTCTTCGACATTCAATGTTTGGGTTGCCTCGAGTGCCACGTGGGCATTCACAGACAGGGGAGTGACGCGTGACGGTGCACACCGCATCTGGAGCACAGGCTCCGGGACAGGGGTTCTGGCAAGTGCCTCCACGGCAGGCTAGCCATGTGGCACAATCATGATCAACAGTACATTCAGCTCTATGGCAGGCCGTCCAAGGGTTTCCGCGAGCACCATTGTCGCATTCACACGTGGCAACATGTCCGCGTGCGACGCAATGCGCTTCCGCGCCGCAACGAACGCGAGAACACACCTTTACGCAAGAACCGCCCTCGCAACTCTCGTCGTATGGGCAGTCGTTATTGCTGTGACATTGTACTGTGAAAAAACATTATACACTTAGCATTGCACAATCCTTAAATTGGTGGACGTTATTATACAGGACGGGTAAATGAAAACCTTTTAAGCATACCTGAATAACAACCAGTGTAAGCATCGCCTTCGTATCCTGGTAAACAAGCGCATCGAGCCCTATGCTGTCTAGCTATACAACGTGCGTTCAGTCCACAGTTCGAGGGTCCACAAACAGGTGAACAGCGAGAGTCCACGCAGGCGGCATTGTCGGCGCACTGGTCATCTCTGACACATTCTGGTACTGGAGGTGGCGTGGTAATAATAATCCGTTCACAACGTACAAATGGAGAGCCCGTATAACCGTTAGGACATGAGCAGACTGCCGAGTGCCTTACGCCTGAGCAAATCGCATTAAGACCACAAGCTCCCACGCATGGGTCAGTGCATTTTCGGTTAACGCAGGCGCGATCTCCAGAACAGTCGTCATTAACAATGCATTCTGGGTAGGTGCAGAAACCGTTGCGACATGTGCCGTGTGGTCCACATGGGTTAGGGTCACATGGGCCTTTAGTGGTTGCCACTGAAATGAAAACAATATATTAAAATTTCTGTTATTTACGTTTTACGTATATAGAAATTTGTATAAATATATCACCTCCTGGTCTACAGTCTAGGAATGGATCTCCGGTCGTTGGTGGTGGGCAGGAGCAAATTGGAGCATGATCAAAGACACGACACTCGGCACCGCTACCGCATGCCCCGATGCAAGGGTCGACACAGCGATTTCGCACGCAAGCACGATCACGTGGGCACTCTGAGCTGACAACACATTCGGGCCGACAACCACTTGAAGCCGCGTCGCCGCTGGTACCTTGCGGGCACGAGCACACTGCGCTTTCGCCCACGGCAGCGCACAGAGCGCCCGGACCACACGGAGATGGATCGCACGGCGGCACTGAAAGATACAAGAAATGTGAAATACATACCTACTTAGAAACATAGTTGTGATTTTTACAGATTATAATATTTATCGTTAAATTTACCTGATTTAACTACTTCTTCACACCGTACGAAAGGATTGCCCCTTGTTCCAGGTGGACAAGAGCAGGTTGGCAAGTGGTTGAAGGTTTCGCAGTCTGCTCCAATACCACAACTGCCAACGCATGGATCACGACAGTGAGAGCGTACACAGGCGCGCGACGGCGAACAATCCGAATCCGCTAGACATTCTGGCCGGCAGCCCGAGTAGGGGTCGCCGCGGAGACCGGGCTCACATTCACAAGACGCTCCTGTGCCCCTAGAGCGACAGACCGCCCCGGGACCGCAGGGTGATGGATAGCAAGGATCATCTTTAGGTTTTTCTGAAACATCGAATGTAGAAACTAAGATACAACGCCATATTTGCTACATAACATATTAGCAAAATTAAAGGCTTAAAGCGCTTTTCGTAAAAAGACCTAGAGACGATTAGACGAGAGGTGATTACGCTTAGGTACGTAAATTTTGGGATAAACAGCTCACTCCGTTTCACTAGTAAAACCCATGCCTAAGTTTTAAAAGCGAAAACAAAGCTTGCCGTTTAACCTAACCTAACGATATTTTATCTAGCAACACATTTTTTATATAATTCAAAGGACAAAGCAATCTTTTATTTATGTCTGTCTTACGGGTGTCACTAATTGGACGACAGTCAACAAGAGGGTTTCCTGTAGTAGAGGGGGGGCATTCGCAGCGAGGTTCATGGGCGACAGGCGAGCAGATCGCGCCCCGTCCACAGGCGCCGGGACAAGGGTCCACGCAACGACGATTGACGCACGTGAGACGCCACTCGCAGTCACTGGAACTAAGACATTCAGGCCGACAGAAAGGAGCTGCTCCAAAGTAATTTGATCTGCACCGACATTGGCCATCGATGCAATCTGCGTTCGGCCCGCAGTCTGGGCATCGTGAAACGACCTTGGACTCGACGTCCGTAGGTGCTAAAAATAAGGAAAAATATTGATTAGTTAAAAATTAATGTTGACATGGCTACTAAGAAAAGCAAATGCATTAATTTATATTTTACCGGGTGCACAGCGAACAAAAGGATCTCCGACGAAGTTTATTGGGCAAGTGCAAATAGGAGAGTGCATTCTGGTTTGACAAAGAGCTCGAATGCCGCACAAGCCTGGACAAGGGTCGTGACATTTGTTGTTTCGGCAGGCTCGATCTGCGGGGCAATCGGAGTTGGTGCGGCATTCGGGTCTGCAGGTGGCCGGGTCAGCCAACGCAGGCGGCCGGCATGAACAGTGCGCCACGGTGCCATCTGCTCGGCAAATGCTATTAGGGCCGCATGGATTTGGACTGCAGGGATCGGTTACCGTTGGAACTAAAAACAATAAAACGATTATTCTCAAGAACAAATATTATTTATAAATGATATTTACTTATCTGATTATCACGATAAGACTTACCTATAACTGGGCGACAAGCAATAAAAGGATCGCCTTTCAGTGGAGCGGGACATTCGCATATCGCAATGTGATTATAAACGGTACAAATTGCGTCTAGGCCACATGAGTTCTTGCATGGGTTGACACATTTATAATTGATACAGGCCTGTTGTTTCGAACATTCGTTATCGTTAGTACATTCAGGCCGACATTCGAAGATGGGGTTTCCTTGGTAGCCGGGGATGCATGAACAAGAGCCGTTAGAACAAATTGCATTGATTCCACATGGTGTTTGCGCGCAGGGGTCCAGTGGAGAAACTTTTTGTGGTTCTACAAAACATTGTTTTATAATTAGTCTTGAAACAGCATATAGAAAAATAGTTAAATATGGATTGCAAACGTGAAACCATAAGGAATTAACGATACAGGTTAGCTAGATGCTCAGGTAGCGTACACTTATTTTTTTTTTTTTGTTTTTTGCTTCAGAAAATATTTTGGTAGGTAACTAATAAGTATTTCGTACCTTTAAATGGATAGCAGTTAACAAACGGATTTCCGCTATAACCGGCTGGACATGTGCAAATAGCAAGATGATTCATTGCTCGGCAGTTGGCAAATGCGCCGCAAGATCCACGGCATGGGTCGACACACTTCTCTCGCACACATGCCTTATTGTTGGGACAGTCTTCATTGATTGTGCACTCGGGTGCACAGTTTGGTGGCGCACCAACATAACCCTGCATGCAGCTACATATAGCTGATCCACCAACATCTCTGCAGGTAGCAAATCGACCGCAAGGATTAGGTTCACACACAGGTGGTTTTTTTGGCGGAGGTGCTGCCTCTTTAGTACATCTAATAAATGGATCTCCTTCAAATCCAGGAATACATGTGCAGTAAGGACTATGGTAGTGAACTCGACATTGTGTATTTTCTCCGCAGGTTTCAATGCACGGATCAACACATTTTTGTTTTATGCAAGCTTTGTTAGGAGAACATTCTGGGTTCGTCACACACTCCGGTCGGCAATTAGGAGGACTGCCGAAATACTGCGGTAAACACGTGCACATGGCTTGACCGTTCAAAGCTTTGCATGTGCTGTACGCTCCACAGGGACTTGGACTGCATGGGTCATTTGGTGGTTCTGAAATTCAGATAGGCATGTTGCATGAAAATCAAAAACGAAAAAGTGCTAAATTCCACATAATTCTTAAAATATGCAATATTTAATATTGCTCACCTTCTTTTAAAATGCAGCCGTCATAAGGATTACCCACGTATCTTTCGAGGCAAACACACATAGGATAATGACTGACCATCTGACATCGAGTATTGGTACCACATAAGCCAGGGCATGGGTCTTGACATTTGTTATTCATGCATGCTAGATTCTCAGGACAATCAGAATTGATAAGGCATTCTGGTCGACAGCCTTGGTATGGGTTACCAAAATAACCAGTGAGGCACGTGCAACTGCCCACATCGTTACGCTCTTGACAAATCGCATTTGGTCCGCAAGGATTGGGTAGACAAGGCTTTTTTGTGATGGATGGATTCCGATCCGGCACTGGAATGATTGAATTAGTTTGATTTAAGACATATATTTTTAATTAAGGTCAACTGCCTATATGTACAATGTGAAAGTCATGAACACAATAAATAAATATTCGTTCATAAATAAATAAATGAAATAAATGAACTTTATTCTGTAAGTAGGCCGCAATGGCACTTTTACAAGTCAAACCCTACTAGCGTTTCACAGAGGCCACTGCCGAGAAGAAACGCCGAAAGAAACTCGACAGTCAGCCATTTTCTCACAAAAATATGCTTATTACAATGATAATACTTAACCTACTTAAGATCAAGAAATCTAAGACACATAGAATTCAAAATTCAGAATTCAAACACTTATTCTGCAAACAGGCCACAAGGGCACTTTCACATGTCATAATGTTAATGTACAATTTAAAAAAAGTCTTACAATATAAGCATATGATAGATTTTTCATGAGAAAATATTAATTTACAATTTAAGAAATATATCAATAAGAATTTAATACATTTTTCATGTCAAAATATTAATTATCTATTACAAACATTACAATAATAGTAAAATTGAGAGTCTCAGTCTGAATAACAAAATTTAATATAATATCTCAAAGATGTAAATGGTCTCTGAGCGTCAAAATATTCTTAATAATGACTATTCTAACGTGCTTTGAGATGTACATGGTCTCAAAGCGTCAAAATAAAAATAATAAGTTTTAAATATAAAAGGAAAAAAAAAACAATTTAATATAGAGGTCTCTCTCAGAGTCAATGTCAACAAAAACATATGATGAGAAGTATCTTACCTCTGGTTGGTAGGCATTGATCGAAAGAGTTTCCTTCGTATCCTGGTTGGCAAACACATTGAGGTGAATGACTGATGACCCGACACATAGCGTTCTGTCCGCAAGAACCAGGACATGGGTCTACACAATTGTTGTTAATACACGCCTTATCATAGGCACATTCACTGTTTGTGATGCATTCAGGACGGCAGTATGGAGGTGATCCAACGAAACCCGTCGAGCAAGAGCAGGATGGCGCATCATTCACCGCTCTACAAATGGAATTCGGACCGCAGGGTGATGGTTCACACGGAGCTTTCCTTGTAGGTTGATCGCCTAAAAAATGATATTTCATAATAGTCATTGGATTTTCGAACATCCAATATAAATATGAACAAAATTGACACCGTCGAATACTTACGATCCACAGCAATTTCACATCTGGAGAACGGGTCACCAGTGAAACCATTGCGACAATAACATATTGGTTTGTGGTTGTGTACTCTACATTCGGCGTTAAGGCCGCACGAGCCAGCGCATGGGTCATTACATTTCTGGTTTGAGCAGGCCATCAAACTAGTGCAATCCGAATCAACAGTGCATTCAGGCCTGCAAGCAGGCGGTGCGCCAATGTATCCCAGTAAGCAAGAACAAATTGCCTGTTCATTTATTGTGCGACATACGCTGTACGGTCCACATGGTGATGGTGTGCAAGGATCTCTTCTATCTGGTTTAACTAAAAAATATAAATATTTTAAAAAAAACAATAGGTATTTACAGCGCGCTGCGTTCATGCAAAAAAAAAACACTTATTGCGTAGTTTGGCATGTTCCCTGAATCATATCGCTCTTACGTAGGTATTCATATCATGTTTTAAATTACTATTTAAATATAAACGAAATTTTAATGCCATTTTAGCTGAAATACGTTCCTATACGGCTCGGTTTTATAAAGATCCGTTACAGTTTATGTTGATAATTTATGTCAATAGATGTACTGAGTTTACCAAAAAGTAAGTAAAAGTACCACAGGCATAAGTTTACTTACATGTAATAGGAGTGCAAGAGAAGAATGCATTTCCTGTGGTATTGGAAGGACAACTACACATTGGAATGTGATTATAAACTTCGCAGATGGCACCTTGTCCACATATATGTGTACATGGGTTCTTGCACTCGTTGTTAACGCATGCGAGATGTGGCGCGCAATCAGAATTGTGCGTGCATTCCGGTTTGCAGCTCATGTAAGGGTTGCCGAAGTATTTCGGCTTACAGGTACATAGGCCATCTCTGCAGTCAGCGTTTGCTCCACAAGGACTGGGATTACATTGGTCGTATACAGTAGGTTGGGGTTCTGAAATTAAATGTCTGTTTTAACTAACACCGTCATACCTGGGTCAATTTTCAAACAGCCTATTTTTGCTGTCCCATGGCTGTATTTACAAGTATATTAAAAATAGAACATTGGTACGTATATATTTGCATTCTGTGCATTTTAATGTACTAAGGCCTATATAACAGTTAATCTAAATATTAATAGCTTCCAAAAAATGCATTTGAAATTCTAAAATGAGCGTTATCTACTGCTTTTTCGCGTGTCCCACGTGTGGATTGGCTCAAACAAAAATTCATAACTTTGGATTCAAGCAACGTATTGCTAAAAAACTTATATCGTTGTAAAGAGAATTTCATAGCGCATTTAGCGATAATATTTTTAGAAATAAATGCGTTATTTATTAGGACCAGGTTAGTCTTTTTTTTAGCTGTCCCACGCGCAGCACTTTTGTTTTAACTCCTTGGCCTACCCTCATTATTCACTTTACGATACAATAAAACGTTAGTTGCGCTACAATCGTCAATGAGTGTGGATGCAGTGTCAGCATATTTGAAAGAGCAAACAGGCTGCCTTTCCAACTATGTATTTTGGTAAGGCTATCTCGACATTTGTATGGGCATCAATATAGGATTGAAATAAAAATGTGTTTGTCATAACAATAGTTAGGAATATGGAGTAAAGAGACCCGTATTAGACAAATAAGTTAATCGAATAAATAGTTTACGAAATTTTATTAAAAAACATTTGTCGACCACTTGTCGACATTTGTATGGCGACATTTGTACGGCGATTTTGTCCATACAAATGTCGAACGTGGCATACAAATGTCGAATGTGGCATACAAATGTCGAATACGGCATACAAATGTCGATTAAAATTAAATTAATTTAAACTATACCTAGCCTACTACAACACCTGAACAATATTTCTTTTTATTTAACTCTTGAATAAAATGTATATAAGTATGGATTCAGTGAGTTTTATTAGTATTTATCAAAAAAATGAGACTGGTCGACATTTGTATGGCACTGTTTTTTTTAAATGTCAATATCTAAGTAACAATTAGACGCAGGGTGGTGCCTCATATACCAAATATTTTATTGTTTAAAAGCCTACCCTACGATGCAAGTATGACCCTAATAGGGTATTAAACTAAGGTATACATAAATTATTTTTTACTTGACTAATAAAAGATCTAACGAAAATACTCGAAAAACATCAATTATTAATTTATTTTAGCTAATTGAAAGATTTTATAAGCATAAAGATTTAAAAAGGACGCTGATTTGAACAAACCTACTCACACTGTCTTAGTGACGCCACTAAGACAGTATTTCCCTTCAAACTTCATATTAAAAATCGTTTTTGACATTTAATAAAAAGTTGCTGATTTGACTATGGGTTTAATACCGAATTTTCAAAACAATAAAAAACACCATACAAATGTCGAAAAAATTTACGCTTCAAAAATTTACCCACCTACATATAATTTCTAATTACGGAATTTGATGAAATACCTCAATGGCATCAATGCGGAAATTAATAAATAACTTATTGTAAATCCATTTTTTGCATTAGATATTTACCTATGTGCTCTTGAATGTAACAATTTTGGAAAGGATTTCCAGTAAATCCCTCTTTGCAACTACATATAGCGGCATGTTGATAAACCTGGCACACGGTCTGCAAGCCACACGAGCCGGGACAGGGGTCTCGGCATTTTTGGTTCATGCAAGCCATTGTACTTGGACAGTCAGAATTGACAGTGCATTCCGGTCTACAGTTTGGTGGCGATCCAATGTAATTGCTCATACAAGTACAAACAGATGCCTGATTAATGGTTTGGCAAAGAGCATTTGGTCCGCAGGGAGATGGTACGCATGGATTCAATTCCGGTTGTGGAATTCCTGCAAAAAGTAAAAACAAAATGAATACACTAATACAAGCAATTTTATTCGAAAATAATATTTATACCACATTTATACTATATATTCAGAAAACTTACTGTCAACTACTACACATCTGATAAATGGATCTCCTTCGAAACCTGGTCGGCAAGAGCAAATAGGCGCATGATTGACTACTCTGCACTCAGCGTTTTGACCACAGGCATCTGTGCATGGGTTGATACATTTCTGCCTAGAACAACTCTTCGTGGTTTCGCACTCTGAGTTAACCGTGCATTCAGGCCGGCAATTCGGAGGAGATCCCTGAAAATCTGGTTGACATGAGCAAGCCACCTGTCCATTGTTGTTATTGCAAACTGAGTTGCTTCCGCACGGATTTGGGTTGCAAGGATTTTTGGTCGGTTCTGTAATAAATAAGGCAGGTATTGCTGAATACATTATAGGTACTTGTAATTTGCGTCGGTGATCAAATAAAACACATAGGTAAGTAAAAAAACAGTATAGCATGTTTACAAATGCCTAGTGGCCTGGCCCCCCACTCTCAGTAGACTCGCTTTGATTAGCCAAAAATAAGGAAATCTATAGTAACCTTGGAGCCGCCCACTCGCGCTCAAGGTATATTACCTATGTACACTCACCGGCAGAAAATTTGCCCCAAAAACGTTTCGTGATTTTAAACTTTAAATTGAATAAATTAAACAATTTATTTATTTATTTTATTATTAGGATCACCAACAGTGGCAACAACAGTAATACGGTATTAAACCCATAGTCAAATCAACAACTTTTTATTAAATGTCAAAAACGATTTGTTAATATGAAGTTTGTAGGGAAATACTGTCTTAGTGACGTCACTAAGACAGTGTAAGTAGGTTTGTTTAAATCAGCGTCCTTTTTAAATCTTTATGCTTATAAAATCTTTCAATTAGCTAAAATAAATTAAAAAATTGATGTTTTTCGAGTATTTTCGTTAGATCTTTTATTAGTCAAGTAAAAAATAATTTATTTTTACTGTAGTTTAATACCCTATTAGCATAGTAGAAGTAAATGCACATAGTTTAAAGCTAATTGCGCCACCAATTACAGGTGAACACAGCATGCATTACAATGTTCAATATATAAAAATGCATTTCTCGAATTTGGGCCAAATTTTCTGCCGGTAAGTATATAATCATTTAATAATATAAGGACAATAATGGAATATAGGCACTACATTTAAGAAAAAAAATCTTACCCGGAGTGTTTATTATAATATGGCAATATGCGTAAGGATTTCCAGTGTATCCTGGTGTACAGCTACATGACGGGACATGGTTAATGACTTGACACACGGCTGAAACACCACATGTTCCAGGACAAGGATCTACACACTTATTCTTCAAGCATGCCTTGTTATAAGGACAATCTGTTTGTGTAACACATTCGGGTCTGCAAGATTCGTAAGGATTTCCATAATAATCTGGATCGCATATGCAGGCGGCGGCTTTATTTCTTGAAACTTGGCATTGGGCATTGGCACCACACGGCGTGGGATTGCATGGATCCGTCGGTTCATTTAGTGGGATTCTGTAGCATGAAGTGAACGGATCACCCATGTAACCTTCTTCACAGGAACACATGGCACTGTGCAATCGTACAACGCATATCGCGTTAATTCCACAAGATCCCGGACATGGGTCTTTACATTTATAATTAATACAAGCTTTGTCCACCGAACAGTCATCATTCGCTGTACATTCACGGCGACACTGTGGAGGTGTGCCTTCAAATGTTGGCTGACATGTGCAAACATACGACGAACCATCATTCCTTGGTTTGCAAATACTATTCGGTCCGCATGGGGAAGGCGTACATGGATCAGTTGGGAGCTCTTCGGGAACAAATACTGCAACAGAAATAAACGTTATCAGAAACAAAAAAATATATCAGTCATCAGTTAGATTCATGGAATTAAACACACCATAACAATGCGAGAACGGAGAACCAGTATATCTGTCAGGACAGCTGCAGATAGGATTGTGCTTTATGACATTGCAGATAGCATTGGTTCCACAAGATCCTGGGCATGGATCCGCACAGTTTTGATTTATACATGCACGAGATGGGACACAATCAGAGCTTTGTATGCATTCGGGACGACAGTTCGGTGGATTTCCTATATATTTTTCTACGCAAGCACATACTGCCTGTCCGTTAACTTCTCGGCAGTTACTATTGGGCCCACACGGCGAAGGTTCACAAGGTTTGTTTGTAGGCTCTGCAAAGAAAAAAATAAAAAAACAGATAAGTAGTTTAATCCACGAATAAGAGTCTCATCCTACATACTTAACCAACGGACAAAATACAAACTACGCAATACGTAAGTATTTATTTTACTTACTTTCACTTATGCTGCATTGGGTAAAAGCATTACCAGTCATACTAGCCGGACAGCTACATATTGCAACATGGTTATATACGTTGCATTCGGCATTTACGCCGCACATGTTTCGGCAAGGGTCGACGCATTTGGAGCGGACGCAAGCTTTGACCAGAGGGCAGTCTGAACTTAGCACGCACTCAGGACGGCAACCGAAGTATGGATCCCCGAAATATTCAGCGAGACATGTGCAGACTCCGTTATTGCATTGAGCATTAGCCCCACACGGTGTTGGATTACATGGGTCTACCTTTTGTGGTAGATCTGCAAAAATAAAATAAATGTGTTTTATGCTTTAACATACATAGCTGGGGTACCATGACAGTCATCACAGTACGCATTAAGCCATGTTTGAGAGTTAAAAATGTAAAAATGTAGTTGTACCTGGAGGCTTGATATTGCAAATGGCAAATGGGTCTCCTTGATAACCATCTGGACATGAACATATAGGCACGTGGTTGATTACGTTGCATAAAGCATTTAATCCGCATGAACCTAAACATGGATTTTCACATTTCATATTTATGCACGCTCTGACATTATTACAGTCAGCGTTTACAACACACTCCGGTTTGCAGTTCGGTGGGCTGCCAAAGAATCCAACATTGCACGTACACGAAGGGATACCTCCGACGTCACGACATACAGCATTCAAACCACAAGGCGAAGGTACGCATGGGTTAATAGGATCCATGGGCGGCCTTTCTAGCGCCGGTAACTCATAACATTGTGTGAATGGATCTCCAGTATACCCTTGCCTGCATGTACAAATGGCATTATGCTTAATAACTCGGCAGTCTGCATTAACTCCGCATCTATTGGGACATGGATTAACACATTTGAGATTTTCACAAGCCTTGTCCATGGAACACTCAGAGCTGATTGTACATTCTGGTCGACACATTGGAGGAGATCCTTGGTAGCCATCCAAACACGTGCAGATGGCCAAGCCGTTCTGAGATCGGCACTTACTATTAGGTCCGCACGGTGATGGATTACAAGCATCTTGAACTTCAGCTGTAATTGAAATACATAACACTGAATTAGTATTCAAACATGGAGAATGCTTTAATTATTCGGATAAAATATAATAAATACTTACAGGGAATTATAATTGTGCATATTTTATATGGATTTCCAAAGTATTGGTCTGGACAAGAGCAGCTCGGAATGTGGTTTATCACGTTGCATAGCGCACTTAATCCACAGGTACCGGGACATGGATCATAACATTTATTGTTCTGGCAAGCTTGATTTGACGGGCAGTCCGAGTTAATTAAACATTCCGGCTTACAAGCCTCATACGGGTTACCAGAGTAACCCTCTATACAAGTACAAGACCCAGCATTATATTGTTCGCGGCATTCTGCATTTGCGCCACACGGAGAAGGTACGCACGGTGTAGGGCGTTCCAGTTCAGTAGCGGACACTTTAATGGAACACATTAGGAACGGATCACCAGTATATCCATTTTGGCATAAGCATATCGGTGTATGACTTACAACTCTACATTCAGCGTTCACACCGCAAGAGCCAATACAAGGGTCTAAACACTTTCTATTGATACATGCCATGTTCGAAGCACATTCACTATTACTAGTACATTCAGGCCGGCAATTGGGTGGTGTACCAATAAATTCGGGTAAGCATGTGCAAACGTAGTTTTCACCATTTTCATTGCATTGCGAATTTGGACCGCAAGGAGATGGTAGGCATGGATTTACTTTGACTGGTGGTGCTGGCGCTGTAAAAATTAATTTTGTAATGAATGAATTCTGTGTATCTCCCTCAACAACTTGAAATAGGTAAGAAAAATAAATTAACTAATACTTACGGGTAAATTGACAATATGAAAATGGATCACCGGAATATCCAGTCAAGCAGGTACACACAGGATTGTGGTTTACTACGATGCACTGAGTGTTCCGGCCGCATGCTCCTGGACACGGATCAATGCATCTTTGATTAGAGCAAGCGCGGTTTAAAGCGCATTCTGTGCTTATTGTACATTCTGGTCGACAATTTGGAGGACTGCCTATGAAACCTTGAATGCAGACGCACACGGCATGCCCATTAACTTCTTTGCATTGACTGTTAGGCCCACAAGGAGACGGTTGACATAAGTTGATTGGTATGTCTGTAATAAAATATGATATTTATAAGGGCTGTAGGTCATTGGATATTATGCTTAGGATTATTTTTGGCTAAGTATATTGCGTTCGTTATATGGTATATTTACCTATCACGGATCCTTTACAGTATAAATAAAGTTCTGGGGGAATAGTTATAAATATAACATACAATCTGCTTTTGTGGCCCAGAAGAGGGCTATTAGAATTATGGCTAGAATACCACAAACTGTTTCTTGTGTTCAGTATTTCTTGGAGTTTGAGATTCTTACCGTTCCCTGCCTATACATTCTCGTAGTCCTAATTGACTTGATTAAGCACCTTACGCAATTCGAAACACCTGATGAAAGACAAAAGCGTCTGGCCACTAGAAGAAAGGACCTACCTCAGGCTACTCAGGCTAAACTTAAAGTGGTCAGACACTCCGTCGGTTACCAGGCGATCAACCTCTACAATAAGTTGCCAGTAGAGTTGAAATTACTCATGAGTACAAACTTATTCAAAAACAAGTTAAAAGCATTTTTGCTGCGGAAGTGTTTCTATACAGTCGAGGAATATTTAATAGGAAATTGGGCAAAATTGTTTTTATAATAGAATGTATATTATTGTACCTGACTTGTTATAACTGTAGTATTGTAAGATTGAAATTGACATAATTGTTGTATTTTTTAATTTAACTATTTTTTTTTTAATTTTAAATGCAATGTATATTGTTTATCGAATTAATGAACTATGAACTATCATTCGTCTTTTGCCTTTATAAAGGCATTAAATTAGGAAAGGCGTACTTTTACTGAAAACGAAATCGAATACTTACCAACAAGCTCAGTACAGTACGAGAATGGGGATCCAGTGTATCCCAATGGACAAGAACACATGGGAATATGATTGAGAACTTCACAGATAGCGCCATTACCACATGTTCCAACGCAAGGATCCTTGCATTTATTGTTTATACACGCCTTGTCACGGGGGCATTCTGTGTTCAAAACGCATTCAGGATGGCAGCCGAAATATGGGTCTCCTTGATATTCAGGTTGGCATGTACAAGTCCCATCTCGGCAGACAGCATTGGACCCACATGGTGATGGAGAGCAAGGATCCACCGGTTCTAAACGAAAAATAAAACACATTCGGTTAGCTCATTGTTTGTAGTCTAAGATTATCTGCCGATAGTGCCATTTAACATCGGACCTAATGTAACATTATGTTTATTAATATAACTAACCGTCAAGAAGTATGAGGCAGGCATTGAATGGGTCCCCAGTATGACCAGGTGTACAAGAACAGATCGGCAGGTGGTTAACGACGCTGCATTGGGCATTGAGGCCGCAAGCGCCGGGGCACGGATCGGAGCAGCGGCTGTTCAGGCACGCAGTTGCAGCGCTGCACTCCGCGCTAGTGACACATTCCGGCCTACATCGTGGTGGTGAACTTATGTAATTGGGCAAACAAGTGCAACGAGCGCTTCCCCCGTACACTTGGCACTCTGAATTCGGTCCACAAGGAGACGGGATGCATGGATTTACTTCTGTGGGTGCAGGTGACACCGACACTACAACTGTGGATATATTTCAAGATTAATAAAATATCATTTCATTTGGAACAGAATATTACCCATGTAGGTAATGTGATATTGGTAAAATAATTTACTCAGAGACAACTTACTTGGAATACAATTGGTGAAGGGATCACCCGTAAATCGCTCTTGACAAGAACACATAGGATTATGAGCTATTACTCTGCAAATTGCATTTCTAGCACATTGACCGACGCAAGGATTAACACATTTGCGATTTATGCATGCTTTATCTGCTTGGCATTCACTATTAATGGTGCATTCCGGTCGGCAGTTGGGTGGAGAGCCAATGAATTCTGATTGGCAGCTGCAAACCGCTTGAGAATTCACCTCTCGACATTGACTGTTCGGCCCACACGGTGATGGTGTACACGGTGTAGGTTTATTTTCATCTAAAATATTATGAAATAGGTTATTTGTGTTGACTAATTGACTTTCTGATACGGTTTTATAATACAGTAGTAAATTAGAAAAACATAAAATAGAAATGTTTAAATTGTTACCTTCTAATTGTGCTACGCAGTAAGAATATGGATTGCCGGTTAGTCCTGGTGCACAATAGCACGTGGGCAAATGATTCACAACTTGACAGATTCCATTTGTTCCGCATACGCCAGGGCAAGGATTTTTGCACTTATTTTGAATGCATGCTAACATAGGCGGGCAGTCCGTGTTAATAACGCATTCCGGTCGACATCCTTCGTATGGGTTACCCACATAAGATTCAATGCATCGGCATGCACCCGCTCCATTTCGTTCTGAACATTTTGCGTTAAGTCCGCAAGGCGATGGTTCGCATGGAGAATCGTAAACAATGGAATCTAAAACAGACAGGAATTATCACATCTGTATTAATTATTATTATTTTCTGTGTATTATACACATCTGTATTAATTATTCGAATTATGGTATGAGTCGTCACAAAAACTACCTGGAATAGAATTGCAGGAAACCAGAGGATCTCCAGATAAGCCGAACGGACAGGTGCAGATCATAGCGTGACTTATAATTTTGCAGTCTGCATTATATCCACAACTACCCGGGCAGGGGTCTTTACATTTCTGATTAATACATGTCAAATCGCTTCGACATTCTGAGTTACTGACACATTCTGGTCGACAATTTGGAGGTTTGCCTATGTATTCCGATTGGCAAGTGCATGATGGTGACTCTCCAATTACTTTGCAAACGGAATACGGTCCACATGGAGACGGCGTACAAGGGTCACCCTGTGGCATTGGCGCAGCTGCTGCAATTTAAAATACTCGTATTTAAAGAAAGAATATGAATAAAGTTTAAGCGTATTCTGCCCCGAAAAAGTAGGCGCTGGTACTTACGTATTGGAGAGCATTGTGTAAATGGATTCCCGGTGTATTGATTTGGACATGAACATATCGGGTTATGGTTTATTACTTCACATTTAGCCCCATAGCCGCATGTGCCAACACATGGTTTGATACATTTGTGATTATTGCAAGCTTCGTTCTGCGGACATTCTGCACTGATCGTGCATTCCGGCCGACACGAGGGCGGGTTCCCAATAAACGTCGGTAAACACGAACATACTGCTTGGTTATTTATTGTGCGGCATTGGCTATTCGGACCGCATGGACTTGGATTACATGGCTCGACCAAAGCGACTGCAACAAAAATATATCCATGAGAGGAAGAAAATATTAAAGTTGACCGCTCATTTTCTCTTGTTCCGTAACGTGCTGTACTCAGCATAGCAAAGAAAAGGTAGATTTTAAATTTAACTTAGTGAAATTGCGAAAATATTGCGCAGAACAGTCCACAAGTCGATCTTTAGTATCGTATTTATTTGATTTAGATTCGATCTTGTAACGTAATTTTAGGCAGAAGATTTTTAAAAAACTTACCAGTCATTGTATGACATCCGGTGAATGCATTTCCTGTTGTTCCTTCGGGACATGTACAAATCGGAATATGATTATAAACGTTGCATCGAGCTGTTGTTGCACACATTCCAGGGCATGGATTGATACATTTGTTCCTCGAACATACTTTGTCCGGCGCACACTCTGTACTTAATACACACTCGGGTTTGCAACCGAAATATGGATCACCTTGGTAATCACTAATACAGGTGCATTCTCCATTTCTACATAGGGCATTGATACCACAAGGTGAGGGATTACAAGGGTCAGGTTGCAACTCAACTATAGGTAAAGAGAAAAATCACAAATTAGGTAATTGTCTCTGTAAGAGTTCTGAAGTTACATTTCGCATTATTTGAAATATATCTTACCTCTTTCTGGAGGGATTGGCCTGCAGGCAACAAAAGAATCTCCACTATAACCTTGGGCGCACGTGCAAGATGGATAATGATTGAATACTGTACATATTGCGTTTTCTCCACAACTCCCAGGACACGGGTCCCGGCATTTCATATTTATGCAAGCCATGTTAGAGGGGCAGTCCTGGTTAATAGAACATTCAGGTCGACAGTTAGGGGGTTGTCCTTGGTACTGTGGCATGCAACTACAAGATGGGCCGCCATTCATTTCGCGACAAATTGAATTTTCCCCGCAAGGATTTGGTACGCATGGGTTTCTCGTAGGTTCTGGCGGTAATTGGATTGGTTCTGAAAAACAAAAACATTATGGAAACTCTTACGCAGAAGTAATAATATGGCATATTTCTGTCTCTGATGATTATTATCTAGGGCTTGCAGTTCCGCGACTGCATAGTTTCCTGAAAATCCCCAGAATTCCTGGGAAATTACGTACCAGTCGGTAACTGGGCTGCAAATCCTAAATATTATTATATTGTATCTCTAAGTACTTACGTTGCAAGTAGCAGCGTGTAAATGGATCTCCTGTAAATCCTGGTGCACACGAACAAAGAGGACTGTGATTAATAACTCTACAGTTCGAGTTTAACCCACACCGCCCGAGACATGGATCGACACATTTTTGATTGATGCATGCTTTGATTCTAGAGCATTCCGAGCTAACGGTGCATTCAGGTCTGCAACCAGGTGGTGAGCCAATGTAATTAACCATGCATGAACATACACTCTGTCCATTGACTGCTCGACATACACTGTTTGGTCCACACGGATTTGGAAGGCATGGTGTAACCGATACCTGTGGTGGTTCTGTAAATAATGGTCAAGTATTACTGACTAAAGTACCGAAATATATATAATTGATAAAATTATGATACTTCTTTTAATTACCATTCTGAATAAGGCACTGGCGGTACGGGTCACCAGTAAATCCAGGTAAGCAAGTGCAAGACGGTAAGTGATTTACAACGACACACGAAGCCATGGCTCCACATGTGCCTGGACAAGGGTCTTGACATTTATTACGTATGCAAGCTTTGTTCGATGTGCAGTCGGTGTTTACTGTGCATTCGGGTCGGCATCCTTCATATGGATTTCCGATATAGTCTGGCAAACACGTACAAGATCCTGCAGCGTTAAATTCTTTGCATACTGCATTGGCACCACAAGGTGTTGGGTTACAAGGCGTTTGATTTTCTATAACGTGTTCATACACGAAACAGTTGGAAAATGCGTCGCCAGTGTAATCGGTATCGCAGAAACACATTGGAGAGTGACTTATTGTTCTGCATTGTGCATTAGTACCACATGCATTGATACACGGATCGGAACATTTTGAATTAATGCACGCTTTGTTGGATTGACATTCACTGTTACTTGAACATTCTGGTCTGCAATATGGTGGAGATCCAAAGAAATTAGGCATGCAAGTGCATGAAGGCGTTCCTGAAGTTTCCCTACAAATAGAGTTCGGCCCACATGGTGAAGGTGTACATGGTGCAGCAACGTCATTTGTGGGGGCTGTAAATAAGAGAGAGTAACCTGGTTAAGTTAAGGTTCAAGAAATAAAAACTGGTAACATTGGAACTTATTACTGTATATAGTCGGTCATATCATGGTCTAAGAAAGATCAGGTATGAACGGAGTCTGATACTCCGGATTTTGACACAAGTCCTGTGGGTTGACGGCGAAAAAAACACAACAAAACAATGTTTTTGTTTACTTGACTTGTTTTCGAGTCACCGGTCGACATGAGGTTAAGACACTGTCGAGTTACCACTACAGCAACAAAACAAAAAAACGAAGGAAAGATATTCTGCCCTCAACATTCACCTCTGCTTTAGGCATTACAAATTACAATTGCCATTTACTTATCGAAGCAAAAAAAATAGGTCAAGTTAAACATGAATGAACGGAATAATAAAGTGCATTGATGACGTAAGCTTGTGTCGCCCACACTACTGAATTTCGCCAAAGTGGCGCACTATGTAATTGTATCATAGGTAATATAATTATCTAGTCTGTTTACGAGACAGTACCAACATATTCGAAGAATAAAATTATCCTGTTATAGTATTTATTGTGACTTACCGAGAGGTATGCATCGGACAAATGGATTTCCCGTGTACATCCGCTGACAAGCACATATGGGATTATGTTTAACTACATCACACTTTGCTTCGACGCCGCAGGCTCCCAGGCATGGATCAATGCATTTTTGATTGCTGCAGGCTTTGTTCGCTGGGCAGTCGGAACTCACTGTACACTCTGGGCGACATAGTGGAGGGCTGCCTATGTAGCCTGATACACAACTGCAGACTGCCTGCCCGTTTATTTCTCGGCATTGACTGTTTGGACCACATGGAGACGGTCGACAGGGGTTTGTCGCGATGGGCACTATAAAAAAGAAACAAAATATTAGTATTCAGTTACAATACTAAAGATTTTTTTTTTTAAATATGTTAATAACAATAGTACCTTGAATTGGAATACAGTCGTAGAAAGCATTTCCTGTAGTTCCCTGTGGACAGCTACACATTGGCACGTGGTTGATGACGTCACAAATAGCACTGGTGGCGCATGTACCCTTGCATGGATTTATGCATTTATTCCTTGAGCATGCTTTATCTCTAGGACAGTCAGTGCTCAAAACACACTCAGGTCGACAACCTACGTAAGGGTCTCCTTGATGTTCAGGTATGCATGTGCATATACCATCGTTACAAATTGCATTTGTTCCGCATGGTGATGGATTGCATTTGTCGATGATATCAGGCATAACTATAAAAACATATACATATATTCATTGTTATTATTTTTTAAATCAGGGTATATAATACTTTCTGCTATTGTAATATTAATTGTTTAGTCTTTATCATATCAGCATTTGTTATCTTACTGATATACTAACTGGTCTAGAACTGTAGGCATATGTATGTAGTAGAAAAAAAATACTGATATGTTTTTGCATATACATACCGGGTGGTTTAGGAGCGCATGACGTAAATGCATCTCCGGCATAACCTTCGGGACACGTGCATACTGGATTGTGTTGAGTGACGGTGCAGATTGCGCTAATCCCACAAGATCCAGGACAAGGATCTCTACATTTCTGTTGGATGCACGCCTGAGAGGTAGGACATTCGGAATTGATAGTACATTCCGGTCTGCAGTTCGGTGGATTGCCAATGTAAGTTGGCATACATGTACACGAGGGTATATATCCAATTTCTTGGCACACTGAATTCGGCCCACAAGGTGATGGCACGCATGGATTTCTATAAGGTTCCAGTTCGGAATTTGCAATTGGCGCTGCAACAAATATTCATTAGGTAGGTATAATAAAACGAGAAATCATTTGGAATAAGTCCACAGAGTAACGTGACAGTAAAAATGGCAATCGGCGAGTGGGCGTAAATTAGGGCCTGGCCACATTTCCACCAAGCGTCGTCAATTTTTTTTCGATCTTTCGTCAAACAGATATGAATCTCATCATAAGTATTGCGGTCTTGTTGTTGTTAGAAACTCTGGGTAATCCCATTCTTTTAAAATTATGAACTAAGGTAGGACTTCTTCTCCTAAAGGGAATTAAACCATTTCCAATCAGAATAGAGGTCTATTTCCTTTGTTTGAATCGTTTTTAAGCAAAGGAAATTCGACCCTCTAGTCTATCACTTACTGAGGCTAAATAGTTTACATTTCTATGTCATTGCATGGTGGGCCTTAGGAGGGTAAAATTAGAATAATTATATTAGTAATTTCAAGAGGAAGAAAATAAATGACCACAAGTTTCATGATTAGGTATAAATAAATATAAACATAAATATTGAATCCTAAACAAATCGACCTAGTCCCAAACTAAGCAAAGCTAGGACTTTGAGTAACAGACGACGATATACATACTTATCTCATGAACAGTCGATGTCGATGTCATGTCGATGCGGTACCGTACTGTGAATCCGCTCAATAAGGCACGGCATCGTCTATCTGAACGATGCCGATGACGACGTGCCGCACTAAGGTGCCGCGCCGTTTCACGTTAACGACACCGCGCCGTGGTAATGCGGCCTGGGGGCCGAAAGCGAAGCATCTCCCTCTCTGTTGCTCCAATATGCAAGTGCGACAGAGAGGCAAATATTTCGTTTTCGGTTCGCGGTAGGCCCTCAGGCTCTAAACTATTAACTTCGAAATGGCGTTTTGGACACTTACGAGGTAACGGTGAACACCTTGCGAAGGGATCCCCAGTATAACTAGGTTTACATTGACATATAGGACTGTGATTAATAACTCTACAATCTGTATTTAGGCCGCATGCATCTTTGCATGGATCTTGACATTTTTGGTTAACGCATGCCTTGTCTCTTGAGCATTCTGCACTTGTAGAACATTCCGGGCGGCATCCTGGAGGTGTTCCGATGTACTCGGGCAAACATGAACAGACAGCTTGCTGGTTTACTTCTCGGCATCTGCTGTTTGGTCCACATGGTGATGGTTGACATACATCTTTAGGTGTATCATATTGAACTGAAACAATGTTTTTAATTAAAAATCTTCACAACTTAGATTCACAACGGTGGAATGTATAGAAATGGAATGAAACTTACCCTCAGGAACACAGAAGCGGAATGGATCGCCAGTAAATCCGTGTTGGCAAGAGCATTGTGGAGCATGATTGACCACTTGACATAAAGCATTCGGTGCACATGCACCTGGACATGGGTCACGACAGTTGTTCTGTAGGCAGACTTTGTTTGATGGACAGTCAGTGTTAATTAAACATTCAGGCCTGCATCCTTCATACGGGTTTCCAAAATAGTTCGACTGGCAAGTGCATGATCCAGCACCATTCTGTTCTTTGCAAATTGCATTAGCACCGCACGGAGACGGCTGGCAAGGGGATGCAAATTCTTGTTCTGCCATCTGGATATGGCATTCAAAGAACGGATTTCCTGTGAATCCTGATAAGCAGGAACACGACGGAGAATGGCTGATTACATGACATTGAGCATTCACTCCGCATGAGCCGACGCACGGATCTACGCATTTTTGGTTAATGCAAGCTTGATGTGTGGGGCACTCTGAATTACTAATACATTCTGGCCTACAGTACGGTGGAGATCCCGTGAATCCAGGTTGGCATGAACATGAAGGAGATCCGGAAGTCTCTTTGCAAATGGAATTAGGCCCGCAAGGTGATGGTATACAAGGATTGACTGGTTCCTGTTCAAACGTCTGAACGATGCACCTTATAAACGGATTGCCAGTATATGAAGTCGGGCATGAACATATAGGATTGTGATTGATTACTTGACATATTGCTTCAACTCCACATGCTCCTTGGCATGGCTTAATACACTTAGTATTACTACAAGCTTCGTTCGGTAAGCAATCAGAGCTGACTGTACACTCGGGTCTGCACGACGGTGGACTTCCAATAAATCCTAATACGCAAGAACACACTGGTTGCCCGTTGATGTTGCGACATTGGCTATTGGGTCCACATGGACTGGGTTGACACGGCTCTGGTCTAATGACTGAAATAAAAAACAGTATATTATTATTTGTTATATGATTAAAATTAGACATTGTTTATTTAATCTTTGTAGGTATGTATCGCAAGTAAGTTACCTTCCATGAGCACGCATTGAATAAAAGCATTTCCTGTCATAGTTTCAGGACAACGGCACATTGGTATATGTCCAATTACTTCACAAATGGCATTGCTCGCACATACACCGCTGTTGCACGGATTTACGCATTTGTTTCGTATGCATGCTTTGTCTTGAGAACAGTCAGAACTTAAAGTACATTCCGGGCGACATTCGAAGTACGGATCTCCTTGATATTCTGGAATACATGTACACTCTCCGCCATTGCATAATGCATTTGCACCACAAGGTGATGGATTGCATGGGTCGACTTCGCCTTGAGTTATGACTGTAAAAGAAAATATTTTCTTTATTTATTTGTGGTCTTGAGTGAGGCTTTTAAAAATAAGCGCACAGCGTGCGCAAAAGCTGTCGACGCTTAGGGCGACAGGAGTAACGCCTTTTGTATCCGACCATTCTGACCCTTGAACCAGCCATCTAGCGAGAGTCTCTTGAGATGCTGGCCGAGACTCTTTGCTATCAGACCATTCGCAGAGACGACAACGATCGTAGAATCAATGTCCCACATACCTTGCGTGCCAGGCCAAGGTAATTGATGGCTTTGTCCTTCTCGGCCTTCGCGAGGTTCTAAATACAATAATTTATTAATATGAGTACTAATGTTAAAATTACCTTGTAATTTACATTCCGTAAAGGCATCCCCAGCATAATTATCGATGCACGTACATATGGGAGTGTGGTTCTTAACTGAGCAACGTGCATTCAAGCCACATGACCCAGGGCAAGGGTCTCTGCATTTTTGATTTATGCATGCCGCATTACTCGGGCAGTCTGCATTTATTGTGCATTCTGGACGACATTGGGGTGGAGCACCGATATAGGCAGGCAAACAAGTGCATGAAGGTATTCCACCTATATCTCTACACTGACTGAAAGGCCCGCATGGAGAAGGTAAGCACGGATCCTGCGGCTTCATAAATTCTACTGGAGCGGTTAGCAAATAGCAACGACTGAACGGATCGCCGGTATAGCGGTCCATGCACGAACAAATAGGACTATGATTTATTACATGACATCTTGCATTTTGTCCGCACTGACCTATGCAAGGATCGGTACATTTTTGAGCAATGCAAGCCTTATTAGTCGGACATTCGGCACTAATAACGCATTCTGGTCTGCAGTTGGGTGGAGTTCCTTGATATTCCGGCTTACAAGAACATACTGCTTGCTCGTTTATTACTTTGCACGCACTATTTGGACCACATGGCGATGGAGAACAAGGGTCTCTTTGTGGAACAGCTGTAAAAACAATTATACATTAATTCCAATTTATTAATACGCAAGTCTCATTATAATTTACATTAAAAAAATGGGCTTCACTTACGTTGAATAGGTGCGCAGTTTTGGAACGGGTTGCCCGTAAACCCTTGCAAGCAAGTACACATTGGCGAATGGTTGATAGTTTGACATTGGGCGTTTACACCACAAGTGCCAGGACAAGGGTCCCGACATTTGTTTTGCTGGCATATTCTATTAGACGGACAATCTGTGTTAACCGAGCACTCAGGTCTGCATCCTTCGTATGGGTTTCCAAAATATTCAGGGGAACAAACACATGAGGCAGCGTTGTTTCGTTCCCTACACACAGCATTACTTCCGCACGGTGATGGGCTACACGGTTGCGCCGGGGGTTCTGTATCGAGTTGTATACGACACATAACAAATGGATCACCCATATATCCTTGAGGGCACACACAGTTCGGCGTATGACTAACAACCCGACATTCCGCCATTGTACCACAAGCACCTACGCAAGGGTCGGTGCATTTATTATTTATACATGCCAAGTTATTAGAACACTCGCTGTTACTGGAGCATTCAGGGCGACAAATGGGTGGTGTTCCAACAAATTGTGGTAGACAAGAACACGACGGCAAATCGTTAATAGTTTGACAGACTGCGTTGGGACCACATGGTGACGGCTGACAGGGATTAACTTGAGGTGGAATTTCGAGCGCTGAAAATAAATATTTTTCATTAATAATCATGAACTGCCAATTGGCGTGCCAGGGGAGCGGCCTTTGTCCATCAGTGGACTGGCACGGGCTGAAGATGATGATGAAGCATGAATTTAATCGAGCGATAGTTTGGCAAAATCATGTTAATACTCACGTCTCGGAATACATCTAGAGAATGGGTCTCCGGTAAGTTCGTTTGGACAAGAACAAATTGGATTATGGTTGACAACAACACACTGAGCCCCGATACCGCAAGCTCCAATGCAAGGATCCAAACATTTGTAGTTGTTACAAGCCTTGTTCAATGCACATTCGGCGCTTGTTGTGCACTCGGGCCTGCATGTTGGAGGGTTGCCAGAATAGCCCGGCAAACAAGAACACACGGCCACGTTATTTATTTGTCGACATTGACTGTTTGGTCCACAGGGACTTGGGTTACATGGCATTGTTGGTAATTGATCTGTAAAGTTAAATGAACTTGACTAAATGTGGTATGTTTCATATTTGATTTAAACATTTCTATGATAAGAGCTTGAGGATGCTTCACATACCTTGAACAGGGTTGCATGTAACGAATGAGTTGCCGGTGAAACCTGCAGGACAACTGCACATAGGAACATGATTGATGACTTCGCATACTGCATTGTTTCCACAGGTACCGGGGCACGGATTAACGCATTTTTTGTTGGTACATATTTGGTTTCTTTGACAGTCTGTACTAATGGTGCACTCTGGTCGGCATCCGATATAAGCATCTCCGTTATATTCCGGCAAACATTTACAATTCCCATTGTTACACTCTGCATTTGAACCACAAGGCGATGGGTTACATAAATCTGTCGGCGTAGGATCTAAAAAAAAATCGTGAGAATTTGAATTTGTTGCAGTAGTGTTTGGCGTTATTAATTATTTTTTAAATAAAATTATTAATTGATTAACATTTAATGCAATTACTGGAATTTGCATTATATGTTACTATAATAACATATACTTAAAAATTGATTTTCATTGAAAATACTATGTCAATTGTATTTGAAACTAATATAGTAATTATATAACTATAGTAATTCAATTACTTTATGTCAAGCTACCATGCTGCATATTATTCCTTATAATCACTCCAAGTAAATTATTAGTATTATTATCTCTTTATTTATTTAGAAACTTAGGCTAGGTTGTTATGTAGTATTATTATTATTAGTATTCAAAAAAAATAAAAAGTCATATACATTGTAGGGTTAAAAACTTATTTCAAAATCTCATTTATATTTTTAGGGTTCCGTACCCAAAGGGTAAAACGGGAACCTATTACCACCTATTACTAAGACTCAGCTGTCCGTCTGTCACCAGGCTGTATCTTAAAAACAGTGAAAGTTAGACAGTTGAAATTTTCACAGATGATATATTTCTAGTTGCCGCTATAACAACAAATAAAAAAAAAACCGGCCAAGTGCGTGTCGGGCCACGCGCAAGGTAGGGTTCCGTAGTCGTCCACCCGTTACATTATGTGGACTAAAAAGTTCGCAAACTTATATTTACTATCTTTTTGGCAGAATTAACAACATTATCTAAGGCATCAATGGAAATTGTACGAAAGTTTGCTTTTGCAAAGTACATTTCTGAAGTTCGACTATTACTCGTTAACTAGTAATGTCTACTTAGCTGTGATAGTTTTCCTTTTAAATTCATCGTATATACTACTACCATGATTTTGTTCACATGCCTAGTAGCCACCGTTTAACTGGCAGGGGGGGGGGACACTTGACCATAACAAAAATTATCACTTCAGAGCTTAATATCACGCTAACCAATTCTTTAATCAAAAAATGCTTTTAGAAACCTTATAATATTTTTAAAAGAGCTATCCAACGATACCCCACATGATGGGGTTTGGCAGAAAAAAAAAATTCACCACCACTTCACATGTACGGGAGGTACCCCAAAAAAAATTTTTTTTTAAGATTTTATTCTACCGTTTTGTTAGCGTCATTAATATGTATACTCATGCCAAATTACAGCTTTCTAGTACTAACGGTTACTGAGAAAAACGGGGGTCGGACGGACGGACGGACGGACATGGCGAAACTATAAGGGTTCCTTGTTTACTACGGAACCCTAAAAAGAAACAGAATAAAATAAATATTAATGGGGGCTCCCATACAACAAACGTGATTTTTTTGCCGTTTTTAAAGATAATGGGACGGAACCCTTCGTGAACTAATATAATTATTTGAAATTTTGCAATTATCACTGGTAGGTAATTGATAATATTTAATTTGCTCAACACTGTGATTTAGAATATAATGTGTTATTGTGTAAATACATTACCTTTTTTCACCATGTTGCAAGCAGTGAAAGGATCACCTTTGTAGCCTTCTACACAGGTGCACATAGAAATGTGGTTTAAAACGGAACAACGTGCGTTTTGCCCGCATGCTCCAAGACAAGGATCTCTACATTTTTCATTTATGCACGCAAGCGAACTAACGCAGTCTTGGTTGGTGATGCACTCTGGTCGGCAATTAGGTGGACTTCCAAAGTACCCTCGGGAACACGAGCAGGATGCTTGTCCTCCATTGTTACGACATATTGCATAAATGCCACAAGGCGATGGTACGCATGGGTCTCTTTCCACCACTGTCGGCAGTGCCACTGAAATCATTTAAAAAGCACATTCAGAATCTGCGTTTAAATCGACATGAGTAACAACTTAAATAAAGGTGCTTACCTGGCTTTGTATAACATCTTGTGAATGGGTCTCCAGTAAAACCAGATACACAGCTACAAATTGGATTATGGTTGAAAACTCTGCATTCTGCCTTTTGACCGCATGGACCAGGGCAAGGGTTCACACATTTTGTATTTATACATGCCCTGTCAGATGCACAATCAGAATTCAAAATACATTCTGGTTTGCACCATGGTGGTTCGCCGATATAGTCGGGTAAACAACTACATACAGCTTGATCGTTAATTTCGCGACATTGACTGTTCGGTCCGCATGAGCTCGGTGAGCATACGTTCCTTGTAGGTGTATTTTGCGCTGAAACAAAAAAGTATAGTGAATACCAATAATCCTAATCCTAATAATATTATAAACGTGAAAGTTTGTGCCGATGGATGAATGGATGCACTTTCCACTTAATCTCAAAAACTTCAACCCCTTTTTCACGCTTTCAGAGGGCGAAAACAAGAAAGAACCCCAGAACGAGTTACTTGAAACTTCGTTTATAAACCAGCATTACGTTAAGCCGTTCAGCGTATTTGTAAATTCACTCTCTGAAGTGGTGAAAAGGCGATTTAATGTTTGTACGGGCAGCAAATTCTTATATGTTTAAACGAGCAATTCTTGTATATTTATTTATTTATATATTTATTTCGGGGATCTCAGAAACGGCTCTAACGATTTTGATGAAATTTGGTATGTGGGGGTTTTCGGGGACGAGCAATCGATCTAGCTAGGTCTCATGCCCGGGAAAACGCCGAGCAAAGCTCGGCCGCCCAGATATTTATTTTTAAACGAGAAACTAGAAACTTGGTTTATAGACCTAACATTAAATTATAAGATAACTAATTTCATCGTTTTTAAAAATTCACCCTATGAAGGGGTGAAAAGGGGGTTGAAAATAATTATGGACAACATGTTTTTTTGTCAAAAAGAATAACTTCATTCTTTGCGTGTAGACTTTCAGTTAAAATACCTATAAGAAAAACAACTGCAGCGTTTTTGGAAATTCATCCCCAAGCGCCCTTAAAAAGGGGGTTGAATGTTAGTATGGAAAATGAGTTCTAATAAGTATATTTGAAAGAAGTGACTAGTAATTTCGGTTATAGTAATACAGGTACCTATAGTAGATAAACAGATTAAAAACTGGACTAGCGTGGAAGTAGCCGTTGAATCTTCGACATTTTAACTAAATCCATACTATGAGAGAAACGCTCATAACAATAATAATACCAATATTTACTTACGTGTAATAATATTGCAAATGCGTAAAGCATCACCGGTATAACCCGCAATGCAAACGCAATTAGGAGAGTGATTAATCACTGAACATTCAGCATTGATTCCGCACGTACCAGGGCACGGATCTTGACACTTGTTTCCAATGCAGGCTCTATTCCCTGGACAGTCAGTATTAGTCACGCATTCTGGACGACAACCTTCATATGGATTTCCGAAATACCCATCATTGCACATACATGATCCTACGTTATTTAGTTCCTTACATACTGCATTAGAACCGCAAGGTGATGGACTGCACGGCCTCAATATTTCAGTAGGGGGTTGCAATACGCATTGGCTGAATGGATCGCCAACGTACCCTTGTGTGCACACGCACACAGCCGAATGGCTGACTACTCTACACTCAGCGTTCAATCCACAAGCCTCAACACATGGATCTCTACATTTCTGATTAACACAAGCCAAGTGTGATGCGCATTCACTGTTGCTAATACATTCTGGTCTGCAGTAGGGTGGTTGACCCATATAATTCGGCATACATGTACACGTGGGACTTTCATTAATTTCCTGGCAGATCGAATTGGGACCGCATGGCGATGGTAGACACGGGTTCACTACTTCTGGCGTATCTAGAATATGAATAATTATTAGTCTTATTAATAATAGAAAACTTGAATTTAAACTTTCGTGAGACATGTTATAACTTTATTTTAAGTAATAATAGAAAAGTTAATAATAGAGAATTGAATTTTGCAAGTAGGTAGGTACTAAACACTAAATCACAATTTTGCATAAACTTACTTGACACGAAAGTGCACTGCACGAATGGGTCGCCTGTGAGCGTCGGTGGGCAAGTGCATACAGGATTGTGATTTATAACTTTGCAAGTTGCTCTTAGGCCACATGCTCCAATGCAAGGGTCTACACATTTCTGTCGCATACATGCTTGGTTCTGCAAGCATTCTGCGTTTACCACGCATTCAGGTCGGCAGGCCGGTGGGACACCCAGGTACGAAGGCAAGCAAGAACAGACGGCTTGGTTATTTATTTCCCTGCATTGACTATTTGGTCCACATATCGCCGCACTGCACGGATTTTCCGCCGATGGAGCTGTCAAATAATGACTATATTAAACAATGTCGAGTTGCGTAGTAACAAATAGTCAAATGTATGTCGGGCCACGCGCAATTTATGGTTCCGTAGGTCACCTGTTACATTTTGCGTAAATGTTTACAACCTTATATTTACTATTTATATTTACTACTACCATTAGGGAGGCGGAGCCTCCTAGTTTTTTGGTCTTTGTGATTGCGACATTTGCGGCGGATACCCAAGAGGCCTTACAAGTATTAAAATGATTTGATTTCTAATTATCACAAGAGTATGGACAAAAACTACTTATATCTATTTTTACAAGCTTTTATTTAGGTTGCACTGTTCGTATCTGAGTATTTAAGGGGAGGTATCCCCAACGCAAATGTCCCGCTCTAACACGCGTGAGTTTATAATTAACCATCCCGCTCTCTACGCAAGCTCTGCGCGCAGTTTTGTAAATATTTAGCTATAGTCATTAAGCCAATCATTCTATCAAAGCAAACCCTGCGAATTTGTCTATAACTATTTACGATCTTTAATTGAGTACAAAAATAAAACGTTAAATATCAGTAATATAGCCGTAGTATTGAAAATACATTCCAAAAAGGGGTAACTTCGCGATTTTTTTCTATCGAGTGAAATTCATCAGGTCATGTAACTGACTGCGATTTTGACTAGACAAGATCCTTATGTAACACATATTTTTTTTTTAGATTTTAAGACACTATATTCTATGTCTCAGATGGTTTTTAAAAACTCAAAAGTGGTAATACACGGCCTTAACATGTATTCATAATTTGCTACCTCCTTTTCAGCCACTTTACTTGCCGGTATCGGTATCCGATAATGTTATTATATGTAGATACCACACCAGCACATATGAACCCCGTGAGGTTTCCGTTGGTGAAACAATGTTTAAAATTGTTTGTCAACATATTTTTTGGCTAATAAATTTAAAAAATGTACTTAAATTTGGCATACATAGGTACGTACGCGCTTAATATTGTATACAATATTAAGGTACCACCAAGCTGATCTGATCTGATGTTTGAGACAGAAGGTCGCCATAGCAACACCTAAATTACACAAGATATACTCGTCGTGTTTGGGCTCATTAGAACCATCTGAACCAGTAGTTAATGACTGTGGAAATAATTCGGCAATAAGAGCTTGTACTTTCAAAAAGAATGCAGAAACTTATTATTGAGTCATATCGTTAAATTAACTTTATATTTACCTCTGACTGGATTGCATAACACGAATGCATTTCCACTGAAACCATTAATGCAGCTACACATCGGGATATGGTTCACAACAGTGCATATTGCATTTTGACCACAAGCGCCAACACAAGGGTCAATACATTTTCTTTGAACACAAGCTTTGCTTTGGTCACAATCGGTGCTATACACACACTCAGGCCGACAGTTGAAGTAAGGGTCTCCATTGAATTCTGGTAAACATTGGCACTGACCGCTCACACATTCTGCGTTTGAACCGCAACGCACGTTAGCACATGCATCGGTGAAGAGAGGTTTATCTGCAAGATCAAAATATACAAATTTGTTAATATATTTAGGTACAAAATTTAACGAATACGTACGATGTATTCGGCCAACAAAAACGTGAAGATAAGCTATGTGACAGTTGACTTTTACTATAACATTCAACGGCATTTGCTAAGCTGAAATCTCGTTTTATTAACATAAATAGTAAGAATTATATTCGACATGATGATGCACCGACTGTAATTTGAATGACAAATATTGACTTCTATCTATTTAAATGTTTCTATTCACTTCCCTAGCTGCCTGCACTGCCCCTACAGTACGTACTTTCTAAGGGCTTCACTCTACAACTGGTGAATGGATCTCCAATGTATCCTTCAATACAGGTACATATAGGTATGTGATTCATAACGTTGCATGTGGCAAACACTCCGCAGGCTCCGGGACAAGGATCTTGACATCTTGAGTTCATACATGCACGATCACTTGGGCAGTCGGAATGGATAGTACATTCGGGTCTGCAATTCGGGGGACTGCCAATAAAATTCATCATACACGAGCATGATGGTGTATTCTGTATGTTACGACATTCAGCATTAGGACCACAAGGTGACGGAACGCAAGGATTGTCGGGAACTGACGGTGGTACATGGTCTGAAACAGAGAACCTATTTTTAGAAGACAGTTCAAAATAAAGTGAAAAGGCTATACTTTCAGAATTTCAAACAGGAAAATTCCGCTAATAATCACGTTATGTGTACTTACATGGAGCAAACGAGCAAACAGTGAATGGATCTCCTGTATAAGATGGTCTACAGGAGCAAATAGGACTATGGTTAACTACTTTGCAGTTTGCATTCACACCACACGGCTTTGGACATGGGTTTTCGCACTTCTTATTAACACATGCTTTCTCGTGAGGGCATTCTGTGCTCACGACGCATTCAGGTCGGCAATTTGGTGGTGTGCCCACATACTCCAGCAGACAGGAACATACAGCTTGATTATTAACTGATTTACATTGACTGTTTGGTCCACATGGTGATGGATAACAAACATCAACTGTTGTCGGAGGAATATGAGGCTCTACAAACAGAAAAAAGCATTTACATTCAAATAACCCAAAAGAATGGAATCAAGAAAAACAGAAAGTGTTTATTAGTAAGTAGATTGGCTGCTTACCCTGATAGACGCAATATCTAAATGGATCCCCCGTGTAGCTGTTTTCGCAGGTACACAATGGTGAGTGATTTACGACTTGGCATACTGCATTCGATCCGCAAGTGCCCGGGCATGGATCAGTACATTTATTGTTCAAACATGCTTCATTCAGCGGGCAGTCAGTATTAACAACACATTCTGGACGGCAGCCCTCATATGGATTACCAATATAGCCTTCTAAGCAGGAACATGAACCGGCAGAATTTCTTTCTTTGCAAACTGCATTAACACCGCATGGAGAAGGCGAGCATGGATTTGATGGCTCTATTTGCAACGGAGTTGGATGACATGACACAAATGGATCCCCCGTTAGTCCGAACGGGCATAAACAATTGGGCGAATGGCTAACTACTCTACATTCGGCATTAGAACCACATGCTCCCTCACACGGGTTTTTACATTTGTTATTTATACATGACAGATGTAAGGAACATTCTTCGCTGCTGATGCATTCAGGTCGACAATATGGAGCTGAGCCCTGGTAACCTTGTAGGCAGGTACATGATGGTGCTCCATTTACTTCTTTACACAGAGAGTAAGGTCCACATGGTGATGGTGTACAAGGATTAACAGGTTCTGGTAACGATTCCGCTGTAATAATAAAACTATAGTAAATAAATTAAAACCAGCCAAGTGCATGTCGGGCCACGCGCAATGTATGGTTCCGTAGTTTATGCACCCGTTAGGCCGTTACATTATGCGGACTTTAGTTCACAAACTTATATAATTTATTTACTATGTGTCTGACACAACTAACCAACTTTACCAAATTATTCAATAGGAATTGCACGACAGTTTGCTTTTCAAAGTACATCTCCTAAGTTCGGCTCTCGCTCTTTAACTAGTAATGTCCTGTGAAATTTTTCTTTTTAAATCCGTTATATGTTTTACTACCATGATACCCAGGAGCCACCGTTTAGCTGGCAGGAGGGCTTCACTTGACCGTACCAAAAATTAGCACTTTAAATCTTAATATCACGCAAACGGATTCCTGAATCGTTAAATGGTTTAAGAATTCCCACAATATTTGAACAAGCCATCGAACGTTATCCCAGACGACGGGTTTGGAAGAAAAAAATGTAACTCCACGTGTAGGCGAGGTACCCTAAAAAAATTGCTTTCTAGTACGAACGTGAACTAAGCCGGGGACGGAGAGACAGACAGACATACGGACATAGCGAAACTATAAGGGTTCTTTGACTAATATGTAACCCTGAAAAGCGGTATTAAATGTGAGATCGCGCCATGTATTTTCAAATAAGTGATTTTAAATGCTTACGTTGCTTGAAACATCGTGAGAAAGGATTCCCTGTGAAGCTTGTGGGGCATGTGCATATCGGGTTGTGGTTTACAACTTTGCATTCTGCATTTACTCCACAGGATCCAATGCATGGATCCACACAACGCTGATTGCTACACGCCTGGTTGAGTGCACACTCCGCACTAATGATGCATTCCGGACGACAAGCAGGAGGTGAACCGATGTTATTCGGTGCGCACGAACAAGCCGCTTGCCCATTTACGCTTCGGCACAGACTGTTTGGCCCGCACGGAGAGGGCTGACATGGATTCGTAACGACTGGTTCTGAAACAATTGTTACTATGGTTTTATTTCTCTAAGTATCGCAGGAAATATTCTGCGAGAAATCGTTGTGACCGTGTTTTTTTGGATTCGTGGGATATACTATTAACATTTTACTGACCTACAACAGGGCGACAGTCCACGAGCGCATTCCCAGTCATTTTATCCGGGCAGCTACACATCGGTATATGGTTGACCACGTTGCATATCGCGTTGACGGCGCAGGTGCCGATGCAAGGATCTTTGCATTTGTTTTTCAGACAAGCCAGATTCCGCTCGCAGTCGGAGCTCTGCACACATTCGGGCCTACATCCAAAATAAGGATCGCCTAGGAAATCAGCGATACAGCTGCATTGGCCGTTTGAACACACTGAATTTGCACCACAAGGTGAAGGGTTGCATGGGTCGTCTCGTTCTGTAAATACATTGTTGTTTTTAATGTTAGAACATGATTACTATTGAAAAGTAGGTTTCATTTATTATAAATGAATATATATCTTATTATTCTACAAAAAAATGTATGAAAGTATTACCTGGCATGGGAATGGGACTGCATTGCGTAAAAGAGTTTCCTGTGTACCCTTCGATGCACGAACACACCGAAAAATGTTTCACAACCTGGCATATTGCGTTTATACCGCATGAGCCAGGACACGGGTCCTTGCATTTCTGGTTAATGCATGCTAGATTACTTGGACATTCTTCATTAATTGTGCACTCTGCTCTGCAATTGGGTGGACTGCCTTCGAAATTGGCCATACATGAACATGAAGGAATGCCACATAGATTATGGCACATCGAATTTGGACCGCACGGTGATGGAATGCATGGATCTTGTTCCGGGATAAATACTGTAGGTGCTAAAATAAAACGCAATGAACCGTTATCAAAGGGATTATGAAAATGCGAAAATAAATAACTTGGCATGAGTCACATTACTTAATTTAAATGTTTTTTTCATAAAGGTGCATTATCTACTCTTAAGTTTATTACTAACCTGTCAACAAATAACATCTGGAGAATGGGTCTCCCGTGTATTTGTTTTGGCACGTACATATAGGGCTATGGTTAACAACTCTACAATCTGTATTTTGCCCGCATGGTCCAGGACAAGGTGATTCACATTTCTGATTTCTACATGTTTTATCAGACGGACATTCTGAGTTCACCACACACTCAGGTCTACAGTTTGGAGGGGAACCCCTGTAGTCGGGCTGACATGAACACACGCTCTGGCCATTCGTTACGCGGCATTGGCTGTTGGGTCCACACGGAGAAGGTTGACATGGATTTAGAAGTACATGTTCTACATCTGAAAGAAAAAGTTATGTTACAACAGAAATAAACGTTATTAAAACAAAAAGTCGTACACGTTAGAAACATGTTATATCTACTTACGGTGCCTGAAACATTGCCTAAATGGATCGCCAGTGTACTCCGGTGGGCATGTACACAAAGGTATATGATTTATGACTTGACAGTCCGCATTCGGTGCACAAGTTCCAGGACATGGATCTATACATTTATTTCTAGTGCAGGCTCTGTTGCTCGGACAGTCCGAGCTAACTACACATTCGGGACGGCATCCTTCATACGGGTCGCCGAAGTATCCTAGAACGCAAACGCAAGCGCCGGCTCCCGAGCGTTCTCTACATTCAGCATTGGGCCCGCATGGTGAAGGTGAACAGGGAGATATCTGAGCGACTGGTAACAAAGACTGAGGGGTACACTGCACTGCCGCATCGCCATAGTAGCCTTCTGGGCATTTACAAAAAGAAGTATGACTAACGACTTGGCAATCTGCGTTTATTCCACAAGCGTTTAAACATGGATTCTGACATTTTCTGTTAATACACGCCATTTGAGGAGCGCATTCACTGTTAGCAATACATTCAGGACGACAATTTGGCGGTGCTCCAATAAATTCGGGCATACATTGACAAGATGGTATACTTCCAGTAGATTGCTGACAGATTGAATTTGGACCACACGGAGATGGCTGGCAAGGGTTGACAGATGCCGGAGGTGCATTAACGGCTGAAATCAGAAATCAGTATTTAAGAATAAAACAGAAAATCCTAAATACTAAATAGTGGCAAGAAAGGTTAGTTTTAGTTTTATATTAAATTGTTATTATTAATGTATCATTTGGTATTTTAATAATATCTCATCTGGTTTTCCAGGAAGTGCGTATCAAAAAATATAAAATGTATGATACTTACGTATTAGTACGCATCTCGTGAATGGATCTCCTGTCAGTGATGATGGGCAAATGCATATTGGATTATGATTAATGACTTGACACTGAGCTCCCACGCCGCATGTGCCCAGGCAAGGATTGATGCATTTCTGGTTACTGCAAGCCTTGTTGAGTGGGCAGTCAGAGCTGGAAACGCATTCTGGCCGGCAAGATGGTGGTGCGCCGCGGTAACCAAGTAGACATGAACACACCGATTGGTCATTGAATACTCTACATTGACTGTTAGGGCCACAGGGCGTGGGTTGGCATGGATTCTGGGGTGGTTGCGCTGTAAATAAATATGTCTTATTGAAATTGTCCACACAGCCATTGTGGTAAAAGTTAGAAACCGGCCAAGTGCGTGTCTTACCACGCACAATGAATGCTTTCATAGCTACAACTACTAGTCCACATTTAAAAACACTCCCTTATATTTATTTGAATTAAAAATGACGTATCTTCATTACGAGTAGAATCAAAGGCATACACGGCACTTTTATCAGAGGTAACTCAATATAACTGTTTGACCTATCTTGTTCAAAACATTTGTCGTTAAGAGTATTTTATGAGTAGGTACTTGGACGTGGCCTTGACCATTTCATATTTTTGGATTCCACGGTTTGAAAGTAAGGAGGAAGGGGGTTGAACTGTATTCACTATCGACATGTATAATATATTTGATTCCAAATTGTACCTTACCTGCTAGGTTAGGTTAGGCAGTAGATACAATAATGCTTGCAATTGGCAATTTAACAACATATATATTTAATTGATAAGTTTATTTGGCAAGTTGCCAAGTAGTTAAATACGTATGTTGTTAAATTAAAACAAATATAAACTTGTTTGCATATACAATGAAATATAAATCCGTGATAATCAGACTTACTTTTAATAGGATCACATCTTACAAAAGCATTTCCTGTGGTTTGTGGCGGGCATGAGCATACTGCCATATGAGTAACCACTTGACAAAGTGCATTCGTACCACAAGTGCTAATGCATGGATCAACACAACGATTTCGGACACATGTTTTATCCATTGGGCAATCAGAACTGATAGTACATTCTGGACGACATCCGAAGTAAGGGTCACCGTTATATTCTGGTATACAGGTACATACTCCATTATTACAGACAGCATTAGAGCCGCAAGGAGAAGGATTGCAAGGATCATTTGGTACAAGAACTGAAATAAAAAACTCTATTACATACCCATGCACGGAACACGGCGAACAAATTACATTGTAACGAGATATTGGACTAAGTGTAAGTGTTGTACCTACCATGTTGCACTTTCACAGAACATCTATTGAAAGGATCACCTTCATAGTTGTCTATACAAGTACAGATAGCTAAATGACTTTGCACTCTACATATTGCATTTATGCCACATGAACCAGGACAGGGGTCCACACAGCGTTCGTTGATGCACGCTTTGTCACTCGCACAATCAGAATTGAGGGTACACTCGGGACGACAATTCGGAGGGCTGCCTGTGTATCTAGGCATACAAGCACACGAGGGCATGCCATTTATATCGTGGCATTGCGAAAATGGTCCACATGGTGTTGGCACACAAGGATTACTTGGAGCAACGACAACATCGGCAGCTGAAATTTTGAAAATTAACGTTAACGAAAAATGATCAATAGGTAGGTACGTAGAATTACAATTAAGACAAAAAGTATACATACTTGAAAGTTTGTAGCATCGACTAAAAGGGTCACCGGTATATGTTGGCCGACAAGTGCATATAGGGCTGTGGTTTATTACTTTGCATTCTGTGTTAAGTCCACAAACACCGGTGCATGGGTTGGTGCACTTCTGTCGAATGCACGCTTGTTGCTGGTTGCACTCGGAACTTGTGACGCATTCTGGCCTGCATGCGGGAGGTGTTCCCAAATATCCCGTTATACAGGAACACACCGCTTGATCATTCGAAACCTTACATATGCTGTTCGGTCCACATGGTGTTGGTACACAAGGATCTCTTTGTACAACAGGGATATCTGTTAAGTTAAGTGCATATTATTATTATTTTTAATGAGTCGCTTCTAATAAAACAATAATAAACTGCAATTCATCATTATAAGTATAAGAATCACACATGTGTCATAATGTACTTACTCTCGATTTTCTGGTAGCATTGTTGATAAGGGTTGCCAATTAAGCCAGAAATACATTCACAACTTGGTACATGATTGATAACATTACATTGTGCATGAATGCCGCAATTATTGTTGCAAGGATTTTTACATTTATTTTGAATGCACGCTAAATTAGTAGCACAATCGGAGTTTACCACGCATTCAGGACGGCACCCTTCGTAAGGATTTCCAAAATATTCTGATAGACATATGCATGCTCCAGCACCTCTTTGTTCTTTACATATGGCGTTGGGTCCACATGGTGATGGTGAACAAGGCATTAGAGGTATGTCTAGGATTCTACATGCTATAAAAGGATCTCCAGTGAAGCCTAACGGACACACACACTGCGGTGCGTGGCTGATCACTTGACATTCTGCACCTGTTCCACAGGAACCAGGACAGGGATCCTTACACTTATTATTGATACATGCCAACTGATTTGGACATTCTGAGTTTGCGATGCATTCTGGACGGCAATTTGGTGGAGCACCCATGAAGTTGTCTTGGCAAGCGCAAGACGGAGAACCATTGATTTCTTTACAAATAGAATTAGGACCGCATGGAGACGGTTGACACGGATTTACAAATGGTGGTGGATCTAAAACAAATAAGTATATAGTTAAAATTTAGGCCGTCATAATAGTCAGTTTTATAATTCCGAAGATACTTTAAAAACTCAAGAACATACCTTCTATATGTGTCATAACACATCTTGAAAATGGATCGCCAGTTAGGCCAGATAGGCAAGTACAGATGGGGTTATGATTTATAACTTGGCATTGTGCTGAAATTCCACAAGTCCCTTTACATGGATCAATGCATCGCTGATTAGAGCAGGCTTGATTGAGGCTACACTCCGCACTAGTAACGCATTCCGGCCGACAAGTTGGTGGCGCGCCTCGATATCCCTGAACGCATGAGCATATAGCTTGTCCATTTATGCTTCTGCACTGACTGTTGGGACCACAAGGTGATGGTGTGCAAGGATTTACAACCGCGGTGAGCGTCAGTGGACGGCAATCGAAGAAAGCGTTTCCAGAGAATCCTGGTGGGCAGGTGCACATTGGCACATGATTATACACATTACATACCGCAGTGCGACCGCAAGTATTTTCGCAAGGATTGACACATTTATTTCCTACACAAGCTTTATCTTGCGGGCAATCGCTGCTCATGAGACACTCTGGTCGACATCCAAAATATGGGTCACCGTGATAATTTGCAACACACGTGCAGACGCCGTTATTGCACTCTGCGTTTGGTCCGCATGGCGAAGGGTTACAGGAATCTTCGTCGAAAGTTGTATCTATGAAACAAAACAAAATTCAGTCTTGGTAAATTTGTAAGATCCGTTTGTTTTAACCCCCGACGCAAGAGAGAGGGTTTCTATATGTATATCTCTGTGTCTGTCTGTGTCATATTTTTTAAACGGAAGAACCGACTGAACTGCTTTTCTTTTAATCGAAAGCTTGACGTTCGAGATGGGGAAGTCTTAGCTACCTATATTAGTAGTGACGTTTTTCGTTTAGACTCTAATAAAAACTATAAATATTTATTGTACTTATATTGAACGTTATTGAATGGCAGTCATGATCACAACAAACGTCTTAGCCCAGGTAAGCCATACCGTGAGAGAGATAGCGACATTGAAAACATTTATCAAAGAAATCATAAGAGTATATCTTACTTCCTACTAATATAAATGCGTAAGTATGGATGTTTGTTACTTAACCACGCAAAAACGGCTGAACGAATTACGATGACGAAATTGGTATACAAAGGGCCTATAGCCTGGATTAAAAAATGATCCCTCGAATGGGGTGAAATAGAGAGTGGAAGTTTAGGCGGACGAAGTCGCAGGCAAAAGCTAGTGCCCGCGAATTCGTCCGTTAATTTTATAAGCGCAAGTGGTTAATAAGACATAATTTAATAAATAAACACTTACCATAATTTTCGGGCTTCAGCAGGCACTGATTAAATGGATCACCCGTGTAACGTTCTAAGCAACTGCACTGAGCTATATGGTTGAATACAGAACATTCGGCGTTCAGACCACATGCTCCAGGGCAAGGATCTCGGCACTTCTCATTTATGCAAGCTTGGTTACTTGGGCACTCAGAGTTGATCGTACATTCTGGTCGACAATTGGGTGGATTCCCAATATAGTTCAGTTGACAGGCGCATGACGGAGCGCCTCCTATGTTACGGCACTCTGCATATAAGCCACAAGGCGAAGGAAGGCATGGATCGGCATTCGCTGGTCGAGTTGGTGGCTGCGATACTGAAATTAACACATGAGTCATTTTAAAAGCCACTCAAAGCCTTGACGACAAATAATTTTACACAGTTAATTTATTTCTTTATTTTATCAAAATCTTACCTATTAACGGATAACATCTAGTAAATGGATTTCCAGTTAAGCCTATCTTGCATACACAGATGGGACTATGGTTGATAACATTGCAATTAGCGTAGTCACCACAAGCTGCTATACAAGGGTTCGAGCACTTTTGATTCACGCATGCCATGTTTGTCGGGCATTCGGAGCTGATAACACATTCAGGCCGACAATTTGGTGGTGATCCAACAAAGTTTGGTAAGCAAGAGCATACTGCTTGTCTGTTGATATCCTTGCATTGGCTGTTTGGTCCGCATGGTGAGGGATTACAAGGAGACGTTTCTAGTTTAGTTGCTGTAATAGTCAACTTATGATTAATATCAAATGAACAAAACACATTTAAATAATCAAGGATAAGAATTGGTTTACTTACGCTCTAGCATAATGGTGCAATGACTAAACGGATTTCCTGTGTATCCTTGCTGACATGTACAAATTGGCATATGATTGCTTACTGTACAGAAACTATTCAGTCCGCATGTTCCCGGACAGGGATCGATACATTTCATTCTAGAGCAAGCTTTATTGAGTGGGCAATCAGAATTAACAACACACTCCGGTCGGCATCCTTCATATGGATTACCTGAGTAGCCATCTAAGCACTGGCAAGCCCCAACGCCTTTCTGTTCTTTGCACCGGGCATTAGGTCCACAGGGGCTCGGGTGACATGGTGTTAATACTTCGGGGATCTCCGGTAGCGTCAGAAGACTGCAGTATGAAAACGGATCTCCTGTATAACCCACTGGGCAAATACACATAGGTGCGTGACTAACTACTCTACATTCTGCGTTTGATGCACAAGTACCAATACAAGGATCCACACATTTTTGGTTCTGACAAGCACGATGGTATTCACATTCACTATTGCTGATACATTCTGGTCTACAGTTTGGTGGAATACCCTTGAATTCTGGCATACATGCACAAATAAAACTATTTCCCGTAATTTTGCACACAGAATGAGGCCCACAAGGAGACGGTTCACACGGATTAACTTCAACTTCAGTTGCCACTGTAACATCGATTATTCATTAGTTTAGTTGTATCTATATCCTAGTTATACAATAATATGAAGAGGAAAATGTTGTGCATTTGTGGGCTCGAAATTAATCCATAAATAAGGACTGTTTATTAATCTATATGATTAAAAGTAACTCACATCTAATGGTGCATCTGATGAATGGGTCGCCTGAGAATGACGGTGGGCATGTGCATATAGGATTGTGATTAATAACATCACACACAGCTGCGACTCCACAAGCTCCGATACACGGATCTACACATTTCTGGTTGTTGCAAGCTTCTTTCAGGGAGCATTCAGAGCTCACTACACATTCCGGTCTGCAAGTTGGAGGACTTCCTCTAAAACCAGGTACACAGGAACAGATCGCTTGCCCATTAGATTGACGACATTGGCTATTAGGTCCGCATGGAGATGGATTACATGGATTAGCGGTTTCAACTGGAAAGTAATAATAAGACATATTAGTATATCTAAGATCCTTTGTTTAAAAGGTTACTTAAGTACAATGAATTGTTTCATGAGATTTTACCTAACGATGGCCTACATTCCACGAACGCATTACCGGTCCTGCCCTTTGGACATGTGCACATTGGTATGTGATTGAGGACTTCGCAAATAGCATTCAATCCGCAAGTGCCAATGCAGGGATTCACGCACTTGTTTCTTTGGCACCCCTTATCAGGAGGACAGTCCGTGTTATAAACACATTCTGGCCTACAACCTAATTTTGGATCACCATGATAACCTATGACACATGAACACACCCCATTGTGGCATTCAGCATTGGAACCGCATGGACTTGGTATACATGGATCGAATGGAGTCGCTGAAGTTACATCTGAAAGTTACATGTTAACTATAATCTCTGTTTTAAATAGGCACAAAAAAATCTATTGTACAGTAGTAAGTACCTTTTATTGGATTAAATATACATTGTCTGAAAGGATCTCCAGAATATCCATCTGGGCATAAACATACTGGTACATGATTGTTTACGAAACAATCTGCATAAAGGCCACATGAACCTTCGCAAGGATTGCGACACTTTTCAGCTACACATGCTTTGTCACTAGGGCAGTCTGAATGTATTACGCACTCTGGTTTACAAAATGGCGGTGAGCCTGTGTACGTAGGCAAACATGAACAAGAAGCCAGGCCATTGATATTACGGCACTCTGCGTAAGGACCACACGGCGACGGCATACATGGATCTGATAGTGCACTAGGTGGATTGTCTGTAAAAAAAATGTCGCTGTCGTAAGAACTTCTTTTACTCTTCCTCAAAGATAAAATTATATTATTACGAAAACTAGCCAAGTGCGTTTTGGGCACGCGCAATGTTGGGTTCCGTAGTTGTCCGTGTTGATAAGTTCGTTTATTACTCGATAACTGGCAATGTTTACTTAGCTTTGAAAGTTTTCTTTTTAAGGCGCCTGTAGAGGCAAGGCCTTCTTCATACAAACTCTGTACAAGTTTTATTCGTCGGTTTTGGCACTCCCGCATATTTTTTTTTTTTGCTTGTAAATATTGGATATATGAAGAATGTCAAGAAAAAAAACTATAAGGGTTCCTTTTTACCACGGAACCCTGAAAACAAACAAATTAAGTAGTTTACATAGATTACTCACATGAAACCGCTGTACATGCCATAAACGGGTTTCCAGAATATCCAGGGCGACAAGAACATACTGGACTATGATTTATTACCTTGCAGTCAGTATTTTGGCCACAAGGTCTCGGACATGGATTGACACATCTTTGATTAACACAAGCTCTGTTCGTTTTACATTCAGAATTCACAATGCATTCAGGTTTACAATTCGGAGGACTACCTATATAGTTCGTTAAGCATGAGCACACAGGCTGTCCGTTAACCTCTTTACAAATAGCATTAGCACCGCAGGGCGATGGATTGCATACATCTAATTTTGAATCGCCACGTTCTGTAAATTTATAAATAAATGTAGTATAATCCTTTACATGACATATTTAATAAAGCAATATTTCAAATATGTACTTACCAGGAATTTGAGAGCAAATTGAAAGCGGGTTTCCTGTGTAACCTGCGTTACAGTTGCATACAGGTTTATGGTTCGTTACATAACATTCTGCATTATATCCGCATACTCCGGGACAAGGGTCAGTACATTTGTTTTTGGTACAAGCAGTCGTTAAAGGACAGTCAGAGTCTGATACGCATTCTGGTCTGCAACCTTGATATGGATCTCCGGTGTAATCAAGTAGGCATGTACATGATCCTGCATTTCCTTGGACATTACACTGGGCATTGGGGCCACAGGGGGAAGGTTCACAAGGATTTAGGTACTCAGTGATGGGAGGCGCTGAAAACGTTTATAAAAATATGAATTCACTTACCAATATACTGCCAGACACCGTAGAAGCACTTCCTCTGTCAGAAGCGTTAGTCGAAGCTTGCTGGGCTCGGCGTCGTTTAGTGTTCTCCTTAGTCCGGCGACGGCGTCACTATCTCTAGCGGCACCATCCAAAAGCGGCCGTCACGGCAACGGCCTAAGCTTACTGTAAGTGCTAGGTTATCTCCGCGTGCTCCGTTCTCAAGCAAAGGCATTAATTTCCTACACATATAGTTACATCAAAGTTGTTACGTCCCGTCTGGAAGCTTTTTCGGAATCCAATGATTAACGTTTCCGTCTTCGCGCTCCTGATCCGATGATTGATTATGAATTTTAAGCATTGTATAGCTACGGTATTGATAAATTTTCTTACGAATCAAGCGATGGGCATGGTCACCACTCGACCCTGAAGTCAAATTATCTATGCCGAACTATAGTATTTACATTAGTACCTAGACCGTGTGAGGCGTGTCAATTTTCTAAACACTTTAAAGAAAGCACAATTTTCCAAGCATGAATTATCACGCTTTGCAAAGCAGGGGGTTACATGCATTTTGCATCTATTTAAACGTTTATTGCCGAACAATAATTGAATCAAAACGAATTAACAATTAATATTACCTTTAAATTATAATTTCCCGACAGTTTCATAATACAAATGAGGTAAACTATAAAATCGAAGTATTACGATGAAGATACAAACGTAATTGCTGTCACGCAGTCGGGTTAAATTTAATGATTGATCATGATCATTGATCTCTAACCATTTGCACATTTGAAAAATATTTCTAAAAATCCCTATAAGAATGTTTAATAGAAATGTTTTCTTACCTCTGCGTTCTGTACAACCCTGGAATGGATCTCCTTCGAGGCCAGGTTCGCAGACACAGGATGCGCGGTGGTCGACTACCGAGCAAAGAGCTCGTTGACCACATGCTTGCAAGCACGGATCCTTGCATCGCTGGGCCACACACGCAAGGGCAGCTGGACATTCGGCGCTGATCGTACATTCGGGTCGGCAGTTTGGTGGAGTACCGATGAAACCGGGTTGGCAACTACAAGCCGGTGTTTCTCCTGATTTTATACATATAGAATTTGGTCCACAAGGAGAAGGTTGGCATGGGTCTTTGTCCTCCGGGGGTGTACTCACTAAAATAAAGAGCGTAATTTATAAATACATAATTAATTAATATCAATGCAATATAATTAAATACAAAAATATAAGTACCTGGCAAAGGATAGCAGTATGTAAACGGATCACCAGTGAGGCCATCATGACAAGTGCAAATTGGTGAATGCGCTACGACTTGGCATCGAGCACCACGTCCACAAGCGCCCTCGCAAGGGTCGCGACATCTCCGGTCGATACACGCGAGCTGCAACTTGCATTCAGCGCTCACTAGGCACTCGGGTCGACAGGACGGCGGAGAGCCCACGTGCCCGGGTCGACAAGAACAGGCAGCTGCCCCATTTGCGCTCACTGTACACTCGCTATATGCACCGCAAGGCGACGGCGAACAAGCCGATTGTGGAGGTCCTAAAAGTGCAAGAGATTGTGTGTCAAGCGTCCCATTTGCATGTACAACTCCATCAAGCTAAGTTTGCACCTCGCGTCGATTACGGCGCAATCCAGCGAGGTGCAAGCAAACTTAGCACGGTTGAGTTGTACACAAATGATTTGCATACTTAGTTTTGTACATGTTTTGATTAAAATAATTACCTGGTGGTTGTCGAATTTCTGTACAGTATGAAAACGGATCTCCCGAAGTACCAGCAGGACAAGAGCAAGATGGAATGTGATTATTGACTGAGCAAACAGCACGAGTCCCACAAGCTCCAGGGCATGGGTCCACGCATTTGCCTCCCTGACAAGTACGTGTAGGAGAGCATTCGCCGTTAGTGCTGCATTCCAAACGACATCCAACGTAAGGATCTCCAAAGTATTCCGTGGGGCAAGTACAGATACCCGCGTCACAAATTGCATTGGTACCGCATGGGGATGGATTGCAGAGATCCGGTGCAGGTGTTGGATTAACTGTAATGTCAGTGAATATATTAGGTACAATACAATACAAATACTCTTTATTGCATAACCTCAACAAAAGTAACACATAACAGTACATAATGACAATGAGTAGAGGCAAACAACAGGCGGTCTTATCGCTGATGAGCGATCTCTTCCGAGCCGAGGTACTTCCTCATTATAAACAATTATTTGAGTGAACATAGAAATATGATCTGTATTTACTATTTATAAGTATAGTTATTAAATTGCTTACCAAATTCAGAGCACTGAATAAACGGATCCCCAGAGAAACCCGTAGGGCAACTGCATATCGGTATATGATCTTGAACTCTGCATTCAGCTCTAAATCCACAAGAACCTTCACATGGATTCGAGCATTTTTCAGCGATGCAAGACTTATGCGAAGGACAGTCAGTATTGACAAGACATTCCGGTCGGCAATTAGGTGGTCCACCTATGTAGCCTTGTAAACAGGAGCAAGATGGATTGCCATTAAGTACCCGACATTCGCTATAAGGCCCGCATGGATTCGGATAACAAGGTTGATTTGGTGGTGGCGGTTGGTTTTCAATGGGTTCTACACATCTGATAAATGCATCTCCAGTAGTTCCTGCGGGACAACTACATAAAGGACTGTGATTGATGACCTGACAGTGTGCGCCTAAACCGCAAGTGCCTCGACACGGATCAGCACATTTCAACTTGTGACAAGCACGATCTGATGGACATTCACTGCTAACCGTGCATTCAGGTCGACAATCAGGTGGCGCACCCTTATAATCAGGAAGACATTCGCAAGAAGCTAGACCACCACTTTCTCGACAAATACTGTTGGGGCCGCATGGTGATGGCTGGCACGGTCTGATCGGACCTTCTTCGTACTTCGCACACTGTTCAAATGGATTTCCGGAATACCCTTTAACACACGCACAAGATGGCACATGGTTTATGACAGTGCATTCGGCATTAGAGCCACAAATTCCAGGGCAGGGGTCCGCACATTTGTTTCGAATGCACGCTTTGTCTGCAGAACAGTCTGAACTCAGAACGCATTCTGGGCGACAGCCTTCATATGGATTGCCGAAATATCCTTCTAAGCAAGAGCAAGCACCTGCACCATCACGCTGAGTGCATAACGCGTTAGCTCCGCACGGTGAAGGGTCGCATGGTCGAGTTTCAGTTTCTAAAATGAAAAACCATCGTTATATATGTGTTTTCTATTTACAAAAAGAAGGAATGTTAAAAACTGGTTTTTTAACACATCAAAGAGGATTTACTGTATGGGTGTAGATAATAGTAGTTTATGCAACTGGTACATACATAATGAGGGCCATTAAAACACGAGTGTGTTTTATGATCGAGCCGAAGGCGAGCTTCATAATAAGGTCACACGAGTGTTTTAATGTCTAATTATGTACAGTTGCATACATTACTTTATCTACACATATATTATAAGTACTTTAAGATGGGTTCAGAAACCGAAGTAAATAAATACAATAATTGTATTAACCTCATGTCGACCGGTGACTCTAAAACAAGTCAAGTAAACAAAAACATTGTTTTGTTGTGTTTTTTTCGCCGTCAACCCACAGGTACAACCTTTTTTACACGGTTGCAGAAATGTCGAAATTAGAACTGGCAACCGATACCTGAATGTTATTTTAAAAAGTTAAGAGTCCCTATTCTGATTATCATGTCGTTCTAGCTCAAATTTCGTGCGATATATACTAAAAAAACATCGAGCTGACATTTCGCATCGACTGAATTTGAATTTTAAGTGATACCAGAATAGGGACATATCAACTTTGACATTTAAATTTTGACAGCTTTGTATGACGTTTAATATTATTTACATTAAATAGGAAATTATAATGAAAATTATATTACTGCTGTAGCCTTAGCCACAGATAAGAAAATTGACAATACATTGAATGTTGAAAAGAGATTCATTTTCTACGGTTTCCGAACGCATATTAGAGGATTTATGATATGTGTGTAGATAATAGTACATTACTTAACAAGGGCGGTAAAACAAAGAATGTCTCAGATCGCAGGATCTGAGGCTTTCTTTATTACCGCCCGTGTTAAGTACAAAATTTTATGTCACCCCCTTGCCAGGAAGTGGGATTTCCCGCGCGCGGAGCGTGCGGTAATTACCGCTTTATGGCCAGGTGTGACATAATAGTACATTACTTACCAAGGGCGATAAAACAAAGAATGCCTCAGATCGCAGGTATTTTACGCCCGAGCCGAAGGCAAGGGCGATAAATATGCGATCTGAGGCTTTCTTTATTATCGCCCGTGGTAAGTACAAAATTTTATGTCACCCCCTGGCCAGGAAGTGGGTTTTTTCGCGCGCGGAGCGTGCGATAATGGCCACTTTATGGCCAAGTGTGACATAAAGTACATTATAAAACGCGTGGCCTCCCGAGGCATCTTTTATATTATATTGTAAACGATAGTATTGTGTTATTAGCAATTTTATCAACCAAATATCACATTATTGCTTCTTTCAAATTGTGCGTAATTATTTTTTCGCGCAACCATGTAATTACTTAATTGTATTTTCTTAAGTAAAGCATACATTTGCTCTCGGATATTACCAATTTGGTGAAGGAAAATTGAAGATGTCTACAGATGACATATGGAACTCCTCAATAGTGAAGGTACTTCACAGTTCCGACAAGATATCGTTGACGTAGCAAATAAAGCTCATTAAAATACCCTTATATAAGTTCAACTAATGATAAATTGATGAGGTACCGAAGGTCTTACCTCTTTCAGGTACACATTGTAGGAAAGGATTGCCAGTAAATTTTTCCCTGCAGCTACACGAAACAGTGTGGCTAACAATATTACATTCAGCATTGACTCCACACGAGCCTGGACATGGATCAATACACTTGTTGCGTACACAAGCTTGATTCGAAGGACAGTCTGGATTGATAACGCATTCTGGTCTACAATTTGGTGGCTGTCCGATATAGTTGTCTATACATTTACAATTAGGTTTTCCATTTCTGTCCATACATAGAGCATTTGGACCACATGGAGAAGGATGGCATACATCTCTCTGATCAGATGGCGGGATTGAAATTTCATAGCAGCCTTTAAATGGATCTCCGGTTTGACCGGGGTTACAGCTGCATATTGGGCTGTGATTGATGACTTCGCACCTCGCAGCGTGTCCACATGAATTAATGCAAGGGTTTATACACTTCTGATTAACGCAAGCTTTAGTAGAACCACACTCGGAGCTAATAATACATTCTGGTCGGCAAGATGGCGGTGAACCTTGGAATCCTTCAACACACGCGCAAACAGCTGTATTCTCCACGTTTCGGCAAATACTATTGGGGCCACATGGTGACGGATGACACGGATCTTTGTTATCTGGGATAACCTGAACAGGTCGACATTGGGTAAATGGATTACCCGTGAAGTCAGTCATGCATGAGCAAGACGGTATATGATTAATGACATCACATTTCGCATTTTGACCACATACCCCTGGACATGGGTCTCGACATTTATTTCTAAAGCAGGCTTTATCTCTGGGACATTCTTGACTTCCTGTACATTCTGGTCTACATGATTCGTATGGGTTTCCACTGTATTCTGGTAGACATGTGCAAAAACCATTATTACATTGAGCGTTTGGTCCACAAGGGGAAGGATTGCATGGATCTAATGGTGTGGGAGTAGTAGATTCTGAAAGAGAAATAACGTTTTAGTTTAAAAACTGTAAGCTAGTAACCACAACTTGATTTGTATGCATTCATAAATACAAACCTTCAACGATTGGTACACATCTTGAAAACGGATCGCCTGTAAATCTATCGTTGCAAACGCACACCGCTACATGGTTTAGAACGTGGCAGTTAGCATCTACTCCACATGAACCTGGGCAGGGGTCTTCACATTTTTGCCGTACACATGCTAATTCAGCTGGGCATTCAGAATTAATAGTACATTCTGGACGACAGCTTGGTGGTGATCCTACATATCCAGGTAAGCATGAGCATGCTGGCCCACTGGCCAACAATTGACAGCGGGAGTGAGGTCCGCAAGGCGATGGAGAGCAAGACGGTGGCCGTTCAGTGGTTGAAACGACTTCTAGAATAACATGGAATTTCATTAAATGTTACACTATATATCACACTACTTAAATTACACTAGTATCATCCAAAAACATTTCTTCTGATTTGTAACACTTACGATAACATTGTGTGAATGGATCCCCAGTCATTCCTGCCGGACACGTGCATATGGGATTGTGATTCTTAACTTGGCAATGTGCTCTTAGTCCACAGGTATTAGGACAAGGATCATCACATTTCTGGTTGATGCACGCTTTAGACGAATCACATTCACTATTCACTACACACTCCGGTTTACAAGACGGGGGTGATCCCACATAGCTTGGAAGGCAAGAGCAAACTGCTTGCATATTGACTTGTCTACATTGACTGTTGGGTCCACATGGTGAAGGTTCGCATGGGTTTTGATATGGAGGAGCTAAAATGAAATTAATTATAAGTGTTTAATGCAATCTGAGATTCCGGCCAATGGCACTGCAGTTATCGTCTATAAAAGTATGTACATGAGGTTTAATTTGACAAGTATTCTTTTTCTTAAAATAATTAAAAATATAGTTAGCGCTCATAAAAAAAAATTTAAGCATAGACAGAGACACTAAAATAAATAGATTACCATATATACAAAATTACACAATGTTAGATAAATAAACATATATGTATATTCAGCATTTAAAACAGCATTATTACTGCAATTAAAACAGTTTTTTTTAAATATTATAACATGTACTTGTCTATGTTTGTAAAATTACGTATTTCAATCATATTTCAACTTCATTACTTATTTAGTTATACTTTATCGGATTGTACTTACGAATATATGCCAACTCTTTACACTGATAGAACGGATCGCCGGAATAACCTTTTGGACAGGTACAGATTGGAACGTGGTTTTCGACAGAACATTGAGCCATTTGGCCACAAGTTCCCGGGCAAGGGTCTATACATTTGAATCGTGTGCACGCCAGCTGCGGTGCGCAATCATCATTGATCTCACATTCCCGACGACAGCCACTCGGGCTATACGGGTCGCCGTCGTACCCCGTCGAGCAAACGCATGCACCAGCTCCATTACGTTCCCGGCATTCAGCGTTAAGTCCGCAAGGGGATGGAGTACACGGGCTTGATGTTGGAGTCATCTCAGTAGCTAAAAGGGAATTATAAATTGAATAATGACCATACGTTCGCACTTGAATACTTGTGCTTTTTATTTATTTTAACAATTGGGTTATGGTTTGTAATATTTTCATAAAATGTAAAATGTAAAACAATAGTTACAAAACACAAAATCATTATAAAAACCTAACCTAGTGTGGTGTCGTTAAGGTTATATTTCGCTAATAAACTTACATGATATCACAACTTGTATGCAGTTTCGTGACGCATCTCCGGTAAAACCTTGTTGACAACTACATATTGGTCTGTGATTAACAGTCAAGCAGAGGGCATTTAGACCACAAGCTCCTTGGCAAGGGTCTTTACATCGCTCATTAACACAGGCAGTATTACTAGGACATTCAGCGTCAATGGTACATTCTGGCCGGCAATTTGGCACTCTACCGATATAATTTGGCATACAAGAACATGCGGCTTGATCTCCAATAATGCGACATTCCGAATTCGGCCCACAGGGTGAGGGTTCACACGGGTTCGAAGGCGGTATTTCTGAAATAATAACAAAAGAAATTAGATCTCAATTAACCTTAAAATTTTAAATATAACCTTAGTATATTGTTTCATTTAATCAATTATTATTTACTTGATTGGACTTACTTTCTTCTAGCTCACATTTGGAAAAGGGATCTCCAGTATATCCAGGTGTACAACTGCATATGGGATTATGTGTAACGACTTGGCATCGTGCATTATATCCGCACGTATTCGGGCATGGATCAATGCATTTCTTATTGACACACGCCTTATCCTGTGGGCACTCAGAGCTTACAATGCATTCAGGGCGACAAGTAGGAGGTGTGCCAATGTACCCGCTCTCGCAAGTGCATACACTATGACCATTTACTTCTCGGCATAAACTATTGGGACCGCACGGAGATGGTTGGCATGGTTTTGCATCATCTCGTCCAGGAGGAAGTTCTGCAAATATTAATAATCGTGAAAATCTCCTTATAGTAATTTCTTATGATATTTGCTTTTGGTCAAGCTAATAAACGTTTTGCTACTGCTGGGCACAGGTATTTTTTTACGTCATCTGTAGTGAACGAATTTGATGTAGATCGGTTCGGTGACCTTAGCTTTATCTGGTAACAGAGAGACAGGGTTACTTTTGCACTTATGATATTAGTATGGATTAGTATAATTTTACCTTTAATAACACATTGAACAAGTGGGTTTCCGGTGTAACCCGACATGCACGTACAAGTTGGTGAATGATTGACTGTTCTACATTCAGCGTTTACTCCACATGCTCCTGGACATGGATCTTTGCATCTATTATTTGAACAAGCCTTGTTTCGATCACAATCGGAATTAGAAACGCATTCTGGTCGACATCCCGTGTATGGATCTCCGAAATATTCTGGCACACAAGAGCATGATCCAACTCCATTTCGTTCTTTACATAATGCATTCGCACCACATGGCGATGGATTGCACGGATTTGGCAAAGGTTCCGGCGGATCTGAAAAAATTAACCACAGATTGATTTACAGTGAGTTATGTAGACTAATATCTGAAATTAACACATTTTGTACATCCAATAACTTACACTCAACTTGAGAACATCCACTGAACGGATCACCTGTGTAACCTGATATACAATTACATAATGCTACATGATTGGCTACAGAACACTCAGCGTTCAGACCGCATGAACCCGGACAGGGATCTTTACACCACTCGTTTTGGCATGCAAGATTACCAGGGCATTCCGCATTGATAGAACATTCTGGTCTACAATTAGGTGCAATACCAATGTAGTTCGGTAAGCATGAACATGCAGGCGCTTCTCCCACTACTTTACACTGAGAATATGGACCACACGGTGAAGGTACGCATGGATTTCCTCTAGGTCCCTCAAACATAGGTTCTAAGAAAGAAAACACAATAGATTAAGTGAAACAGCACATAAGACAGAAACAGAGAAAACAGTTGAATAATGATATGTATATATAGGAAATAGAAATGTCATGCAAAGGTATAGTAAGATTCGGTCAATAAAAACCGCATAACGCTTTTCGTATTGACAACAAAAATAAAACTTAATATTTCTTAAACACGTTTTATTGTTTGATGATTTCTTACTTGGTTCTAACTGGCAAGATACGAAAGGGTCCCCGGTATAGCCCGCTTTACATGTACAAATGGGATTATGATTTATAACTTGACATCTTGCATTTATGCCGCAAGTTCCTGGACATGGATTTTTACACTTCTGTTGAATGCAAGCCTGATGCTGTGGGCAATCTGTACTGGATACGCATTCCGGCCTACAAGTAGGGGGCGATCCAACGTAACCTTCCTGGCATGAACACACGCCATGACCGTCAACCACTTTGCAGTGGCTATATGCTCCGCACGGCGAAGGCATGCATGGATTTATATCGGCAGTTTGTGCTGCAATAATTATTTAATTGTATTATCATAATGTAAAGTGATTAATTTAATATGATAATGCATTGTTTTTTCATAAAAAATCTACTAACGTATTAATCGAGGATGGCAGGAGACCACTGGATTGCCTTCGTATCCATCTATACATAAACACACAGGACTATGATGGGCGACCGTGCACTGTGCATTAATACCACAAGCTCCTTGGCAAGGATCCATACATTTGTTGTTTAAGCAAGCTTTATCCCATGGGCAATCATTGTTTGTTACACATTCTGGTCGACATCCAAGATATGGATCTCCGAAATAACCAGGTGAACATGTACAGGCTCCAGCAGAATTTCTTTCGGTACATACAGCATTGGGACCGCAAGGAGATTGAGCACATGGGTTACTTTCCTCTTCAGTCGCCACAATAACTGGATAGGTAATAATTGTTGATGTTAAATATAGATACTGTACACATTATTCAAATTATGTTCGACCCAATGAGACTAAAAAAATCTTACCAAAGAAGTGGCAACCACCATATGGATCGCCCGTGTAACCCTCCCAACAATGGCAAACAGCTTTGTGGTTGATAACAACGCATTCCGCGTATGTACCACAAGAGCCTTCACACGGGTTGACACATTTTTCCCGAACACAAGCAAGGTTGCTTGGACACTCTTCGTCATATATACATTCAGGTCGGCAATTAGGTGCTCTACCGATGTAACCTTGCAAGCAAGAACACGCGGGTGTTTCTCCTACCACACGACACTGGGAATTCGGTCCACAAGGAGAAGGTACACAAGGATTTCCCAACGGTTTTGGTTGCGATTCTAGAAAAAGATGTAATTATAGTTATTATACGGTACTAGCTATTTCATAGTTAGTTTAGGCGCGATATAAAAATATTCCTGTTATTATTTTGTCGTCGATTCGTTATTCATTGTTAATGTTTTTAATTTTAAGCAATAATACTCTTTAAGGCAGAGTTAGTAATTATTAGAGTATTAAGTAATAAATATCTTTAAATTCTCACTTGGTGCTTCCATGCACTGTACAAATGGATCGCCGATATAATTTGTGGGACAACTACATAAAGCATTGTGATTAACAACAGTACATTTCGCATTGTTGCCGCACGCTCCGATGCAAGGGTCTGCACATCTTTGATTTTTACAGGCCTTATTAGGCATGCATTCACTGCTGACCATACATTCAGGACGACAAGATGGCGGGGCTCCGAAGTATTGCTCTTGGCAAGAACATATTGCATGACCAGCGCTTACACGACATACGCTATAAGGTCCGCATGGAGAGGGTAAACAAGGATCGATGGGTTTATTCATTCCTAAAACGAAAAAATGTTCTTATTCAAGTGTCTTTATGTAGGTATGCTACATGTCGTATGGAAAAGTTTTTTTTTATGTCGTACCTATATAACATGATGAAAATGGATTGCCTTCGTATCCTGGTAAACATGCACAAGAAGGTGCATGATTGTGCACACGGCATTCCGCATTCATTCCACAAACCCCTGGGCATGGATCTTTACACTTGTTATTGAAACAAGCTTTATCCTTAGGACAATCTGAGTTCAATACACATTCTGGCCTACATTCAACGTATGGGTCGCCGTAATATTCTGGGAGGCAGGAACACGATCCGACACTATTTCTTTCTTTACAGATAGCGTTTGCTCCACATGGAGAACGAGAACATGGACTTTCTTGGATTTGGGGTTCAATATCTAAAAGACAGGGTAAAATATTACTACATGTTGCTACGAGATTAAAGCTGTTCACCGTCGATAAAACGTAACTTACTGGGTGTAAATGAGCATCCGGAAAATGGATCTCCTGTATATCCTTGTTCACAAGAACATACCGGTATGTGCTTAACAACAGTGCATGTAGCATGTACTCCGCAGGATCCCGGACATGGGTCTCTACACTTTCCGGCAAGACAAGCCAAGTTTCCAGGGCATTCCACATCGATAACACACTCTGGTCTACAATTAGGTGGACGGCCCACATAATCAATAAAACAGGAACACACTGGTAGACCATTTATCTCCTTACATTGAGAATGCGGTCCGCACGGATTTGGTAAGCAAACATCTACCGGTGGCGTAGGTGGCCCTGATGAAATATGTTAAATAAGTATGTTTTCTAAGAAAGAAAATTATTGAATCCAACCAACGTAAAGAACATTACTTACGTTCATCAATATAACACCTCGAAAAGGGATCGCCAGTAAAACCAATCAAGCAACTACATATCGGATTATGGTTGACCACTTGACATTGAGCATTTATGCCGCACATGCCAGGACAGGGATCTTGACATTTTTGATTTATGCACGCTTTGTTAGGTCGACAATCGGATGTGGCTATACATTCTGGACGACAGTTAGGTGGAGAACCTATACATTTGTCCAAACATGTACAAACAGCATGTCCGTTAAATGTACGACATGTACTATAAGGGCCACAAGGCGAAGGGTGGCACGGATCCACAGGTTCTGGTGAAACTATAGAGAAAGTGAGATGAAAGAAAACATATAAAATAAATAATAAAAAGTATAGACATATACGAAGTATTGTGAAGATAGAAATTCTTACTCGCAACAGGAGAACATGCATGAAGAGGGTTTCCAATATATCCAGTCAAGCAGTAACATGAAGGTGCATGGTTGGTCACTCGGCATTCAGCATTTTGCCCACAAGTACCAGGGCATGGGTCCACACACTTATTATTAAAGCAGGCTCTGTTTCTTGCGCAATCAGTATTCATTACGCATTCAGGGCGACAGCCAAGGTATGGGTCCCCGTAAAATTCATCTATACAAGTGCAAGAACCAGCGCCACTTCTTTCACGACAAATGGCATTTGGTCCACATGGTGATGGATTGCAAGGATGACTTGGTATCTCTTTTGCAACTGAAAAATGTGTATAAACATGCTGTCATAAACTATAAAAATAGAACATGCTAAAGAGTGAAGAGTAACTATCTACGTCAATTATTTCTACACAATGTTCATTCAATACATACCTATATGATACTTGACTCACCTTCAATAAAGTTGCACCCCGCAAATGGATCGCCGGAATACCCTTCATCGCACGAACAAATTGGTTGATGATTTTGCACAATGCACCGAGCGTTGAATCCGCAAGAGCCAACGCATGGATTGACACAAGTACCAGCAAGGCAGGCGAGAGCTAGAGGGCAGTCTTGATTGATGACGCATTGAGGGCGACACGACGGCGGAGCGCCTAACGTGCCAGGCTCGCAGGCACACACGGCACGACCTCCCTCGCTAGTACATGTTGAATGAGGTCCACAAGGCGAAGGCAAACATGGGTCCGGGTGAGGAGTTGGGGGCTGATTACCTTTAAAAAAAGAGTTATAATCATGAGGCTTCCATTTTTAATCTTTGTTATAAATTGTGATTGTGACTCTTAAAATGGATAGGTAAAATAATAGTAAATATGAAGTATAGTTGAAACATACATTTAAGCATGCTTGCAATGGATGGATACATGCATGCTTTTAATTAGGAAACAAACTCTAACGAAACTCAATATAGATGCAAAGTCGTTGTACCTGTAAACGTTTAATTCGCCTATTAGAAATTACCAGTCGTATTTTTTTAAAACAAAAAATAGTAAATCAGACAACTTACTTTTCCAGTAACATTTTATGAATGGATCGCCTTCAGGAAGATTTTCTGGACATGTGCAGATCGGATTATGTCCGACGACGTGACAGCGAGCGTCAAGACCACAACTATGCACGCAAGGATCCTTGCATTTCCGGTTTATGCAAGCTCGTGTAGATGGGCAATCTGAGTTGACAGAGCATTCCGGGCGACATGCAGGGGGTGCACCAAGGTAACCTGCGCGGCACGAACACGCCGCTCGCTGGTTGACCACGTGACACTCACTGTTAGGACCGCATGGCGAAGGTTCGCAAGGGTTTAACGGAGGATCTGTAAAGTACCATTATGTCAGTAGGTAGGTATGACGTTCCAAATATAACCAAACATTCAGAAATAACGATAGTAGATTGTTTGACAAGGGTCTAAAGTTAGCCATATTACCACGAAATGGTTATTTTCCCGAACGTAGTGAGGGAAAAATTGTTCGAGCGGTAATATGGCTTTTAGGCCCGAGTTATACACTCTACTTTTCACTTCGATTGCGAGAAAACACATAGACACAAATTATCCGTAAATGAATAATTGAACTCTTGGCGGGCGTATGTCTAATTTGACAGCATGTTTTTTTTCTAAGGCTAGCACCATGCCTCGCTAAGCGTATTCGCTTTGCGTATTCGCCTCCCTTTCTTTTGCTATATTAAAGAAAGAGATGCAACATGCGCTTTTTTTTCTTTTAAGAGGAGTAATTGCTTTGGCCATAGACACCGCTTAATCTTTAGAGAACTGAAAAACGTCTTTCCTGATTAGTCGATAATAGTACAGCTGTGTTCTGAAATTTTTACCAATAATTTTTTAATCTGTCAAATTACTGTTCTGTGATTGGTGGAATTAATAGGTGAAGTATTTTGATTGGTCAAATTAAAATGTTTTGTAAATCATAAATATGTATACATATTTTTCCTAGGGCTTAAATGTACTACTTTAGCCCCGCTGGCCCCGCTTCACAAGTCTAATATGACACACTTTTCGAGCATGAGAAGTGTAAAATATATTTTATGTCACACCTGGCCATAAACTGGCCATTATCGCACGCTCCGCGCGCGAAAAAACCCACTTCCTGGCCAGGGGGTGACATAAAATTTTGTACTTACCACGGGCGATAATAAAGAAAGCCTTAGATCGCATATTTATCGCCCTTGCCTTTGGCTCGGGCGTAAAATACCTGCCACCTGAGACATTCTTTGTTTTATCGCCCTTGGTAAGTAATGTACTATTATCTAACTACTATTTAGTTTAAAAATATAGATGATCTTGTCTTAAGAATTTGACGGTGCCTGTTTGCCACCATGTCTCGTAATATAAAAAAAACGCGTTCTCCTTCTCCTTGCTTCAGTGGTAGATGGATATCCCTGCGACGTTGACATTTCATGGTAGACGACACTTGTACACTTGTCGTCTACCGGCAAAAACCAAACAATACCATGTGGACGGTAATTACCGGACTCGGTACATGACAGATGACAGATTAATGCGCAGGGTATAGGTACCTTTACAAGGGGCCCACGACTATGCAACATGAAGGGAACATGCCTGTACTGAAGATAGGAGGTTTTGCTCTAGGGGACATTATTATTGATTTGTAATAATGTGTCCACCGAGCAAAAAATTATATTAATAATTAATTAATTAATATTTGTGGACAATGTTATATACAAAAAAATCGACCTAGTCCCAAAGCTAAATGTATAGATAAATTGATACTTATTTATTTATCGTATGGCAATTATTTCGAACCGTGAGATCTTCGAGAAGATTACTTAAATGCATATAAAACATAAAACATCCAAGACGCAGGACAATAATTGACACCTGGCCATAAAGTGGCCATTATCGCACGCTCCGCGCGCGAAAAAACCCACTTCCTGGCCAGGGGGTGACATAAAATTGTGTACTTACCACGGGCGATGATAAAGAAAGCCTCAGATCGCATATTTATCGCCCTTGCCTTCGGCTCGGGCGTAAAATACCTGCGATCTGAGACATTCTTTGTTTTATCGCCCTTGGTAAGTAATGTACTATTCTCGTACTAGTGCTTTTTAATTATTATTTTTAAATTTACTGTTGGTCCGAGCAATTGAAATTGAAATTGAAACATTTATTTCGAGTAACATGGGACTCATACATAAATTCTTGTTATACATCTAACCGAAGAGGTGTAGGTTCATTCAGTTTACTTATTTATTTGTTTGACATAGATTACAGCGATTCAACTTTTTTTTAAATTATAATTGCATCAATAAATTGCTCTGAATAATTCAATTCAAACTATATGTAATATAAAACTGACGATTTAAAAGTGCTTGTTGCTAGGCCTATTTGAATAAAGAATAGTTTGAGTTTATTTAATAAAGCATTTGGCTTTAAAACTACACTTCTATTATATTTAAATCATTAATTGCATATTAGACAAGTTAAAGGGTTATCAAATATTTAAAAAATCTAAAACTGTTTTCAAAATGTTTACTGATTGAGTAGGTAGACCAATGACTGATTAAATAGAGTATCCGCACCGGATTAACGAACGCTTGTTCGTTTTTCGCCAATTAATTCATTCAATTACAAATAAATAAAATAATTCAAATATAAATCAATGATATAATTAAAAATATAATTTTTTTCATGTTTAAATTCAATTAATCTACTATACCTTTGTGATATAGAACCTCTTACAAATTTTTTTAATTTCGCTGTATGCAGACACAATCTATCGTTAAACCGGCTTTTTAGTTCCCGCGTCTTTCTTTCAGGATTTCAAGTTTTAGTTTGTGATTACTTGTATTGTTTTAAAAATATTTTTGTGATATGTGCAATTTATAAAATCTTCAAATAAAATGTATGTAAACTACTCCAGCTATAAACCAGGTTAAGAGCGTATTCGCTGGAAACGCCGTGTTTCCGCGTTTTACCACGTATTCATTACAGAAAATCTCAAAAACGGTATAGTTTTTTGTAACACTGTTTACAGACCCGTGAAGAACAACTTATCGACTACGGGAGCTACAGTCAAAACATTTTTTACAAACATTTATTAAAGAAACTCGAGCACTTTTCTCACACTCGATTTCGAAATATTCGAAACCATGTCGTCATTCAAACCTGTTTATTCTGTAACCAATTGAAACTAAAATATGTAATACATACAGTTAGATGCACCGAAAGACGGTCTCTTTCGCCTACTGTCTGAAAATACACCATTTAAAATTTGGTTTAACTAAAAGAGCCACGGAAAACTCCATATTTTTGGCAAACTTCGCTGCATCATATTGTCACTTTAAAGCTAATAAAAAGGTTTTTAACTATGCTATTAGGGTAAAATAACTTCTATTCTACGATATTAAATAATAAAAAGTAACAAATAGGATATAAAAATATTAATTTTAATCGATTTAAAACAGACCTTTTTCTCATAGACTCGCTTGCTGTGACTCAGTACCGGCCCAGCGGCCATCGGAGGAGGACGTATATATCGTTTTTTTGTGGCTCTTCACAAAGCTACCGTAATTACTCTCAGGAAACCAATAAAACATGTGACCTCCGATTAGGCGTATTTATTAAGAACGACACAGTCAGATTATACTGGGGACTAATCGTGATCTAAATTGAGACAAGTTATGAATGGTACGCAACCGTCAATTGATTGTCGACTGACAACTTTGATACTTGGTTGATTTCATATATTTATTATTGTATTTGGACTAGAGTTTTTTGAACTATAATGCTTTATTTTGATAAGCAATTATGTATGAATATAGCCAGCTACCAGAACTAGTGGTACAACCTGAAAAGTAGCAATAGCAACTAGAAGTTAATAAAAGTATAATAACTATAATATGTAGTGACTCATGGTAAATACAAATACAAAGTAAAATGCGTTTAATTTTCATACATATGAAACAATATTTTTATAAACATGGTATATTATTGTGTATAATATCCCTTTTAATACATGGTATTAATAGCAAATCTGGCGCAAATGAACAATGCTAGCTTGAAATTGAAATATGTGCTTGGAAATTCTTTTTTAACCTGGCTGTGCCCATTAAAGCGATAGGAGTGCGCTGTTTGAGGGTGTCCTGGGGAAAGAGCAGAGGAAATCTCCGATACTACCACGCGGGCGGCTTAAACATAGAAATACTCTGAGAGTTTGCGCTCCAGTTAGCTTGGTTGAGCGGTTTCAACCGAATCTGAAGTGTGGCTTGGAGAAACATAGTGTAGACCGGGAATGAGTTACCATTACAAATACAGATAGTTAAAGAACCGGCCAAGTCATTGTCGAAATACGCACATTTAGGACCACGCAATCACGAATTAGAAAATTCAGATAAAATATGTCGACGAGTATCCGTACTTGGGCCAATAAGCTTCTTTCAGCCAAAGACAGGACAAGGAAGTTGAAAGACGGATCCAAAATGCTTGGAAGAGCTATTGGGCTTTGAAAGATTTACTGAAGGGAGGCCTTCCGGTAGCTCTGAAGCGGAGGCTCGTCGACATGTGCATTCTGCCTGTTCTAACCTACGGTGCACAAACATGGTCACTCACCGATACCAAATTGAAGGTTTACCAACGGGCAATAGAGTGCAGCATGCTGGGAGTCAAACTGATCGACCGTGTTCGGAACTCTGTGCTGCGCTTCAAAACTGGTATTGCAGATGTTAGAGCTGGAGGATGTTGGAGCAAGACTGCCAGGCTGCAATGGAACTGGGCCGGCCACGTCTGCCGTATACATCCACGGAGGTGGGCAAAATTAGCAACAGAGTGGGTTTCGCAATATGCTCGGAGACGACGTGGCAAGCCGAGGCAGAGGTGGCGGGATAACCTAGACACATTTCTAAACGACTGGCCCGAAACAGCTCAAAGCCGGAACGAGTGGAAGTCGAGGGGAGAGGCCTTTGCCTAATAGTGGGACACCTTTATAGGCTTAGGAAAAAAAGTAAACATTTCATCGCCAAATTTCAGGTTCATATGTGATTTATGTCCTCAAAAATCACCTTTTTCCTTTGATGCAATTTTTAACTTCCTATTCTTCATATACTTCTTTTATTTTAATATACGATGTTTATCTACACAATAACGGTAGTTTTATCCTTTACCGTGGACTTTCACGGCACTTAAGTCGAGGGTCTTATGTTTAGATTAAAGTTTCTCCGAATTGAAATCATAATCATCATCAGCCTATCTACGTCCCACAGCTGGGCACTGGCCACCTTTCATAGATGAGAGGGATTGGGCAGTAGTCCCCACGCTGGCCCAGAGCGGGTTGGGGACTTCAAATACAACTTTGAATTTCTTCGCGGATGTATGCAGGTTTCCTCACGATGTTTTCCTTCACCGAAAAGCTAACGGTAAATATCAAATGATATTCCGTGCTCAAATTCCGTAAAAATCTCATTGGTACGAGCTGGGATTCGAACCCACGACCGCCGCTTGACAGCCGCATGCTTGAACCACTGGGCTACCGTAACTTGAACTAATAAATTGCTTGAAATTATATAGCCGAATTGAAATACACACACAAGGGGCTCCTGCGGATGCTCTAAGGAAGCGTCCTTTTATATATTTGCTCCTGTTACTGGCTACACCTTGAATATCATTTCCGATTGCAGTTCTCTTGCTAACGCCAAGCATGCACTCGCGTAGGCATAACTTGGTAGCCAGGGTTACACACCTACCACTACTGACAGATCGATCAAAACGCTCGATGACATCATTATCCCCAATGGCGAGAACCTTGTAAAGGGCCGAGAAGGACATAGGTAGCAAGACTAAGATAGCCTTTCCACCAGAGCTATGCTATGCGGCTATGCTGCGAGGATGTTATAGTTTTCCGTTTAAACCAATGCTATGTTATGTGAACATATGATTGGTGGATATCAACGCATTCATAGCAATGACACAACTTTGATGGAAAGGCACCCTAAAACTTGAAAGCCGCCGCCATGTTCTTCACGTTGTCTCTTGAAAAGATTCGATCAGGACGCCTCAAGACACTCTCGTTAGATAGCTGGTCAAATACGAAGTATTGATGAATCATAGGTATAAGTAGGTAGGTACGAGAATATACTTATTTCATTGACTTTTATTTTCCTTCAATATTACAAAACGCATGTGGATGATTTTCCCACTAATTTATCTTCAACTGATTATATTTTCACATTCAATAGTAAGTCTGATACAAAAAAGATAATAATATGAATGTAGTTGTATATCCCTAAACACAACATTTTCGCTGCAAAAGTATCAAGGCTCATACACACACTATACGGCAACTTGTTACAGCATACGAAGATACATGACAGATATCATTGTATACCTTATTGCACTATATAAGGGTTTAAATTTAAATGAAAAGTTATGTGCGATAGTGTTGTTACGAACACATTGGAACGCACCGTGTACAGTGCTCGTTTGTGTGCAGCGAAAAACGTCAAAAAATACCTAGATTTGACTTGTGCCCGGCAACGAAAGCACTCTTACGTAAGTACAAGCCCACAATGGCAAGTTTTTTTTGTTTTTTTTTTGCATTTTGTTTTGTTTCTTTTAATTACAGTTTAAGTTTTTGTTTCTTTGATATTTATTAGCGACTGATTAAAAAAAAACACTGCCGGCAGAAGTGAAAACTCGATAAAGTAAATAATAAAGATATTCATATCCGTATCCGTATCCGTATTGTTCTGACGTGTAATGTATATGATCCACTGCAAATAAATGAGTATGACTATGAGTATTCATATTCATACTCATATTCATATTCATACTAATGTTCATATTCATATTCGCATAATCCATTATCATTGTGTCTCACGCATCGTAGGACCAGCTGAGTTTAGTTGAGTTGACCCCTCCTAACATCGCAATCACGATACTAGGAGGGGTCAACTAGCTGGTCTTACGAACCGTCGCGAGTTTAACAATTCTCCCCATCACAAAAAGTGCTCAGCGCCGCTAAATAAGTTTTCACTTCAAAAAAGTCGTTTGATATACCTATGCGCGGAAGTACCTTCAATTTGTATAGTCGTGGGATACCGTGTATAAAGCTATTATTATAATATTAAGGGTCTGAGCAAAACATATCAATACTTACGAATCATAGTAACTGGACGACAGGAAGAGAATGGATCGCCTTCATAATTCTTGAAGCAAGTACACACTGGAACATGATTTGTGACACTACATTCGGCGTTTAATCCACATAAATCTTTGCACGGATCCCGGCAATGATTTGATAAACATGCTAAATTATTAGGACAATCTGGGTTCATGGTACACTCTGGTCGACAACCACCTGCGTATGGGTTACCGATATTCGGTGGTATACAAGAGCATCGCGCTACTTCATTTACTACAGTGCATATGGTATTTTCTCCACACGGTGACGGATTGCAAGGTGTTGATGGTTCATTTACTACAGAAAGAATACATCCAATAAATGCGTCTCCCCGGTAGCCCTCTAAACAGCTGCACAGAGGTGTATGGTTAACGACATCACACTTGGCATTATTTCCACAACCTCCAACACACGGATCTGTGCATTTATCGTTTATGCAAGCCTGATTTGATGGGCATTCCTGGCTTATTACACATTCCGGTCTACAGAACGGAGGAGTTCCAACATAGTTTGAGCTACACGAGCATACGGGATGATTGGATTTAACTTCACATATTGAATTAGGCCCGCAAGGTGAAGGAACGCACGGATTTTTATGTGACGGTTCTCTAGGTTCAGCATCTCCGCAAGCAACAAAAGGATCCCCCGTCTTATCACGTCCACAAGCGCATATAGGATTATGATTTACAACTATACAGTTAGCGTTAACTCCACAACTACCCAGGCACGGGTTGACACATTTCTGATTAACACATGTCTCTGTTTGTTGGCAATCCGAATTACTGACGCATTCTGGTTGACACATTGGTGCGACTCCTCTGAAGCCTGGCAAGCACGAGCAAACTGGGAATCCCGTTGGTGAGACAAGACAGCGGCTATATGGTCCACAAGGTGAAGGGTCGCACACGTGATGCGATGGTGGGGCCTCGATAACAGGCTGGCATCTTATGTAAGGATCACCTGTCTCACCCGGTGGGCAGTAGCATACTGCGTGATGATTTACTGTCTCGCATTGGGCTCTTAAACCGCACACATCTTTACACGGATTTTCGCACTTATTGTTAAGACAGGCTAAGTTAGTAGCGCAATCGCTGTTAACTACACATTGGGGGCGACATGACAGCTGAGGATTGCCATAGAAATTTGGAAGGCATTGACAACTCAGTATACCATTTGCGTCCTGACAATAAGCGTTAGCACCACATTGAATGTTGTCACAAGTTATGGCTTCAATTGCTGAAACAAAAACATCATCTTATTACAACGCTTCAAATATTATTTATAATCGTACTCACAGTAATTTTATAACCAGAATAATGAGTGCTTACGTTTTGTTGTGGGTTTGCAATACTCATAAGGATTTCCTTCGAAATCCTTAACACATCGGCATATTGGATCATGTCGATAAACTGTACACTCCGTATTCATACCACACGAACCAGGACATGGATCTACACACTTGTTCTTTAAGCATGCTTTATCAAAAGCACAATCTGAGTTGAGAACACATTCTGGCCTGCATATTGGATTATTGGCAGCGTCCGGTCCCAAGCAAATATCACAAATTGCGAATTGATTCCCGTAAGTATCACATTGAGTGTTTGGATCACAAGGGTTCGGTGTGCAAGGTTGTGCAGTGGTATTGTCAGCAGGAATGATAATTGCTGAAAAAAAAAATGTTGTCAGTAACATTAAGATGTACGTGTACATGTAATATTTTAAAATTGTATTCCCTACATGGTAGCTGTTGATGCCCTTTCCCTGTTCCATCGACTTATGTAGTAACACACGTACTTATATAGTAAACCATAAATTATTCTATTCTATTATATTCTTGCGCTAATCATTTCTTTCTAGGATTATTATAAAGTAAAAAAATTAAAGGTATACTTACGTCGATATGTACATTGGACCAAAGGATCTCCTATGTATCCATCGGGACATAAGCACGATACAGTGTGGTCCGAACACAAACAAACTGCGTTAATACCACAAACATTTTTTGATACACAAGGATCAACACACTTATTATTAATACAAGCTTCATTCGTTGGGCAGTCTGAATTCATTGAACATTCTAGTTTGCATTCAACATATGGATCTCCTACAAAATCTACTGGGCAGTAGCATTGAGCTTCATTTCCGACATCCTGACAAATGGCATTAATTCCGCAGTGTGCTTTATTACAAGGTGATATTGCTTTGTGAGATTCAGGAGGTAAGCAGCAAAGTAACGGATTTCCTATTAGTCCCTCTTCACAAACGCATACGGGACGATGGGATTCGACATGGCATTTAGTATTTAGGCCGCAAGCACCTGGACAAGGGTCTCGGCAAGTATAGCCAATACAAGCTCTATTTAGGGAGCATTCATCATCGACTTCACATTCTCGTGAAAGGCAACCTTCCGCACCATACGGATTACCGGTGCTGCTATCGGCACAGGAGCACGAAGCTTGACCATCGTAGTTTACATTACAAATAGCTTGCGGACCGCATGGATTCGGTGTGCAGGGATTTCGTTGAGCTTGGCAACCAACATATGGATCCCCAAGATAACCTGTTTTACAGAAACACATTTCTCTGTTGCTGCTTACATAGCAGTCCGCATTTGGACCACAAGGACCGGGAGCGCATAAGGATGAAGGTGGTAAATATCCTTGCGGATTGCAAGATTTATATGGGTTACCGATAGTATTCTCAGGGCAGTAACAAGCAGGTGCCCGGTTAGGATCACAGCGGGCACCTGTGCCGCACGTGTTAGGATCGCAGGGATTGCGAGCTTCGATACATCCTCTAACAGTATTCGGACTTTCTACAAATCCTTGTAAACAGGTACACTTCGCAAAGCCGTTCGACAATATGGTGCATTGTGTATTCGGTCCGCATGGTGAAGGATTGCATGGATTATTTGGTAGTCTACATAATTGCCTAGGTGGATTTCCTTCATAATTTGGAAGACAGAAACAAGCTGGTTTGTTGTCTATTAATCGACATCCTGAATTTGGCCCACATGGGTTAGGCTCACATTCATTGCCTTCGGGAACTGAAATAATAAAACAATATTTAAATATCTAAGACTAAAATACTCTATGATCACATAGACAATAGACAGATGTTAAATATTAGCTTGTAACTTACTGCAATTCTTGAACGGGTTGCCGGTCAATCCTTTAGGGCAGTAGCATATTGGATTTCCATTGTCGATTTCACATAAAGCATTAATTCCGCATGGATTAGGAATGCATGGGTTTACTGGAGGTTCACAACCCAGCAAGGGATTGCCATTGTACCCTGGAAGACATTTACAGGACGCTCGGTGGTTTATAACATCGCAAACCGCATTCATGCCACACCTACACGGTGAATCGCACTTGCCGTTTATGCAGGCCTCGTGATTCGCACATTCGTTGTCGGACCTACATCCTTGTACTGAAACGAGTAAAATTAAAGAGAATACAATAACCACGGTGAACTATACATTATAATCCACATTTATTATAGATTCTCACCTTGATAACATTCCAAATAAGCATTACCCGTGTATCCATCAGCGCACTGACACTGAATGCCATGGTTATAAGGTACGCACTCTGCGTTATCTCCGCATTTGTCTACAGAGCAAGGGTTCATGCATACTCTGTTCAGTCTATCGCACAGACGGTCTGGCGGACAATCCTCGTTATATTGGCATACTGAATGTGAGTCAACAACTAAAATCATAGAATTTATGTATTCATCAGACACTATGTTAAGATTAATTATCAACGCTAGTACTGCACCAATTGGCTTACCTGGAACACATCCAACGTATCCATTTCCTTGGAAACCTTCTAGACAGCTGCAGTCCGAACCATGGTTTGTATTTATGCAGGCAGCATTGGGTGCGCATGGATTGTGTATGGCACATGGGAGTTGACATGCATTATTTATACAAGCCTCGGTCACGAGACAGTCTTCGTTTCTAGTGCAACCGGCTGTGCGCAATAAAGTATTTTTTGTATTATACAATAGTAAACGAAATAGTGTGCAGCAAAAGACATTAATTATTTACATTACTCCTCAACCAACAACCATATATAGAAACCTCTTTTTTTAGTCACGTAATGAGTAGATTATTATTAATATAACAACAATCCACTGTCAGTATTCCAGTTATTTGTTCAGAAATTATCCACAATAGTTTAAATGCCTCCACTTACTTATTAAATATTTATTCAACATAAGATAAGAGGATATAGAATTCCTTTACAACTAACAAACCCGCATATTTGTTGTAAGTGATGGTTTTTAACTATTGTATCAAGTAATATTAAAATATATTAGTTTGAGTGAAATCTTACATATTTTGGGTAAACATTTTACAGCTGGATCTCCATCTTGCCCGGCGGGACATGAGCACATTGGTCTCTGCTTTATAGGGTGGCAATTGGCTCCGATACCGCAAACATTGTCAAACTCACAGGGGTTTTGACAGAATCCCATAAAGCAGGCTTGTGTCTCTATACAGTCGCGGTCAGAATGACATGGCCCTGGTGCCTTAGGTGTCCCAGGTGATTCTAGTGTGTTAGATGGTAAATTAGTACATATGTTACGTTGCCAGTAGGAGTATTTAATTAATGCTTTAGTACTTTATTTACAACTAGTTACTGGTGAAAAAAAACGAAGAATGCACTGTACATATTTGTCCGATAAAACAAAACTGTCAAAGTTCTGTAAAGAAAAAGTTCTGTACTACAAAATGTTTAAATCAATTATTAAACGAAATTGGCTTTTATGTGTATGCAAATTATCTAAGTAGCATACCTCTTACACAGTTGTTCCCAGTTATCCCATCACACATGCACAGCGGCACATGGTCGACAACGATACATGGCGTGCTCATTGTACAAATATTCTGCATCATACACGGGTTCTGGCACACTCCGTTTATGCACGCTTTGTCCGTCGAGCAGTTTGAGTTCATTTTACAGCTAGTTATGTTGTAATTGTCAATTTGAGGGTGTACTGATTCCGTAGAAGTAATGTCAGTATAAGGAGTCGAGTCAGTCCAAGCTAGTATGTCTACATCTTTTCTACGTGATGATAAATTAGCGTTGGGGGTTGTGGAATGAGGGGGAACTGTATTAGTGTTACTCATTACTTCAGTTGGCGTAGTCATACTTGTGAGTTCTGTTTCATTAAATTTATTTATTATTGGCGTCGTGTCGTCTGAATTATAGCTAGTTGTCGTGGTTCCTTCCCACGAATTTGTATACTCAGTCATTTCAGTTTGGATTGTTTGTATTGTAGCTGAAGTTGTTGCGATGTTATCATCATTTATGAGATAATCGTCATCACTGGTTGACGACTGAACTTTTATATAATCCTCAGTCTGCGTATTTATAGGTAGGTGTCTATCTGTTTGGCTCTTAGAAAACGTAACCCCGTTATTGTTTGTTGTAGACTCTGGCTTATTTCCGGTTGTTGTCATCGCGGCAAAATTATAAGCGTTTGTTGTACTTTTTTCCCAAGGCTTTGTGTACTCCGTATTAATTGCTTGAGTTTCGACATCAGGTGTTGACGTGTTTTCATCATTCGTGAGAAACTCGTCAGCTCTGGTTGACATGTGATCTCGAAAATAATCGTCAGTCTGCGTATTACTGCGTGCGCCTTCATCTGTTTGGCTCTCGGAAAACGCATCTATATTAACATTTGTTGTAGATTCTGCCTCTGTTTCGGGCTTCGTCGTCTCGAAAAAGTTATATGCATCTGTTGTACTTTTTTCCCAAGTCTTTGTGTAATCCGTATTAATTTCTTGAACTGATATAGAGGTTGTTGTTAACAATTGAGTTTCATTATCAGATGTTGACGGGCTATAAACATTTGTGAGGAATTCATCATCGCTGGTAGATGTGTGAACCCTAAAATAATTCTCGGTTATAGTATTAACTGGTACGTTTTTGTTAGTTGTTACCTCAGGGATCGTTACAGTAATTTTATCTGTTGTAGATTCTGTATTTGAATCAACATTTATTATTTCTTCGGTATGAATTTGATCTGTAATACTTTTGTTCTCAAATGGCAATTCACTTGTATGGTCATGCAGTAGAGAATCGGTGATCGATTCCGCGTTATCGCTAGTACTGTCATTTAAACTGCTAGACGATTTATTAATTACGGAATTGTCTTCTGAATCTAACAAAGTGCTATTGATATGAGTAGGTGTTGTCGCGAGTGTGTTAGAACTCGTTGATTCTATGATGTCATCTTTTGCAGTTGATGTAAATGTTGTTGACTGCGGGGGATAAGCTCCAGTCGTAAGTATATCATCACTTTTAAATGTACTCTCCGTAGAGTATGCGATGTCGTATTTAGTTTTCGATTCAATCGCTGTAGTTAATTTAGATACTTCGTTTGTTGCTGGATTAATGGAAAAATATATATCATTCGTTTGGCCCATAGTCGTATACTGTGTATTTTCTGACGTTAAATGATCACTTTTAGTTGTAGAATCAATTACTACATCTGTCGTTTGCTCCATGTCTGGAGTTGTGACAAAAGTCGATTTTCGTGCTAAATCATCTAATGTGCCATAAACTGAGTTGTCGCTGGGTAAGTATGTATTTAATTCATTCAAAGTATTTCTGGAATATTCGGTACTGAATAAATGATCAGTTGCTTCAGTATTAGAAGTTTCTGTTGACTCAGTAGTTGATGTAGTATCTTTTTCTTTAAACTCTGATGTTGTAGTACTCATATCAACTGGTTTAGTAGAAATAGATTCTTTATTCAATTCAGTTTCCGTAAGGCTATCGAATTTCTCTGTGATTTCGTCATTCAGAGTAGTGTGTGATTCATTGAGGTCTGTAAAAGCAGATATCGTTGTTTTACTGACATACAAGTTTTTTGAATAAGTTGAAGGATATCTCGGAGTTAACTCGTCATAATTTTTTTCGTCTGTATTAGTCATTAGTGGTTCAAGTGTCGACACAATGAATTGAGATTTGGTAGATTCTTTTATATCTGAAATTCCTGATTCAGATGGCATAGTCTGTGTTTGTAAAGTTTGGCTGATTGTATGGTCCTGAATTGCCTTTGTAGACATTGTTGCGTCATCCGAATTGTATATTTCTGTTACCTCATTTGGTGGCGTGACATGAGAATCCTTAACAACGGTTGATACCGTACTTAAATAAATTGCATCTACCGAGTCTGTAAAAGACTCTGTTACAGATACGTCAGCGACCACAGTAAAATTAGAAGGACCTACTGTGACATTGGGCATGAAATTGGCACCTGAAATGGTTAGAGATTCAGGAGTAGTAACTGATGCAGATTTAGTAGTTGTTGAAATTTGAGTAACCGTTGTTAATTCAGACTCAGTGTCACTTTTTTCACTTTGCATGTCTTCAGTATCTGTTTTAGTTGAATCGGAAAAATCTGTTGTGCTTTTGTATTCAAAAATACTTTCAATAAATGTAGTAAATTCAGAATCAGTGTCACTTTTTTGAGTTACACTTTGCGTGCCTTCATTATCTGTTTTAGTTGAATCTGAAAAATCAGTTGTACTTTTGTGTTCAGAAATACTTGCGCTAAATGGTGTAGTAAAAGTATTTCCTTGTGTGTCTTGGTCTGTTCCCCCGGGAAAATTACTGTTTGTAGTCAAAGTACTATAATACTCACTAGAAGTAATTTCCTCTAAAGGAATCTTCATAGTCGACGGCATTTCACTCGTAACACCTATCGAATTTACGGTATATTCAGTTATTTCAGTGTTTTTGTCTTCTATGTCCTGTGTTTGAATTAGTAAACCTTCTTCAGTAATTTCGTTAGGCATTGAACTTGTAGAGCTATAAATATCTTTAGACTGTTTATGCAAAGTAGTAGTTTCTTCTTTAGTAGTACTTTCTAAAATATCCGTTGTAGACGTTTCGTAACCAGCGGAATATGTGCTTAGTTTATGTAAGATGTCGTCTTGATTCTGATCAATAGGATATATTTTGGTAAGATCTGTAGGAAATATATGGTTTGCCCCTCCATCTGTTTCCGTTGTTATTCTTGTAATTGGTTCAGTAGAGGAATATACTCCCATCGTGGTCTCGTCCATTTCTGTATAATTTTCCAAAGTATTATTGGGTGATGCTGTTGTAACATAAATAATTTCTGAAGAAGAGGTATTTTTAATAGTAACAGGGGACTCGTTTCTGTCTTTGATTGTTTCGTTATACATGTTATTGGCTGTTTCAGTAAAGTTGCTCCCTAAGTTTCTTTGATTATCTGGTGTTTTTGTATTTTTACTTTCAGTGGGAGATATGGTGGATATTTTTGTAGTGTAATTCGTTACAGTTGGCTTCGCAGTAGTTTCCAATGGCTTTAAAGTATTTTCTAAATGGATGGTGCTGCTACTTTCTACTAATTCATCAGAATCTAGAGTTGAAGGATAATTGCTTATAGATTCAGTGTAAGGAGCAGTCATTTCTGTTACACTATCTTCTTCTTGACGAGGATCATTGTTATTGACAAAATTGTCGGCAGTCACAGACTCAAGTAACAAACTCTGTGTTGTACTTTCAGAAGATGTGTCAATTCCTATTGGTTTTTTATTTGTAGACTGTATGTTACTTGTAGTAGTGTAGTCATTTACTGTATTCGTAGAAAATGATGTTGTTTCCATACCGTCTGTCTTTGTGTCTAATGAACCAACTATTGTTGTAATTAGATTATTATTATTCGTATTGGTATTTTCAATGTATATTGTGGGATTTTCGGTATATGATTCAATTTTTACGCTGGACTCTCGGTATTCTATTGTAGGGTTGTTTGAATTGATGGGCAATTCAGTTGTCGCTTGATGTGGTATGTGAGCTGTGAGTGTCACGTCTGTTGAGTTAGCGATTGATATAGTATTAATGTCAGTGAAATTTAAATAGTCCACGGGCAATGTAGTCATGTCAGTAATATCAGTTTCACCTTCACTTTCCTGATTGACGGTTGCTGTTGTTGTATCGAGGTATGTTTCGGTTAGTGGGATAATTTTAGACGGAGCATCTGTTAATAGGAACGCAACAACAAAATTGTTAATAAAATATTTTTAAAATTTTTCGTGTAACTATAATACTGTTGATGTAATTTTCTTATTGTACTTTAATTACTTATTTATACATAATTAATGAATGTTTCGTGAGATGTGATATTATCCGAATGTAAAGAAAGCTAGAAAGAATAGAAGAAATTAAGTCAGTATCACATGCGATTTAAACCCAAACCCAACCACTTAAGAACATAGATATGATTAGAGAGTAAATTACGTGTGTCAGATTTAAGTGACTGAGGCTTATATATAAAACTTATGTAAAGTAATAGTTACGTTAGTTATATGTAAGTTTCAACTTTTTGTATATAGTCCTTGTTGTTACGGGATTAAATCGAAGAAATATCTTCTCCACTTTCGAAAACCAGGGCTCTGGTTTCTGAAAGTGAAGTATCTTCCCGTAACAGCACGCACTTATCCTTTAAAATTGATTATTTGTCAGGTCCAATTAACTTAGGCCGGGTTTTATAAGGATCCGTAAGGCCAAATGTTGTATATTTACTTTGGTTTTTTTTGTTTGTTTTGTTGTTTACTAGGTACTTTTTTGACCTAGCATACCAACATTAGATCTAACGGATTTTTATAAAATCGAGCCATAGTCGCTTAAAAAAACACACGTGTAAATTAAATACACAGTACTGTAATATAATAATTGATAGAAAACCAAATAACAGATCCTATGAGAATATAACTACCCCGAAGTCTTGAAATCGTCACTGGGTCTGCCGAGGTAATAAAGCCAGAACTTTGTGGCGTTTTATCGGACAAATAAGTACGTTGAAGTTATAGCAATTACCAGTTCATCTGGAGTTAGTTTTGCTATTCACATAGCCAATAAGAATAGCCTTAGACTTGCTAGCATTATAGTAGTAGTCCACGATACGTCAATTGTTTCTAATGGTATGTAAGTAAATATTACGGATGAATAGATGATATTCTTAATAATACTTCATTTGGTTAAAGCTAAGAAACTATATAATTATATAATAAAATACTAATTGCTTTAACGAATGTTTTCCGTTATACTACTTATATATATGTGGCTACTTACTTTCCATGCAGGCCCCAGAAAATGGATCGCAAGGTACTCCTGGACGACAGTGTTCACAGTTTGTAACGGGCCCTATCAAATAAAAAACAAGAATTTCTTATTACCTGAACTTATGTTAAAAATATCAGGTTTTTGTTATTAAAAATATACCTTACCTCTAGAGCAGGTGGGTTGATGGTTGGATACAGTGCAGTGCTGGCCGGACCCGCAAGGACCGCCACGTGCGCAGGGGTTGGCGCAGCGCCCGCCTACACACGCTAGATTCGGCGCGCATTGTTCATCCGAACTGCATTCTAAAGCTGTGTACACCGAAATATTCGTTAATTATGACTATTACGAGTTTCAAACCGATAGAACGTTTACTGATGTATAAAGATTTGTTATTGTTGTAGATCAAATATTGTTTTGTCAAATAATTTATGTAATTGGACCAATAGTTCTCTGGGAAATTGTTCAATTTCATAATAAACAATCTCACTTATGACGTAACTTTTTAAGTCAGGTACTTATACTAACGCTAAGAAGTTATTATATATTCCACTGTTTAAATACTTTATGAGCATATGTAATAAAACTGATGGCAGCACAGCATATTCCTGTTGTTTAATAAAATATGTTCAACTATCACATAGTGTTCAATAACCTAATTTTGAATAGGGTTATTGAAATTCTTTAGGTGTACGTAACTATACTGTTTAAATTAAATATATTATATTAAACACAGGGTAACAACACATAAGTAAGAAATATAATTAAATATTATTGCACATTCTGTCTCGTGGCAGCTTTAATGCAGTCATTATATAACCAAAGCATCAAAAGCGTTAAAAGGTAGATAAAGTCATCATGCACAACCGTCACCAAAATGTTCGAGTGGAAGTTATTTTCAATATGATAAATGTACATCTATGTATATTTACACAAATATGTTTATCGTGCTTGAAAACTACCTGATACAGAAGAAGTTCAAACTGTGGAAAAAATAATTACAAGAACATGCTAGAAAAAAAGAAAAGAAAGTCAACGCATGAAGTCATAAAGTATAAACTATCAACATTTCCTGCAATATGAAGACAAAAAGATTATTAAGATTGGTACAAGATGCTAATAAACTAAGGATCGCTAAATAGTTTTTTTTATAATTGCATCTCTGTCAAATTACCTTTAATGCAGCCATGTTTTTGATCGTGAGTGAATCCTTTCGGACAAAACTTGCAAACAGGATGGTGGTCTTCTACTGAACATGGAGCACCACCGCAAGCACCTATACAAGGATCTCTGCATTCGAAGTCTCTACATGCCAAGTTTTGTGGACACCCATTGTCTCGTAAGCATATTGATACTGCGGTGTGACAGTCTTCCAGGCACACACATATGGCGTTGTGTTCTACAACTTCGCATTGCTTTCCCTTCGGGCACATGGGTTCCTTTGAAGCCAAGCAGGGATTCACACACTTGGAATTTCGACATGCTGCATTTGATGGACATTGCTCGTCCCGAGTACATTCTGCATCTTCTGGTGCGCAAGTCAATTCTCCTTTATCATTTAAAGCAAATCCATTCCGGCAAACACATACTGGCTCGTGATTTCTAACTTCGCATTTTTGGTTTCTGCGACATTTCTGGTAGTTGAGACATGGATTCCGGCACTGGCCAGCATGAAAGTCGCAAGTGAGTCGAGGCGGGCAAGGCTTAGTCAAAGAGCATGTGAATGTAGAGTTTGGTTCTGATGATGGCGTGCACGCGGGATCGGGCCGACATGCCAGGCGTGGTTGTCCTACGTAACACTGCGGACACGAGCAGTGAGGCCGGTGCGCCAACGACTCGCACAACGCATCCTCGCCACACGCGCCGCGTACGGTGCAAGGGTCCACGCAATGTAAGCTGAGGCACGCCTTGTCAAGTGGACATTCCTTGTCGCTCGTACATTCGATACCTAGGAAGATGTGAAAGAAGGAAGCAAAGTCGAAAGAGCGGTACCTTCAGCCGCGAAGAGGAAACTTTCTCACGAGACAGTGCATGCTTTTCGAAACTGATAGTTTATGACGAGAGATATGTATATAATACAAGCGATATGTACATGAAGCCGAACAAAATGTTACCGACTGTTTGATTATTCAAGCACGAACGGTGAGAATGCTTCCACTAAGACAACATGTTATAGTAATTACAGATATCATCCATCTTCAGCCAAACATGTGTAGGTTCTCTACTTAAGTGTTAATAGTAACTTTGGTGTAATAATTGGGGTATCCAAAGATGTACATTTCTAGTAGGATAGCACGTAATTATAATTACATGTAGGTATTCTCTTAATTATATTATTATATTTCTTCATCCACATCCTTTGACACCCAAACTTCAATGCACATTGCCCAAAAACCATTGTATTTACATACGTGGTGTACCTATAGTGATGGACTGAATTGCAACTTCTTTCGTTGTAGGTAGTGCCAATAAAAATATAGATATTTCATGTTTTATTTTACAAAAGCAAGTTGTTCAAACTTAGGATAGACGTACATGTCATGGTCTATGCCCAAACTCATAAAGAGAATGTGTATGTGCAGTCACCTACACAATAATGTAATGAGAAAACCCATTTTCTTGATGTAAAACATCTATAAATTGTACCTGTTCAGGATTTTAAAAAATATAATGAGGTTATACTGCACTGAGTCACCAAAGGGAGAAATGTCTTACATACATACTTTAAGATTACCAATGTGATGATTGGACTGGACGAATTTCCTTATCGTGCATTTATACATGTGGTCTTAATTCATATTAATGTCAAATATTATTTACTCACTAGTATGACATTCGATATCAGCTTGTCCTTCTGTACCGGGAATACAATGGCATACAAACTCTGCTCCTTCTCTTAAACATTCTCCATTAATTCCGCAACCAGTCGTGCGACAATCTACCACACTACGCTCTTGTGAACCTGTAAAACATTAGTCAAGTCGTTACATCTTAAAATTCGGAATAAAGTTACTGATTTCAGCTACCCGTGAGGAAATCCTGGATTACAATATTAACTGCAGGTCACGCGTCCTCTCGTTTTTTTACTGTCTTAATTCATTGCGAATGTCATTTATATACAGGTGTTGAACAACTTTATATACCCACAAGAAAATATTACGAAGCTCTGAATTCAAATGGTATTTTGATATTACATATGTACACTTGTACAGGTAATTTCCTCAAATAGTACTTAGTGTAAGGCCTGAGTGGACGCTCGAGTCGGGCGTGCAGCGGGGCGTGCATGTTAAACAATTTAAACTCATACTGGTGTCCTGAGTCGCTGCTGCACAAATAGTATGCACGCTCGCCCGCCACGCTGCACGCCCCGCCGAACGCTCCGCTCCGAGCGTCCACTCAGGCCCTACACTTAGTACACAAAAGTTGTCTTACTAAACAAACAGTTAGGTACTTACATTCTATATTTGGGTCACCGTTAGGATAGTTGCGTGGGCAGAAGCATTGAGCTTCCTTGTTATGCCCAATACGACATTGAGCATTCGTCCCACACGCTTTGTACGCGCAAGGCTCCATAGTGCCGCAGAAGCACTGCTTTTGTGGGTCGCCAGCGCAGTTCGGTGGACAAGTACACTCGTAACTGCCATCGTCAAAGTCCCGGCAGCGAGCACTTATTCCGCAAGGATTACGCAGACAGCTGCCGGCTGCAGGCTTAGAACATTCAATTTTTGGATTTCCTAAATAATTTGGTGGGCACGAGCATTGGGGTGATCGGTTCAATGCACGACAGATAGAGTTAACTCCGCATGCTCCCACGCAAACATTTTTACACTTTCCTTCTTGTAGGCACATTTCGTCGGTACCACACTCTTCGTCGTTCTGACATTCGTAAGCAATGCACTCGTTAACCGGGTCACCAGAAAATCCACTAGGGCAGCTACACACAGCTCGATGACGGGTCGATAAACAAATTGCATTCTTGCCGCAAGATTTTTCTTGACATGCTGATTGACAAAGTTTCGCAGAGCACAACATGTCGTCTCCACAATCTCTATCACTATTGCACCCTGGAATACAAGCTCCTCGAACGCAAATCTGTCTTTCAGGGCATTTGTTTTTCGATGAGCATACTGATCGACAGCCGCCATCAACACATTTCTCGCCACATGAACAATCCAAATGGTCATCACATAAAGATATACAATAACCACTGTCGTCACATGGACAATATCCATCACATTGCAATCGTTTTCTTTTACATTCCACTAAGGGGTTACCCGTGAAATTGCTGGAGCAACTACACTGTGCTCGATGATGTAAAACGTTGCACTCTGAACAGATACCGCATAATCGACTTTCCTTGCATGGATCTAAAACATTACCTAAATATTAGACACGAGAGATCGTCTAATGACAGGGCCATTACAATTGTGACAATTAATGTGGCTTACCTTTACATTGACCGTTAAAACAGGCTTGACTTTCATCGCAAGCATTGTCATCTCTGCAACCTTGTTTACAAATCCTATTTTCACAAATTTGCCCATCGCTGCATGCGTCGTCACTGTTGCATACGACTCTACAAATTCCCCGAATGCATTTTTCGTTAGACAGGCAGATTGCGTCACTGAAAAAAAAACCTTAATAAAGGGTACTGCATCACTATTCTTTGCTGCATCACTATGCTTTCAAACCTTATAATTGAAAAAAATTAAGGGTTTCGTTTGGACTATTCGGGTTCAAAAAATTATTCACATAGCGTATTAGGTACTGGTGAAAATATACTGCTTTAGAAAGGCCACAATTTCTTACCTTCTACAAGATGGATGACATGTGTTGCCATAGCAGTTGAATCCGTCGGCACAGTTCTTGTTTTGATCGCAAGGTGTCGTTTCTCTCCTGCATACTGTTTGGGGGTCTCCAACTAATGTTGGTGGACAGCTACAAACGGGACGATGTTGTTTAGTTGTGCATAAAGCGTTAGAGCCGCATGTCGCTGGTTCAGTGCAAGGATCGCTACATTGTCCTGATATGCACGCGAGATTATTGGCGCAATTTGAATCTGTTTTACACCCAGTAACGCACAATCGCCCCTCGCATACTTCGTCATCAGAGCAGTGTTCGTCAGAAGTACACGCATAACGGCACACTCCAGCGTCACATCGCTCACCCTGCAGGCACTCAGCGCCGTCAAGCGTACAAGCCGGCCGGCAACGATCGTCCTCACACCTCCAACCGGCAGTACAGTCTGTGTGCATACGACATTGCAACGTCGGTGTCCGTACGCATCCAATATTGGGTGTCGGGTTCGGAATAAGGCCATCTGGACAAGAGCATAGCGCTTTCCTGTCCGCTACAGAACAAAGTGCGTTCGGTCCACATGGATTTATGTTACTGGCACATGGGTTTTCGCAGAAATTGTTTTTGCAGAATTCATCGGGGCCACAATCTTCATCATGCCTGCATCCATATTGGCAAGTATTGGCTAAGCATATATGTCCCAAGAAACAATCATTATCTACTCTGCACGTTACTGTAAAACATAGGTACCATTAGAATTCTTACAATTGTATAAGTAGGAAGTAATGAAGTGCGCCAGTGTTGTACTTTTTATTAAATTGTGCAATAAAGTTTAAATTATCAAAAGGAATTTCAATTATACTTACACAAACAAGCTCCCTTAGAACATCGTTCATTAAGAGCACATTCTTCGTCTATTTTACAAGTAGGAACGCACATTGAATCATGGCACATATAACCATTCTCACATTCACCAGCGCCACCGCATAACCGTGGAACTAGAATGAAAACGTTTTATAAATGCGAATCTTTAGATATTTGGATGTTTGTCCTCACTGTACTGTATGTACTCAATCACGCAATCTTATTTTCAATCACAACTTAGGCTTTTTAGAACAAGTATATCACTATGTCAGACTTATTGAACCTGTTCGTGGTGACAGATCGATCCGAATAGAGTGGCACAAACATTTTTGTGGAACTGGCGCAGGTGTTTACGTATAGTCAGTATCAAAAGTAGCGCCACATATGACGACGTCAAAAGTCTTTATTACAAAGGAATAAGAACTTTTGACCTCTTCATATGTGACGCTACTTTTGATGCTGACTGTACACAATATGGCGCTTCGGAGTCCACAAGATCGTAAAAGAACTAGTTACTGGTGAATAGCCTTACAAATTGTTTGCAGAATAAATGTTTGGTTTAATTATTTATTTATATGGGATAACTATGTGTAATAAAAGTGGCCTCTGTGAAACGCTAGTAGGGTTTGACTTGTAAAAGTGCCATTACAGAATAAAGTTAATTTTATTCATTTTTTAATATAAAACTCACTTCGGACGCATTCTACGTCTTGATTTCCGGTAAATGCATGAGGACAGCTACATTGCACCACGTGGTTCTCTGAGCGACATAAAGCATTCAGGCCGCAGGTTTTTTCTACTAGACAGGGGTCAAGACATTGACCAGTAATGCATTTTTCAGAAGAATCACATTCCTCATCCAAAAGGCAGAGAGCTGAAAACATTCGTTCATTATTATAATGAAAGTGTTCATTTATAAATTGTAAAGTTCTTTGTGTTTGGATAATATATACCTTTGCAAATGCCTTTATGACAGTATTTACCATCAGAACAATCCGTTTTGCCCGTGCATGTTATCTCGCGGGGGCTACATCCGTTTGCAGAATTAGCATTTCCAATATAGCCTGCTTTACATTTACATTGCCCCATATGCCGGGAGGCGACACATTCAGCATTTCTTCCGCATTTTATGTTTTCACATGCATCTGAAAACAAACATTATACTCTTACATTATAATATAACGATTTAAAATCAATGAGTTGCACTAGCGCTTCAGTATCAGGCTTACTATGTAACCATGTTTTTATTTATTGATATATGCATTTACATATATCAAATTTAGCCTAAATACTACAACGAAGAGCGGTTAAAACCGTAGGGTCACGTAATAAGAAATAAACAGAAAATGCTTAATGTAAATTGTCTCTTAAATAAGTGTTACAAACTTCATGTAATGTTCTCACCTGTACATTTGCTTATAGCTCCATTAACAGTACAGCGTGCGGCAGCTGGGCAGTCTCTATTATATCGGCATTCCTGTGCTTTTCGGCATCCCTCTTCATAAGGATTGCCCACTGTTCCGGCAGGGCATATGCACTGCGCGCGATTCTGCGTATTCTTACATTCAGCTCCGTTGGCGCAACTATTAGACTCGCACCAATTCATCTCCACGCAACCTGTGTAAGGATCGCCGGTATATCCTGGTTGGCAATAACATACGTGTTTATGATTTTCAGACGAACACACTGAATTTTCCCCACAGTCGTTACTCATCAGACATGCTATTTTACACATATTCTTGTCGCACAATTTATCATCTGTACAGTCATCATCAACGTCGCATTGTTTTCTTTTACAATTTTGCCGTGGATCTCCATAATATCCAGGTTTGCATGAACAAACTGGTTTATGATCTTGACCTATACACTTAGCTTGCCGTCCACATGGGTGTCCATCACAAACTTTGACACATTGGGGAATTCCGATTCTGTTCACGGTACATTTTTCATCCTCTGCACAATCTTCGTCGATCATACACTGAACTTCCTTAGTGCACACCCTATTCAGGCAGAATTGAAAATCTGGGCAGGTATTATTTGAATCGCAAGTTAATCTACATGATCCTTGAATACACACTTGGTCACTTAAGCATTCCCTTGAGCTTTTGCATAAACCTAAAATAAGTAAAATCGATAAGTACTGAACTATTTTATAAAATATAAAACAAATAGTTTAGAAACACGGTTTACGTACCGACACACAAATTGTCAACACATTTAGTTCCAGATGAACACCTGCTGTCGTCAGTGCAGTATTGTATTGGCACGCAACCCAGCACAGGATCACCAGTATAGCCAGGTGAACATGAACAATGTCCAATGTGGCTTCTAGAAAGACAATCAGCATTTCTTCCGCATGCTCGTGGAATACTACAGGAGTTTATGCATTTATAGTTGACGCATGCTTCTTCGAATGTACAGTCAGTATCTTTTGTACATTCGAATTTAGTACACTTCGTATAAGGATCTCCTTGGCTATTGGGTAAACACTCACAAACAGCTTTATGCGATTCCACAATACACTGGGCATTTTCACCGCACCGTGATGATTTTTGACAGGGGTTAACACATTGGTTGTTAATACACGTCGTTTTTTCAGAACAGTCATTGACTGAAAAGCAATCGCCAGGTAGTTTGCAAGTTCCTTTACTTGAATCTAATATCGTTCCGTTAATACATCTGCATGCGTAAGACCCGGGTGAATTTTCACATTCTGCATTTAGGGGACAGGGATTGTTTAAACATTCGTTAACATCCTCGCAGGCATTATTATTCAAATCAAAACCAATTGCACATGTGCATGTGGGTTTATGATTTACTACCTTACAGGAACCACCTTGACATGCTGAATCGTCGCATTTATCTGCAAATAAAATACAATCCCTATTTATATGACCTTCCGCAGAATTATTACACGTGATATTACAGTGATAATAGTAAAAACTTACCAGTGCATTTATTACTTCTTCTATTACAGTATTTGTCATTGGAGCAATCTGAACTATCAACACATTCCACTTTGAAACATCCGATATTTTTGTCTAGGGGATTACCGAGATCTCCTTTTTTACATGAACAGGAAACTCTATGGTTGATAACTGAACAAATGGCATTTAACCCGCATGTTTTAGTTTGACAGGGATTCTGGCACTTTCCTCGTATACAAGCAAGCGAGCTGTCGCATTGCTCATCTCTCCGGCATTGGTTTGGCAGTATACATCCGGTCTTATAAGGGTCACCGATTGCTCCGGTAGGACAAATACATTTGAAAGATCCTATTGTATCTTCACACTGAGCTGATGGGTGACATGGATTAGCCAAACATTCATTGATATTCATACATTCGTCTATAAGTAATCTAAAGCCAGGTAAGCATCGGCATGTTGCTGATTCACAATGTTGATTACTCAGACAATCTGAATCTGATTTACAACCGGGTACACATAATCCAGAACTGCAGTGTTCTCCGTGCAAACAATTGCCACTCGAGTGACAGATTTTGTGGCATTTATTATCATTGCATTTTTCACCAATCGCACACCCAGAGTTATCTTGACAAGGCACTTGACACAAAAATCCAATACACATATGATCTGGTGGGCACTCGTTTGACCTACTACAGGCACTTGGTTTTCGTACACAGCCTTGTTGAGGGGTAGGTGTTCCTTCAAATCCAAGAGGGCACTCACATTTTGTACTGTGATTAATTCTCGAACAAATAGCATTGGGACCACACACACGTGATACGAGACATGGATTAATGCATTTATTGTTTATGCAGGATTCTTCGCTTGCACAGTCATCATTGCCTCTGCATCCAACCAAACATTGACCACCGACACAAGCTTGTCCAATACCACATTGAGAATTCTTCGCACATTGTGTCATACAAAAATTCCTTAGGCATATATCGCCTTGGTCGCACTGACTGGAATTTTTGCAAGCAGTTAAACATTGTCCGTTATAGCATACCTCACCATCGCAATGAGCATCGTTTTCACAGGTTAACAATTTCTTTTTACATGCGTTACCACCTTGAATACTTTCATAACCTTCGGGGCATAAACAGATGGCCTTCCTATCTACAATTTTACACAAAGAATTTATACCGCATGCTCCATCACACGGGTTAACACATCTTCCAGCAATGCAGGTTGCTTCTGATGGACAGTCATTATCACCTTTCGGACATTCACCCTGCAGTCGGCATGCTCCTCCTTCTATATCAGTTGTAAATCCGGCGGGGCATTTGCATGTATACGACGCAAGGTGGGGTTCACATATAGCAGTTTCATGGCAAGGGTTTGGATTGCACACTTCAATTTTCCTGCAATTGACCTCTGGTATTGGATCTGCCTTGTAGCTACTTGGGCACTGGCAACTAATTTTATGATTTTCCGCTATACATACAGCATTATCGCCACAAGAATCCTCAACACAGGCGTTCATACATGTATGTGTCATACGATTGCACAATTCGTGTGATAAGCAATCTGTATTGTATATGCATGGAACCGATTGACATCCTTTTTCTAGGTCCTCAGGATTGCCGGTAAATGGTCCAGATGGACACTGACATTTAGCAACGTGATTATTGGTAACGCAAAGAGCATTGGGCCCACAAATAATTTGTTGACAAGCCGGAATACATTTTTTAATAGAACCTAAATATTTACAAACTTCATTTTCTCGACATTGAGCATCATCGATGCATTGATTTTTATTAATCGGTAAACATCCATCACGGTCGTTCGGATTTCCTATGAATCCCGACAGACACTCGCATTGGCTTTTATGGTGTCTTGTTAAGCACTTTGAATTTTGAGGACAACTAAATGCCAAACAATTGTCTACACATTTCCTTACACCGAGTACATCTTTTTGACAGGACTTATTGTCATCACAATCATCATCTTTGTCACAGCTTGGGGTAGATGGTTGTTCGCAAACAGAACTGACAGGATTCCAACGAAAGTTATCTTTACAATCACAGCGTGCGCTGTTATCCAATGCCTTACATACTTCGTTAGCGCTACAAGCTATGGTTGAACATAAATCTATACACCGGTTTGTAGATCCATCCACAGGTATACACAGTTGTGGTTCTGCACAGTCACTGTTACTATAGCATTCAATTTCATTCGGCTGGCCATGTTTTAAAAAGCAACCTGATTTAACGTCATTTGCTTTACCAACGTATCCTTCGGCACATAAACAATGGGCTTGATGATTAGAGCTGACACATAATGAATTAGGTCCACATTGCAACTTACTGCAAGAGTCCACGCATTTTCTTACGTTTTTAGCTACTTGGAAACATATTTCAGTATCTTGACAATCACCGTCTGTCATACATTTATTATCAGGAACACAACCAAGTTGTAAGTTATTCGGATTCCCTATGTATCCGGGTAGACAATGGCAAATGCCTTCTTCACAAATTGATTTAGGGCCACAAGATAACTTACGACAGGCATCCACACATCTTGATCTTTCGCAAATATACCCGTCTGGACAAGTGGCATTATGAGTACAAGTGCAACTATTGCCTTCGGTACATTTTGAAATTGATACGTGCGAACAAAGCTCGTACGGGTTGCCCACAAAACGGCTTTTGCAAATACAACTGAAACTTCCCGGGGTGTTGATGCAAATTGCATTCTCAGCACACGGTTTAGAGCTACACTCATCTATATCAATGCATTGCAGATTTGGGTTTCCTATGTAACCTGGCGGGCACAGACATTCGACATGTGATCGGGTTTGTTGGCAAACAGCGTTCCGACCGCAAGACGCTTTGGCACAAGTAATTTGTCTGCGAGGGAGACATTTTGAATATGGATTTCCCGTAAATCCTTTATTACATTTACAAGCGTTTGATGGTCCATAAACGCAATGTGCATTTTCACCGCATCCTGGTTCGCAAGCAGGTGGGGAAACGGCTGAAACATAGAAAATTATTGAAATAAAAGTATGTCATATTATATAAATAAATTAACGTATTGAAGAGTTAACATATTTAATATCCCTCTAGGTACACTTACGTGGCATACATAACAAATCAGGATTTCCGACAAAGAAGGCATTACAGACGCATTTGCCACTTTCCTCATTGCACGAAGCGCCCACTCCGCATACGACGCCCTCACAGCGCTGGCGACAGCGACCCGCCACGCAAGACAGTGGCTCCTCACATGGTGTGCCGGGCCCGCACACGTCTCTCCGACATGAGCCCCCTGGGAATGGATTTCCCACCATACCCTCAGGGCACACACATGTTGGCCCTGACTTTGATATTATACATTGAGCACGAGAGGCGCATGAGAACGAATCGCAACCTGTGAATTGATAGTTGCCTTTAGAAAGACCCTGTCAGTTATTTAATAACCATTTTTACATTATTTATTATTGTTTACCAGATATGCACTTTCCGCCTTCGGGTTTTGTATATCCCGGGTTGCAGCGACACCATGCTGCGTGATTATCAACTTCACAAAATGCATTAGGTCCACAAGAAACACTCCCACAAGGTGACAGACAAGTGCGGTTCAAGCAAGATAAGGTATTGGGGCATTCATTGTCTGAGCTACAAAGTTGTTTTTGTGTGGGCTCTTCCTCAACGCTACCTATAATCAAAAGAATGGAACATTTTTAGGCACTCGTCGTTAATTATTATGCAGATAAGTGTACCTACATCCTACGTCTAGTAAGTAGTTTAAAATACAAAAGGATAACCAGCATTTCATATTGACTATTAGTAAAAGATTTTGAGTATACTTTGCAACGGGTTTCTGATTCTAATTTACAAGTAGTAACTATACTCACATCCAGTCCTATAAGGATCCCCGATCATATTTTGTGGACATTCGCACTGAAAGCCACCCTTTTTGTCGTGACATATCGCACCATACGCACACGGAGCACTGTGACATTCATTTCTATTTGTGCAACCTGTGTACGGATCTCCCTCGAATCCTGCCATACACATGCACCTAGGAGGGTCACTCGGCGTGCACTTGGCATTTATTCCACAAGTAAATCTCTCGCATGGACTTTTGCACTTTTGGCCGTCAGAGACGTCTAGGTAAAATGGTGGCGGACAAACACATTTTCCAGGTTCGATACATTTTTCATTTGCAAAGCAGTCAGAATCACTAATACAGCGTTTTTGATTTAGGCTGCAGTGACCAGTGGTGACATCTTGACCATAACCTGGCGGGCATTTACAGCTAAAAGAACCAATAGTATTCGTACATTCTGCGCCGATTCCGCACACGGGTTGACCGGCGGTACATTCATTTATGTCTTCGCAGGAACCATCGAGAGTTTGAGAAAAGCCAGCAGGACAAGCACAGTAACTAACTCCGTCTGAAATAACTATACACTCCGCCCCCTTCCCGCATTTATTATCTTTGGAGCAGCCAGATAAAACGCAGTTTCCATTCACAACTTTATATGGTGGCTGACACTGACAGTTAATGTCATTGCATACTTCACATAAGTTATATGGGTTCCCACTATACTCCGATGGGCATTTGCACTCGTAACTGCCTGGTAAATTTTTACATATGGCATTTAAGCCACATGGCGAGTGCCCATGTTGCGTACATTCATTGATATCTTCGCACAAACCCGTTTCTTTACTACGAATGTAGCCTTGAGAACAAATGCAAACATTATCTGAGTCGTGTGATATACATTGTTCGCCAAGAGGACAAGGATTAGTTTCACTGCATTCACTTGGCATTTTTCCTGGTACACATCCGTCAATATAAGGATCACCGTGGAAACTGCCAGGGCATTCACATTGGAAGTTTCCGGGTAAATTTTTACATACAGCTCCAACTCCACACGGATTGGAATTGCACTCGTTAATATCCTGACAACCTCCGAGGGATGATGGGTTCCCGGTGAAACCACTGCGACACGTGCACTGAGCCGTTTGATCAGTCAGTAGGCATTCTGAGTTGCTTCCACAATGCAAAGTTTCGCAAGGATCTAAAATAATGGAATAAAGTATTCATTAATGCAGTTCTTCCCGCCATTCCATAACTATTACTTTAATAATAATAAGTTTATAGCAATGTATTTAGCTATTTTTACTTTGACCACACATTACAGAATACACATTTTAAAGCTGATGTTTAAATTAAAGCAACTCTTTCGTTTGATACATATTTAAATTGATATTTAATAAGAAAAAACAAAACTTATTAAGAAAGTGAGGACACAAAGACTTGTACGCAAGGCAAAAGCTCAAAAATTTTACTTACGTCTACAGTCATTTCCAACATTAGGGTCTGGGCATACACATCTTGAATTTGGATCGCATATGGCATTTCCGGGACACTCATCATTACTTCTACACAAAAGAATTTCAGCACATCGGATTCGTGGGTCAGGATCGGGCACTGTGCCTTCGGCACATTCACAGCTATATGAACCGTCTCGATTAATACATTCTGCGCCTATGCCACATGCTCCTTCAATTTGACATTCATCAATATCTATGCACTGTTTGTATGGATCTCCGGTGTAACCTTCGGGACATTGGCACGTAAAGCTACCCATTGTGTTAGAACATCGAGCGTTTACCCCGCAACGACCAGGTCCAACAGATGTGTCACATTCGTTAATATCAATACAACCGGCCGCTATGTCTGTAGGATCGAAAGTCCATCCATCGTCACATACGCAATAAGCTTCAGCGCCATCCGGTTTGCAATAGGCATGATCGCCGCATTTCACATCATCGCATGGAGCCCGGCAGTTTATTTTCGGTGGCGATCCGACGAACCCGGCAGCACACTCACATTCGTAAGACCCGACTGTATTAATACATAAAGCATTTTCCCCACATGAAGACGTTTTCATTGCACATTCATCAACATCAATGCATACAGATCCCTTTGCGTCGAATCCTTCTTTACAAAAACATTGTTCTTCTATGCATTCGGCGTTATTTGTACAATCAAAATTAGATTTACATAGCGTATTGACATCAATCTGAAAGAATTCAATTGTTGGTTAATAATAACAAAGAGAAGTACAATATAACATAACTCGTAACCCGGATACTAAGATAGATTCTATCTGTAATACAAATCTAAATGAAATCGAAACTTTCAGTCTTGATTACTTCAACACCACACATGTTGTAGTAATTTGACTCTTGATATGACAAGTATCAGACTCGTAATAAATAATAACTATAGTTTTATTTTATTTTAATTACCTGTTCACAAGCAACTTGAGGGTCGGGTTTTCCTCTATATCCTTGAGGGCAGACGCAATTATATCCAGGAGCAGCATTCTCACAAATAGCGTGCGTGCCGCAGGGGTGTTCCAGTGCAGTGCATTCGTCGACGTCGCGGCAGCCGTGCGGCTCGCGTGCGTCTCCCGTGTACTCGGGCTCGCACGCGCACACGAAACTGCCCACCATGTTGGTGCATACGGCATGCTCGCCGCACACCTTCTCGCTACTCTTACACTCATCCACGTCTGGTTTAACAAACAACTCACGTCTAAATTACATCTGCCGCCGGCGCGCCTTGTCTAATGACATACGCACGCAATAGGAACGCCGACGGCCACTACGAAGAGCAAGAAACAGGAGAACAGACGACTGAACATAAAACAGTGTTAGAGAAGTCGACCATAAGTCGAGAAGTAGAAACTGGAAGGAAGAAATTCATCTAATACACAACATATATCACGAACAAGGATCCGTCAATGCCTCTTGTCGCCAACATAGATTACAGCATATTAGGTACAGATGTCTTCAGGCGGTTGTCTTTGATCGCCGATGTGAATACACCAACTCGCTGAAAATTGGTTCGTTACATTTGTCGATAAATGTTTCGAATGAAGTGATAATTAGTAAAAGCGTGAAGCTACCGCGCGTCCGGATGCGGTAGTGTTCAGCGCGATTCGTTACACGCGACCGGTTACAATACCACAAAGCGTTAGACCACACAGTAGTAGAGTAGGTTAGAGTTTCGTTTAAGGCTTTTTGGTTTGCATCGCTCACCAGTACATCCAACGTCCGGATCGCCTTGGAAGCCGGGCGGGCAGACGCAGCGGTACGCGCCGGGCACGTTCTGGCAGAGTGCTCCGCGGCCGCAGTGGGCGCGGGCGCACGCGTCCAGCTCCTGGCAGGCGACTCGCGGGTCACCCTCGCTGCCGGGAGGACAACTGCACTCAAACCCGCCCTCCACGTTTCTGCACGTCGCACCTTTGCCGCACGCCGACCCGCTTGCGCACTCGTCCACGTCCACGCACTAGCCCAGTAAAGAGTACTTAATAACATACAATGTTAATTGGTGCCTAATTGTCGCTAATAATTCATGACGACAACATTTTTCATATTTACTCATCTAAGTATACTTTTTTACATTGCATCATTGTTTTTGAGAAAATGAAAATATCTTACACCATCGAATGGGTTTCCAGTGTAACCAGCTAGACAAGCACATGTGTAGTTTCCCGGATAGTTTTGACAGATAGCGTTGATTCCACAAGCTCCAGGTCGCCGACATTCGTCAATGTCTGAAATTAATTGTTGAATTTACGAGATTTCCTTGCAACCAATTCAAACAGAGTTGATACACCGAGAACTGTTTTCTTATTTTACTTTTATCGTAAAACTTAAAAATATACCTCGACACTCTTCCTCGCCATCGCCTTCGAATCCACGATTGCATTTACAGATGAAATGGGCCGGCAGATTGCAACATTCAGCGTTCGCAACACATCGTGATGCCACTGCTGGGTCTTCACATTCGTTTATATCTGGAGGTTACAAAAAGACAATAACAATCACACACTTGTTTATGTCGGCGAACACAATAGCGCAAGTGTAAAACATATATATCAGTCTTTTTACTAACCTCTGCAAGTGAAACCATCGCCTTCGTAGCCTGGGAAACAGGAACATTGGAAGCTACCCACCGTATTAGTACAGTGAGCAAAAACATCACATGGCCGTTCCTTACATTCGTTTACATCTAAAACAGCGATACTCATGTTAATTAAGTTGTCACAGTGATTTAATAATACGTAATCCATTTTTTTCTATTCCGTGAAAATGTGTTCAAGATAGGGGTGGAGTTTAGGACACTTACCGGCTTCTTGGCAATTGCATCCACCGAAACCGTCGTTACAATGGCACACACCGTTCAAGCAAGCTCCATTTATACACTGCGCGCCATCTTCTTTGGTACAATCGTCTAAAATGTTACATAAGCAGGAAAGTAGATGTTACTTATTTATCGTACAACGTTTTCATCATTAATAATATATTTATCATTGATGTAGGTAAGGTATCCTTGATTACTGTAGTTAGTTATAATATGCTGCTATTATTCCACTACTACATACTGAAGTAAAAATCAACTAGGTAGGTAAAAGCGTAACTACATTTCAATTGCAGTTAAATTAACTTTTGTTTTTTCCTATTACAATCAAACTAAGAAACTCAATAAAACAATAAACTCACCTGTGCATTTCAGCTCTGACCTAAGTTCGTCGGAAGCTTTATAGCAGTCTGGCACACCGTCGCATAATTTCGATAATTCATATAATTGTAATATTTGTGTTGATTCGTTTACTTGACAACCAAAATAGCCGTCTTCTAAATTTAAGAAAAATACTTCTCGTTTTATTCCTAAACCTATTCCATATTGGCTTTCTGTCGCTACCTGTGAAACAAATGAAAACATTTTCATGCGTCACTCGATTTTAGGAATCAAAACCCTTTCTAAATTGTATACATATAATGCAGTCAAATAGGTACGCAAATAAAACGAGTCAACCTAAGAAAGCGAGATAATAAGCTTGAAACTTGTACACAGAGTACACAGACACACCTTCATTTTGCCGTGCTGTAAGTTACCTCAAAACTCCCATAAAATCTTGTGTCCCCGCCGCAAGTTATTTGAGAGCAAAGATCACAAAATTCGGTTTCTATAACTGAAGTTAACATCTATTAACAAATTTTAGATCATTAAATTTACGACTATAGTTTGGTAAGAAACATTTTTAATGCGCTCAACCGTTTTTGAGACTGAGAGCAGAGATCGCGCAGCAGTCTGCCATTACTGCTAGGCAAGATCAACTGTGAATCTCGATGTATGGAGTTATTAAATCATTAAAATGTTATAATAATAAAAAAATTGTATAGCTTATTTGTTAATTAATTTAATTTCATATCGTTTTCCATATTTTTAACAATCAATTATGATTGCATGCTTTGCTTCGCAGACAGAACCCTTAAAGATTTTATTGTTTCGCAGAATTTTTATTTTATAGAAAAAAAAGTTTTTTCAAATGTCTCACAGTTGTAACGTAACGAATTCTGAAATAAAAATATTTCCATGAAATGACTTTTCATCCATATCGCCGTCCATTTATTACGTAAGATCAATTTTGAGAGTTTTTGACCCCCTCCCACCCCTATGTAAGAAAAAATAAGAACAAGCCCCCCCCCCCCGCACTGATTAACATTTGTTTATTACGTAAGAATCTCGAGGATTCAGCAAAGAAACAACTTCGAGAACGTCAAAGCCCAAAATGAAGGTGTATTTATTATAAAAGTTTCCAGCTTATCTCTCATTCCGAAGTGACTGGATTAATATTCAATGGACTCCTCACGATCCTCTGTCCGTACGTACACGTCGCATGTAAATTCAGTTGTAATTCTGAAGATGTTTCTATAATGCATCTGTACTTTTACATTTGACTTAAGTAGAGCATCAAGTACTTACATGTGTCGTTGTGACTAAAAGCGTCCAAACCACTAGCGGTAAGGTGTCTATATACATGGTCTCTGAAACAAAACAAAACGACAATTACTAAAAAGTTAATGTAATGTATCCTTTCAAGGTATTTAATTGGGTTTTAATATTATTATTTATTTATTTCTATAGGTACAATTAAACTTTTTGATAGCAATTAATGCGACATTTTTCGGCTATCACCCAGTTGTCCCCCATTTGAACGAAAACCAAAGATGTCAAATCACTGAAGGTGTCAAACGAATAACCATTTATGTCACTACAAAACGGCACCAAGGACGGTTTTTCGCAATATTATATTAATATTTAAAGGACAGTAAAGTTTTGTGCGGGTGTTATTAGTACTCCTGTCCAGGCATAATGTACTGAGTAGTGCCGCAGTGCCGGATCACGTTTAAATAGGCGAGGAAGTCTGAAGAAAGTACCAGTTTTCTTCGGTAAGAAACTATTGCTATTATTTTTAAAATTACAAGTTCAATATGCAATGTAATAGTCTCAGATTAACTGAAGATGCTTATTAGCATGAAATAAGTACCCTTTACTTAGTTACAAGTTGATTTTAGAACGTTAATTGGTATAAAATGAAACTTTCGTAAACCAGCTAGTGCTGTAATAAATATGTCGACAAATTATCGATAAGAATTATTTATGTGGGATTGGAGACAAAATGACCATGCCACAGGGGGGGGGGGGGCATTTAAGAATGTAATTTATATTTATTGTTTCATTTATTTTTAGATATCCGGAAAACAATCTTCGTCAAACATGGATTGACGCGGCAGGGCTCAGAAATTGGATGCCGAGCAAACACCACCGGACAGACAGAAGAGGGGCTGAGATGATTGTTTAGCTTATTCCGTGATGTTTTCATACATTTTGGCCATGTAACGGGACGGTATAGACTATCGCGGCCCTCGAGCCCCTTCCGTGCGGCCCGCGAGCCTCCCTGGCTTTTTTGTTTGTAAAGGTATAATTTGAAATTCTTAACATACGTGAAAGCGTCTGTATCGCCAACCACGAATATTTTCACAGTTGGCCAGGACGAGATATGTGTTTGCAAGTATATTTTACAATTAAATCTATCTATTTTTTAGTTCAAAATGAAGTATTTTCCAGACCTGCATCATAATGTTTGAAAAATTTCGCACTCATTACGCTCGCATTTTCATCTAGATATGTTATGACTTGATGCATATGAAGTATTTGCCGCATTTGCATCAGTATTCGAAAAATTTCGCTATTCTATGTGCTTGCATTGATCGAATGAATCGCGAAATTACGATGCGGTTGAAATGCGAATTGGGTTTGGTAAGGAAACTATCTGGTTTATGTGTGAAAAGTCGGTTTTATTTGTGTTTCTCGTTTTTAAAGTAAAAAGCGGTGCGAATGTTTACTACGTTAATGTCGCGTACGGCGTACCAATTTGTTTTGAGTTGATATCAACAGACAGTGATCATTATTATCATCTGCGGCCCGCGAAGATTTTTTTAGCTACTATGTGACCCGTGGGTGCAAAAAGGTTGCCGACCCCTGGACTATCGTGCTAACGGGCAAGGTGGCTATAGTAATTCCTAAATTACTCAAGATAAACTCGTCGTGCTTGGGCTCATTAGAACCAAGTCAACAAGTAGTTGAAGACTATGGAAAATAATGTACGTACAGTTAGTAATACAAGCTTGTATCAAAAATATTAATTTTCATAGAAAATTATTTTACACTGAGGCGATTATTACTTTACACTTTGTTAAAATATCTTTTAACGTATACAAAATTGGGTACTTGTTAACATAACCAGCCTAAAATAAAACTGATCAATAAAAGTCAGGGAGCTTCTGTAAATAATTAAATATGTATAAACAAATGTTTGGTATTTCATTTCACTATTTGTCCGTTTTTATAACATTTGCAGATGGGTCTTTAATTAGTCAATCCTAAGGGTTTAAAATCAGTCAACCCTAAAAATTATAACTTTTGATATAGGTGAAATTATTTAAAATGTCTGAGATTTATATAAAACTGTCGTTAGATTTTAAACTTTCTAGCCTGGACGGTAAAGTCGCTTTTGGAACGGACTTATTCGATACAACTCGGACAGTTCAAATAATTTTAAGTTACAGGTAAATTACTTTTAAGTTTACCACTTAAAAGTAATTTACCTGTACCTGTTACGAATATCAACAGCTGTTAGGTACATAAAGCTAGTAAACGTAAAAGTTAGTGTAGCACAATAGTGTTTCTGTTTAGTTTAAACAATGATTGCTAGTCGCAACTAGCGACAAAGGCGAAGGCCGTAGGTTCTGCAAGGTCAAATAACTGTGTGAATGGTAAATGTATTTCGACAAATTAAATAATGTTTAATCATTGCATATTATTAGTTCATATTGGAGATAGAGTTGTCTGCATTTACACTATTTACTGCGAACAACTAAGCATGACGAACAGCGAGCTCGGTTAATTTGTGTTAACTATGTGTAGCTAGAGCAGTGCAATTGCACTAACGCTCAGCTGTAAATCAATGTCGTTGTCCTAGTTGTCGCGTCGCGTCGTTCGCTTAACGTACTCACAGCTGTTAAACACGCGGTTTATTATATAACTACGATGAGACTATGGTTTATCCGTAAACTACGATATGGGTAACTATACCACCTATTATTTACATACGTAAATAAATGACATTTAATAACAGGGTACCCTTATAGTTCAGCCATTTTTTTTAAATTTAGTTGTAAACTATAAATATAACATAACTAGTACTTGCTACAAACAACCACAGCTGTCAGGAACGTAACTCAGCATTTCTCAAACCCAAAAATTTGACTGGAAAAGTTTTTGTTCGTAGAATACATACACATATATTACACACATACATACATATATATAACAGATTTTCATGAAACATGGCTAAGAACACTCGGGATAAAATTATTATGGCACAAAAAAAACTAAACGAAAATCGGTTCATCCGTTTGGGCGCTACGATACTACAGACAGATACACCGACAGATACGTTAAACTTATAACACCCCTCTCTTTTTGCGTCGGGGGTTAAAAACATTTGGTATCGCACAGTTTTTAGTCCACATCCACCTCGCGCGACAATGTGGAGAAACAGCTTTAGGATTAACGTCCACCGCCGGCAAGGAATTTTCGTACTAACAATAATGTTTTAATTTTTTTATATATATTCAACCCTAATGGTTGACTGGTAGAGATTGTTTCATTGCCTTATTAAAGTACATATTTTGAACTATATATATATATATATATACCTAACAGTTTCAACTTTTGTTTCCATGCAAAGCGTTTTCAGGATAACGGGATAGATAGATCATCATCATCAACAATTAAAGAGCCAAGCTCTTATCGGAGTGTCTTAATTTCCATGTATCTCTTTCGTTTGACGGCCTGATACGACACGACGTTTGCTTTTTCGTTAAGTTGGTCCATGTACGTTCTTCTTGGTCTACCTCTCTTCCGCCTTCCTTCTACCTTCCCTTCCAGATAGATAGATATCATTTATTGTATATCTTACTGATCCATTATTAAAACATTATATGGGTTGATTGACGAATGCTGACGCGGAAGGTCTATGAAATTAACCCTTTGACCGCCAAGAACCTATAAAGTGGTTGTGTGTCGTCGTGCCCACCACGCCAACAACCACTTAAAAGGTTGGAGTGAAGGTGTACTTTGATCATGAAAAAAATCATTTATGAACTGTTTTAATTTGTTTTTATTGGTTTAGACATTACACCAAAAAAACAGTGCTTGGCGTACTGGGCACGACGACACACTATCGCTTTGGCGGTCAAAGGGTTAATGAGTTTCATACATTTTCCGAGCAAGCTTTCGTGAATCAACCTATTTGAGATCATCATCCTCCTCGCCTAGCGTAATCCCAGTACAGTTGCATCCTGGAGGATACCCCGGGTCCGGTACCTAATCCCGGTCCATATCGGTGCCAAATTTAATTATTTTCTTAAAATTATCAATGATTTCTCATTGACTGTTCCAAGTTTACCTCCATCTATGCACTAATCAGTTGATTAAATAGTTTAACCTCCTGGATCCTGGAGGTATCGATTCTGGCAAAACTGATATTTTTTTCAAAAAATCGATTAAGTAAGTAACCAATAATGTCGGAAAATTTGTAAAAAAAATCATGGCCTTTTCCCCTCCACTTTTCCTTATGTTCTCAGGCGAGTACATGGGGACTTTGTCCTCACTCGAGGTACCGTATCAAATAAAACAAAAAACTACAATAATCAACTTTACTTGCATATAAACTTACAAAAATTACTTATTTGTACTTATTATAGGACAAGCATCAGTCTCAAATAAACCGAAATCCTCTACACATCATGAATCAACTATTTTGCATATAAACTTACAAAAAATACTTATTTGTACTTAACAGCAGAGGCTAACAAACTAAAGTCAGCAACAACAACATAAACTCTTCTGAAATAAACTATGTACGAGTACAACTGTAACAATGGTACGTAAGTTACGGTAATCTACTAAATAGAAATCACAGTTACAATTTTATTTTCCTTACTAAGTAACTTAAATCTTGAGTTTGACATTTCTTAGGATATTTTTATCTTACCATATGGATAGTTAGTTTTTAATTCAGTAACATATCTTTAGTCTTACATTTCTTAGGACATTTTTATCTTATTTATAGTTTAGTTTTTAATTCAGTAACTTAAATCTTCAGTCTTACATTTATTAGGACATTTATATCTTAACTTCAAGTTTCGTTTTTAGTTCAGTCGTTACCAAGATCAGTCAGTCAATATCAGTAAATATTTATAAAATGACACAAATTGGTTCTCCAAAATAATCATCTTAATTAATAATATAAAATAATAAGACTCATAAAAATTTACTGTTGTTTGGTATGAAAATCAGTATAACAGTTTCTCTAAATAGTTAAACACAGGTACACATCACAGCTAGAACATTTGGTTTTACTCTTCTTAAGACATCCAGTTTGACGGCATTTATGTCATCGTGGGCATATGCAGAGCCTTATGCTGACGTCTAAATGAAGAAGGCACAGCTGCAATCTCAACCTTTCTCTTTTTATGTCTCGGAGCCAGTTCACCCTCAAAAACATATGTAAGAAGGCAGTTTCTTCATCAGAGCTCAATCAAGTTTTCTCCAAGAAACAACTTATATGCTTATATCTGTCTGTGCCTACGGAAAGACAGTCGGATTCGTCGAAGTTAAGGTATTCCTCTATTTCACAGTCCTTTAAGCCTGAAAATCGAAAATAAAACATAGTTAACTTTCATGTGAAATCAAGAAAACTTACAGCATTGAGACCGGTTGTACTCGTACGAGAACATAACTTACTTGTTTAAGTCCGCTTGTACTCGCACGAGTACATAAACTTCAGAGCTATATAAAGATAAAGTTTTATAATTTTACGGACAAAATCTACTTACTAACATATGAAATACATCATATATTTACTAATCAAAACCAAACAAAAATATATAATTAGACTTTCAGTGAGATAAATTTGGATTTACTTACCGCGGGGCATGGTGTGGCCGGTAGTGTCAAATGTCTAAGTCGCACTTAGAGATGTGTAACTCATGAAGGAGTGATTCAAATGAACTGCATCTTTTCGTATATATCACTCGCTCACTCGCTCACTGAAGAATGAAACAACTCACTATATCAGTAACAATCACCAACTCAACTGAGCGGGTGAGCGCCTGAGCGGTGAGCCGAACTGACTGGTGTAAGCAGGTTGCACTCTTCGCACTCACGAATCGAACGTATAAGCCCGTCTCACGCATGCACGTTTACGTAAGATTGAAAATGTGTGAGTCGCTCCTTTCGCTCAGTTAAACTTGTGTGCGTGATTCAGCTACGTTCCATTTCACAAAATTTAGCATAATAAAAAATATCGGCAAAATATTGAAGTAAATTCTAATAAACAATTAAAAATAATTGTATGAAGGAAAATGTGCGATAATATGTTTTATATTTCATAAAGCAGTTAGAGGTAACCTTCAATTACATCATATCTTTCGTATGTCGCGATTTCAAGAGTTGTTATGGGCTACAGATTGACTGAGCGAAATGAGCGAAATGAGCGAAAAGAGTGATATATATCTTTGTGACATGAAGATATGAATCGCTCCTTTCACTTCAGTGACACGTTTTGCGCATCTCTAGTCGCACTGATCGCTGATTGGCCATCTGTCACTCGGTGTTTATTTTATTAGGTTGACAGTTTCGTTCGGAAACGTTCTATGTGTGCAAACTTGTTAAGCTGCTTCGACATTTGACAGGAGTTTTTTTTAAATCTTATGTCCTCAAGTGAGGACCGGGGGATCCAGGAGGATAAATGTCATTGTGACTCAACATTTCCTTGAAGTACGCTTATCAATAACTTCTTGGTAACCTATAGGCCTATGTCCAGCAGTGGACGTCTTTCGGTTGATATGATGATGAATTGATGATCCTATAGGATAAGGTCAAGAACTATAATAGGGTACTTTCGGTAGTGAAAAATAAATTATGAAATTTGATAAAAATGAATATCTATGTAGAAATATATTTAAATATTCTGATTTTGAGTCATAAAAGTATATTATTGTTTTATTACATTGAAATTAAAAGTCGTAATTTTTAATCTATATATCACGTGACCTAAAACACGAGCCGCCATGGTGTTACGTCATATTGGCAATAACAAAACTGTCACTACTGTCAGTTCCATAATAAGTAAGAATGTGGGGGCCTACCGCGAACCGAAAACGAAGTATCTCCCTTTCTGTTGCTCCAATATGCAGTGCGACAGAGAGGCAGATATTTCGTTTTCAGTTCGCGGTAGGCCCTTTATTGTTATTACCAATATTACGTCACCAAAATGGCTGACAGCGTTTTCGCGGGAATAAAAAAGTTTTAAAATATAATTTATTTTTATGGCAAGAGAGGGTTTTTTTCCCGAAATAATTTTTTTTGTGACTTTTTATTAGGAAAATCAACATTTTGAAGTACATTTTCAAACATAGTAGAATACCGTATTACATGCCGCTGGGTACCTCGAAACAATACGCATGTAACTTGCCAATAACACAACTGTGTTAAAATGGAGTACCTAGTATAGTATTGATGACAAGGTCTCTAACATGGATGACACAGTCTACTATTACGTAAGCTCTTAAGGTCGCGAGACATAAACAGTATGATAATCTTCAAACATAGAAACCTTGACATACCTACTTCATTAATAGAAAGAATTATTTTCGGTACAAAATAATCTGAGAGCGGTTAGAAAGTCAATTGAATTTTACAAATATTTAACTACTGTGCCTACTTCCTTCATCAGTCAGTATGTGTAATAAATGGAACAGGGAAATTTTATTGGCTACTGACCGGCTGTACGAGCTTACGTGACAGATTTGTGGTGAGTTACGAGTATTCCTACAGGCCTTCAGATAAGGGTAGCTTTTCGAACTACATCATCATCCCAACTTGACGGTATAAAAACATTCATGAATTATTCTACGTTATAGTTAATGAATTCTGATAAATAAAGTGAAATAAATAGATACGAGTCACTGTCGTCGACTGTACTATAATATAGCCTTCTCACTACAAAATGGAGTTAAGAGCGCTCGTCGATCCATGAGTTCAAAAATAATACGGCCGTTTTATTTAGAGCTCATAGCTCAATGCGTGAATTGAAATTGAAATTATTTATTGATAACAATTGTTACATGTCAATATTCATTAATTGTATAGTTACATCACTTTTCACGGCTCACGGAACCATGAGGGCCCGGGACAAGTGTCGAATACAAGTGTACTTATTGATGACGCTACAGATGTTACGTCACATCACATCACGAGTTGCAAGTGCACGGATAGGATATGCGATCATGCTGGCGTGTACGACTGTGGTATCAAATCGAGCGTAAAATGCGTCCGGGCGTCCGTGCATTCGCTTGCGCCATTCACTTTCACATCGCGCTCGCACCGACGTAGCTCGGCCCGCCGCTGCCGGCGCGCGCAAGGCTCTGCCGCGTACGGCTACAGAAAGTGGGCTGCTAACAATGCCTTTACACCAGTTTCTCTCTTGAGAAAATATTGTGTGTCATCTTATCAATATCCGCCAGTCACTTCTGAGTTCGTACGCGACAAAACAACGCTTTGTTAACCGCCGTTTTGTTTAACGTGTGCTTTTCTTTCAATGTTGAATAGGCTCTACCTACCTACTTTACACGCAGGGTTTATTTAATAGTTTTAGAAAACTTTATTTACCACTTTTATGTAAAAAATACACCTTTTGGTCCTTTTTGCAAATGTAAGTAGAGAAACAAACTTCGGGATTGGAGTTATAAAAGTCATCGTTTATTATGTCATATATTACGTGTAAAATCTCAATTGACATGTAATATTCCAATAATATTATGAATAAATGAGTGTATGAGTAAGGCGTATTGCCCCTGGTACCTATTGAATCCCGATCCCTACGCTAATAAATGTAGAAAGACCTTTGTCAAATGTGAATCCATACAGATCACTCGGTATAGTCTTAGTGACGCACTTTTCGTCGCAATTCAATAATTCTAAGTGCCATGATGATATTGATGAACAATTTCGTAAGAGAGAATTTTCTTAAATTACCTACTATTTATAGTGGTATTTTAACTGCACTTAACTATAACAGTTACTTCCATAAATGTCAACATCTCCGCCGTTTTGTTACGAACTACTTACGAGCTAGTCATATGGGATGTAGTCAATATCAAACTTAACTGGGACTTAACAATTCAAAAACATATAATACTTCACATTGTTAAAAAAAATTACGAAATTAACTAATTTTTTCTTCATTTAACTTACTTTTATATGCTAGGTTAGCTATTTACAGAACAATAACGTAAAGTTCACATTAAAACTGGTATTTATTCAGGCCTAGAGGCACAGACAAATACGATTTATCCAGTTGTTGTTTCACAAACTTTTCGCCTGACTGCGGAACAATATAGATCTGACCTCCGAAAAGTCAGTTATGAGTAAGATAGCAGTTCTTCAAAATTAACAGCTCTTGACTGTGCGGGATTTGGGAGCAATATACTTGTAAGTACTACTTAATGTCTCTAGAATTGTGTTTACGGTACAAAACAGAACAAAGTTGAAACTTTTACGAGTGCCAGTGCAACTGTTCGGCTAAGCAAGAGAGGCGAGCGTTTAGGCGCGGCCAAGATAAGAATGGGTTGCAAGTTGCAACACTATTAAATTAACTAGCCTGAGGGCAGTTTGTGTGAGCTAACGGATCTTGCCAACGGATATATTATTGTCTCGGTGACGTATCCGTAATTGCAAACCAGTTTAAAATACATAAGTGTTCTCATAAATATATCCACCTTTAGTTGTCGTAAGCTGTTGATGTGTTTGTCGACTTGCTTATTGATTATAATTATAAGGTTCGCATTCTTTTACCTGTTTAAAAAAAATCGATTATTCTCATTCAGAGTAAAATTTTATAAATAAGTAGCAACTTTCAGAACCGACGAATTTAAGTAGGAATGCTTAGGTTCCTTTTTAACTGAATTTCTTTCGTGCTGTGCCGGGTTAGAATATCACCAGCACCACCCCTTTCTTCCGTAGGTGTCGCAAGAGGCGACTGTGGGAACCGGCTTGAAGTGCGTTGCTTTGCTGGCGATGGAGAAGCACTAGCAACCCATTATATTATCACATTTTGTCCATCATAACCTGCATTGCTAAAAGTGGCACTAAAATTAAATGCCATGTGCTCTACCTGCCCCTTTTGGGAATACGCTCGTAAGTTAGTTTAGTACCTATCTATGTATGCTAAATCTAGCTTTTGCGTCATCTACCCCGTATGTTTCATTTGTCTTAGAACAATGGCTCATTAATCGGAAATGATAGACATTAGACACACTGTCAGACATGATATTGTAATGTAATTCTCAACGTGCGTGCCACAAAAAAGCCAAAAATATACGGTCCCGTATAGTTAATTCTTATACAACTTGTGAAATATCACGAAGAGCTTTTAGAAGCTGCTGTCAAATACCTATATCATTAATTCACCATTATAATTACCCCAGGATTGCGATACGGGTTTTCTATATAATTTCTCCGTATGGCCATTTTTTCCTTCGACCTAGCTATTAGTGACACAGTATAGCTAGTACTGAGGTGCCGCAGAATTGGCCATATGTACAGATATCATGAAAAAGTCTCGAATAGAAGCACTGTGTATTAGGTATTAACAGTTGAAAAGTTTGACATTTGGCATCTTGTCAACTCTCGATTGTGTAAGTATTTTCCATTTACTATATTGTTAAAGTACCTTTTAAAAATAAATTTAAATTAAAATGTCAGAAGAAATAAACCTCTAAAAACAACAACACACAACCACCGTGCGTTCTGGTAAAATATAGATTTTTAAAGGTGTGTAAAGCTCTGAAAATATCTGACAATGGATCTGGTAAGTTTCATGGGCTTATGTTTTTTTCGCTTAAAATTATATATCGTTTTCGTCATCAAATATCCTCTAGGGCAATCTCGCGCTTTTTCAAGCTAAGTACAGTCAAACTATGGTGTTTAGCGCTTTTTAAACTTACAGGTGCCAATTTAACACTGACGCACATATGTCGACTGATTTACAAATGTCAGTGTTTGTACTCAGTCAGTGGTAGTGCGCTTAGAAGATGTTTAAAATCATATTGAATCATAAAAAAAATAGTCACGTAGTATGGGTACATTCCTTGCATCCTATTACGCCAGGTTCAAGGCCAGTTTTCTGAAAGAGCTCTACTGATAGCCTTAGGGGTCATAATAATTCCCACAGGAGCGAAGTTTGATTTTATTGTAGATACATTGATAACGTAGAACTCCTCTCTGTTATAAAGGAAATCTGTTGAACAACAAATCCAACAGGCGTTCGATAAAAGATAAGCAAAAAGTCTCCGAAATAAAAAATATATAATTTCAGTTTAATAACTGTACTAGTTAGGAGCATTAAAAAGGGTAATTTTGTAAGGAAATTCAATACCCATTTTATTTTCCTTGACCTACTCTACCTATGAATGTATATTTTAACCACGCTTGTAATCGGTAATGGTATACAATTAACTAATGTTCTCCATGTTTGATTTACTTTCTGTGCAGAAATATGATTATTACTTTATGTTTTATAATATTACTTTACGTAACGTCGCTTATTCAGTGCACAACCACTTCATCCCCGATGCTAGGCCAACACGAACTAAATGCTAACAACGTCGATGACCTTAACACGAAACGTGTTTTTTTATTTGTATTGTAAATACCGCAGACAATTCTTTCTAGGAGCATTCATTACAGGGACTCGTCTCGTATGTCACAATTCATAGAGAACCTTATGGACATTGTTAAGGGGTAGAGTTTTTTCCACTTTTCAATACTCGTGTATTGAGTAAAAGAAACACAACGAATCAATTTTCGGATATATGTATCTTGACTTGACTATATGTTTATGTTATAAATTTGTCAGCAGGCAAAACACATTTGTTTAATTTTTTCTCAGTGGATCATCCTTTTTTTACCTCAGCGAACTCGAACAATACATAAAAAGTTTAAGTAATGGTAGTGGTGTTATCTAAAGTCTCATTGAAACAAAAATAAATAAAACGTATTCAAATTTAATTAGGAAGTTTATAGACATTTGTTTCAAAAAGCTAAATCCCGAATACTGTTGCATGTCGTTCTCGTGTGTGCGGATGTGTAGCTAAGTCTCTTACATCAGGGTATGGTTCACATGAATCGATGCCACCCCTTAACGCCACAGTACCTATATACCTGCTCATTCCCTATTAACCGGATTTTGACATTTATGCACTGAGTACCATCGCTTTTTTACACGACTGCCCAAAAAAGGTAAAAAACAAGTTTCATAATAAAGAACTCAAGGAAATCTATGTTGTTTGCAGACGGAGGATCTAATATCTAGTTATGTATGTTGACTCCCGGGCCTCCCGGCCAGTTACAGTGAATGCATAACCGCTGACATTGCGGTAAGGATGTTATGCCCAGAGCGCCCGCGCACAGGTGGCGAGTACCGGGAATCAAGCCCACCGCTGTGTATGAGATAGTTCTTACATAGAATAAGTTAGTTACAGTTTAAGCTTCAAGCTGTTCACTCATCTTATATTTTAATCATTAAAGTTAAGTCCAAGTAACCTGAGTTTTACCTTGAAACGTCCTCATGAGCTCCCAACTTTAACTGGCGCAGCCTTGAAGGATATTCGTGAAAATAGTGCGTATAGTCGCGTCGCGTGATAAAGGACACTACTATTGGTTCTCACGCGTAACTCGAATATCTTCGAACCAAACAAATAAGTTAAATTGTGGACATTAATTGAATTACAACGTGAGGTACGTGATAAAAGGTGTCATCAGCGGCGGAAGTCATGGCAATCGGCGGTTTGTGAGTAGACCTTTTTGCATTCCTTGCTTATTCCTGATTTTTCCTGAAAGCTGGTGAAAACTCGTGTTACTAGTAGGTTTAGTAGTAGTTGTTAATAGTAGATTTTCGGATAAACTTCACTGGAAACTCTAGCAAATAGTGTTTAAGTTATCGTGCTCTGCTCTCCATCGATAGAGTGGCGTAAATTATAAGAAACTGATATAGGAATAAGTGCTAAAAGTGTTTTGTGCTAATTTTTCAAAAAAAAAAAAAAAAAATATAATAAATAAATTTGTGTTTTTTTTTTTGAGCCAGTAAATAGAAATTCGTGATTTCACATTGATCATAAATTTTATTAAAATAAAATGGCTCAAGTACAATTACAAGTAATTCCCAAAGAGATGATTGATATCATCCCTAGATTTGAGGGTGACAATAAACAATTAGATTTATTCATCCGTAAAGCTGAATATGTAATTCAGAGATTTAGAGGTGTAGATGAAAATGTTATTCAAGATGAATATGTATTTCATGCTGTAACGAGCAGACTTATTGGTAGGGCTGCGACCCTCCTGAGTGAACGAGGAGATTTGGTGTCATGGGATCAATTAAAAAGTGTATTACGCCAACATTTCGGTGATCCTCGTTCAGAGCAATGTATTGCTATTGAATTAGAAAATTTAAAAATTAAACAAGGAGAATCTTACACCGATTTTTGCAATAGAATTCAGCACGTAAGAAGTACTTTATTTGCTAAGGTCAATGAAACTGACGACGAACAATTACGAAATGCTAAGACGACAATATATAATAATACCGCATTAAACTCGTTTTTGTATAACCTTCCCGAGCACATGCTTAGGATAGTGCGTCTGAAGGGTTGCTCCACTTTGGAGAGTGCGTTAAGTGTGGTAACTGAGGAAGTGAATTTTCAACTCCAGTACAATTCTAAAAACGGCACGCGTCCAGTGCAACAGCAGCAAAACTCACAGCCACGTCTGACCTTCCAACAACCACCACAAAATCGTTATTTTAGCGTTCCTCAACAAAACAATTTTAGATTTGGCATTCCTCAAAATTCGACACCGAGACCAAATGGTTTCCAACCCAATTCAACGCCGAATCGGGGTTTCAGATTTGGTATCCCAAATCAGCCACAGCTAGGTTTTAGGCCTACTTCTAATCAAGTATTTGGGTATGGTGCACCCCAACAATATAATGGATTTAGATTTGGCACTCCTGCTCAACAAGGCTACAGGCCTTTGCCCAATCACGGTTTCAACCAACAAACAGCATCTCCAGGCTTTCGGTTTGGTGGTCCACGGGTTCAGCCAAACCTAAGAGCCCTTGACAATTCTGACGTCACCATGCGCACAGTTAGACAGAACAACTTGGTCGTGCCATGCGAAAATGATAACCTGTTTTACAGTGACACCCCGCAGTATTTAGACAACGAATATTACTATGAACAAGAGCCTGTTGAACCGACTCAAATCGAAGAAATACCTGAAGAAAACGCGAATGATGAACAAAACGTAATCGAAACTGAAAATTTTCAGTTAACGGCCTCGAAAACCCCAAAGCGTTAGTGATCGAATTAAATTGCGACAAAATTTCGAAATTACCGTGTATAGAGTTACCGGAAATCGGTGCACGCTTTATGATCGACACGGGAAGCACCCGATCTTTCATAAATAATACGCTGGCCAATCGCTATTTTTCGGAATTTAAATACACAGAGCCCTTTGAGGTGATCAGCACCCACGCAAGAAGTATGCATAACGAAATTATATATATACCACTTCTAGAAACATTTAAAAGTACGGAATATCACAAATTTTATGTATATGATGTCGCCCAAGGTTATGACGGACTCATCGGATCTGACTTACTCAAACAATTAGACGCAACAGTGAACATGAAAGATCTTATGTTACACACACGGAATACAAGCATACCAATTATATACAACCCCCCCTGCGAAATCAACTTAGAGCCAAGAACAGAGACACGAGTCAAGATTCCAACGGATCTCCGCGACGGAACAGCCATTGTATGCTTTCAAGAGTTCAAGGACGCTGTAAGAATGCCATCTGCATTAGTCAAATGTGAAAACTATTTTGCAACTACAGTTATACAGAACGCGACCGAACATAATGTGACAATCAAATTTAAAAAAGCCGTACACGTTGAAAAGATTGAATTCAATGAAGATGATGTCTTAGTTAATTTTACTTCTCGAGCAAATTGCGATGTGGACGATCTGCTAAAACAAAATTTGTCGAAGTTACGATTAGATCACACCAATGCCGAAGAACGAGCATGCATACAAAAACTTTGCCACGAATACCGCGACATTTTCTACTGCGAAGAATTGCCACTTACCTTTACTAATAACGTAAAGCATAAAATCAGGACTAAGAACGAAGATCCAATTTACATCCGGCCATTCCGTCACCCACCTTCGCAAAATGAAGAAATTCAGCGACAAGTCAATAAGCTCCTTAAGAACAACGTGGTGCAGGAATCTTATTCCCCGTGGAGCGCTCCGGTCCACCTGGTACCAAAAAAACAAGATGCAAGCGGCGAAAAGAAATATAGAATGGTAATTGATTATCGACGCCTAAATGATATAACCATCGACGACAAATATCCGCTTCCTAATATAACTGACCTCTTTGATAAAATAGGAAGAGCCAACTATTTCAGCACTCTAGATCTGGCGAGCGGTTACCACCAAGTAGAGGTTGACGAACAAGACAGACCTAAAACTGCATTCACGACACAATCAGGACACTATGAATTCACCCGCCTACCATTCGGGTTGAAAACAGCACCCGCTACATTTCAGCGTACTATGGACAATGTTCTCAGAGGCTTACAAGGCTCACATTGCCTCGTATATTTGGATGACATAATTATATTCTCAACAAGTCTACAAGAACACATAGAAAAATTACGCAAGGTCTTTAACAGGTTAAGAGAAACAAATTTAAAGGTCACATTAGACAAAAGTGAATTCTTAAGAAAAGAGGTACTCTACCTGGGTCACCAAGTCACAAAAGACGGCCTCAAACCCAATAATGACAAGATAAAGGCCGTTCTCAACTTTCCCCTTCCTCGAACACCGACAGAAATTAAAAGCTTTTTGGGCTTTGTAGGATACTACCGCAAATTCATAAAAGATTTCTCCAAAATAACCCAACCACTTACCGCTTGTCTGAAGAAGAAAAACAAAGGAAAGAAAATTCTAATAACGGACGAATATAAGACGGCGTTTGAAAAATGTAAAGAATTATTAGTGAATGCACCGTTGCTTCAATTCCCTGACTTTTCTAAACCATTCGTTCTCACCACGGATGCGTCAAATGTAGCAATTGGCGCCGTCCTTTCCCAAGGCCCTATTGGCAGCGACAAACCTATCGCCTATGCGAGTCGTACTCTGAACGATGCTGAAGCGCGCTACAGCACGATTGAAAAGGAACTGCTAGCGATAGTTTGGGCTACCAAGTATTTCCGGCCTTACCTTTATGGCAAAAAGTTTACTATATATACAGACCACAGACCTCTCGCATGGTTAAAATCTATCAAAGAACCTAACAGTAAGTTAACGAGATGGAAGTTGAGACTGGAGGAGTTTGATTACGAAATTATGTACAAAAGCGGGAAACAAAACACGAACGCGGATGCCTTATCCCGTGTTGTAATTAATGTATTAGAAAATGATGACACTGATGACCAAAATTCAATGCGTGCAAACGTCGATCCAAATGAACAATACGATCGGGAAGGCAATGATTCTGATACGGAAACGGCACATTCATCTACGTCAAGTACTTTAACGGCTTCAGAGAAACATAGTGACTCTAGTACAGATACTGCACACTCCGCAGAGCTCGTAGATACCATTGGTATACCAATTCTTCACGAAGCCATTGATACAAAACCTAATCAAATACTGATATATGATTGGAATAGAAATCATATAAGCGTAAAAGACCTTGCAAGAGATAAACAAAAGGTGTTAGAAGTCCACCTTCCCCGAGATAGACCTGATCTAGTAAAACAGTTCCTGAAAGAATATATAAGGCCCAAGATTAAATACTTTATGTATTTCGAAAATGCTGCTCATAGAGCCCAATTCACCCAAGCAGTGATGGCCCTTTATAGAAAAGACTCCGTATGGTTCTTTGAATGCACTGAAAGAGTAATATATGTTGATGATGAAAATGAACAACACGATATCGTAAAACAGTATCATCAAGGCAAAACGTGCCATCGTGGCATTAGGGAAACTCTAATGCATCTAAAACGAACTTACTACTGGAATAATATGCTCACCACTGTAGCAAGTATTATTAATTCCTGTGAGACTTGCCAAACTATGAAATATGACAGAAAACCACTGAAACCTAAGCTGCAACTCACACAAACACAGACAAAACCTTTTCAAGAAATTTTTGTTGATCTCTTCTCTATTGAAGGGCAATACTTCCTTACCATAATAGACGCCTTTAGCAAATTAGGGCAAGCCTTTGAAATCCCAAATCGCTCTACCCCCGAAGTTATCAAGGCCCTCCTAAAATATTTCTCGTTATATGGCATTCCTAAAAGGTGGAGCTCAGACCCAGGGTCGGAGTTCAACAACACACTACTAAAAGAGATGCTAGAATTTTACAAAGTAGACATGCACATTGGCACTCCGCATAATCCCAACTCTATGGGTATTATAGAACGATTTCATTCTACCATTTTGGAAATATACCGTTTAGCTAAGCGTGAATACAAACTTACCGATGTAATATCCACCATGAACTATGCGATCATGTCATATAATTCAACAATACACTCCACAACGGGCTTGACCCCGTTCGAAATAGTATTCGGTCACACTGATTCTAACGATGTCTTTGATGTGGATTTTAACAAACAGTATACTCAAAAACTAGTTCGAGATCATGTTAAGAAAACGCAATATCTCTATAAATATTTGACTGATAAAATTTTGAAACAAAAAGATAAAGTTAGGGAAAAACGGGGTGGCGAAACCGAATTCGATGTTACAGAAGGAGATACAGTATTCGTAAAAGGGGTCAATGTAAGACGTAGTAAAGATGCACCTCGCTATCAAAAAGCAAAGGTTACGGGAGAAGTTGCTAGAAATATTGTACCAATAGAAATTCGCGGCAGAAAGACTAAAACTCCAATTAAGGATATTAAACGTCTTTCGCAGGGTTGCCGCCCTCCTGCTGATCCAGGGAATACAGAGCCAGACCCTCCTTCTTCAACAAATGGAAAATGACAGGGGCATTTTTCCGATTAGACAGGGTCAAGCGGTTATTAGTCACGACAAATGGACTATAGTTAAAGTTTTAGATTTAGACTTGCTTTGTGAAGATTTAGAATTCAACATTAACAGGTACGCGAATCTATGCAAACATATTTCGATCTTTTATACACAAAGGGGTATTAACTCAGAGTTAAAAAACATTAAACTCCAGACAGATCACATAAAGAATATAACGATACAAAAAAATTGCCCAAATACTCCCATCGCGTAGAGTTAAACGTGGAATTCTAAACCCCCTTGGCTCTTTAGTTAAGGCTATAACTGGTAATCTAGATCACCAAGACGCCCTTAGGTATGATAGATTGATAAACGAATTAAAGTCGAGCCAGGATGCAACTAACAAAAGGTTCACCTTGGTTAGAAAAATGGCGGATTCATTCATAAATGCCACCAATTCCTCTCGATCTAACTTCATTCAGCTGGACAAGGAAATATGGGAATTAAGAAAAATGTTTAACCAAACTGCAAGTAATCAGACCGTCAACAAAATCATTCTTACATTTAATTTGTTTTTGCATAATTTTATGACGCTGTATGTCCGCCTGGATGAAATAGAAACAGCCATAACATTTAGTAAGTTAAGAACCCTACACCAAACCATTGTGGATAGCGATGAATTGTTAACTATGCTAAGAACTATTGAATCAAAGAACATTTTAGTGTACCCTGTTAACTTAGAGAACTTATTAAAACTTGAACAATGTATAGAATTAAAAGCTTACACTAAAGGAAGTACAATAACATTTTTGCTAGACATTCCAGTTATTCGAAAGGAAACTTATTCCTACTATAAAATCTTACCCTTACCAACCGTAAATATCCATAACCAAATAACCGTTATCATACCTGTACATCCTTATATCCTCGTAAAAGGGTCGAAAACCGAGCCGGTTGCTACACCGTGTATGGAGATTGAAGAAGGCTATTTCCTCTGCCAAGAAAATGAAATACTCCCGTTAACCCCTGACCGCTGCGTAGCAGATTTGATGAAATTTAACACAAATACCAGCTCTTGCCATCCTGTGGTTGCTAACATACAAGGGCTAAAAATAGAAACCCTGCAACTAAATCAATGGCTAATTTTTACAAAAGAGCCCCTCACACTGAAGAGGTTCTGCGAAACAGGAGTCACTCAGCACATGATCCGAGGCACTTACATACTTACCTTGGAAGACAATTGTGAAGTAAGGATCACAGACATCTTTTTGAGCCAACATTTAATAAAAGGGAAGGATGTACCAGTAACAAAATTACCAATTATAAACCTACCAGAGATCGATATGCCGACACCGCTACCAGAGAGGAAGCCTCTGAATTTGAACGGAGTTAACCTGGCGGATTTGCAGTTCATACAATATGCGTTACAGAAAAGTGATAGTGAAATAGTGGAAAGTAGTAATGAAAGCATAGTGAAAGTGAAAGGTATCAGTGTCTGGACATTGGGGCTATATATAATCCTAGTTTTAGGCACATGTATAACCATTTTTGCTAAATATAAGAAACTTTTATGTTTTCAAAATCATCAGTCGCAAAATCGTCCGACTGAGGATTTTGAACTTGCGGAGGGAAGAGTTATGTATGTTGACTCCCGGGCCTCCCGGCCAGTTACAGTGAATGCATAACCGCTGACATTGCGGTAAGGATGTTATGCCCAGAGCGCCCGCGCACAGGTGGCGAGTACCGGGAATCAAGCCCACCGCTGTGTATGAGATAGTTCTTACATAGAATAAGTTAGTTACAGTTTAAGCTTCAAGCTGTTCACTCATCTTATATTTTAATCATTAAAGTTAAGTCCAAGTAACCTGAGTTTTACCTTGAAACGTCCTCATGAGCTCCCAACTTTAACTATCTAATACTTTGGTATTGTATATAGTAGGCCCCCCCGACCCCGACTACAAACAAAATAGATTTCCTTGAGTTCTTTATTGTGAAACTTGTTTTTACCTTTTTAGTGTTAACCTATTCATACATATATTACGCCGATGGCATCTTAAGCACGGTCTATCACGGGTATAGGGTAGTAGATACTCAATAATGTTTTTAAAACTCTCTTTAGCCTAGTTACCGCAACTTTTTAATTTTCCATTTAACCAAAATAAATTGGGGAAAACCTGGCACCGATAGAATAATCGATAGCGTGAAGCGTTTGGTAGCCGTACCACGAACGGTACCGGTAGTACCTTGCGCTAGCGGTACTGTCCGACCGACTGTTTCTAAGGCAATAGCGGACTCGAATGTTATGTTCTTGATGTTATCACTGCAAGGTTGTACGAGTCACATAACTGTTACAGTATTAATAACCGCGTAACTTTACGTAGGTAACTTGCTCATAATCCCATTAGAATAAGTACCTATTCTTATAAGTATATATAGCTCGCTCCTTTCAGTTTTTAAATCAAGTGTAAACCACACCACGTACGTACATAGTATACTTACAAAAATGTTAACCTGAGTGTAATTATACCTATATAGGGAGCCTAATTGCGTAAGAATCACAATGAACTTCAGTCAGTAGGAATGATGTTGGAACTTTCGATTCGTATGCCCATCGTCTTACAAGAATATAGTGCGCGCCATCCACGACGACGCGCCCCTCCACCGCCCGTTCCGTACAATTGGGCATAGATTAGTATGAGATGCGCTGTGGAAGTGCGCGTCGGGCATAGTGCTAACGCTAAGTTATCCGCCTATCACAGCTAATTGCTAGGTGACGCTATTTAACATTAACTTGCAACCTTCACCTTTTTCGCTAATTATTCTATTAGCATTGAAGTACGACCCCTTACAACACAAACACTAATTAGAATAGAGTCTATGCGAGGTGATGCGTCATCTGGCTAGATATAGCTAAGTTAGGCTTAGCTGTGAAATACTAATTGGGTATTTGACACATGTTAAAATTTATAACATGGTGTCACTTTATGGATAGTAAACCATCAAAATATCAAAGTGAATTGAAAATTATATTTTTTGTTAAAATAAATAAAAGATATAATTTAACATCGAAAATTCAGATTTTTTTATCATCCAAAAGTCATATAAGAGGTATTAATAGAATGCTTATGTAAAAATAAACAACTAAATGTATGGGAACTACCTATGTACCTAAACGCATTATTTCACGACTAAAACAGCAAAATACTTTTTTCCTCATACGACGGTTGGTTAGATATTGTGCGTGTGACGTCATTTGCCTGTGCCAATTTGTAGGAGCCTTTTGGAGGGCCGCTAGCGTCGAGCTAGGTTCATCCCTAATTTTTGCCTTTTATTGTACCTAGTCCAATTGTAGTTGGTCCCATACGAGTAGAGAGTTAGAGACATTTGATCGTCTTTGAAAACTGGTTCGAATGGCACCATAAAAAAATTTAGTCAAATAGCTAAATTGCTTCGTTTAGAATGCTGCATGAGGATGACTTGATGCTGTCAGTTTACTATTTTGATAATTCAGTATCGTTAAATCCGGAAAATCCGAATGTCAGACCCATTTATATTGAAGATAAATATCTTACAAGAAAAACGACGCCGGCGGCTGTACTTAAATCTTCATTAGTAGATTACAACAATATAATAGTCGCCCCAACAGTCACGCAACTCATCACAAAACTGTATACGCTTGATTATTTCTAGTGAGAAACGAATAAACAGCACATTTGTATTGAACACATGATTGTCATTGGAAGATGGATGAGTGATGCGTGAGAGTATGGGACGGTTCAGTCATTACGGAGGTATGGAGTGACATAACGGGCCCGCCGCCGAGCGCGGCCGCGCGGCGACAGGTGCGCGATACACCGACCCCCACCATATGTGGTCTGCGGCGTTAGCGTTAGCCGCTACCACATTTTTATTACTCAGGATTTCATATTTGATGTGAGAACGAGCTGTTTAAATTTAATGTTATTAGGTACAATGCGCATGTATTCTCTTGACTTTCCATACATTTCCATAGTCATCCCATTTTGTCTTTAACTATGAATGATTTATTAAGATCTAGAAATTAACATCAGCCTTTATTGTACGACGAAACCTGTATACAAACTTAATACAAATTAACTTAGTAATTAAAAATCCACTGGTAAACAAACGTGTACCGGCATGTAAGTGTTAACAATGAGATATTTCAGTCAATTTTTGTTAATGCTATACAGTTCAATACAGTTAAGAGTCCTTATCAGTTGAAAAACGCTCATCTATGTCGGCAATTTTAATGACTATTACGTTGCGACGTTATGTTATAATTTTTAAATGTGTTTTTCCAATACACTTTCCTATATCTACTATCCTTGTTACTCTTACTAGACTATTAGATATCGGTCACTGTTATTACGTTTAGATCTAAATGTCGATTATGCCCTTACAGATTAATAATAAAACTTTAATCGAGTAATCGTATCCTTTAATCACTTATTATTATATTATTAATACCTGTGTCATAATTTGAAATCAAAAGATTTTGAAACTTGTAAGGCTTCTTAATACTTAGCTAATAACCATAGTATTTTTTACATCAAAAGACCTTCAATTAACAACGGTTTCTTCAAAAATACACCGTGCGAATTAAACATAAATTCAAAACAACAGTAAAGAATAGTGTCTATGTCGAAACCCTACAAGAAAATGTTCTTGATCGTTGCTGATTACAATTAACCGCTTTGTGGGAATAAATTGCATTAACAAAGGAGTCTTGGCTACGTTGGCATTTATTAATAGATGACACTAGTCACTAGGTACTTCTTACTGTTTATTTCTTCTATTATCTCGCCATTACCGCTTTCTCACACAACTTTAAAATGGTTAAACGTTTACATTTCTATATGAATTAAATTTAAACACTTAATACAGATAATATTACTAAGTAAATTAAAATATTGGCATTTTTCGATTTACATGTGAGTGAAGGAGAGATTAATTTAAAATTTAGTGCCTGCAAATCAAGTCCATTCATAAAATGCAGCAAAATGCGTCACAAAATGGTTTACATCAAACACAAAAAAAGAATCATTTAACACAGCGGTTGGCGCTAACTAATCTTATTGCTGACAGAAGTTAGATATTATATCACGCTTAACATTCCCCTGTATACTTACAAAGAAGTGTTACAAAGGAGACTAAAGAACTTATGTGTACAACGGTAATAAAAGAGTTAAATTATTCATTTATGATAAACTATTTATTCCCAAGGCTGTATTTCGCGTCATGGGCGTCTTAAATAATTTTTCAGTCACATTTACGTTCTGTGATTTGAAGCCCAACCACCACAATAGTTTCCGAGTTTTATAGACACTGGTGCACCTACACACTACACAGGTATATGCTGGACATTTTTACCCATTATACACCTTTATGGATCATGCAAAGATATAGGTTAAAGTCTTTCCTCTGGAGTAAACATGTGTAATAAGGTCGATAAAGCCTGATTCTTAGCTCTCATAATCCGCATATATGGTGTGTCCTCTTATATTAATAATACGTGGATCAGAATTTACATGCAGGTAGGTAAACCGTTAACCTCATGAATATAGAACATTTCGTTAACAAATAGTTTTACTAATATTGCAAGTAGGGGCCGACCCTGCAAAAGTGCAAAGACAACTGTTGCTTTTTTAACTCTTATCCTAGTTGCATCAACAATAGGTCACTATAGGATTCACAATTCACAATAGGTATAATATACTAAACATACCTAGTTGTAATTGTATTAGCGATGATTTCTTCGTACTCATCTGCTCAAGTCAACAATAGTTTTGCCCACATCGAGAATAATTTAACGAATCCACTGTTTTTACGAAGCCTTTGCATCCGGTACGCTAGGTTACGGCGGCCAGTTCGAGGTCACGTCTTGATAGTCATTCAAATTTTGCGATATTTATTGTTTGCATGGTCCGTTTTCCGCCGAAGACGATCATAGTCGTATTAACAATACTGACATACAAGGGCTATAAATAGGGTTGCCAACTTATGTGCTCCGATTTGCGGGACATTGGTTGTAGAATTGCTCGACTTGGCTAAAAAATGCGGGACTTGCGCACTCGTATCAATATTGTGAACGTATAATTGTGATGTAGGATACATTATTTATTCCCGCGAGATATACATTCTTAGTGGATGATTTCCGAACTAAAATTATCTTATTACGAGTACGGTCCTCCGGGAGCGGGATACGATACAAATTTTATTTTCATTTATCGAAGTTATGCACTCTTTCCTGAAATGAAACAAAATGCTCGCTCCAGTTCCTATAATTCTGCCGAGGCTTCACTGAGAAAACAGTTCATCAATAATTTAGGTGATTCACATAAAGAGGGGATCAAAGTGGCAAATCACCAAACAGTATGATGAAATTTTTAAATATTATGGTGAAGCTAATCACATAATTGCATTACTCCATGATTTGACTCTTTGATCCCCTCTTTATGTGAATCACCTAAATTATTGATGAACTGTTTTCTCTTTGTTGAAAGCGGGACAATTGGCGTCCCGCACGCATCCTTTGCGGGACGCATCGCCTAGGGTGCTGGAAACGGGACGTCCCGCCTGACGCGGGACGGTTGGCAACCCTAGCTATAAATCTACGTAAAAATCATGCGGAAAATGTTCAACCGCAATTTAATCATTGTTTAGGTTAGTTTTATAATTTTCGCCCGAAGTTGTTTTATTTCAAATCTTGATCTTACTTGACTCCCGAATGGTATCATTCATATTAGAACTAAGGTCCTACCTTATCGTTAAATTTTCAATATCATCCGGTGCAATTAGCTTTACACTTACAGTGATACCCACACCATACAATAGGACTGTAAATCTGACTCAGTAATTAAATGACTACGTAACCCAGCAAAAAAGGACCCACAAGGTACTCAAGTTTCGTCATGTCCATGACCACATTATATTCTGTCATACTGGTATGACGTTATCACGTTAACAACAACATCAACAACTTACTGCATGACTGGGTTATAAATAAGTTCTCTGTTATAAATGTTTATAATTTGTGAATTTAACGGCAAAATTGTACCTATTCATCTGACAAATATATATAGTAGAGAGGTTAAAGGGTACTATGTAAGGTGGTCTCTAGGTAACGACTTAGAGGACGAGCTGACCAGAAGAGGATCTAGCCGGCCTGCGATGGGCCCTAGCCCGATGCTTCCGCTGCCCTTTAGCCAGGTACATCAAAACAAAACGCTGATCAATGGATAAATACCAGTACATGAAGACTATCACAGGGACCAGTGCAGTACCCCGGAGGCATAATTTAGCAGGGATCTGTTCTTTCTCAACAGAGTAACCGTTGGCATCGTCACTGGGAATTGTCCGCTCAACAAACATTTATTTGTTCTAGGTACGACCTGCAGCCCCCTATGCACTTGACTCGAATTCTCAACGCACCGAGGACACTCCGCAAAGCCTATGGGCGAGGAGATCCTGCGCTTCGGATCTGTCGGTGTCTGGCTAGATCCCTAGGTTGCATTCGCGTCACGCACAAATGGTCCGACTTTCACGAACTAAGTGCAGAAAAAGGAGTCCATAACCACAACATAGTAGAGATATAAGTAGACCCTCATTCTAGAACATCTTTTGTGTAATTGTGAATTTAATTGGATTTTCTTAAGGATAACAATAATGGCCAACTTAGTTTTAATGAGATTCCACTTCATTTTTAAGGCCTCGTTAACCCTTGGCATGAATTTTACAAGATGTGTAGAGTTAATAATAGGTATGTATCTAATATTGAACAAACAAAACACCAAGCATGTAAGAAGAAAGACAACTACATAAGAGTTTCAATGTCAGTAAAGCAATTAAGTAGCTGAACCTAATCGGCCTATATTCACGGATTTACTGGCATATCAATGTTGCGAACTCTTCAAGGTTCCAAGTTATACATCGATATTAATGAATTAAAAATTAAAATGTTAATTGTATCGACATTCGGAAATCAAAATCTTAAACTTTGAAATCATAATTTATTGTTCTCATAAAAACAAACCTAACAACAATATTCATTAATTCGTAGTTATTTTCAATGTCTTTTTAGTGTTTTTGAACAAGAGCTAACATTAAAAATTGTTGGAAACTTTACTCTATATTATTTCGTAGATTACTAGAGGTATCTCTATAATACCTAAAGTCAACCAACTGAAACCTTACCGTATGGAAACATCTCAATCGGTCTGTGCCTTCCTAAGACATACTTAATAGTCATAATTAATTTTCATCTGTGAATGCAGTCAAATGGATTATGAAATAATACATTCTTAAGTATATAATGTGGACTTTGTAATTAAACTGACTTTACTTACCTACTTATATGAGAAGAATCATTTATTAACCAAATATGGAGAAGTGACACATAGATAAATCCAAATCCGCTACGCAGGCTTCGTCTTTGTAATTTGTATATATGTATTGTTGTTTCTTAGGACACTTGTCTCATCACAGTGTATAGTATGTATAGTTAGTATTATACCAAAAGTGTTTCGGTTTCTTTTAATCTCACTACACTTGTTACTAGATTTACTTCTTATACCTACCATAATAATTAAGAATCTTAGTCACGTATCTCGACGCCGACAGGTATGCATACACAAACCGATTCGCCGCGTCCCACTGTTAAACGGTTTCTTTATTTGAAATTCATGTATAGCTAGGCTAGGTAGGTACATCTTTCTTATAATTTTAGTTTCTTGTCCTTCCTCTGAACATTTTCTTGTATGTACAAGTTGACCGACTTCATAAGTTTATCAATTCCATTAATCAAACTAGTCGGACTTTTGCAACCTTTTGCACCAGACCAGATACATAGACCCGAGATTAGGACGCGAGCGCCTAAGAGCAAGATTCGGATTGAATTCGATTAAATACGATTTATTTTCTTGTTACTATCGATTTATCGATTCAATATGTAATGGAACTACTATCAATGAACGTGATAATATAGGTAACTAGTGAGAACTCACCCATTTAGAAAGTATAATTCGTCATCGATTCTGGATGAAATCCAGCTAATGCAGTCATCGTGCTCTCATAAATCGAACCCTTTCTATGTAAAGCCGATTGACTTTTTGAGTACGCGAAATTTGTAAAGTTAAAAGTTAATTGTTGAACGCTGGATTAGAGGTTTAATTGCGAATCCAAGCCCTAAGTTCCTACTTCAACTTTTAGGTTACCTATCAACGTAAAATAATTTCGCGTAGTCTACAGCTCACAGAGCAACTACCTACCTACTTTCAGCTTCATAATAAGTACATTAATCCAAAAGAATCACTGCCTGTTCCATTAATATCCTTTGTGTTATTGCGAAATATTGGACGGAAGATTATTTGCAGATATGAGGAAAGAAAAGGATATGCATGCAAATAAAACGAAAAAATAAAACAATGCAAATGAAACCGACTATCATTAGCAATAAAAGCTTTCGCAGCGAAAGTTGTTACGACTCCAATCGACAAATAAGTATCTATATTATTAGGTAGGACGACGCGCCCCTCTCCACAGCGCATCTCATAGGTACTAATCTATGCGTAATTGTACAAAACGGGCGGTGGAGGGGCGCGTCATCGTGGATGGCGTTGGCGCACACTATAGGTAGATAGGTACTCGACTACTCGTACTCGTACTCGTATATCATGCCCAAAGGAATTTTCCGATTGACTTCATGTCAATTTGAGTTTCAGATCAGTGAGGTTGGTAGAATTGTCAATACCGTAGTTTAGTTTAGGTACGTATAAAATGTATCAGTCGGATGTGCGACACCTACCCAGCGGAGGCTGAGACTGGTACCTATTGCCCAAATATTTTATTGTGATAATGTTTTAATTTTATTTTAATTGAATGTTTAACTAAACATATAGTATTTAGAAGATATTTATGTTTCATTTTAAGTTTGTAGCAATATTTTTTTTTTTTTTTTGTTTTATATATACGTGTAACCTGAGTATACTCAGGCCGTTCAAACAAATAATGTCTCAGACGATAGTTAGTCCCGAGTCCCGAGCCGAAGGCAAGGGTGAGATTTTTTTTGTACTACGTCGGTGCGGTGGCAAACAAGCGTGCGGTCCACCTGATGGTAAGTGGTTACTGTCGCCCATAGACGCTTGCAACACCAGAGGCGTCACTCACGTGTTGCCGACCCGAACCGACTTTGTTTGGTGACAAAGTTTCTTTTGTGTATAAAAATAATTTTATTTTTCCTTTGGTAATTTCTAGAGTTTTATCTGTAAACTTCGTAAAATCTAGGCGTTAGAATCTATTCAGGGAACGCCTCATATCAAGTTTGACGAGTTTGTCTTAAGCGGGTATTACACTGTCCTGAATTCAGAACGTTTAAAGCAGTACGTACCTATATGTTAGAGCGAGATGCTTCAACTCCCCTCCCCCTCAGGATTCTGAATTCAGGAGAGTGTAATACCCGCTTTACCTCTAAATAACTAGCAATCACAAGCAAGATTCGCTGTACCACGCCCAGTCATGTTTGCAAATTAATTATTTTCTACTGTCGGATTAATTATAAGTTGCTTACTTTGGTTCGCAAGCTAGCAAAAGCGCAGTATGAATTAATGGAAGAACTCTTAGTACCTAACACGAGTTCTTAGCTTTTACATTGCATCGCTATCGCATAGGAAAGCTTGTACTGGTAACTGGTATCAGTCGCACTGCTTAGATTGCATCAGAGGTGACGACAACGTGCTACCGGATGACGCGGGAAAATCAGCTATCCCGATATGGTCAAGTATGTGCCATGTTCTGCATGCCGTGTGGTGTGTTACATAAGCGCTCGCAAGGCGCCACCTAGTTTAGATGACCGCCGCTGTTTTGTAATGAGCCTACCTATTATGTCAAATACAACAAATCCGTTTAGCTATAACTATAACTTGGAAATTACCTACGTATTTTAATGTTAAGTGTAAAAAGAGATACTTTTCTTAGATGGGGTTTAACTATCTAACACCAGATACCTATAACATACTTGCACGATTTGCAATTCCAATAAGAACTTGCTTTTCCAATTCCAAAATAGGAACCCAAAATCTTGTTATTGCTTGTTTAAAGCAGATACCTATTTCGCATACGAGGAGAGAGTTTCAACTTTCAATGTTATTGAATCCAGTTCAAAGCAAGAGAACAAATGTTATAGCGTACAAGAGAATGCGAGCTCGGTCGCGGGGTCGAGTCGTGTGAAGTTGCGACATAGCTCGATTCAGGTTTGTGTGGAGAGAAAACTGTAGCAGTTCCAACCTTGAGATCATCGGTGAATGAAAGAACTATGGTGTGCGGGGCTCATTCCTCCCGGTTGAAGCGATCCGCCTTCCCTCGCCGGCAGGCGAACAGCCGTTAGACAACTCCGGGGAACTTGCAACACACCAGGTGTACTTGGTAGCGATACACTGTTTGCTGTACAGCTAAAAACACACCATCACTTCACTGCACGCACACTCCAGGGATGGGAGTAAACCGTTCGAAAACGGGCACACGACAGACGAAGTAGCGACGGCCGATCGGAGGTTGGACGTACGACCAGGTTTTCGGTCGGACAATGACTGAGCGCGAAGTCGCAGGCTGCGGCGCTCGCGCAGCCCGCGCGCCCCCCGCAGCCCGGCGCCTGCGCCCGGCCTGCAACCTCGCCCTCTACTTCCCAGTGGCCGAGCTTTGGCCGGGCCCGCTCTACGTTGCACCAGATAATAAAACAAAACTGCAAGGGCGAACCAATCTGAAACCCGTTCGTCAACTTGCAAAAAATATTGCCGACGACCTAAACTGGTATTACGTAGAAAAGTAAAAATAAAGCTTGCTGAAATTAGCTTAGGACCTTATGTAAAGTCGGTGCCCGCGGTTACATAGTTTGACAGCATCAGATTGTTCCTAATTGGTTATCCATTATTAATATTATACCTATCGTATCAATGAATCTTTATTGTGAGTAGGTAGCTGGTATCACAAAGCGTTCACGTCGCTAACATTTATCTTATTTAAAGCCGGGCCGCCCGCGCCCGGCGGATGCGCCCAATGGCCATCCTTCGTTTTTTCTCGCTACCAATTACTGCCAGTTTTTCGTAATGTCTATTGAAAAGCACAATTGTTGGTAATAATAGTCCTACAATCGAAATGAGTGTGTTAGATTACGTTGCTTTATCATTTTAATTCGAAAAAAGTGAAGTAATGTTTCATTGTGTACACGCCTGCGTGAAATTGACTTTTGAGACTGTGAGATATATATACCTAGTAGCTTATGAAGTTAAAACACTTCATGTTGTAGTCAATAGTCAAAAAGTGCACATACTCTTTATTTGAGCGAGCTCAGCTGAGTGGGGTTAGACAAAACGTGGCATGAGCGACACTATCTCAAACAGTAAATTTCTCTAACAGATCGATATTTCGTCTCAAGTTTTTCTATATCTTAAAGTATCTTAACTTTAAATTCAAAATTAATATAAAATTTGAAATCCTCATCCCCGAATTAGTCGAAAACGAGTAAAATGATGATTTTTCGCAAAAAATCTCAATTTTTTAATCAAAGTGAAAATTGAAAAATTCAACACGACAGGTGGTATTTGGACTCATGACCTCTGGAATCCGTCCATGGACGGATCTGGAATCCTTCCACGGACGGATTCCAGAGGTCGTGGGTTCAAATCCCACCTGTGGTGTTGAATTTTTCAATTTTCACTTTGATTAAAAAATTGAAAAAAAAAAATTTGTACCTAAAATTCAAAATTAATATAAAATTTGAAATCCTTATCCCCGAATTAGTCGAAATCGAGTATAATGACGAATTTTCGTAAAAAATATTCATATTTATACCTACTCATATTCATATTCGCATAATCCATCTACATATGTAACTACATATGTCCCGAGTATCATTGTGTCCACAATATTTTACATAGACCAGCCAAGTTGACCCCTCCCAACATCGTAACCCCTCCTAGTGTTGACAGTATCGTGATTGCGATGTTAGGAGGGGTCAACTTAGCTGGCCTTACGAGTACACGTAGGTACTACACATTACAAAATTTACCTACCTTTATTATAGGTCGACCGCAGGCAGGGACCCGACGCCCGCTACCCGTCCGTTACCCGCTACCCTTTGACGTCTCCACTCTTACCCTGGTCCCGGCACAGGCGCGGCTCAGTTAAACGGTACAGCTAGAGTATATGTGTTCTACGTATATATACAACGATGATGGCAAGCAAGCTTACTGCCTGCCTGATGATAGGCTATTGCCTAAATGGATGTTTGCACGGCCCTAAAATCGTTCACTGGCTAACTAAATGAAGACTTAAATAAAAAATAGTATACCGGCGCGGTAATCACGTAATGTTTTCGACCGTTAGTACGATAGATTTAAATGCCAAATCCCATACTAAAACTGACATTAAATACGTACCAACGGTAGTACATATCGTTACGTGATTACCCCGCTGATGACATTAAAGACGTGAATGTGAACGTGAATAACGCATACAAGTAGGTTTATTTTAATAAACTTTACCTTAAGTTTATTAAAATAAAACCTACTTGTGTTATTGCATTGAATCATTTGTATAGTCGGAAAATTTTACTCTTGATTACGGCTCCGATTTCACCCCGTAAATAAAGATATTATTATAAAAAGGTTCCATTGCAATCAAACTATACAAACCATTGCGTCAGAAAACAATAGGTTGTTTTTCTACCGCTCCCCGTTTTTGTCGTTCCATATTTTAGACATAAACGCGCGCCGGCGCAGCCGCTGGGATAACGAATTAGTAACGGAAACAGTCGCTACCGACCGCCCTTGTACGTTACTGTAGATAGATACCATTAATTTAACGCTCTCGACGTCTTCATGGGCTTGATTAACTTCAAAGAAAACACTCGGCAAGATGGGAGTTGATGTATTTCGTTCTTAGTAAAAAACAAAGCTGTTATATGCTACTAATCGGTTAAAACTCCGGGCGACATGTTTCGAACTCTTTGGGAGTTATTCTTCAGGGGGCCGATTTTTGAGTGTCGAACGCTCGACTTTTCACTCGACATCTGTCAAAACGTCATAGTTTATTGACAGATCTCGAGTGAAAATTCGAGCGTTCGACACTCAAAAATCGGCCCCCAGGTAGAGCGCGTTCGCGACGAATCCGTAACGCTGCGCCGTTTAGTATAATATTAGTTAACATGACTCACGTAAGGTGCATTATAATTCTGCGCGGAAAAATCATAAGTTTCTGAACACAGGTGTGTGCGGATTTAAAGTGTAGTTTTTACTTTTTATCCCAGAAATCGTTCCTTAAGGCGACGTGAGCTCAGCGCTTAGCTGCTTTCGAGGGGGTGAGGTGCGTGGCTTGAGGGGAGCAGGCGCGGGGTTAGCCGCTTGCCACCGCGCTCGCTGCCGATACCGAGATGTCACAGTATAGTGTATAGCCAGTAGTACAACTCTTAGTCACTACAACTGAACGGGTAAACCATAAATATAATGACCATTGTCAAGACGGCGCCATTATTCTGATGTATATGTCAATAGTTCAGTATAATCGAAACAATGCGAATGGCAACTCGTCATTTTTACATACCTACTTTCATACACCGTAATTAAATATTTTGACACAATGACAACACATCGTGGATTGTAATAAAATAGACTTTTTTATTTTATTCACCCTTATGTTATGATATAATTGTCAAATTGAGTTGATTTACATGTGTGTTTGATCATCTACTTGAAAAACAAAACGAAGTTATTGTTCCTTGCGAAGTATGTCTCAATATAGTTTTTATACTCGTCGACTACAATATTACAATTACAACTTCATAGAACATTGCACAATATTATACATTTTAAGCTGAACTAAAAGTCTATGCTCTATGGAGTAATATAATATTTCATTGTACAACTGCGCGGAGAATCGAAATATCATTCAAAAATAGAATGCCGTAATTTGATGAAAAAAATTAAGTTTAAGGAGACTCATTTTATGAATATTTCAACATTGATAGTGCTTCCCGCGCTTCTGAACGTAAAAACGTCAATGCACTTGTCAAATGTCTACCTACTTAAACGGTCGTCTGGATACTGGCCATAATCATTAAAAAAAAAACTTAAATTCTCTTGTGTCGTGATTGGTCGAAATTTGACATGATGCCAAAGGCGGGCATGGACTGATATTTTTTTTTTCATCTTAACAGGGCACAGGCCCTGTGGGAATTGTTATTACAAATTTACAATACTTGTGATATTATCGTAAATTTCATAATTATTTAGACTTGTTTTTAATATTCATCAATACCCACGTGATACGTATTGTGATATGTGCAGACCACGTGCTATTAATCACCGTGTAACCCTCATGCACTAATGAGATCGTTTCAGCGGCAACTTTCTGTTATTTTGTTATTTTCGTGGACTCGTAGAAAAAGTATTGTATACAATAGTTATATAATTAGCTTTTTGAGTCTCGAACCTTACTTAGACCACTCGGCAAGCCTCGTGGTCTAAACGCGGTTCTCGACTAAAAAAGCATTCATTATATAACGATTGTATAAAATACTATTTTGCATAATTTATTACAATAAAAGTCTTGTGAAATTAAAATATCCACACATAGAAAAATATAATCTATTTATTAATAAGTATTATACTTGTCATAATTCAATATGAGCCACGAGGCGGGTCACCCTAGATATACAGGGTGGATATTTTTTGGGTCAGTGAGGGCAGCTACCAGATCCCGTCCGGCTACGTGAAAATGGTCTTAGAAGAACTTCCTTCGATTTTGATTTTGAAATAGGCGTTTTCCTCGATTTGCGGCTTTTCTTGTCGGATTTTTTTTGGTCCCATACAAACTTTGGGTCCTGGATAGGAATTGGATCGATTGGCATCAAAAAAAAAGTTTATCAAAAATGATCTTTTTCTCGTACCCTGTATGTTTGTCCAAAATCTGTAAACGCCAATTTTCATTAATTTTAATTTGAGGGAAGGTCTTCTAAGACCATTTTCGCGTAGCAGCACGGGATCTGGTAGCTACTAGCTGCCCTCACTGACCCAAAAAGAAAATCCAACCTGTATATATACCAATAACATTTACAAAACACTGAATTATTGCGCGCACACGCTTGAAAGAGGCCTGGTACGCAGTTTTAAAACCGGCCAAGTGCGTGTCGGATCACGCACAGCGAAGGGTTCCGTACCGACACCTAGCAGTCCACTAATAAAATTGAAAACATTAATAATTTCTACAATATAAAACGTGAAAATTTAAATCAATATATATATATATATATATATATATATAAAAGGAGAGTGTTAGTGGGTATGTCCGGCCTTTTCTCCATGATCACTAACTGCCACCTTCTCATAGTTGCATTGCAGTGGTAGAAGGCCCTTGGTGTGCACTTGCAAGTTAGGGAGTTTGGTGGCGGTGGGTGGAAGTGGGTGGTAAAAATGGGGTAAATTTTAAATTTTCAATAGGAGTAAAAGAGACAGACGATGAGTGTGAAAGGGATATACTGTATGTGTAGTACATTCCAATAATGCTAATGCCCTCGAACAGTGCGACAAGGACAGCATTGTTAGAGCGAGACCGTCATATTTTCCAGAACTTTCCGGGGCGTTCGAAATCCTTCTAGAACATGCTCGAAGGGTGAAGATGAAGACTCCATACAGACTTTCTAGACTTCTTCTTCTTCTTTTTTCTAGAAACTTCGATCGCGAACATTCTAGAACATTCGGTACCTATGCCTATAGCTTGAAAACCCGTTTTCAGGCGGTTTCAGGATCCCTTATATCTGATATCAGTATATGGCGAAATTTCCAGCAGGATACAGCAGGACAGAGATAGCAGTAGTAGAACGATATAGCTATACTCGAAACATTAGAGAAGAGAGTGAGAGAGATAGCAGTAGTAGAGAGAGATAGCTATACTCGAAACATTCGAGAAGAGAGTGAGAGAGATAGCTATACTCGGAACATTCGAGAAGAGAGTGACAGAGATAGTAGTAGTAGAGAGAGATAGCTATACTCGAAACATTCGAGAAGAGAGTGAGAGAGATAGCAGTAGTAGAAAGAGATATCTATACTCGGAACATTCGAAATGAGAGTGACAGAGATAGCAGTAGTAAAAAGAGGTAGCTATACTCGGAACATTCGAGAAGAGAGTGACAGAGATAGTAGTAGTAGAGAGAGATAGCTATACTCGGAACATTCGAGAAGAGAGTGAGAGAGATAGCAGTAGTAGAAAGAGATATCTATACTCGGAACATTCGAAATGAGAGTGACAGAGATAGCAGTAGTAAAAAGAGGTAGCTATACTCGGAACATTCGAGAAATAAGAGAGTGACAGAGATAAGCACCATTGGAAAGAAACAAAAATTTCAGACGTAAATTTCAGTGCCTTAGAAGCGTTTTAGCAGGCTGAAATGTTATTTCAGGCCGTTTCAGGAGTAGCTCTATCACATATCATATGATCGAAATTTCACCCAAGACGCCGCCGTTTTCAGGCACCTGGGACATATTTTCAGTCCGTTTCAGGAGTAGCTCTATCACATATCAGATTATCAAAATTTCACCCAAGATGCCGTCGATTTCAGGAGCCTGAAATATGTTTTCAGTCTTTTCAGGAGTAGCTCTATCACATATCAGATGATCAATATAAGTATGTAAAAAGTAATATAAGTAAACCGGTGTAACAATTCAACAATTATTGCGAAACTTACACTTAATACGCGAGCGAAGCCGTGGGGCTAAAGCTAGTATTATATAAAGAAAGTCCACTGTGTCTATTTGTCTGTCCGTACACGCCAAAATAAATACCACCGTTAGTAAAAAAATGTATTACGTTGTACGTTGTGTCACGAGTATTGTCCTACTGTTATTCATAGACTGTGTTAGTTTGGCAGCGTCAAAGCGTTCCAATAAGAAGGTTTGATATACCTTTACCCACTATAATACGATATTGCATTACACTTACCATAGTTTGTGCAGTTTTCCTTCTATTGGCACCCACAATCTCGAGATGACGAAGTCTAGCAGGTTTCCTTTTATTAATTACCCATTTCTAATATTTAAATGTCAAGTGACGTTGAATTGACGCGCCGCACAGATCCTACCTCGAACGCAGCTCGCTGAGCACTGGACGGGCGGCCGCGCCGGTCGCGTACGAACGAGTTTGCAGAAATGAGTATTATCTTACTACATTTTTTTTTATTTATTTTAGTTAAGAAAAAGTAATCGATGAGTTCCATGAAGTAGAACATTACGCATTTATTGATATAATTTTCATGTTGATAGCTAATGTGCAAAAATAGTTATAAATATTTAAAGGTGTGGTTTAGACGCAAGTTCGCGATTTTTTTTTATTCAGCGAAAGTTGCGTAATCAAGTTTTGAATCGATGTTTGTACTACAGAAAGGTCTCAAAATTGTTGTGCATATTTTTTGAAAACCATATCTTCATCTACAAACGCGTTAAAAGGCTTCAAAAACTCTGTTCTCTAAGCTCACGTCGCCTTAAGAATATGAAGAGAAGAGGGTGGAAGTGTATAAGAGATCGCGATAACTAAACCTGCGCCTAAAAGTATTTACTCGTATTTCTAGGCGATAACGAATTCTCGCGGATGAAGTCGCGAGTTAAAACTAGTAGACTACATTTTATTACCTACACGGCTTCTCTTGCCTTCGTGCGGTTTGGATATAATTTTCGTTATAATCTGAATTTGCCTCGATTGCCCACAAATCCGCCTCGTTCTATGTCCCACTGGATCCGTATGTCCATACCGGACCGTTTCCGAATTTAGCTGTAAGCCTCATGACTCATTTTATTGCGGCGTTCGTCGACCTGTTTGGAATTATTTCTCCAAAATGTCTCGAGTCGGAAACTACCTGAACATAAATCGAGATTTGTTAACTGCACTGTTATTAAATTTTCTCATAAACCTTTAAAATATAAAAAAAACTGCGATTCCAGTTGTCTTAGAGACACAAGTGAACGACCGTACGATACCGCTTTTCTTACATGTTTTTTGTTATTCTGATTTTGAAAGACCAATATATTAAAGTCTGGATATCACAAGGGATATTACATCACATTATGAATATTGAATTGGGTCTCTTAGTCTTCAATAGTCGAACGCAAATAATAAAGTGACACAAAATGGCCTTAACGAAGAATTCCCGTATCATGGGCACGCACAATTACACGCAAACGACTAAGGATTCCATTAGACATAACGTATTGAAATAGAATCAGTATGGTATTGATTGCACTCGCTCTAAGATACGGTAGCATGTAAGGCGCGCGTGGAAGCACGTGCGGAAAATACAAAACCTACTCCAATTCATTACAAGTCTAATAGAACCAAAACTAAAGACAAATACAAAATTGTTGTTACCTACGACTGCGTCTGGCAAAATTACTCAAATAGGTGGTAAATTTGACTTGACATTTTGCATCACAGTATAATATCGATGTATCCCGCGCCATCGTTCACGGCGCGAGTAGAAAACGAGTATCCTCAACAGATTGATATCTCATTGCTACAAAATGTCGAATGAAATTGACTTTCAGTGTAAGCATTAGGGAAATCGGACGATGAATGATTGTCATGAAACTTCCATTTCTTCAATATTCATAATGCTTTCGTATGTTGCGATGTTATTTAAGTACTCTTAATAATTAAGTACTCTTAATAAACCTACATTACCTACAACGTCTGTTCAAAAGTTCACACTCCCGATATCGTTAGAGGTGTCATTAGTCATTCATTACGCCATTTGCCTGCCGGCAGTGACGCTTTTTTCCACGCGACAAGTTTCAAGCATTTGTTTAATAAATTCAGTAGCATCAAGTGGCAAAGGTACACCTTCAACATATTTAATATATTTAATTGCTAACATGGCGATCGTAAAGTCAAATCAGTAAAAGCGGTGGTATACCTAGTTTTGCTATTTGCAGTGCATTACGTAATTCAGAGAAGGGTGAAGTGGACATATGGTGGGATTCGACATCACTAAATGAGCAATGTAAAGCCCTAACCTGCTAACCCTTTGTACATTGTAGGCGTTGCTTTTAAAACACGAGAACTGATAACTATCTATCACCCACTCATTTCTAACTCGTTACGCAAAAAGGTGCAATAAAAAACCGATACGTTACTGACATGACAAGCGGTTACTTTCACTGGCCTCTTATAGACACGAGGAACATAATATCAATCAATCAAATAACCAATCAATAAGAATGAATAAATGCGCTCTTGCATCGAGATCGCATTGTTGCCTGTGAACATTAATTAATTAATATTATTATCCAACATTTGGAACTTATAACTAGCGAAAATTAATAAACACGTATGAGTGTGACTAACTAAGAGCGATAACTAGTGACATCAGACTTTGGAATGAAGGCCGTCGCCTACCGGATCAGAATACTGCAGAGATATTATTATTCCTTAGTACTTTACATGCAGTAGTTGCAGTAAGGTTACACAAAACAATAGTGACGTACATATATATAACTGTAGAAAGCTATTATAGTCAACACAGACACAGTCGGGTACATAGAACCGTTCTTATTTCTAATTCCCAACGGTTTGAATGTGGTTGTTTTCCACGGCGGGGCGCGGGCGCGGCGCGTAGCGGTGACCGTCTAACGGTCGCGGAGGTACTCACACTCTTAGGGCAATAGTTGTTCCCAGCTACTCGGTACTACACCGAAACAGACTTGCTCGGATACAAGTCATTACCATAGCCCGCGTCAGTGTCATGGTCGGGCTGCCATCGCAATCATGCTGCCATCACACAAGGTTGCAATAATACGTGTGCACGTAACGTTATGCCATATGCCCGACACTACTTAATTGAACTCAAGAAACATACAGAATAACAACTAACATTATAATAGGTAGTACTGTGAAGTTGTATAGTAGATGCTTAGTATAAATACGAGTAGTAAAACTGATAAGTACCTAATGTCTGGCTACTCTGGTTTTGAAAATGATAGGTATGTATACATCGATTCTCAAGATATTATAGGCTTAGATTGAATGGTAAAGGTAGATAGAGATAGGTACATAATAAATTTATCATCATAGGCCTATAAGTGCCCCTAGTGTGAGTAGTGTGCACATGCCTAAATCTCATGAATGAGTGGGAATGAGTTAAAGTCCTTACGCTGAGTTAGGAGATTCCGCCAGGCCAAAAAGTCAATGGTAAATAACCAATAATATTCCCTGTACTGTACTTATATAACAAAATAATAACGCGTAGAATTGTCGCTACTCGTAACTTACCTAAAGATTACAACTGTTACGTAACATTTCCCAAAAAATATTATAAAACATATTATATCGAAAGTGATTCAGTTAAAATACACCTACTTTTTTCGGCACCTGTTGTATCGAATGTTATATGTGTAAACCTTTTTATGTCACACCTTGCCATAAAGTGGCAATTACCGCACGCTCCGCGCGCGGATAATCCCTCTTCCTGGCCAGAGGGTTATATAAAATTTTGTACTTACCACGGACCGTAATAAAGAAAGCCTCAGATCGCATATTTATCACCCTTGCCTTCTTTGTTTTACCGCCCTTGGTATAGTAGATTGTTAACCAAGGGTTGAAAGCTACCCACTGCACCCGAGATATTTTGGCGCTCGAACGAAGTGAGAGCGCCAATAGTTCAAGGGTGAAATGGGAACTTTCACCCGAGTTAAACACTCTACTTTTCATTTCGACTATGAGGAAAATAATTGAGAAATAAAATTAATAGTAAATGATATTCTAAGGATTCAGTAATAAAAACACGCGCTAAGTACAGCCACCAGCAGCTGGCGCCGCCGCGCCCCGCCCCCCGCCCGGGCCGCGCGCCCGCGGCTGGGGCAGGCGCGCAGCCCAGGCCTATGGAAATTAAAAAAATTACTTTCCACCCTAGGGTTGGAAAAGCGATTTTCAACCCGGCTATCTACTCATGAAAATCGAACTTTCCGAACAGGAGAGATGAAAAGTAATATACTATTATGCAGGCCAAATATGGTAATCGTCCTAGTGTTTTACAACTTTATTATGAGATTGAAATTGTCAAGTTTTGGGTCAGTGTAGCTCGACACTGGGAGTTTTTAATTTAAAACAGTGAAGCGTAGATATAACTCAATTTAATAACATTGCCGCGTCAGTTAATTGAAAAAAATTGTCTAAGAACATTCAACATGAAGCTTTAATTGAACTTCAACTTGCATTATTTCTGTACTCGTATTAAATTCCAATGAAGGCGAAACCTTTATGCACGTTGTGACCGTCCTTAAAACGTGTCCATTGTTGATCAACCTTAAACAACTTTTACTTGCGAATAAGCTTCCTTATATGCAGCGAGGGGGCATATTTCGAAGATTTGGCACATACACTGTGGGCGTGATTTCGCCAGTCTGCGCCACTTTCTCCGGGTGACGATGTCGTAACGATCGCGCGAATACATGCTGTTGCTGTCGCAAAAGTCAGACAGAACATCATCGGCGCACTCTGTGACATTATAAAACAACACCTAAATATCAAGGCAGTCCGCTTTATCTTTCAAATATTACTAATAACAAATACTTGTTATTCCACATTCGCCGCTCACTTGGCAGCTATAAAACGACCGATGAATCACTTGCTTTGGCGGAGGTGTGACAAATATGGAAACTTAAATATCTTTTTCGCCATTCTAAGCTATTTGAAATATAACTCTCTAAAATAGGAGTTTCCGAATTGTTAAATTCAAGGGAGGCGGTTTGATGATTCATGTCATTAAACCATATTTCGTCTATCTGAGGGGCTAAGATGATCGCTTATATGTCGGACATATACATAGCATTCGGCCCTCCCACACTTACATACTCGTAGGTATTTGACAGTAAGAGACGAATGTTATATGTCCGACATATTATAAGCGATCATCTTACTTAGCCCCTCTGGTCATATTTGCAGCCAGGTAACTATGAAAGTATGAATATGAATGTGTTGCGGTTATGGACATCTTCATTGTAACTTGATGCGTATGACAATTGTCATCACAGTACAATTTAAAACCTTTAAGCGGAAAAGATCAGTACCTAAAACTACTGCCACTAAAATGAACAGTCGAGGAATTTGAATGTTGGTCGATTTTATACTCTAATTCGATAGAAATAGAGCCCAAAAGTGACAAACATTCAAATTTCTCGACCGACCTGCCTGCGCTTGGCTGCAATATTTATCTATTTACGTACACGTTTTTTTTTGTGTTATCGCATGTTATTCCAAGCTGTCACTATGGTCAAACCTTTCCTTCATGCCATTACAGCCGTCCTTGTGCAATGCTTCAATGAAGCGGTCTTCACACTGCCAACGGCCGCGTAGGCCAGTGAGGGTCTGACAATAATGTCGTGCAGAACATAAAGAGCGTATCTATATGTATCATTATTCAAATAAAAGTCCATTTACTTCTACTTCGATATGTACTTTAGCAATAGTTTCTAACTGACATCTAGCATGCGTGGGAGCAAGGCGACACCCACGGTTCGAAAGCTCCTTTGACATTATCTAAGCGCTAGTGGCGTTAGTCATTCTTTCTTACAGTTATTTATGTACCCAATTCCGTTTTTGCGACCAAGCTATCCTCCTAATGAGGATATAATTAATCATACATAGACCTCATGATCGATATTCAAGTAATGTAGGTGGTAGTTATTGTTGTTGGTTGAAAGGTTCACTGTAAGAAGTAAGTGCGACACGTGAGAAATAAAATGCATACCCGGTTTATTAAAAATCATCCCATATTTTATTGAGACCTCAATATTACCTCTTATAATTTGGCCATATGCCAGTCCGTCTGATCGACCGCGGCTTAGCTCAGTGACCCTTCCTTTGCTTCTAGAAAGCTAAACTCGTAATTTGAATAACAAGCGCAAAAAATATTGAAAAAACAACTGTCTACCTATCCTTTACTACCTACAATTACATGTAGGTAGTAAATAAAGGCTTGTCGAAAATATGGGTCCATTTGCAAAATATTATACTTTTCACCTCACTAGCTCGGAAAGCCCTTTTTTATTCTTTAAAAACAGATAGCAAAACTGCATTTTATCCACATGTGTGCAAAGTAATTTTGAAATCCGAACGTGTTCCTAGTTACTTTTTTAACATAATAACATGTAAGGCCGTGTTCCCACTATCCGATACAATATCGGTGTAGGATTCATTACCGATAAAAATGTTTGGAAAACTGCTTAGTGCTCACACTATCCGATCCGATATCGGTCAGATTCGTATCGGATCCGATATCGGTTAGTGTGGTTGGGCACAAAACAGCCAGGACAATTTTCGCCCATCTGATTTTTTTTTCCAGTGGTGTGAAAAAAAATCAGTCCTTGGATTTCAGATTTAATATTTATTTTGAATTAATTTTTTTTTTATAATTATTTTGAATTTTAAGAAAAAAAAATATTTTTTTGGCAAAAAATCGTCATTATACTCCATTTCGACTAATTTAGGGATAGGGATTTCAAATTTTACATTTATTTTGAGTTTTAAGTCGAAAAAAATATTTTTTTGCAAAAAATCGTCATTATACTCGATTTCGACTAATTCAAGGATAAGGATTTCAAATTTTATCATTATTTTGAATTTCAACCAAAAAAAATTTTTTTTTTGCAAAAAAATCGCCATTATACTCGATTTCGACTAATTCAAGGATAAGGATTTCAAATTTAATATTTATTTTGAATTTTAAGCAAAAAAAAATAATTTTTTTTTGCAAAAAATCGTCATTATACTCGATTCCGACTAATTCAAGGATAAGGATTTCAAATTTTATATTTATTTTGAATTTTAAGCAAAAAAAAACTTTTTGCATAAAATCGTCATTATACTCGATTCCGACTAATTCAAAGATAAGGATTTCAAATTTTATAACAATTTTGAATTTTGAGCTAAAAATTTTTTTTTTGCAAAAAATCGTTATTATACTCGATTTCGACTAATTCAAGGATAAGGATTTCAAATTTTATCATTATTTTGAATTTGAAGCAAAAATATTTTGTTTTGCAAAAAATCGTCATTATACTCGATTCCGACTAATTCAAGGATAAGGATTTCAAATATAACTATTATGAATTTTAAGCAAAAAAATATTTTTTTTGACTAAAAATCGTCATTATACTCGATTTCGACTAATTTAGGGATAGGGATTTCAAATTTAACATTTATTTTGAATTTTAAGTTGGAATTTTTTTTTTGCAATAAACCGTGATTATACTCGATTTCGACTAATAAAGATTTCAAATTATATTTTTATTTGAATTGAAAGTAATTCATTTTTCACGCAATTTTGCTTTATATATTTACTTTAGCATTTGTTTTTGAATGTTGCTTAATTTTTTTTGCTTTTTTTTTGTTCAAATTTAGTTTTTATTTTCTATTTGAATGAAATGAAAAATTGGAAGAAACCCAAAAAATTTTATTGTTCTACTTTTGTTTTTTCCTTTTTATATTTCCTCGCTTTAGTGAGGTGAAAAGATTTGTGTTACACACGGCTGCAAAGTTATTTTACCTCGTGTGTTGCAACACTCGCTATGCTCAGGATTCTATTTTCGAACCACTCGCTTCGCTCGTGGTTCAACCATAGAATCCATTCGCTAGCTCGTGGTTCAACCCTAGAATCCATTCGCTAGCTCGTGTTCCAATTCCACACTCGCGGTTAAAATACAACTTTGCACCCTTGTATAACAAATAACTATTAAATTGCTCATTACTATCAGAATCAATTTTTCCTCATTACTATCAGAACCAATTTTTTCTAGCACTTACAGTTGCTACTGGGTAAGTGAAACCATGGAAACCAGTGGACCACCACGAGTAAAGCCAGTGGTTCAAAAGTACAATCCTGAGCGTAGCGAGGCTCTCAAGGCACGAGACGCCGAACAACTTTGCTGCCAAGCGAAACACAAATTTTCACCTCACCAACGCTAGGAAATAATTTCATACTCATTTTAGTCATGTTCAATAATAGTCATTTATGTTAATGCTGCATAATGAGAGGCATTAAAACACGAGTGTGGTTTTATTAACCTCTCCTCCGGCTCTTTTCATAATAAGATCACACCAGTATTTTAAGTCCTAATTATGTACAGTTGCATACACTACTTTATCTACATCCATATATTAAATCCTCTTTCATGTGTTTCATGTGCAAGCGTTGAGCCGCCGGAAGCATGTTGAAGAGATACTCCGCCCCCCCTGGCAGCGGCGCGCACGTGTGCTGTAATGCAAAGTTGTACGTGTACATGATCTCATAACTGCATTATTTTTGATGCCGTTACGGCCGGCGCGCACGGGGCACATCTCATCCATATCATAAGCATTTCACCGATTATTAACATTAAAATGCATCAAAGAGCCTCTATTCCTACATTAATAAACGAGTCAAATTATTGTCTCGTCCTGTGAGCTGTGCTAGAGAAATATGTATATTTCACTCTTACCAAACACTCTTTATCAGGAGTTAAAATTTTAACATAAATATCTTCTGCACTGAATTCAATACATAAAATTAATTATTTTGAATTGATTCCAGCTTTAGAACAAAACAAGATAGAAATACCTTTATGCATCGTTTTATTTTTTCTTAAAAACTAACTTTTACAAAAGGACAATCTGCAAAAATGATAGTCTACTAAAGGCTGACGTCCACTAGGCTCGCCGAGGCGAGTCGAATCGAATCGAAAATAATTCGCCTCCATACATTAACTATGAAAGTGCGTCGATTGACGCAGAGCCGAATCGAATCGACCGAATGGACGCACTTTCATAGTTAATGTATGAAGGCGAATTATTTCGATTCGATTCGACTCGGCTCGGCGAGCCTAGTGGACGCCAGCCTTAAAGGTACAGCCCCGTACGGACCCGCACACATTACTTGAAAAACATAAAGTGGAAAGTTTTTTTACTAAAGTCTAACTCTATATACTGATATTACACCGTATCTATGCAGTGAAGCGGATTGTTAATCGAAAAAAGTATTTAATTGCCGAGTAATCGGCCTTCCCCTTTCTATTTGACTGCATATCATACGGAATCGCTAAAAACCTTAGGCTCACATAATATTCCTTGGATTCCGCCGGCTATCGTTTTGGTATGCAAAAGGTTCTCCTTATTTACCTGATGAATGTTTTTTGTTAATGTAAAAGCTGCTTTCTTTTAATAATCAATAGTAACTATAGCCGTGGCAGCCGTAATAGTGCTCTACCAAATTTATTCTAATGTTAACTTTCTCGTGTTTAGAGTGGTAAACTATTTTCGTGGCTAAATGACTTTATTTTGATTAGTTGACCACTATGAACTCATTAGGCTGGTTTTCCACTAGAGCTATGCTATTGATGCTATGCTACGTAAGCTTCGTTGCTGTGGATGCGTTTGAAATCCACCAACATTCCTTTATTCACATAGCATAGCTCTGGTGGAAAAGGGTTCAGCTAAGCTATGTTTTTTTATATAGAAAGATGCGAGCTGCGGATGCGTGCTATGGATGCGGGCTACGGATGCGCGCTACAGATGCGTGAGCGCTTCCCCCCTCACCACGCTGCCGCTACCCGCGCCCGCTGTCGATACTCGTTACATCGCATAGCTCGAGCTGCGCATCTTCCCCGCACAGCTACCTTGCGGCTGCGCATCTTCATAGCGCATATCTACCTCGCACAGCTATACATAGCGTAGCTTTAGTGGAAACGGTCGCATAGCTCGTAGCGCATCCTCTCAGCATAGCTGCGTAGCATAGCTCTAGTGGAAAACCAGCCTTGGGTGTAGACGACAATTATAATGACTTTTGGAGCGCTATCATCCGTATTCATAAAGCAGATAGTTATTGTCTGTCAACTAATCGTGGATGACTACTCCCCTTGTGACCCAAATGTTTCGCCAGAATATAGGTAACTGGGTAACTTTATGAGCCGCGATTCGACTAGTTTAGAAGAAAAGGACATCCGTTGGATATCTCTTTATAAATGTATCCTGTGACTCTGATTTTGATAGAACGAGACATGAAAGTACTGGGTATATTCCAACGATATACCCAATTAAGGTCACATAAGTATATGTCGAATAGTTCCTTGCTGGAAGAAAGGGATATCGCTTTATGTTTCCTATCGCTTTATGTATCCCTTGGATATCGCTTTATGTTTCCTGTGACTCTGATTTTGATAGAACGACACATGAAAGTACTGGGTATATTCCAGTGATATACCCAATTAAGGTCACATAAGTATATGTCGAATAGTTCCTAGCTGGAAGAAAGGGATATCGCTTTATGTTTCCTATCGCTTTATGTATCCCTTGGATATCGCTTTATGTTTCCTGTGACTCTGATTTTGATAGAACGAGACGAGATATGAAAGTGGAGAAATCCCTGTTATATGCCGGATTCACGTCACGTTTTATAGGTTGAATAGTGACCGATATTTTTTGCGCCCAGAACTTATAAATCTGTATATGGATGGCGGCCTTATATAATACCTAGTCCGCACTCTATACCTATGGAGTCAAGCAGAAATATTGATGGTGCAAAAGAGTTGCCAGTTAAAAGTTTGATACCTATTAAATATTGCAAATTGACCCCGACCCTCGGCCAGTCATAGTACATTGACTAGCGTCTCAAAATAATAGTATACATTTATTTACGTACTTACATGAAATGTTCTCTGTTTCTCAGTTGAAAACCGATGTTTGACAGCTATAAAATTCAAAACTGGCATTTCCTCGCTTGCGCACGCCGCATGAAATGTGCTCTTTCGTTCCTAGCGCGATCATAGGTAGGTATATATCGACACCCCGAGGGTGTGCGCGAGCCGAGTTTAGCCTAATTGACAAGAGGAAGAAGTCTACCCGCGTATACTCGACGAAGCAATAGGCACTTGGAAAATTAACACCAAACCTATATATTTTTGCATGCACATATTTACTTACATTCAATACGTTGCAAAATGTTTTGTAGGCACATAATTTATGTGCGGAGATACTTTAGAGCATTACATTCAAACACATTGTTGTATTTGAAATACAAAGTATTTTACTGCAAATACTTTGTATACTATTGTCCTTAAGCATGCCTGAGCTTTAAAATAAATCTCTGTTAATAAAGAAATGATATGGTAGGAGCGTTCACGCGTGTTTGGGAGACGGGTGCAGTGCATAATGTTCAAAAACTCTCCTCTAGCGAACCAGTATTAGTCTGTCCTCCAATTCGCATTTCGTTACAAATCTCAGATTGAAGATATATTAGGGACAAGTGGTGAGTTGAGTTAAGACTGGTTGTGAATTCCATGGCAGCAGCGAGCGGTGACACAGCGCTAAAAATAGAGCGGGCTCACGGCCTGGCTGGCGGTCAATCCTGCCCGGAGGCACCCCTCCCTCGCTGAAGTCCCCCACGATCCCCCAGCCAGCGCCATCTTGAGATCCGCGGACCGCTGCGAACGCAAAGCTCCATATTGCAAGGCCATTGCATTTAATCGTAAAGGGCTTTGCCACCTCGCCTCCCCCGAGACGTACGTAAGCTAATTGGTTTGAAGTCTGAACCAGTCTCATTACTTGCAATCTCGCTATTAAAGTAAGATAGATTGAAGCCATTTTAGTAGGTACTTAACATTTCTTACTGCAGTTTTTTTTTCATATTGAGAAGTGGGCTGGATTAATGGTATTATTTTTGTATCTTAAAAGGTTTATCTTCATAATTCTAGATGTTTTAACTTTTCTTACCGATTGTATTTTAAACCAATCTAATGCCGCGACTGTTTGGCAATTCACTACGAGTATTATCTTTATAGATCTGATCGTGACTGATTGAAGCTGATTTCTTTGAACTTCGTGGCAACCATTCTAATGCATTAGAGTGAAAAATCGATAAATGTTTTAGATGAGCACAAATGTCCATTTAAATAAAAAACACGGCCATTAAATAAAACCAGTCTGTCGTTTCTAATACATTTTGGAAGATTAGTGTGGGCTTTAGACAAGGCTACCATCATATTATTCCTAGGATTTTAATGTACTCGTAACACCAATATTCTGCCTATGTTTCAAAATTTCAGTGTTCATAATAGGTATGTTAAATAAATAAAGATTAATAACATTATGCCATTGATCAAATGATCATCTTCTTTGTGTAAACATACATTTACTCTAATTACAGAGCAATTTAATTTAGCTAGCAAGGTCGAGATAGATGTGCTAGATAAATAGATAAAGACCGACGCGCGAGTTCATGCGTAGCATTCATTGTTGTAGTATCTAAAATAAGACAATAGTCAGTACTTACATCGTATCTCTCGTTTAATTGCAAAAAACTGTTGCAACTTGCTGCTAGATTAACTGGTCTATACGATTCTAAAGCTTAAGCCACACAGAGAGCGGGCGGGCGGTGGCGGCGCGGGCGCGGGCGGCGGCGGCGCGGGCGCGGGCGGCGGCGGCGCGGGAGCTGCTTTTGGCGGTGGCGGCTGCCGACAAAGGCCGCTGCCGCCCGCGCCCGCGCCGCTGCCGCCCGCGCCCGCGCCGCCGCCGCCCGCGCCCGCGCCGCCACCGCCCGCCCGCTCTCTGTATGGCTTGAGCTTAAACCTTGACGGCGACTTGAACAACATACGGTATAGTATAGGTACTATTATTTATCGTAAGAACTTACATCTTGAGAAAAGATTATGGTGGGAGGTACTTAATACGGTATCTATGTGACTATTTTTTTATGGTTCCTTTCGAACCAGTCGAGACGATCAAATGTCTCTCCATATGGAACTACATGAGAATACAATAAAGAGTCAACATTACAGTTCAGACCTAGCTTGAAGCTAAGCGGCCCACGAAAAGGCTCCTGCATACACACCAGTATATAGAACGGAAAGAAAGACTCGGGATGAACATAAGCTATATTATGTCCCGTGGCTCCTCCAGACCTCTTTGCATTAGATACCTATTATTTCACAAAATACAAAATTAAATCTGAAAAAATTACTTTTAACTAAAGCTCCCATTTTATTTCCATGTGTGTGTTAATAACTATATTCGTAAAGGACATGGCCTCTTGCGGCACAGGAAGATGATGTCACTGCTTCGACTGGTTTTGCTTATTATTCGACTGGTGTTTAGCGGAGAATCGAATGCGTTAGGTAGTCGTTCAGCCCGCTATTTGTCAATGTTCGCTAAATAATCACCTGTTGGCTGTTTACTTAGTCATTCTAAAGCTGCATAAGTTTGCCGAGTTAATTACATACCTTGTCGCTAAATCGAACCGATATTCTTTAATATTCTACATTGGGAACTGTTAATTCTACATAACTGTATATTTGCTATTGTTGGTATTACTGTAAAGTGCTGAATTACAGGTACCTAATAAAATATATCTTCGGCCTTTCTTCGTAAGCTGAAAGTGCAATTTGCCAATTGATTTATTAATGTGAATGTATACTGCACCTAACTAGTAAGTATATGTCAGGTTGAAGCTTTATTTCTTATTCAATTTAAAGCACACAATTGAATGAGCAGAGGCGGCACCGGTGGGTGCACCGGCGCCGTGCGAGAGCGGAGCGCCCGCGACGGCCCGCGCCGCAGACGTGGCAAGCCATCGCATCGCATTCCTGGAAATTTAATTTCAATGTCTGCCCTTAACTACATTAAGATCATTTTTCAACCTGGCCGAGACGTGTAATGCTTTTTACCTTTTTCACTACTAAAATCCTCATTTAGCTCTGCTTTGCGATCTTTGCATACCATTTATGCGATTTGATATTAAATGAAAGAACCGAAAACAAAGGATTTTTTATCATTACGATATATCAGCAACAATAGAATTGTGTTTTAAATGTGTGTGTATTACTTCATCGTATTTTTCACTTATGTTCCCTCCATTATGTACCACTGACTCTACAAATATCTAGTACGTCTCGTAAATGACATTAAATAGTTATCAACTAGTGTGTATATTAACTAATCATATATCTGACCTTGCAATTACTAAGATATATAAAAAGGATTCCATGATATTATATTCAATTTATTACTTATTGATTGAGCTGCCATATCCAATTGTACTGCGTAAAGAAACTCTTACTAGCATAATAATAGTTTCGTAATTGGCAATCCATAATATGCTTTTTCAATATAGTAAAAGAAGGTTTGCCAAGAATGAGATCATCAGAAGACCTCGGTGGATGACACAAGACGTGATTCAATATCAGTAGGCAGCTGGCAGGAAAAGAAGTATAATAAATACATCATTTGTTGAAGGATTTTGAAAAGTAATTTAGGTAGGAACTCGTCCCGGAAGCAACATAGGTCATTTTAGACAAAAACAGTCATTGTGTTAATTTATACAGACGCATACAAATGAATAATACTTATACAAAAAATATGTTTTAGAGCTCAAAAAAACTCATGGTAGGTACATATATGAGAACACGCGACAGTGCTTCTTCTTGGAACAATATAATACTAAACTACTTTTTTCTAATGGGCATTTAAAATGTGTCAAGTGATAAGGCTCGCTATTTTTCGTGTTTGCCGGTCCGTTTGCTCAAGCGGTTAGCGAGTTGTACGTATGCAGGCAGTGTTGTTCAAACAGTATAGGTGTGGGCTGTGGGCTAAGTAAGAGCGGCCCCGTGCTATATCCGTCGACCGCTGTCGAAATCGCCGCTTACGCAACGCATCTTCGGACGAACCGGTAATACACTTAAACAGACGTGGCGATCGTCTATTGATACATTTCTCATGTAATTTACTCAATCGTTGCCGCCCCTCACAACGTTAATTCTACGGATTGTCTCTGCTCTGCTAAAACATATCCCGGATAATATTAATTAATCATTAGGCCAAGTTTAAAAATTTCAAATTACTTATTTGTGTGGTGATTAACTATTAATCTTTATCTTAATCTTAGATACACATAATACGTATATGTGTAGGTATTTTTTTTTATTAAAATCACCTATTTGTTGTTAACTTTTCTCACGATGAGCTCTAAGAATAGGGTCGTCATAGTTAGATACCTATCAACCGATTCATTAGCGGGTTCTTCGATGCCTGAACCAAGGTTGTCAAACACAAGCAAACTAATAGACATAATGATGAATAATGGAAAATCAGAGGTCACTTTGAAATCCGCGACGACCGACAAAGATGCAATCAGGTTTTGTTTTATTTCCTTCAAAGAAATGGCGCGCCATACAAAGACTATAAATCAATATGCAAATAACTTCGTCTGAAGGTTGAAATGCAGCAGTCGAGTCTTTCAATTAAAAAGGGAAAGAGTGTTTAGAGAATAAAACATAAAAAGCTGTGTCAGGCCGTGTGCGGCTGAGCAAAGCGAAGGGAAAAGGAGAGGTGAATAGTGGGGCCTGCATAATGCATAAGATGCGGTACAACGGCCGATGAACCCTGCTTGCAATTAGTCTAGTGCAACTACGCGAAGCAGTACAGCTGTCGAGATGCCTTCCAGATGGGTTCTCACGCGACGCGTCCTTACCTTCGGCTACCGGGCACCGCCCACACGCTCGAGGCTCGTACTGCACTTCACCCCGCCAATCGGACAACACTAGCTAATCGGATACACTCATTACAGCCCTCCTCGGACTCAACCACTTTAATAGTTTCCTCAAAGTAAAACCTCTATAAAACTCGAGACTTAATTATTTGGAAATATAAAAAACAGGAAATTGAACTACTATAAAAATTGTACCGCAGGCTGCAAGTTAATAACCGTAGATAAAAAATGAGAGAAAATAAATATTTTTTCCACTAACTCGCCCCCACTAAAAAAAAGTACATGATGCCTACTTATTGATGATTAAGTAACCTATGAGCGTGTTCAGATCTGCCGACCACAAGAACATGGGTTAGAAATGTCCATTTCGGAAATATTATCTATACTTATTCATATTTATTTTTAAGTGTTTAAACTAACAAGAAATGAGATCTTTGTTACCTTTCAAATAAATAAATTGAATTTAATATCTTGTAATATATTATAACTATTACTGCGTTTACGATATTTAAAAGACAATTCTAGATTGTTGCTTAAAAGACAAGAGTTCTGGTTTCATATAGGTATGACATCAGCATCCGTATAAGATAAGAGCTCAATTACAGTGATGAGCTTATACCTACTATGCCACATATAGAGATTAAATCATCCAATATTGTAGTAGTTATGAAAGAATCCAACAGGATACTCTTTTAATTGCAAATGATTACACCTACGAGTACATAGGTAGCTCGATCTAATTATGTTTTAATACAGTAGGTACGGGTGGCCTTGAGTGTTCAATACGCAATCATTATGTTATTTTAATGCGAGTCGACGCCAATACTCCGGAGCAGCATTGCCAATTGCCATGTCGCACGCACGCGACCGCGACCGTTGTCGGTGCAAGACGTTTTTTCAGAGTAAACCATAACACTCATTAAGATGTTATTGTATTAAACGTTCTTGTGGCAATACCCATGCTTATTTAGTTATCTTCTGTCTTTCCACCATTTATTTCTCCATAGTAATTGGTAAAAATGGGGTAATTATGAAATCCACCACGGTGTCTATCACAGCTATTTTTAAATATGCACCTAATATAAGTTTTAGTATGCTTATTCTATACGTTGATATATTTCAATTTTGTTTAGTAAACATAGCAAATATGTATGTGTAAATTGGGAACTGTTAAGCGTAATGGCTTTCTGTAATTGTTAGTATAATAAATAACCATAAAGCTTTAATTTAGATATACCTATAATGATATGTCTTTCTACCAAAAAAGTAATTATCGCAAGTTCCATGAATTCCACTTAGTATTAAAATAAATGTATGTTAATGACACCAAGCGCTTCGCATCGTTGCCCCTGCGACACCAATAAGAGAATGACGTCGTTTTGTTACCAAGGCTACCGAGTTAGCAATTTTATTTATCTTCAACCTCTAAACATTAGAATTCAAATAAGTTCCAGTGGCTATATGATGTGCTTGTTTATGGCACGGTATTAGTTTACGTTCAATGCAATCTCTTTCAATAAGCAATTTATATTAAAATCATATACTTGTTTCTCCGTGTAGGCAAATCTTTTTGCGTTGGTTATTAACATTCCACATAACAAGACTATCTTTGAAGCAGAAAATCAGCTTGCGGTGGATTCCACCGCAGCGTTTGACCCGTCTTATAAAGTGCGCTTACACGGAGCTGCCGTGGCAAGTACGGGTCCCATGCCGTGCTGTAACTGTCACTGATTGATGTCAAGAATTCTTAAGCTGTACAAAACATACTTGCGAGTACATTTTGTATTGTTAACGTATGTAGTTAATCATGCTAGGGAGATAATAATCAGCTTAGAGGGATTAGCACATTTATTGCACAGAATAAAGAATAGCGAAGTAATAAATAAATAAATAATCAGTGTTAAGAGGCATTCATGATTCTTTGTGGTGACAAATGTACGCGAATTGTTTATATTACAGAAGAAATGCATAAGAATACTAGTGAACATAAAGCAAATAGATAGCTGTAGACCTCATTTCCGGAATCTAAAAATACTGACACTACCATCCTTGTATATACTTGAGTTATGTAATTTTTTAAGAAAATACAGACATTTTTTCCCATTTCCGAAGGACCCAACAACTACTAATTTACGCCCTAGAAACAAAATACCTGTTCCTTTCTCAAATTTGACCATCCATAGTTCTAGTCCATATGTCATGTGCATTAAAGTATACAATAAATTACCAAAGAATATTCAAAGTGAAGAAAAAGATAGTAAATTCAATAAAGTTATTACTAAATATTTAATAGATAACTGTTTTTATTCCATACAAGAGTTTTTTGAAAGTTAATTATATATATATTATAATTATAATTGAATGTATTGAATGTAGAAATTTGATACATATTTAGAAATATACATAGTACTAGAAGAGTAAAATATGTATAATTAAGAATATAGACATTAAGATAATTTTGTATAATACTTTTAGTTACTATACATTCATAATTTAGAATCTATTTGTTGATACCTATGTCTAGGTGTAACTATATTGTATGTTGCAGTGCCCTTACAGGGTTTCATAGCTGATCCTACTAATGTGTAAAACCTATTGTACCTATGAAAGCAATAAATGACTGAATAACTGAATAACTGGTTAGAGATGGTGATGTCAGCAGGTGATGTGATGACGGAAGCGGGCAAGGTAACGAAGTGGGAAACAGCGGTCGCCTTGTGCAGTGCAGTGGGCGAGACACTAACCACGCAATACGTCGTCCCCTGGCCCCACATTATGATCGCGCTATAGCGTGATAAAACGACAATATAAAGCATCTGTCGCTTTCTATCGAGTGGTATCAGAAAGTAACAGGTGCTTTATCTTGTGGTTTATCCCGCTATCGTGCGACTATCACGCGTAACAGATGGTTGCTTATTTAATCCATTTGTCAGACACACTCTCGCGAGCACTAAAATGTAATTCCTTACAACGTGGCAATGTGTATCCGACGTTGATTAGTTTATTACTTTTGAGTCTAATGGATTGATTGAATAGCACGAGACGTCTGAATGTCTAGACGTTAATCGCTTGACCACGAGCGCTGGAAAGGACTCGAAACGACAAGATGTTTTTATTACCTAGAGATTTCATATCTGGCTCATATTGCAGCATATATATAGAGCAGCATAACTGGGGAAGTACCTCCGTCCTCCGCCTTACAGAAGGCCACAGCAATGTTAACGCCACAGTCCTTGCTCTAAGGTATGTGGTGTTGTATTCCTGATGGTGAGAAGGGTCGCCATAGCTCCCGAGAATGCGTTGTGTCAATAAACGAATAGGTATATCACCAAAGGGTCGGTCACGCGCTTGTGGCTTTTCTGTATAGTCGCAAGCATCTATAGGCTACGGTATCTGCTTACCATCAGGCAGGCCGTAAGCTAGTTTACCACCGTCATTGTATTAAAAAAAAAATATTTATTTAAGATCTTGTTAAATAAATAAAAGCGGGGAAGTTAGTTTAAATCGCAAACAAAAAGATTTTTTTTATTTAAGATCTTCTTTGTCCAACCCTTTTCCCAGTTTATCTGGGGTCGGGTCTCCTTGTACGTAAGCACCACCGGATTCTATCCTGGCTTGTCTGGCTACTCAGGTTCTCGCTTTCCATCTCTTTTTTGCATGCTTGACCACCAGTTGGCGGATGGGCGCCCTCTTCCTCGTGGTCGTTCCGGAATATTCAAGGCCTTTTTGACGGAGTGGTTGTCATCGCGCCTTATGGCCTGGCCACGACATTGGTCTAAGGCGACCGCGGGCGCGGCGAGCGGGGCGGCGAAAACGGTCTAAGCTGTAAGCATGCCACGACAACGCAGTTGTCTTAGCGGCATTGAGCGAATAGGACGTACTCAAAGGACGCAAAATGTCATTATCAAAAGTGGCCCTTCACAATAAACCATATGTTTTTGCTTATTTAATCATCACACTTCTAGGTAGTATTAACTTATTTACTAATCATTACAGTCAGTTAACAATCAACCATATGTCTTTGCTTATTTAATCATCACAGTTAGGTAGGTAATACTTATTTACTAATCATTACAGTCAGTTAACAGTCAACCATATGTTTTTGCTTATAATTTCACTGATAAACGCCTCTGTGTCCAACATCGCGGAGCGAATAAAACAAAATATTTTGTTTTTTTAAACTCCGCCCGATGCGCGCCGCTGCTAAGACCGTTCGCGCCGCTCTGACTCGTGGCATGGCTCTTTCCGCCAGTGCCTTTGTTCTCGCCGCCCGCCGCGCCGCTCGCCGCTGCAGCCGGTCGCGCGAGTAAATTCGCGCGCGATTTAGCCCACAGCGAATTCTCGTGGCATGCTTCTTTAGCGGTCTTGATTTTGTTTAATTCGCTCGCCGCTGGTCGCCTTAGCCAGTCGCCTTAGACCAATGTCGTGGCCAGGCCATTAGAATATGACCAAACCAGCGCAGTCGGCTTTCTTTTAGTTTTTCAGCAATTGACCTTAAATGATCCTCTAACATATTCATTTCGAACCCTGTTCAGTCTGGCTACACCGCCCGCCCATCTGAGCATTTTCATTTCACATGTGTGCATTTTCTGTTCGTGTGCTTTCTTGAAAGTCCAGCATTCTGCTCCATATGTCAGGCTGGTCGTACTACCGTTTTATTTGTACGTTAACTTTTCCTTTAACTCTGATGGGCATTTTGTGGTCACAAGTACGCCCATTTTTTTTATTTAAGATCTTTTTTCATAAACATATAAATGTAATATAAGCGATTAAATCGTTATACGTATCTACTCAAAAATCGCGAGTTGTGCTATTGTCTTATATTGCTATTGCAATGGATTGACTTGATCAAAAAAAAGGTATTCATTCATATCCTGTTTCGTAACAAAACATTCAACGCGACGTTCCATAAATTTTACAATAAGTAATAATTCTAAAACAAAGTCGTGTATGAATTTACCAAGTAAACGTTGTACTTTTTTACTACTCTTTTTTGTCTCTACGAGTATTAGCACTTATCGTGAAGATTATCGGCGAGCAAAAACTGTACCGGAATATATAAATGTTCCCGAGCATAACGTCTTCCGCGCTTCTTTGTTATTATACACATTGTATCAATATTTAATACCTACCTAAGTAAATTTACGAAACGAACATTCTGTATGTCATTTTATTTCATACATTTGGGAAATCCAAGGCTCTACTCGTATCAATAAGATCAAGAAGGAAGTTTACAAAATATATAAATGCTCACTTTTTGCTCCGGGGACTGTCCCCTTTGAAATAAGCTCAATTTACGTACGATTTATGGGAAGTTAAATCAAAAATTTACCGTCATTACGTAATCTTACAAATAAGTTATTCGGTGTGTATAAAGTTCATCTAGAACAAAATTGAATCGTAATATTTACACCATCAAATATTATTGATAAATGCGAATAACGGTAAAAGTCATTATAGGATTGAATAAGAAGTTAATTAACAACGAAGGAGACGTGATACGCAGAGGGACCTGTTTCCGTCAAACGTGGATTTCACGGTGAGTTCAACGATCGGGTGTTTGAGCAGATGCCGTGGCGTCGCCACAGTGTAGAGGCTCGCACTAATAAAATAAAATCATACGGATTTCTAAATATAAAGTAGGTCTCATATAAGCTCCATAAAATTAGTAACTAGAACAGGAACATTTTCTGGGTTCTTTAAATTAAAAACGCATTTATTTTAGAGATTGGCTCTGCTCCTCGCGTTTAGCTCTATTTTATACGGTCTTAATACCTATGTCCAAAAGGCATGCCACTTAAAAAGACAGAATGATGAGAACTAATAGGACAGAAAAACTATAAAGTTCAAAAATAGTCAAAAATAGTGGGTCTGTAAATAATTTAACTAAACCTATTATCCAGCAACCAAATGAGGGCACAATTTTTGGGAACAAGCATATTTAAAATAATCATAAAATTAAATTCTCGAGTACTTATGTATGTAAATATATTCCACGACATAATTATTTACGTAAACCAACAAGAATATGTAATACAGAATAGATAATAGCTTCCGTTGTGAGGAATGGGTTAATGTGTTGGCTTCTCTACTGCTGCCGTCTGCGCCTGTGATCGCCCGCTATACGGACGTAAATAAATACGAGCAAAACAATGACCGTGTCACCAGCTCGCCTTTTGTCTCCGTCTGGGCCCACACGATGCCACCTGTCGTACGGATACAAAACCCCCATTCGACACATACACTAAGAGTTAATATTGTACTTCGTTCGGAAATGATTATCAATCTTTTCAATCACGTACTTAAGGAATGACATTACCATCACCATCCATCAGTATATTGTGTAGTTAAGATAAGAAGGTATTACTAACCTATATATCTTCTATCTTCTATTCTACTTGGATAATAAATGACGATGATTTTGATTCCGTAAAAAATAGTGCCTGCGCTAAGACTTGAGATTAGGTAGCGGACCCCGGCCATCCTTCGGCAACTGCATTGGGATAATACCCTAGTACTCGTATTGTATTGTAATGATGATGATGATGTTTTTCATTGGTTAATGGTTAGAGTAATAAATAGCATTACTAGCGTAATCTGTCAAAATGTTATTTCATCTCTGCATCGCCGGTGGGAACCTTTAATGATTTGATGATGGGAACTAAATAACCGTCGTGTCGTGGAACTTTAAAATTGTCAAAGGAAGCCTTCATTAAATGCGACAGTAGCTATGTATGTACGTTAAGATGCACTTGAGGTGGCATAAGTATGGTACATTATATTTTGAACTTTTGTTGGAATTTGGATATTACCTATCTGCACAATTACCTAACAGGACGTTGTGCGCAAAAATATCCGACACAACCGTATATAATTTAAATCCCTTGCTGCAGGTGTCAAGATATGCCCTTTTTAGTTAAAATTCTTGTTTTCTATTTTTTTTTTTTGAGTGAGTTGAGACTTATAACGACATACACACCATATGACCATATGCCACGGCCTAATAACATAGATTATGTGTAGATTACGAGTATTATGCATTTCTGGGTTTTTTCATTAAGAAATACTGTTTCAAACAATCCTAAAAATCGAGAAAATTCAAGCTAAAACTGTGTTTTTCCGCTTACATTTTACCTTACCTCACACAATCTAAGCAACAAAAAAAAATCCGTTGCTATCTAAACATTTTATAAAATCATTTTATATCATGTCGTTTCATAAGTTCATTTAAGTTGTCACAATTTGAGTTCAAGACATGTTCAAATGTGTACGGCCTATTGGTTAACATCCGTATTGTTTAAAACATTGCTATATTGTAGGTACTCTATTGCACCCGTCATCAAAAAATTATAAAATGTCGCCTACGCTACGCCTACTTCGCTTATCCTTAAGCTCTTGGCACCAATAATGTCAAGGCTTAAAATTGCAACTTGATTGCACAATGTTAACTGTTTGACTAAATCTAGGTACCTACCTGCTTGTATAAATGCGAAAGTGTGTCTGTCTGTCTGTTTATTGCCTTTTCAAGCTTTAACCGCTGAACCGATTTAGATGAAATTTGATATGGAGATAGTTTGAGTCCCCTAGGTAAGCGCCTGATATAATAAAAAAAGCAATTAAATTCTATCGCGATAAACGAGTTCCACGCGGACGAAGTCGCGGGCAATAACTAGTTACATATATGGGAAGTCACATACATGGTCCATTCGTATTAATCTTCAGTGATTGTAGTAGATTGTTAACCAAGGGTTGAAAAAAGCCATCCATTACAGACGAGATATTTGATTGACTGAGAAATGGTTACTTAAAATGTATTTAAATAATAACATTTACGAGTTTTTATTTAGTTTTTTTTTTAAATCATAATTCGAAAAATGTATATTTATAAACATAGTCAGAAATCAATAAAAATTTATGAAGTTGGCTGTACATGATTAGATTAGATTAGATGTCTGCCATTGCTCATTTTTTTATAAGAGAACCCAAAGCTCTGATTGGCTGATTTGGCTGTCGATGTGTTTTGTGATTGGTGGTTTCAATGTGGTGAAGCATTTGGATTGGTTAATTTAAAATGTTTTGGAATCAATTATATGTATACATGTTAGCCCATGGGGCGACACGGCCTACGGTACAGAGTCAATGTCAGCATTATAAGTATATGATGCAAGCATGCAAGCCATATTCGCAGTATATACACGTATGTACCTATGTCGTTATAATTTGTCCATATTTGAATAATTTCATCGTAAATATTATCGAAGGAGCTGCAGATTCTGAGAATATTTAATATGTTTTAAATAATTTTAAATGACGTTAGTATGATTCCTTATGAATATATTTTCTACACGAAATAAGTGCCTATATTGTACTTTAGTCGTGAGGCGAAGAACCTACAACAAACATATAGAAATGTAAAATTTATTAACTTTTAAATAGAAAAAGTGCATAGGTATTCCTGTTTGTCGCTGAATCTTAGATGTGTAGTTTTTATGTATATCTACTGATATTTATCTATATAGGTAATGTACCTCTACATTAATACATCGTTAAGGACTAGGTTGATTTATGTCAGATTGTTCTCCAATATTTATTGTACAGTTTGTTCATGTTTTACTGTGTGGGTGTTTCATCTGCAGTCTAGTTGTTAAGGCAGTGCGTTCGTCACCTCCAAGTAGCTCGATTTCACTGACACCCCAGATTCGGATAAAACCGCTTAACCAATTTCACTGGAGCGCAAACTCTTAAAGTATTCCAGTGTTTAAACCGCCCGCGTGATCGTGTCGGAGGTTTCCCTTCGATTTTCCCCAGGCCACTCTCCAACCGCGCACTCCCATCGCTTTTGGACCCGGCATATAAAGTAAAAGTTCAAAAAAAAGTGCGTTTGCATTTAGTTCCCAAAGTTGAACTCTGCAGTAGATGCGAGACGGGAGTTGAACCCGCGGCCGTTATCTCCATTGTCAACCAGATTGCAATATTATTATGGTCGTGAGACTCAATGCAATCACACGCGATGCAACGCATACATAAGTTGTTTAATTTTGTTCTGTTTCCGAGCCACTCATTATTTTAACATTTGACTTATTTAAACCTAATATTACTGTAATGCTATTTTTATCTTTCAGTCACATCTTCGTGTCTAGTCTTCGTGTTTACTTATTTTTACTAGTAATTGAAAAAAATGTTTACAAAACATCATGACTGTTTTCTTTTGCATAAGCAACTTAGGTATTGGTATCATTTTGTAAGTCCTTGAAAGGGTTTCAATTGATGAATAAGGGTATCGTATATGAAATTGAAGGCCCTGTTTATCGAAAATTTACTAATATACCTTTAAAATGAGAATAATGTGTGTGTGTAATAACATGTTTACTTAAAGAGCACAAATAACGGAGCTGCTTAATATTTTTTTCAATACCTAAATAAAAGACATCTAAAGTAGTGGTATAATATAATTTATGTCACACCTGGCCATAAAGCGGCCATTATCGCACGCTCCGCGCGCGAAAAAACCCACTTCCTGGCCAGTGGGTGACATAAAATTTTGTACTTAACACGGGCGGTAATAAAGAAAGCCTCAGATCACATATTTATCGCCCTTGCCTTCGGCTCGGGCGTCAAATACCTGCGATCTGAGACATTCTTTGTTTTACCGCCCTTGTTAAGTAATGTACTATTATGTCACACCTGGCCATAAAGCGGCAATTACCGCACGCTCCGCGCGCGGGAAATCCCACTTCCTGGCCAGGGGGTGACATAAAATCTTGTACTTAACACGGGCGGTAATAAAGAAAGCCTCAGATCGCATATTTATCGCCCTTGCCTTCGGCTCGGGCGTCAAATATCTGCGATCTGAGACATTCTTTGTTTTACCACCCTTGTTAAGTAATGTACTAATAAATAAGTACGTCATTCTTAAATTTCTAGCTATATTTCTACATTGTCTAGATACCAAATACCGTGTAGTTATTATGTTGTTTTTGTAACCATTCCTTCAATTGTAAGCCTTTTGACCATCAAACTCTACTAGATATAATGTTATATTTAGATGATATCGGAACGAAATTATTGTAATGTAAATTAATATAAACTCATTTCGGTTACTCATTATTTGACAAAGAAAACACGACGCATGTTACGTTAGGCAATACGGATAACGCAACATTTGTCTAATTAAAAAAAACTAGATTGGTATTCGATTGACCCTCTTTCAGATTTATACTACTTAAGATATATACTGCTTTTAAAACATACTAGCGAGTTCCTTATTGAGCGGGTTAATTATCTAAGAGTAAATGGTATGAAGACATAATTATCCGTCAAACGATTTGTGAACTGTTCATTAAGGAGCCGATGAAATTGGTTAATGGCCGGGGTTGGGGTCGGCTCAGTAATTACAGGAGTATCATAATTAAACCTATCATTGCGTACATTTCAACAAGTAGTACATGTAGATGTACCTGGGCATTTTCACTTTAAAGTGCACCCCCTACTTTTTTTTTCGGATCTCGGTGATTTTGGGTATTCTGACTCAGAATCACGAGTACTTTTCTGCGAAGAAAAAAGTGTCCCGCCAAAAAAAGTCAGTTTTGTGACGCTTTTTTCATACAGTTTATATGGCTCGTCACAAAACTGACACAGAAAATTTGTATGGAAAATCAAGGACATTTTTTTTTCTTCATCTGAATCAATAGTACTCGTGATTCTGAGTCAGAATACCCAAAATCACCGAGATCCGAAAAAAAAGTAGGGGGTGCACTTTAAAGTGAAAATGCCCACCTACCTTAAGGCGAGGTTCTTCCATTGTAAATGTCCCGCTCTAACACGCGTGAGTTTGCAATTGACCATCCCACTCTCTACGGAACTGTGCGCGTAATTTTCGTCAATTTTTAGTACATTTTTGGGTGAGAAAAATACATGGCTTAATACTATATTAACAATATTAATCCCGACATCGCTCATATGATGGTATACGTTTATTTTAGTATTATTTTCTACTCATAATGTTACGTAAGATTGAAATAAAATGAGTTTTAAGATAGAAAATAGAGGTATGTTTGGCATTTTTTTTCTATCGAACAAAGTTTTGCAAATTGTATAACGGACATCCGACGGCACTAGATAAAGGTCTCAAATATAACATCGTAATTTTTTTTAATTTTTAGTATGTAGTATTTCGAAATAAAACCGTTTACTAAATCAGATTTTTACTATAACCCGGCCTTAATGTAGGTAGACAAATAGAAGTTGTTGATGTTGTTATAACTTATAAGATCAGACCAATGTCAAGCGAAGCAGCAGCACATAGCGGTCAAAAATCTCAGACACGTTTTAACGGCTCTATAAATAGAGTCGTATCAAGCATTTTTGAACTCCTAGCTTTGTGGATTGTGTTTGTGTAACATGATGATTTTTGGCTAAGAAATCATAACAGATCAGATCATGCCAAATTGCGTGGAAGTTCACTTGTTGGTCTTACTAAGCTCACTAACAATACTTGACATGGTAATAGTACATTGTGCATTTAGGGAGGTAAGCAGGTTATCACTAACGAAAGTAATAGATAGACGAGAGTAATAGAGAATAGGATTTTATTGACTTGAGTTTGTAATAACCCTTACCTCCCGTGATACACACAATGTTTTTCATCACATTTGCGAGGAAATAAATAACTACAAAAGGCAGAAAAATCCATGTTTCATACAACCACACCAATCAAAAATTGACGAACTTGACAACTTCACCTCCAGTATCACTGCGAGAGGAGCGCAACGCGCAACCAATCACAGAGCAATACGAGTATATTCTTGCGGCGCGCGCGGCCAACTAGATTTTTTTCAACCAATCACAGAGCAGTATTCTTGCGGCGCGCGGCCAACTAGATTTTTTAAAACCAATCAGATCACACACAAACTCATAACTCCCACGGGAGTTATAAAATTTCATAACTCCCCCGGGAGATAAATCGGCTATAACTGCTTTATACGCACGCGTGGAATAACACACTTTACGAGCAAGTGTGATGAAAACGTTTTAATACGTATCGCTCTTTGTAGCCAAATACATGAATGTAGGTTACCTTCTTTTCTACAGTACCATATGAGGTGTCTGAGGAATGGAACTAAATCCTAGAAAAAACGAAATATTAAATAAAATGTTTTGTACAAAAGTAAAGCTCAACACAGTGTGGAATCTTGAAAGGCATCATATTTTATCCATCTAGAACTATAATCTCGATGTATTTATAGGCCGAGCCCCGCAGGTACGCATTCAAAGGCTCACGACCGCGGGGAAATTAAATCGGAGCGGCGATTATCAACAATCTATTTAAACCCACCAAGGAATAATGTTGTGTTTGTGTAGGTGAGTATATCACTCGGCCGCATTGCTAGTCGACTCATAAGGGAATGTGTAATTCTGTCTGTAGGTACCTCGATAATACGTCGAAACAGAAGAAACGAAATTTTGCAAACTACAATTGAATCTTCATTTAAATTTGCAAGATTATCAGAAAGTTGGTACGTTTTGGGATAACAATCATTAACGGTCACTAGTAACGAATTCATAATTGTTTGTTTCTGTACCTACATTGCAAAAAATAGTAAAAAGAAGACTAAAAAAATATTTGCCTTTAGAAATAAACATAGAACGTTCCTACTGTTGTTAGGTATTCATTATAATAATAGCCTACAAACCCCCTTGAACACAGCAGCGTGTAATCAAATTTGAAGCCACCAAACAATTTATATTCCTTTAATTATTCGTGGCATTGAAATGTCTGTCATCGCCCGCTATACATTATTTAAGGATTAATGCTCTTGCAGCGCGTTGAAGTCTTTTATAGGAGCCGTCACCCCATCGCGCCTCGCCACAAAATTATAAATGAAAATACCCAATCCGTCACACAATAAAGCATTATTACTTAACTGGAGATGCTTCCCAAGATAATGTACAGTGCTTCAATTAAACTTGTACTGTGCACAGAAAGACCGGGCGTGTACAAAAGTAAAACTCTATCTCATCGTTACGAAGCCATTTGTTGCCGATATTAATCTGTTACCGTTTATGAAAGTATTGCTCCCTAGGAACTTTCAAGTTATTTTATGTACCTACAGATGGTAGAAATGATATTTTTTCGTACTTGTAATACTAGGGATGACGACACTAAAAGAAAATCAATAAATCCAAATTTTCTACATAAAGGCTCAAATTCACAATCAAATGGCGAAAAAAGTAATTCAAAAAAATTAATAATTACGTAATTATAAGTCTTCAAAGTTTTAAGAGTGGGTATGTTCTGTCCCTTTTCCGCAAAACGCACCTTTGTATTGAACGATCGTCATTCACTATGGCGCTACTTAACAGTGACGTCACGGTTAGGTAGCACTTTCTCTCTCTAACTACGAACATTCTAACTGTTGTAGCTTCGTTATTTTTGAGATATTTGAATAGGATTTTCACTATTTGGCATAGTTTTATGTCTTCTTTCTATTGAAGTAATATTTTCTTTTTTTTGTCGACATCCCTATTACTAGTATTTCTGGCGATATCGCCATGTTGCTTGCTATTTGAATAAGATATGCAAACTCGGTTGCACACATGACGGAGGTGACGCTGACGTGTCCTTTTCTAAAACGTTATGCATTTTCAACCTTTGATATTCGTCTGTGTGTTTTGTGGACCCAGTTTTTATGCAATAGGTATACCTAACTACATCGCTAAGACCGTTCGCGGCCCAGCGGCGCCCGCGTACGGCGTGCGGTATACGAGGTTAAGCAACGTCGGCCGTGGTCAACTCTTGGATGGGTGACCGCTTTAAGTGGTTACTAACTGTACGTAAGCAACCTTACTTGAAAGGCACTGATAGCCGTTGCGTTGACCCCGGCTGCTGTCTATCACAGCAGTCGTTAAGCCAAGTTAGGGGCCGAAGTAACCGATATAGTCCTTCGAATCGCTAAACTTAAGTGGCAATGGGCGGGGCACATTGCACGTAGAACCGATGGACGTTGGATCCGAAAGGCTCCCGATTGGCGACGGGAGGCTCAGCGTGGGTAGACCCCCCACAAGGTGGACTGATGACCTGGTAAAGGTCGCGGGAGTCCGCTGACTGCGGGTGGCGCAGGACCGATCATTGTGACACTCTTGAGGGGAGTCCGATGTCCAGCAGTGGAGGTCTTTCGGCTGATATGATGATGATGATGAGGTTGAGGGGCCTTCGGGCGGCTTGAGAACTTCTAACAGTCAAGTTGCCCACTCACTTGACAAGCCTAATCCCATAAGCCTAGTTTTCCCCTTGGGCTGGAAGGTCGGATGACAGTCGTTTTCGTAAAATCTAGTGCCTACGCCAAATTTTGGGGTTAGGTAGCTGACATCCTTCAGGACGCAGCTGTATTGGGATAACGCTGATGATGAGGCACGTGATAGATCCACTTCGCCAATTTAAAGAATATACCATTATAGTTCTTCATCACTAGGTAAATGTATGATGTTCACATAATTTAAAATGTAATTTTTATTACAAATTTTGTCAATCTAATCATAAAAACTTAAAATATGCATTTATATGTCTCGTTCAGATGGTGGTTTGTATCATTTTATTAGGTAGGTATTCTTACCTAATAAAATGATACAAACCACCGACGAGTCATTTATCTGCGTGACATCTTCGCGACTCGCGTTTATTAGATATTCAACGAGAGGTCACAGTGCTCGGTGACCGGATCGGGCAGAGGGCATCGCGGGCGAGGCCTGAGGAGCCGCGGGGAGACAGGGGGGCGGGGGGAGACAGGGGGACGGGGGTCCGCCAGGCGTGACTCCGCGACACTCGCGAGGAGACAGGAAATCATAGCCGACATATTCATTATTGTGGCTACCACCCCGACGGAATACTAATTTGGTGTGTTGCCGTGGACGTGGTGGGACGGCCACGACATCTAAATCTAATGTTTATTCTGTAAGTACCTATAGGCCTATACGGCTCTTCCACAAGTCATATGTATAACAACAAAATCTTATGGCATTTTGTGATACGATATAGGTAGTTGTACCTATATCATACCTATCTAACAATAGACCTACCTAAAGGCACGTTCCAGGAGGTATTAAGTATCTTCAGATCCAACAACAGAGCTGCATTGAGTCTGCAGACATTATAAGCATTTTCACACAAAAGTGAACTTTAACTACATTTTTGTCAGAATTCGGAAACTTTGCTTTGGGTTTCTCTTGAGCACTTTGATTCTGATCAAGAAAAAAAGTATCCCCAATTTTTTTATCCGCTTCTTTCAATAACTCTTTCCTATACCTAAAACAATTTAGAAATACTGATACAAAAAGAAATGGCGGTACTTTACCTTTTAATGGAAACGTTTTATATTCTAAAGACGATATCTACCAAATATTGAGCAGTATTCCATAAAACATGCGGACTCGATTGCACATTGCAAAGGTGATGTCACAGTGATGTCATGTGCAGCGATCGGACATCCGGATCGATATTCACCTAAGCTTTGGCGGCGGCGTTTATCATGTCGTGTAGGTACTGAGGCGGACTCGTAATTTAAAGTTATTTTCCCTGTTTAACAATATACTAAATGTTATATTATTTACCTGCAGTTTTAGTTAAGCTTAGTATTAGCAGAGATAGTCTGGTATTAGATGGAACCTAAACATATTTGGTATAACATTCTCGTGAAGTATTGTACAATCCCGGAATCCCGCAAAGTTATATTATTAAAATCAATTTAAGAAGCCGATTCCATAATTCCATATTTGTTAAACCTTTCCCGCGAATTTGGCAACTTTAGGTAAATATCGATCCGAATATCCGATCTCTGGCGATTAGACACGTCCGAGTCCGTGTCATCTGTTTATATCTGGTATAGGCACTTTGTTTCACGAATAAATGTTTAATCTGAATGTACTGACATTTTCCAAGACAATCAGGTTTTTCCAATACTACGTTGGTGGCAAACAAGCACACAGCCTGCTTGGTGTTAAGCTGTTACCTCAGCCTTTGGCCGGTTGCAAATCCTGGGGACTCGCTTGTTGCCGGCCCTTCAAAATCGTATCATTTATTAATTTTTGTATGAACCATTTACGATTCCATAATAGAATGGATTTGAATTGCGGGCCGCTAGGGACCTGCTCGGACCTGATTATATGCAGACGGCATACCATCGCTCGCTCAGGATATGGCTGCTTCCGCTCCCGTGCCCGCGAGGCGACCACTATAACGGTCGTCACGTCAATAAACTCGCGCGATCCTCTTCTGGTGCAAGCTTAATGATAGGATCGGAGGAAAACACACTTTTCATCGCTGGGGAGATACATTGAAATGTAATCAGATTTGTAGGTCAGCAACAGGCGAACCCCTTCCTTGCGGCCCGCGAGCATCCTTATTTACAACCGACAATGTGGTAGCTTTTTGTCTGATGAAGTCACAAATTATCAATGTGTGCGGCCCGCGACAATTTTGTCAGCTACTCTTGCGGGCAGCGGCCCTTGGCTGCTAAAAGGTTGCCGACCCCTGGTTTAAACGGTTAAAATACACTACTTTTAAAAATTACTATTACATTTAGCTGAAGAAGTAGCTACACACATGTAAGAGAGTGATTGAGCGAGAGATGCCTGAAAGTACTATTTCCTGTGTGTAGTTTTCACGCAAATGTTTGTTATACTTGTGGGTGTAATTCTTATACTGTTGTTATTTGTGCCGCTCTGGCCTTAGCTGTTAAGGTGCAAATTGTAATAAATAAATAAATCACACGTCTTTATTAGAAGGGAATAAGAGCGTGTGTAGATCATTTTGAACACCTAGAAGCTACTTTTGCTGTTGACTGTACCTAATACCAAACAGAATTGCGGTGTTTTATACAATGGAAAAAGACTGCAAGTAATCGTTTACATTTATGTAGTACAGAGTTAGCGAGGCGATCGGAGGTCTTCGTTTCACCTAAAAGCAAAAAAAAATCTTATGTCTAGTGGACGATCTCCTGCTGTTCTCTTCTACAGGTCGCATTTCTCAACCGGCTCTCGTAAAATTTTGTGAGCAGGTTCGATAATTAGGTCTACGGATTTTTTTGTCGAATCTATTCTAATTCAATAACAAATCAAGTTGTACGAGTATCCAATTTCATTTCATGACACATCTGTTTATCTCGACTCCATACTCTCCATAGTAACCAAGGGTCTAAGTCTAACAAGTGGGTCTCTGTTATAGTGCATGTTCTTACGGGAAGATGCTTCATTTTTGGAAACACGACCAATTTTTTTACTATGTTTTAGGCATGTCATCTGGACCCCGAAACTGCCGGGAGACCATCTCTACGAGGTCAGGCAACATACTAAATGATGGTGCTGGTTTCCGAAAGTGAAGTATTTGTTCGACGGAAACCCGTAACAACACGCATTATTAGGTAGAATTAGGTTCGTGGCAACTCGTCTATCATCTGTGACGGCGGTTTATCCAATATTGCTGTATAAAGTGACTTACGTCATCTTTACCCAAAATGTCACGAAATCTGGTTCGATACCTACCTACTCGTGGCAAAACTTAGTATACATGGATATTACGAGTAGATGACCTTATTATTTGCCCGTGATTTGCCCCTTTTATAAAAATCAATGTGTGTTGTCAAGCACGTAGACTACCTACTAGATTTTGGGACAAACAAACAGCAGCCTTATTAAAGGCTAAATATCCACCTGGCTTAAGGTCACTCCTGAATCCCATGATACTTTTTTTTAATACCAGTGCAATGCTGTTGCACTTGTCACAGAGAGAGAGAGAGATAGAGAGAGAATTTAGTAGGTTGTTGTGTGCCTGCACAAGGGTGGTTTTTAATATCTTTCTAACTTTATAACTTTACAAGAATTACAAGTTACGAGCAGTACCATTTTGATACATCGCACGAAAGTTATACATGATAGCGCCATCGTTCAGTAACATTCGCGCGAAACACATTGATATCAAGGAATGAATGCGAAATGTAAGTGTAATATTTTATCATCACCTGCATAATAATAAATAAATAAAATACTTAAGTACTTGTCCATTGGGTTATTGTAAATAACCGGAATTATTTGGCAGTGATTTACTCGTAAATAATTCGGTAGAGGGCTCTAACCTGTTTGCAATGCGCATGTAAGTACCGGCTGGCAAGGTATGTAATGTTACAAGCGCAGCTTTGCAATTCGCAGCCTTTCTCGAATCGACTCTCTGCCCACTCCTAGTGAAACTTGTTTGCGAGATCCGTAACAGGCTAACAGCTATGGGTAACGGATAGTCAAATGTACACTGGTTCGCTTGTAGATACTTTTGGGTACCTATCTGTTATAAAGAGCAAACTCCGCAGCGTCGCGTGCGTCGCCAGTGCCGTGCCGTTGCCGCAAACTGTTACCGTCACGATACATTACGCACTCGTTGCCTTAATCCATTTTGTAACGTTCCGTAAGAGGTTGAGACAAATTTGGATTTAAGTGCCGTTTGGTTAGGTAAATGTTGTAATTAAAAAAGGCTCCATGAGTTGTTTGAATGATATGTTACTCAGGAGACAAAAAATCTGAAAGGAGTACCTAATGTTAAAGGAAAACGTGATTTATAAAATCCCCTTAGTTACCGTGTTTGTAACTAGCCATTTTAAATGCGAATAAATTATTTCGAATACGAGTATTTGAAATATTATATCACCGTCAAAATCAAAAGCATGAAACATTCAGAGGTTATCTGTGATTCAGAGTAAACCAACTCGTTGAGTAAGTACTTACCTCTACATAACACAAGTATGTTTGTTTTCTTGCAGTAGAGGAGCCCTAAGGAACGTCGTGGTCGTGAGCACGAGACGTGCGCGGGCGCCGGAGGCGAGGGGGAGCGGGGAGACGGCTCGCGGGAGTCGCGGGTCCCGCGGATGCTCGGGTTCATTACCCGCGCCCGTTCGATCGCGGACTATCCACAATGGGGGCCATACTATCCCAGGGCACGATATACCACCGGAGAAATAAATCCAATAAGACACCCTCGCTCGGTGCTCGTGATCATATAGCGCAACGGCGTCCTTTCTTGCACGAATGCTGGAAGGCGTCAATTCCTTTAAACTTTTCCGTGGATGATTTAAAAGGCACTAAGCATTGGAATTTAAGGCGCAGGGTAGGGCAAGGCCTTCCCCATACAAACTTTGTGCACGTTTTATTCGTCGGTTTTGGCACTAACAAATATAATATTTTTTTTGGTTGTAAATATTAGATATGCGAAGATCGTGATGTGAAAATTTTCAAATATTTAAAAAAAAAACAAAAAAAAAAAATTAAAAAAATATTTAACAAAAAAAATTGTACTTCACGAAATAGCTATCAGAAAAATAAGCATACTGACCAAAAATCATAACTAATACAAACACAAACGAAGTAAATCCTGCACAAAGTTTGTATGGAGAGAGCTTGCCCTACCCCTCCTCTTAAGTAAGATCCACTGTGGATCCACTGCTACTGAAGTATACGTATTTGTAAAGTTATAAAAAATATTTGCCAATGTTCTAAACTCACTTTGTATCATTTAACAACTAAGTAAGTAGGGATTTTGATCGTCGCCGCGTTGGTGAGCACACGAGCCCGGGGCGACGACGGGCAGAATCCATTTACCGTACAAAACCTTATCTACTGTCATGGCGTCGTTACCGAACAACGTCATTGAACACGTGACATTGGCGAAATCATCATAAATTTCATGGAAGCCATTTTTTAAAGAATTGATTGATTGAACTAAGTGAGTACTTACGTGTTTAGAAAAGGTACTAAAACCCGGGCCACGCGCAAGTTAGGGGTTCGTATTTAGGGGGTCGTTGTCCACCCTTAGATAACCACTACGTAATAAAAATCCAGAAATATATATATATTAGGGAACGGAATTTCAAATAGAATTTAAAATAATATACGTTCCCAAAGGTTCAAAACTTTCTGAGCAACCTTTAACATATTTTTGATCACTTCGTCCGTGCACATTTCTTTTACTAACGACGCTGGCAAACAAGCGTACGGCACCTGATGGTAAGTGGACACCGCAGCCTATAGACGCTCGCAACTCCAAAGGAGACACGTGCGCGTTGCCAACCCTTTATAAAATTTGAGGATTCGCTGTGTTGAGATGAGAGCATTTTTTCGAACATGACGTACGTGTACACCCACAATATTAAATGTGTAATTGCACTTTCCTGTTTTTGTTTATTTTTATTTTTGCTTTCCTATTTGTTAGTTGTTTTGTCCCGAATAAATATTTCTTATTTCTTATTTCATAATTGTGTCGCATTTCATTATACACAATTACATAGTTAATTAAGCATACCACACTACAAAAGAAAATGTTTGCAATACCTGAAAATATATTAGGTCCAGAGTCGCTTGCGCTACTTGCCACATTCCATTGTCTCATCACTTGCGGAAGAAAAATTATGTGTGTATACTGAATTTAGTTGATCGAAATAAGGTATAGGTAAATTTGTTTTCTATTTAGCCAAGTGAATAAACACCAAAACAGATGTTTTAATGGGGACAACATTATACAAAGAATTGAAAACAGGAACGTGCCACCAATTGCAAAACAAAACCAACAGAGGTGAGTGCTCGACGAATTTTCACCATTGCTACGCGGTGGTCTCATTATTCACCGTCTATGTATGTAAATTCCGACCCCTGCTTGACAATCCCAGACTGAACATGAACACACGAGTAAGGAAGTAAGTTGCTCTATCTACTCTACGTATGTAAAGTCTACTAACTGACGAGTCTTTTAGGTATTAGGTTACTGTGACTAGTAAGTTTATTTTGTTAGTGAACTAAGTAATAAAACTAAGTAATGAACTAAATAGTAAATGATTGAATTCCACTGGCAAAATCATATTGGTGTTAAGATCAAGTTAAAATACATACTTACGTCAGACTGCATTGCTTGAGATGTGTAATTTAAAAGCACGGAGTAATTTAGATCTTACAACCTATATTAAGTATGATATTTATAATGAAAGTTTGCAGGCAAATAATTTAATATTTATTTATAACAACGTTGGATCGATAAATCAAAAATCCGTTGTATAGGTAACTACTTACCAGTGGCGGAGCGTCCATACAACTCGATTCCCACCGGCTTGCCGAATTTTCAGCTAGTCCACTTCTTTTACTACGGCTCATGACGAATAAGAAAGGCTAATTATTTCCGGCTTCTCTAAGAATATTTTTGACGCGCCGCCACTGCTACTTACCTATACTTTTTAAAAGCCTTTGAACTGACCGAGTATACCTAGCTAGTAGCTAGTACTTGAAAATATAGCCCTTTTGTAGATGTTGATGACTGACTGCGCAGTGCGCACAGTTACGTTTCAGGCACCGTGAAGTCTGACACCGACAATGAAATTTCGGTTTGATTTGTTATGCGCTTAGGCGAATGTATTTCGTAGGTAGGTATAAAGTAAAATAAATATTTCTCACATCAGCCATATTTCTTCATTCATTGTTCTACTAGCAGTCACCTAATAATTAATGGTGATAAGAGCTATGATGCGTGGGTAGTCGGGAAATTATACAAATGTTCAGCATAGCCTGTGGGTAGCGCCTATAAGGTCAGCCTTGCACCCACACACGCCTTATACGTATCAAAGTATTAAACACGATTGCGAGCCACATATCGACAAAGCCGCATGCAGCACTTGCGCGTCTAGCCAACATAAACCGTAAAAGAGAACGAACTAAGCCGAAAATTAATAGTTATAAGCCATTCGATTTTCGTTATTGACTCCTTATGCTCTTAGTTTGCAACATTCACCTTTACCTAATCAGGCAAGCGGATTTTAGAACGGCTGGTTGTGGGCGACAGTTGTGTGTGGAGGAAAATCATTTCTAAAATGTACCTAGTTCACAAAAATGCTGCTCACGTTTATTGAGTAGTTGGTGGAGTGAGGAAACGCAATGCAACCGAGTTACACAATGTGCCGGACGCAGTTTAGATTTCCTTAGAACGGACAAAAATACGACTAAGAACCTGATACATATGTTTGACCTGTTGACCAGATGAGTAAGAAAACCGGCCAAGTGCATGTCGGAACTCGCAAAATGAATTGCATGAACATGGCGTAAACCGACACGCACTTAGGCGGTTCCGTACCGACACCTACTAGTCCACATTTGAATTTGAAACCACTATCCAATGCATTGAATAAAAAAGTCATAGTGAACTCACGGCACTTACGTCCTTTTGTTTGGGCAAGAATATTCAGCGATCGAAAATCGTGAAAAGTATTAGGTAATTAATAATGTACGAGTACCTACACCATCTCAATTTTACCTACGACTTTGACTGCTAATATCTCACCAACCGACTGTTTATCGTTGATCTAAGTGGAAAAAAAATTGGGAACCTCTATATCATTTTTAAAGGCCTATCCATAGAGATACCCCAGACGCCTATGTGCATTGTTTTTTTTTTCTTTTTTTCATTTGTTGGTTATTTGTATGGGTAAAATATCTAATATATTTTCGTAATTTCACATCACTTTTATGTAAGCGGTTCATAGAATACACCTTCCTACCTACATAATCATAAGCTCGTTGCTGATCCTTTATTGATTTAAGGATTCGTTGTTGACAGGGGTACACTTACCTTAATCTCAACGCAGGGGCAGCACATCCTCGGGAGCTGACGTTCCTACTCACAACTATATCTACCTTGTCCACAATAAATTAACCAGTACGTCAAGGGTCATGCATTGTGCATCGGGTCAGTTTACATGGCGGTCAAAATTCAGTCAACATCAGATGTTAGGTACATGATATTCCCATCAGATGATACAGATTCTGTATTATTTTGTATGGGGACGCGTTATAGTGTTCTCCTTTCAAATTTGTAAAAAGTGTCAATATTGGCGGTGAAATAATTTAAAATGTGTGAGGGAAGCGAGAGCAGCCGAAAAATTCTCGTAACATGAAAAAACCGGCCAAGTGCGAGTCGGACTCGCGCACGAAGGGTTCCGTATCACTATCTATAAAAACGGCAAAAAAATCATGTCTGTTGTATGGGAGCCCCCTTAAATATGTCTTCCATTCTGTTTTTTTAGTTTTTGTTGTGTATAGCGGCAACAGAAATAGGTACATCATCTGTGAAAATTTCAACTGTCTATCACGGTTCTTGAGATACAGCCTGGTGACAGACGGACAGACGGACAGCGGAGTCTTAGTAATAGGGTCCCGTTTTACCCTTTGGGTACGGAACCCTAAAAAGGAACTCTTAAGTGGATTCTCAAAAACTAAACATCCATAACATTCACAGCTTCGCTCTGGATGGATGACCGCTATGATGTAATAATAGAGCACTTCCGTGCTTCGGAAAGGTAGAGCGGAGAAAGTTATTGTTGGTCCTTGTTATTGTCCAAATAACAAAATTGTTGTTAAGCAAAAGTAGAGGGCCACGGCCGAATTAAGAACTTCTAATTGTCAATGTCCACGTACTTGACAAAAAGCCTAATCCCATTCCCAATAAGGTCTAAATTTCCTCTCTAGCATTCAAATTAGATAGAAAATGAGAGATGAGATAGAAAATGTTAAAAAGCCTGGTAATTTTGCGTGTGAATTAATCATACAAGTACTTTAGTATCTTCCACTCTCAAGGTACTTAACAAAGAAGATAGAGAACCCCAGTTTAAAAAGGCATTGCTTTTGCGCTAGTGGTTTTTCCACTCTCAAACTCTCAAGGTATTTGCAAAGAAGATAGGGAACCCCAGTTTAAAAAGGCATTGCTTTTGCGCTAGTGGTTTGAACCGATGTTACCAGGAGAACAAAATAATATGAATCTATTGTGTGTACCTACGAAACGAATAAATATTAACAATCAAACGAATATGGCGGATGAATGTTACAGTAACAGCTTTTTACAGTAACAGCAACGCGTGCCGGGTGTGAAGTGTGAATCACGCATGTGAAAGATTTGTTAGCGTATCATGGTCGTTCAATATTATTGCTCAATATCAGCTGTCGAGCTCTGTATAATCGCACCAACGTAGTGGTATTCTCTTTGAATCGCACTAAGTGCGTCTGTCACTTTTCACACTTTAACCACAATCTAAATGAAACTAATTTGTATGTGTAATAAAAAAACATATACTCTGAAAAAAACTATAATAAGCCTGGGCGCAGACGCACGGTTTCCTGATACGGTTTTAGCCTGGCCGCAGACGCACGGAATTCCGAACGGAAACGGAGGGGAGTGGGTTGAGTTGGGGAGGGGGCTTAGAGCGAGATGGTTCAAGTCCCCTCTCTCTGAAACCGTATCGGAAAACCGTGCGACTGCGGCTTAGAGTTCTTAGTAATATCGGAATAATTTTGCTCGCTCCATCATGACCAGAAACTAGAGCCGGCGCTAGAATTAATATTGTATTGTATGGACACACACGAAATGATAATCGTATGTTGGATGGTGAATGGAGTTCTAAAATTTGCCATAGAGAAACATTTACATTTCCGCTCTTACCGATAAAATGTAGTAGCACTATTTTACTCCTTTGTCTATAGTTAACATGGCGGGTAATGAAAGTGACAGGTTTGTAGTTGTAAATAATAGACATAGCTCTAATACTTAATTTCTGCATCCAAATTACAATTGAGTATGAAATTTCCTACAGTCCCGCATCATAATAACGTTTTTCATTGTACTTACATTTATGGGTTATATATTTGGTCCATATTTAGACAAATGACCATTATTTTACAGCGATTTAAAGCCATCGAGTGTCGCAATCATACGAGAAGTTTACGATAGTGAAAATGCACACATCAAATTTGAAATGGAATTGGAAAGAGCACTTGAGGCCGGCGTGAGTGTTATTGTTATAGAGCCAGAGTCTCTTGGGGAAGAGACAGCAAGATGGATATATGTAGGCAACCTATTGCATAAAGTTTCTGTCTACAGTGGGCTTTGTGGAATTGCTGCGGGTAAAAATCCATAATCTATTTGTTTTTTACGTTTTCATTGTTGTACAGCTTAACATGTGTTTTATAACTTTTAGGTCTAACATGGAGGTCCTTAGCTTGTGCACCCTTTGGTGTTGCATCAATTCTCTGTGCTGGTTGTTACACTCTATCATGGCAATGGGACCCCTGCTGCAAGTATCAAGAGGAAAAGAATCGCCGGCATCTATCTACCTTACCTATGTTGAGTGATTTAACATCTGCATCGCCGGTTGTGCTAGTTCGTACTGATAACAGGCGGCAAATATATTTACATAGTTCAGTTTCCATAGCTGCAGCTGCAATATGCTTATGGAGGCTTTATGAAACATTCAAATAAATGAAGTGGCTCAACAAGAGATAGTCCCAATGCCAATACATGCTTAACTAGTTTAATATTGTTCTCAAATATGAAGTAGGTAGTACTATTTGAAGCTTACTAGTGAATATTGTATCAATTATATTAAATGGTAGGAAGCAAAATGTAAAAATGTTATTATAGTAGTTATATAGATAAAAGAGCCTGTACAAAAGATATTTTTCTTTATATAAATAACTAGGGTAATCTTGGAATAAAGTCAGTTAACATTACTGGCTGTAATTATTGTTGGCGAGAAAACAACTGATTAAATGCAATAAAATGTTTCAGACAAATTTTTATTTTATTTTTCATGATGATATAGTCTCTCTCATCTGAGCTATTGTCCCGGTTGCTCCTCAGCTACTGCTTCGGGGCCCATGGTCCGCTTTCCTGCTTTTTCTTCTCCACTTTGCATGGTCTTCGGCACCCTCCTGTGTGAGACCATTGGCATGCATGTCATCTCACAATGTCCAGCCAGCACTTCCAGGGCTTTGCCCGGGCCCAGGCGGAGGTGGCATAGCCAGACATTTGTTACCCACGTAACTTGCCGGTTTTCGCAAGACGTGGCCATACCAGCGAAGTCGATGCTCTTGCAATTTATCTTCAATGTCACGGACATGAAGGCTGCCACGAAAGCGCGAGTTCCTTATGCGGTCGTTCCGCGTCACTCCGCACATCCACCGCAGCATGTTCATTTCCGTGACCCGCAGCTCCTGCTTGTGTCGTTCGAGCACTGGCCACGCCTCATTTCATTTTGATATAGTACATGTCGCTAATGAGAATACTATTTCTGCTTGCTCCTAATCAATGTAACAAAATCTGTATCTGTATAGTTCATACACAACTAAGGCCAAGGGCTGTCGAATTAACGTAAGCAAAAATCTACCTAACAGTCAGCTCTAAGTCGAGTTTTGCTTGCGTTCGTTGACAGAATTTGGCCTTAGTCTTGTACGAACTATATCAAGGATCAATTTCACACAATATTAGAATTTCTGACAGACACTCCAGTTGTGGAATGAGCCTGCTGAGGTTTTCCCGAGAGACCACACTATGGGGTTCTTCAAGGGTCGGCAATGCGCATGTGACACCCCTGGAATTGCTGGCGTCCATAAGCTGCAGTGACCGCTTACCATCAGGCGGGCCGTAGGCTTGCTTGCCACCAACATAGTATTTAAAAAAAGACTGCAATATCCTGTGAGTTGGTTCCTTTTTATTACTAAACTATGTCTTATTATTGTCACCGAGCAGAATTTACCTAAATAAAAAAAGGGAGCTACGGTAGCATAGTGGTTTAAGCGTTCGGCGGTCTTGGGTTCGAATCCCAGCTCGTACCAATGAGTTGCTTTTCGGTGAAGGAAAACATCGTGAGGAAATCCCCCTCATCTATGAGAGAGAGAGACCTTTGATTCTCATCTTTAGCCAACTTCCAGACAATGAAGGAGGCTGTGATGTGTGGTTTGTGCCACACATACATATCCTCCTGCCAAAAAGGCGTACGGAGGTTTCTTAGTCAACTCAGCTGTTCAGAAGTGCCTACGGGAGCTGGGTAATAAATAACAATGGTGTTGCAGCAATAGGTTCTTATTGGTCTAGTTCCTCTTGGGCAATAACTTGTTCTTACAAGTTAAGATTTGTATTATGAAGACTTGTTTGTTTAAGATTTGTATTATGAAGACTTGTTTGGTTAAGATTTGTATTATGAAGACTTGTTTGGTTAAGATTTGTATTATGAAGACTTGTTTGGTTAAGATTTGTATTATGAAGTCCCGTTGACGTCAGCCGGCGCTCTGTTGGTAGTTTCTAATGTATTAGGCAGTCCTTTGAAACACGTAAAAATAATAGTTTGTCATTTCCTCTCGAATAATTTAAGTATCGAAATAGCTCAACATCTAGAAGGAAAAAATCAGCAAGTGTCAGCGTCAGAAAAAAAGTCAGCTGGTCAAAAATGTGGACATTGAAGCCTGCTTTTCTGGAACGTTAGTTAATGAAGTCGTTCGTATTTGGTTTGTATAGAGTGTTTGCTAGGAGATTGAAGCCAGGCGTTGTATTAGGCTTTAAAGGCGATTAACAACTATACTTACAGGTAAAAGGATAAGCTCGCCTTTGTACAGCCGTCCTCTCCCGGCGAAAAAAATATACAATGCCATTCTTTTGTTATCTGCCCTGGGATCCCAGGGAGTGGTAGACGACGGGTTAATATATTGTGACATGTAACATATGTATAAACCTGTTATTGTACAAAAAGTTCTTACATTACAGGTAAATCCTTTGATTTTTACACGACTGCCCAAAAAAAGGAGTGTAATGTTTTCAGGATTCATGTATGTAGGTATGTGATTTTTTTTTGTTCCCCCAGAACTTCTCGACGCCTTAACCGATTTCGATGTGTGAGGTATCGTTGGAATCCTTACGTCATCCCGGGTGACATAGGATATGTGACGTTGCAATAAAAACTGTAGACTCCATTTTGAGTGTTCCGTAAAAAAAAATATTTTCTTTCCTAGCAAGTGAGATATCAAAACGAAGCATTTGAAGAGACGATTCCAAAAATATATATGATGTATGTGTTTCAAGCAAAAAAAGTTCGAAAAAAAATAATTATAAAAATTAAAAATACGACTGCACTAAAAATTAAAAACACGACTGCATTAAAAAGATAAAAACAAGTTTCCTAATAAAGAACTCAAGGAAATATATTTTGTTTGCAGACGTGGGACCTAATATTTTGGTTTGGTTTTACTTGTATGTAGGTCCCCCGACTGCAAACAAAATATATTTCCTTGAGTTCTTTATTAGGAACTTGTTTTTATCTTTTTAATGCACACGCGTTTTTAATTTTTATAATTATTATTTTAATTCGAACTTTTTTTGCTTGAAACATATACATTATATATATTTTTGGAATCTTCTCTTCAAATGCTTCATTTTGATACCTCACTTGCAAGGAGAGAAAAAATATTTTTTTTTACGGAACACTCAAAATGGAGTCTACAGTCCGAACTACCTTTTCTTGAATGTCCCAAACCGCGGTATTCGTAACCATATCTATGGCAACCCTAATATCGTTTTAACAGTCCTAATGTTATTTGAACCGCATAGTATAGTACAATCAGAGTCATGTAGTTAGGAGCAGACAAAGAGGCAGACAAATCTTTTATTGTAATACAGTTAAAGACGTGTTACGATCTATTGGCCACTTTAACTGCGTGAGACATGTTATAATTTTATTTTACTAAACGGTTAAAACTCACGTATTAATTGTCACTTCGGGCGACATGTTTCGAACTCTTCGGGAGTTCTTCCTCAGGATTCGAAACATGTCGCCCGAAGTGCCAATTAATACGTGAGTTTTAACTGTTTAGTTAAATAAAATAATAACCACCTTCTTCATAATACCAAAGACTACAATGTATATACCAAAGTACATAATACTATAAAATATGTGCATATTATATCAAACATATACATATAGCCACTGACGCGCAGACCACAATCCGATGGCTCGATATAAATATACATCGCAACCGAAGAGTGAAAACTAAAAAATCAAATTATAGAAAGTAAACGCAGAAAAAAGAAATAATTTTAGATATACCTTTGATTCACTTTGGTTTTAATTAAAATGATGAACATTAACTATTATATATTTACAAAAAGTAATGATAAGTTAACCCACCAAAAACATAAATGTGAAAATGGTAGCCAAGTTCAATATTAACAATATCGTAACTGTCGACTACGCCGACAAAAGATTTGGGATCTAAATGAATGCCAAATTCTGTACCTACGATAATCCTGAAAACAAATTGAAGTCAAAGACTTAACTTGGCCAGACCTTACATATTTTTAACATTTACTTATTAGATATGGTATGAGGAATGACATGTCTAAGGTAAATTTGTTTTGGTGGCCCTTTTTTTCATAATCCAATGATAAAGTGCTGGCATGTTATGCCTAACGAATATAGCAAATTTTGGTAAAAACTGGCTGATCACTAGATCATCGTCCTTCATAACTACCATGTCTAGAATTCTATCGGCGACATACTCAGCAGAAAATCCTTGAGCCGTGGACTGGTCCATTACTGGGAACAAAGAGACAAAATTTATACATTTTTGGTCAAAATAAAATAATGGTAATAATTTAAACGTAATTTAAAACGCAGTGACGTCAGTCTCTCAGTTCACTTCAGTTGAAAACATTGAAAAATATTTATATAGAATGAAAAATTTGTAGGTAAATATGAAACTGGAAATATATTATTTCTGTGATGCATCATGCAAATAACTATTCATGTGCCATTAAAAGTTCGAAGTCTTGTCTTGAAGTGTTGTCTTATGCAGTGACGTCACGTCATATTTGTGCATATTTTAACTTTTTCATGTTTGGTATCGTACATACAATCCTTCAATCTTTAAGATTAGGTCAATAAAATAATGCAAGTGCCCTATTGTATAAATTGCTTTTTCTACTTACTCAACCGAAATTAATTAAACAAACCAGTCCTGCGGAAACGAAGTTCAGGCACATGGGTCAGGTGTTCGTTGATATCTTTTGTTCTATGTCCGCGGCGTCACGTCATTAGTCAAATTTATTAAAGTTCACTAACGGCGGCACATGACTGGGTCAATTACACTTGAAGTGTTGTCTTATGAGTTCTTGTAGTTGAGTTGGGGGCTCCATAGAGAATATGTGTGATTTTAGTTTCATCTATGATGTCTTAATTTTAACATCAGTTGATGAGTAGAAAAAATATTTTTCAAATACATAGCATTGAAGATTTATTTGTTATTTACCAGCATGCTTTTCTCCACTGCCCTTAAGAGCATTCAGCGAAACAGCTGTCTTGACATATCCAGGGCTGACTACAGAAACATTAATATTGTGTTGATGCATTTCGGATCGCAGAGCATCGCCAAAGGCTTGCAGAGCAAACTTGGATGCAGCATAAGCCGAGCGGTCTGGGATGGCTATTAGTCCTTGCACAGAACTTACTAAGACTATGTGGCCACTCTTTCTTTCAACCATTTTAGGCAGCAGCACTGAAAAGTAAAGTTGAGAGCATTAATGTATTATCATTTATTTACCACTTGCACATTGGGCAACAAAAATTGGGTGACAAATGCACACTCAACTGGCTATTAAAATTAATAAAACTATTATTTGTTTATTAGGGTTGGACTGGTGACTAGATATTAGAGAGTGAAAGATATTTAATACAGACTTATTTTTTTTCAAAACCCCTAAAAAAAATAGACACATGCAATTTATTTGGGAGTTATTGAATGGGAATCCATCCATCTCATCCAAGTGGTCCCAATTAGCTGGTCACAGACCAACCTATCTATCTTATACTGATAACAACATAATGACAAAAGATATAGTTCCCGGCAAACATCTTGAACCCATCCAAACCTTCCCTGTCTGTCGCACTTGTGTGCAAACTTGCATGTGCGACAGAGAGGGAAAATTTCGACAGGTCCAAGATGTTTGCCGGGATGTGTAAAACATCTCTAATGTACCTTTTGTTAAACACACAGGGCCGAAGTAGTTGACATACATGATTTGTTTGTCAACATCAATCTTGGTGTGTAAAATGGCATCTCTATGGGATATCCCACCATTGTTAATCAAGATGTCCACATGACCACAAAGAGAATAGACCTTTTTTGCAAAATCTTCAAAACTGTCCAGATTGGCTAAATCTAAGTGGAACACAACTGGTTCACAAGTTGCTATTGGCTGTAAATGGAAAACAAACAAGGTCAAACAGAGGTCTTATAAAAAGAAGTTCATTTAGTCTACATAGAAGTACTGCAACTCTTTACCAGCTTTTTAGACAATAGATCTGTTTTCACTCGATTAAGTTCAGATTCCCTCCTTGCGACTAGTACAACTTTACTTCCTTGTTCATAGAAAGCATGAGCCAATGCTTCCCCTATGCCGGAGCTGGCCCCAGTAATAAGCACAACCTGAAAAAGACCAGCATAAACTTTAAATGGCATGCACACAGACATGGACAGTTTAGGTTCCGAAAGAAAAACATATACAAACATACAAAAATAGCACTCAGAACAGGGGGCAGGGGTAACCAAGTCTGCATTCATACACTATTGCTTATAGAGATAGTGTTTATACTGATTCTACTTGCCTTTCCTTCTAATGAAGCTCTTCGCTTTTTGCGCGATACTCGGTTGTATACTTTGCTTAAAGCTATGCATAATGCTAATGGTAATCCGAAATATTTGAGGTACCAAATGACGCCTCCGTAACTGTCGAGCTTCATCTTGTTTGTAAAATCAGTATCAATGTCCTGGAAGATCAATTCAATTTAAAGACGTTTATATATCGTTATTATAAATTATCAAGCGCAAAATTTAAAATATCAAAATTCAGAAAAAGTGAACAACGCAAAGAAAAGAAAACACCAAGAAATCACATCCTCACCGGCGGGAACTTTGACCGTCAATAACATTTTTCTCTTTGATTGTAGTCTTTGCTAACCACGGGGTGCTTCAAGTCCCCTCTCTCTGAAGACCCTGAAACCGTATCGAAACCGTGCGTCTGCGCCCAGGGTTAGGCTGTGTCCTCACTATCCAATATTCGGTGTCGGATCCGACCCCGATAAAAAAAACATGGGAATGCAACCGATATCGGATCGGATAGTGTGAACACTAACCGATTTTCTATGGCGTCAAATACACGGTCAAGCCGGCTACACAAAGCCCTGCCTGCAGGGCCCTGCTTGCAGTGCCACTGCCAAATCGTATTGTGTGTAGGCATGCAGGGCCGATTTTTTTATCTGTTAAATCGGCCCTGCATGCCTACACACAATACGATTTGGCAGTGGCACTGCAAGCAGGGCCCTGCAGGCAGGGCTTTGTGTAGGCAGCTTAAATATTATCACGCGATACTGTATTGGCCTCTCTCTAACTTTCATGTGAGTGAGAGAGAGGCCAATACTGTATCGCGTGATAATATTGACCGTGTAACTGACGCCTATGCATTTTTATCGGTATCGGACACAGCTATGATATCTGTGGTGTTGGACTACACAGCATTTTTTAAACATGACAACACTATGTTGATTTTATTAATCAATATGGCAACATTGTTTCACGATTCCGTGATTATCTAAATGTTGGAATAATGTTTGGTTTTTCCGGATTTTAGTATATTTTTATTAATAACACAATGTTTCAGTGAGTATAAGTCGATTTAATGTATCAGAAAGCAATTTAATTCTGCCTACTCGACTTATTCCACGGAACACAGGGAGTGTCGTTCAGATGCGCTGACCTTCGTTTTGATGCACAACGCACAACAAAGCATCAAATTGACGGCTGCCCCATTTTCACAACAATCTTTGGATTTGTTGTTATATTAGTGGAATGTATTCCTTATGATATATCGCCAACTACTTTGATTTAGTTAATTGTGTAAAGTGTTACGTATGTGGAAAGTAAAATGAGAATGGCATCAGTGACTACGCAAACATCGTTTGGTGTGTGTTACAGTACGACAGCAAAGACTTTCTTTTTACCTTCTAGGCTAGTGTTAGTGCAACTGAAGAAATAATTACTCCCAAACTTTTATGATCAAGATGAATGAGAGGGATATTCCAAGTGTCCCTATTACAACATTGGCAGGAGTAGCCAGTTTGACGGATTGTAAGTACAGTAATGTAACCGTATTTGTAATGATTTAGTGTCACGATGTTTTCGATTTAACCATCTCTTATTAATATTTGAAATGTAAGCATTTACATTGTATTTATTCACTTTATTGTATCAGTATCGTGAGTTTTCGTATTTAATCCCCTTGGAATCAAGGTATATTAATGGCCTGAATGAAAGTTGTTTACTTTTTATATTTATTATTTTTTTATGTATTAAATGGCTTTCAATAATTACTATGCATGTTTTGAGAGAAAATTTTGTAAGGGAATAGCACATTGTGAACCAAGTTATATCTTTAAGTAAGAATCTAACAAGCAGTTATTTTCAGTCCAAATGAATACATGACTTTCATACTTTTGGGCCAATAAAATTGTGCTATGACAAAATGAAGTTAAATGTTTTTGAATTAGCGATAAGATTTAATTAACCAGCAGTTAATTCATTACATTAACTGCTGGTAACACATTAAAATAAATAAATAATCAAATAAATATTTGTGATCAGTCTTATAAAAAAATCAACCAAGTCCCAAACTAAGCAATGTGTTGTGTGTTGTACTGTGGGTACTAAATAACAATCTACTTATATAGATAAATAGATACATAAATATATAGAAAACATCCATAAAGGTGTTTAGTAGGGCATGCAATTTCCCGGGAAATCCCGGGATTTTGTATGGAAATGCATGCCCTAGTGTTCAGTGATCACTGCACAAATAAATGCCCTGACAGAGTTGCTACCAACTAGGCTAAAAAATGGTTGTCCTTGCCTTAATATGCTTATAAAAAGCTTTAAAAAAATACCACAGAATTTAATGTATTTAAGAACCCAGCCAATGTACCTATACTAATAGCTAGGTATAAATGTTTATATTATAATTAGATCTTATAAGTAAAATTTATTTACAGTATTACCAGTGCTGCCACTTCCTACTCCTCTACCATCAACCCTCAACAACAAGTCTCAGTTGTTTCACCCTCGAGTTGCTGAGGAAGCTGCAATATTGCTTGCTACTCGAGATGACAATTTGGTTACACTGCTTTTGCAGTCTCTTATGAAAACATCTGTGGAACATATGTAAGTATTATGCAAATATCAGTACTTATATACTATATTTTATTCATTTCAATCTAAAATGCAATAAGAGGGAAAGAAAATGGTCCAATACATGATATAAACGATACAGCAGGTGGAGGTTGGACAGGAATAGCCAGAGATAGGGAGAAATGGGGACAGTTGGGGGTGGCCTATGCCTATGAAAGGCACACAGTGTTGTCAACAATTAGATTAAGGAAAAGTGAAAATAATTGATAGTCAAAATTATATAGCATCTTAAGCATCAATCATTCATAGTACAGTTGCCGGCAAACATCTTGAACCTGACTGACGTGATTTGTACGTAAATCAGCTACTGGTTAGGTTCAAGATGTTTACCGGCAACTATATATGTATAACACCTTGTAACACCATGGTTGGCAATTGAATAAATGAATTATAATTATGTATAGTATATATTGTAACTGTCTGAATAAAGGCTTTATTATTGTTATCATTATCTAAAATTGACATTTTCTACATTCAATATTAGGCCATTCATATTTTTTATTTATTTAAACTTTATTGCACAATGAGAAATATGTACAAATGGCAGACTTAATGCCAATACATATATTCAGTAGGTAGTAGGAAAGCTTAATATACAAAATATAATCACAGTTCAATTTACATTTGATTGGTACACATTCTAGATATTATGCCAAGTTTATCAGTTATCACACATTGATCACACATATAATGTATACAGTCTGTGAGCTCTCAGAAATACATTCGGGTTTTACAAAGATCTTTGGTTATTGGGGGTGATACAAGTAGTAACAAGTAAAATATAACCATCAATGAAAAATAAACCCCAGATTTGGCTAATAGGATTAAAATTTGGTAAATCAATTCAATTTCTCTAAGAAATTCAAAATGAAACTTTCATAATATTGTTAATAAAATGTAAAGTTATACAAATTAACTTTTAAAAGAGCAAGTTACCTATACTGATATAATAATCATACAAGTGCTAATTGGGGGCATGTTCGAGGGATTTTATATAGATAATAAATAAAATGTCGATATCCATAGAATAGAAACTGCACAATAGATTTTGATGCGCTTTTCACCACAATTTTAATATTAGATGAATGCCCCATTGACAACTGTGAATGTCCCGAGAAACTAATTTTAAGTGGATATTTTCTTATGTAGAATCTACACAGCAATCTTAATTTTAAAACATAGAGAATTTAAATAATGTAATATGGGTAGCCTTCCACAAGTAATGATGTGCCGTCGGAAACTTTCCAAAACTGCGAATATTTCCAAGAGTTCTAAAATTTCTCACATTTTTGTATGGGGTTTTAAACTTTCCGAAATGTAACATCTCAAGAAATTTCCGAGAATTTTTTCCAACTTTTTGGAAACTTTCCGCAACTTGCACATCTGTATCCACAAGGGACAGATTTGGGAGATTTATATTAGTTTTAATTTAGTTACAGTTTTGTTTTAATGTTATATTTTATTACTTTATAGATACTATTGGATAAAAAAGAAAAATAATATTTATTCATGTTGAATAACATTGATTTGTTGCAAACACACAATTATAATTGATCAACTTTGCAATTTTGGTATTCTATTAATAAATGTGTATATTTCAGAGATCTTAAGGAGGAAAGTATTCCCAGTGCAGTAAGCCCTGCCCCTCAGCAAGCTACACCAGAATTATTGAAAGCAATATTACATGTAAATCCTAATGTATTTGACCAACAACAGAGGAACCATTGGGGCAATCATGTTACATCAAAGTTCAATGGAATGTCACCATCAGCCTCATACAACTATGCATCACACAACACAGCTCATTCAAGTCCATCTTCAGTTGGGACAGCAGTGCACCCTGCATCCATTCCAAACCAGCAACTGCTAGCTCCGCCATGTCAGTCCTCCCCACACGTCAACATGGGCTCCCCACCATCACAAGCCAGGCCTGGGAGCCAAGTGAACATCACTGCCCAGAACAATGTGTCTCCTCTATGGAATAGTGCTAATTCTTCCACATATACAAGCCCTATGTCAAATACATCCTGCTCCAACCCCCAAAACGGAGGTTTCTATGGGAGTCTGACCCAAGATAATCAAAATTTTGGTACTAATATAGCAGAAGAAAAAGACCCTCTTGCCATGTCCCCTGGCAATTTACCAGATCAACAGAGATTAATGATGCAATCCCAAGAAAAGCCATTTGAGCAAGGTAAACATATATAGTAATATTGCTATGTTAGTATTGAGTCTTATTTTTGTAGTGGTTAATTTATTGTAATTTAATGTGTTGTTATAAATGACCTATGATAAACTAATATGTAACATTTCCAAAAATGATGCACAATGTGCTGTGGATTTTATAACAATAAAATAAAGAAAGAAAACTTTAATCATAAAAAGGACTTATAAATATATTATATGGGGCATGTTGCAGATGGAAATGTGGTAACGGGGCAGTCGCCCGCTCAAGCTAGCGTGGCGCCGTCGCCGCTGCGCCAGGAACCACAAGTGCCTCAGCCATCGATGGGCGCGCCATACGCGCCACAGCAGTTACCACAAAACGCCCCAGACAGACAGGATCCAAATAAAAACAATACTGTCATCAACAATAGATATCCTGTTGTTAAACTTGGCAGATTACCTGTAAGTATACATACATCATTAGCTGGGAAATAGACTTCATCCTAAGCTTTCCTGATATCTGTACACCTTTTAATTTGTGTTACTTCGTTACAGTGAAACGCGAGTAACAAGATTAAATTTTTCTGACTCCTTAATTTTATTTAGGAATTTATAAGTAGGTACCTACCTAGGAGAAACGTAATAATAATTATTTTTGGCCATATTAAATTTCTGCTTTCTCAAAGAGACTTTATTTACTTACGGTTTTCAGGGGAGCTATCGCGAATACCGGAAGATCGAAATTCGTATATTTCTATCACTCCAATAATCCATGCGCAGGTGCGATGGAGATCGAGTTATTCGAACGATTTTAACGCAGTAACAGTAACAGATTTTTATTTTTTTTATAGGATACTTAAGCAGACATGGAATGTTGTTAATCAGCCGTCATAGAGCATCTTAGCAGTTATTTTTTTAATTTTGTTTTTTAGGAAAACTAGCAGATGTAAAAATTCAATTTTTTTAATCTGTTTTCAGCAAGCCCACATTTCTTAATAGGTATATGTTTGTAAAAAACGTAAATGAACAAAATTTGTGAAATTTGTATACTAACTAAATTCAAACAGCGAAATTCTCTAAAATATAATATATTTTTAGGTCTTTTATAGTGTAGACTAACATTCGTACCTGCCTATATGTAGAAATGAACATTCTGCCTAAAAAAACAAAAAACAACCATTTTTTTTAATTTCAAAATGACACCATAGAAAAATATAAAAACGCGGCAATTTTTTTTGAAGTATTGACTTTTTTAATTTATACGTATTCTCTCGTTCTTGAAAAAAAAACAGTATTCCTATTATTTACCTCGCGGATTTCTAGGTTTAAATGTTTATCAATACTAATTACTCTTTGAAATATATTCTACGATAGTAATATACTGTGTCTAATTCAGATAATTCTCGTAACAATACAGGAAGGGTTGTTAAAGAGGCACGAGACTGCAAGTGACGACAGATCAAGAAAAAATAGTACCATGGAGTCAGATTCTGATGACAATGCTCCATTGAAAGCAAAGTCGTCGAATGTTACTCCAGCTGTAGACAAAGAAAGAGAAGCAATAGATATAGCTAGGGAGAAAAATTGGGAAGCTGTCAAAAGGAAACATGAAGAAGCTAGCAAAAAAGAGGAAACTGAAGCTTCAATAGGTAAGTAAAGAATTTGCTTCTGATTTTGCACTGATCACCAGTTATTTATAAAAACTGTGAAATCAATCTTTTTGGCAATGTTTCAGTACGGCCCAAGCTGAGGAAAGTTGAACGGAGATTAGTACCTGTATTGGAAATGTTATCAGTAGATGAACTTATGGAGACAAATACGTATCAACGTTTCAACAAGCTCATTGAGACAGTGTTCGAAACTATTGAAGATGATATCATTGTGACTGACGAAATGGGTAAGTGTAATTTTTGTCGTTTTAATTTTCGCAGCTAGATTTTATTTTAACAATTTGGACGCCAAGATCACCTAAAGATTCGTGTCTACGGCGCCAACAACGACTGGCTGTTATGGCGTTCGTTCCTAATGTCACCTTCGTGGGAATGTTCTTATTCAATCTGTTATGGAAAATGAGTTTGTGTGTAGGTGTCACTGACGTACATGAAGAATGGCGTTAAATCATTCGTTTTTATATTTCAGAAGGTACAGATATACCTGAGGATTTATTGTTGCCGCGGTATCAACTGCAGGAATTGTGTTCTGAAGCTGCGAAGCTTAAGAACTTGGGTGCTATGGAAGCCATCCCTTCCGACCGCCTAGTGCGATTATTGTCAATATTGGAGAAGAATATACGTGCTGCCGAAAAGATGTCACTGGCCGGCGATCCTGTAAGCAATTACACTTGTACAGGCTATTTTCGCCGTTATGTGATACTGACTTCGCTATGGTTTGTTTTCATAACAGCGTAATAACGTAAAGTTTATTTATACAGGAGGATAGTGAAGAAATGCGTCAGATATGGCTGGAGTCCGCCCTAGAGCGAGTGATGTGCGCTTCGGACTCCTGCCTTACCGCCCTGTACATAATGACGTCACCCAGCATGCCTAAGCGCATATTTCTCGAGGACGTTATTGACAGGATCATAATGTTCATAAAATTCCAATTAAATAATACAATTTACTGCGTCTATGATCCGGTCTACAGCATTCAATCAACTTCAAAGAAGAAAGGTTAGTCTTAAGAGCAATTCCTTTTTTCTTTTTTTTTGCTTTCAATGGTATTCGATCAATTAATAATATCATCCTATCATTTACACTACTCGCAATTTATCGTCATTATGTAATACAGTACAATTCATAATATTACTTTTATCTAATAAACCTGATAAATGAAATATCCATTGAAAACATATATCCTGTTGGCAAACTGGCAATAATTACCAGCTCCTTTAGGATGCAACCTCGATAACCATAAGATGATAAAACGTAAGGCGTGAGAAACACGTAACCAAAGAATGGGCATTGCCCTTGGCATGAAAAAACAATGGGCAGGTTCATTGGAGTTATTTATTTCTTCATTTGTTGCTAATTCGAATAAAAGAGTCGGTCTTCGATTCATTGTCATGTTTTATTAGTGAATGGTCCAGAGAAAACCATATTTTTTTATTCGTGAGATAAAAGTACTGTACAAGCCTTCGTGTGAGCAGTGTGTCATGTAGCTCAAGTATATGTCTTTTCAAAACAAATGAGTTTGCGTTTAGTCCCATTTTGTAAGGCAACGCGAGCAGCGCCTCTGATGCTATTTTTGCCATATAAATTGAGACTAATCCCAACCGTGTTCGTTTGTGTTTTGTTTCGAAAAAACTTATACTAAAGGTAATGGTTGCAGTGGACGGGCGGAAGCGGCGCGGCGGCGGCGCGGGGAACGCGGCACGACGCGGCGGCGGCTCGACGCGCGCCGTGCGCGAGCTGTACACTCACGCGCACGAGTGCGTCACGCTGCTCGCGGAGCTGCTCGCCGCGCACCACCTCACCGACACCACGGTGCTGCACGCCTCCACCGTCGGCGTCTCCCCGTTCTTTGTGGAGAACGTGAGCGAGCTGCAGCTCTCCGCGCTCAAGCTCGTCACTACGGTAAGGCCCTACGTAATATTGTGACGTTTACATTCAGCCGCAGTGAGCAGGGAAGTGGGCAGGACGAGTGTGTAAATGCGATACTTTTCATGCCACTCGCACTGCCTGACGCTCCCCAAAAGAGCGGCTGTTTGTGCGGAAGTCGAAGGACCGGCAGCGCGACCGGCAGGGGCTGAATGTAAATGTAGTATATGGTCAGTAGAGGTGATCATTGTGCCCGTAGAGGGACGAGTTCATTGTTGGAAATGACGGGCTGTGTAAGACTGCCACACCCCAGCGGCCTGCACGCGACCACCGTTAGTAGTTTGCTGTTTTGCATCGGAAACGTCATTGTTACTCCACAGACGTCTCGTTAAAGAACTAATTTCCTCTCTATTTTGATTGGTTACATCAGATAGCAATCTTTAACAGGTCATAATTCCTAAGATGAGGTAGCTGAGCTGAACCCCGGCTCTCAATGAGGACTGGAAAAACGCAGTCACATTTGGAGATCGATTAAATTAACTTACAAATAAGTATTTTGATTAATATTATTAATTTTTAATTCAGTACCTACATGTAATTTACTTGAATCCATATTTCGGTTTGCCACCTACTCAAATAGATGCATGATCTCCACCACCCAAAAATTGTCTCAAAGTAATCACTATCGATAAGACCATGTCTTGTTTACCTCTACTTTAAGCTTTATGTTCTGTATTGAGTTATCCAATATGTGTATTAGTTTTTTTTTTGTATTGTCGTAAATAATTGTGGTTGTGAGTATACAGGTTTTAGGTATCATACTGTAAACGCGGTCGCGCCTCTGGATCGACCAATGCAATGTTATTGCAAAGATCTATTGCAACATCTACGTAATTATTTCCAGATCTTCACAAAATACGAACAACATCGGAGGCTGCTGTTGGAAGACATTCTAGCTTCAATAGCGCGCATTCCCAGCTCGAAGCACAACCTGCGCTCTTTCCAGCTGAGCTCGGACCAGCACATACAGATGCTGACAGCGCTGGTGTTGCAGCTGGTGCAGTGCGTCGTCACCCTGCCCGACACCTTGTGCAAGACTAAGGAGAAGGATAAGGAACTTCCGGAGTCTAACAAAAAAGTAACTTTTGTTAACACTTTTATAAACTAACCCCCGTATTCATAAAACTTAACAAACCTCTGCTGAATAAAATGTGTTTTATTCATTTCCCAGAAACATAAATGTCAAAGAGCATTTATGAAATACGGGCAAATGAATACAAGCGGCAATTTCACTAAATAAAATAGATTTGATGAACGATCATGAATAAGCGGGTAAATGTCTAAAGAGCTGTCGGTAATGTTCTATTTGTAAGCAACAAGTATTTTCCAGATGTGATATGAAAGCAATAGATAATCTGTAGCTATTAGCCCCCGATATGTCCTACTGTCATATATGTGTGACTAAAATTGTAATAGGTACTATTTTTCTGTATGAGAAAAATGTTTTTTTTTTTTAACTAGGTACCTATGTTATTTATTGTGCTATTATTAAATATTATAGTGCAATAATCTTTGTGATATGACATTTTTCCACATAAAGCTCCACCTGTCATACCATATTTCTATAACCTACAGGTCGTGGACAAAGATCTGCTAATAATATCCAAGTACGAGGCAGCGATCAGCGTGGGCGGAACGTTCCTCACGTCGTTTTTGAACAAGTGCCGCAGCCGCAGCGAGGAGGTGGACTTCCGGCCCCTGTTCGAGAACTTCGTGCACGACCTGCTCACCACCGTCAACAAGCCAGAGTGGCCCGCCACTGAGTTGCTGCTTAGTTTACTTGGAACTATGCTCGTGAGTTTATTTATTTATTTATCGCATGGCAAATATTTAGAACCGTGAGATCTTTGTGAAGACAATGCGGTTGCCCGTTTATTAACTTCCCTTATACCAGCGGTCGGCAATGGGTGGCCCGCGAGCCTCCTTATTGACAACCGACAATTATGAAATCGCCTCCGGCACGTTTCATAAAACTACACTTGGGTTTTAATCCCTCTCATTATGTAACAGTTCCATAGACTACGATTATGTCACACCTGTAGGCCTAGCACGTGTCGGCGTATCTCGAGCTATCCGTCACTTTCTAACAGGGCCAATCAGAAAATGACGCGTAGCTCGTGATACTCTCGAGCGCAACATGTGGGTGCTGGCCAATGGCCATAAAATGGTAATTAGGAATTAAAATCCCACTTCCTGGCCAGGGGGTGACATAAAATTTTGTACTTACAATGGGCCAATAAAGTCTTAGATCGCATATTTATCGCCCTTGCTTTCGGCTCGGGCGTCAATTACCTGCGATCTGAGACATTCTTTGTTTTGCCGCCCTTGGTAATTAATTGACTATTATAAAATCCTTCAAGTTTAAAAAATCATCCGAATGTCATAATTTAACAGTACTTTTATACCAAAATCTATCCACAAACACTCTGTTTATGATCGCGTCGCAGGTGAAATACATGTCGGACAAGTCTATGGAGATGTCAGTACGTGTGGCGTCGCTGGAGTACCTCGGGCTGGTGGCGGCGCGGCTGCGGCGCGACAGCGTCACGTCGCGCGCCAAGCTCTCCACCATGGACGCCGTCGTGCGCGACATCCGCGCCGAGGAGGAGAAGGACGGCAACCAGGGGCTGGTGAGTGTAATACATGTCGGACAAGTTCATGGAGATGTCTGTGCGCGTGGCGTCGCTGGAGTACCCCGGGCTGGTGGCGGCGCGGCTGCGGCGCGACAGCGTCACGTCGCGCGCCAAGCTCTCCACCATGGACGCCGTCGTGCGCGACATCCGCGCCGAGGAGGAGAAGGACGGTAACCAGGGGCTGGTGAGAGTTTTTTCCTTTTTCCTGCCCTGTTTGGTCAGCTGGGCGACCAGTACCTCTTATATAACTTTTTTGGTGGCCTTAGGTGATAACTATTTTTTGCCACAACCTCCCTAGGCGGCCTGAGGGGCCGACAAAGGGGTAAGGGCTGGTGAGACTGCAAATTGCTTTCTCTTTGTTTCTTATTTTTGTACAGTACGATTATTGAGTTTGTTGACACTGACATATGCTCTTGTTCCGTTGGAAAATCTACTTTAACGCTAATGTATTAGAGTTTCTATTACAAACATACGATTTTTTGACAGTGTAAAAGAAACTCTATTCATATTACAATGGAGTAAGAGCGTGTGTCAGTGTTATCATTATCATCATATATTTAAGAGCCTAGTCTAGTCGGTGGAGTAACCGCCGTTTCCTACGGCTATCTAAAAAATCTTTACCAATAAAAAAACAGTTTGGCTATTGAATCTTCTCGTCACATAACGTTTTTTTCCTGCAAACTTAATTTAACCTGGCAGTTCTATCTCCATCTAGGATGATGATGATTTTTGTTCCCTTTCAGAACGCCACCGCGGGACTCGACGAAGACGAACAGAGAACAGAATTCTTACAACGAGTCCTCCTCGATTACCTCGCGGTCAACGGCCAGAAAGACCAGGCATGGAATTGTGCACGGCATTTTTACATAACGCAATGGTACAGGGACACGGTCGTTCAACCGAAAAGCTCGTCACCCACTAAGAAACCTAAGCACAAATCAAAGAAGCGGTACAAAGGCGAGACCAGCGACGAGGAATCGGAGAACGATGACGATAGCGACGGCGACATCAAGGAATCCAAATCGGATCGGAAGCTCAATACCAGCGCTATCGTTTCAGCCGAGAAATTCAAAACGATAGAACGGCGGAAAACGTTTTTTCTCGAAAAAATTAGGCCATTCAGATATCAGGGTGGCACTCAAGTACAAGTAATGCAGTCTTACATCGACTACAGCGGGGCGGAATTAATCTCTCAGTATTTGGCATCGAAGCGGTCGTTCTCGCAGAGCTTCGACCGGTACCTGCGGAAGATACTAGTTATTCTCTGTGAGAACACGATCGCGATCCGCACGAAGGCGATGAAGTGTCTAGCGATGATCGTGGAGGCGGACCCGGGGGTGCTGGCCCGGCAGGACATGCAGATCGGAGTCAACCGCTCCTTCCTCGACCAGTCGACGGCCGTGCGCGAGGCCGCGGTCGACCTCGTCGGCAAGTTCGTGCTTAGCAGGCCCGAGCTCATCGACAAGTATTATGGAATGCTCTCCAATAGAATATTAGTAAGTGTTACATACTCGCATATATTAGAGATTGCCTAATTTTCACATTTTAGAAATCAATTTTAATGTTTTGTTATAAAAAAAAAATCCAAGCCTATAAGGTCTCCCACTGCTGGGCAAAGGCCTCCCCCTTGACTTCCACTCGTCCCGGCTTTGGGCTGTTTCGGGCCAGTCGTTTAGAAATGTGTCCAGGTCATCTCGCCATCTCCGCCTCGGCCTGCCACGTCGTCGCCAATCATTTTGCGGCATCCACTCCGTTGCTAATTTTGCCCACCTTTGTGGATGCATACGGCAGACGTGACCGGCCCAGACCCATTTCAGCTTGGCGGTCTTAGCTCCAACATCTGCAATACCGGTTTTGGAACGCAGCACAGAGTTCCGAACGCGGTCGATCAGTTTGACTCCCAACATGCTGCGCTCCATTGCTCGTTGGCAAACCTTCAACTTGGATATAATTATAATATTTATAATAAAGTTAACTATATTTGTAGAAAATAAAATTACAATTTCACCAAGAATATGCCACATATAGGAGTTTTCGCACGATTGTCTTTTTCTAATTGGACAATTAGGCGCTGTTTCTTAACTTCTTAACAATGACTTTTTTTTTCAGGATACCGGTGTGTCCGTAAGGAAACGTGTGATAAAAATACTAAAAGACATTTGTACAGAGTGCCCCGAATTCCCCAAGATCCCGGAGATCTGTGTAAAAATGATCAGGCGAGTGAACGACGAGGAGGGTATACGGAAGCTCGTAATGGAGGTGTTCCAAAACATGTGGTTCAGCCCGTGTTCCGCGGCGTCCAGACATGGCGCGCTGGACGCCACTGCGGCCGCCGCTGACCCGCTCACTAGGAAGGTGCTCAACATCACCGACGTCGTCATATCCTCCAGGGATATGGGCCTCGAGTGGTTCCAGCAGTTATTGATGAGTGTGAGTTTTATATTCTATTCTATCCATATATCTGGTGAATACATGACGAGAAGGGTATCCAGAAGCTAGATAATTGTCCGGCCGCGCCTAAACATGGTACGCAGCTGCGGCAGACCCGCTCACGAGGAAAGTGCTCTACATTACAGACGTCATATCCTCCATATATGGGAGTCTAGCAGTTAGTGCTCTGGTCGGACCTATAATTACAATGTTGTGGAGTTGCAACTTGAAAAACCATGTTTATGCAATTGCCTTGAATCAATTTGGTTTTGCCTATTCTCTATTTCGTGATAGGTAAGCCAAGTGTTTTATTCTGTATAATATAAATCACTTTACAATCTTTTCATTTGCAGTTATTCAAACCTAAAGAAGACAAGGATGACTCCACGAAGATTATTTATCAACCGCCTAAATCGCTTTTATTAGCCTGTCAACAAATCGTCGACTGCCTTATTGAAAATTTACTACAATTAGAAGAAACTAGTGCGGAAGGTAAGTCTGCTTATAAAATAAAGAAATATGCACTGACACTTAGTCATTTTAATTATAATGTAACAATTATTTTATTTTTCAGGAAGTGGATCATCTCAAAGGATACTTGCGTGTCTTTCCACTCTGCATTTATTCGCTAAGATTAGACCACAGTTATTAGTTAATCACGCCTTGACTTTACAACCGTACCTGAGTTTAAAATGTCAAGTAAGTGGCACATTCAATATCATGAATACGCTATCTGCAAAAATAGACTTGATATCATGTATGACACAAGTGTGATCACGTTTTTCAATGTTTTCATTTTGATGCATACTTATGTATAAAGAGATAAGACTCGTAACTTTGGAAAATGATTCGTAGCACAGGCTCGCTACAGCGCGTCTAACATCCTAAAGGAATTCATTCTCTTTAGTTGCATTTTGTATCAGATACACTCGCTAAACAGTTAAATGGATGTTATAACGTTGTCTATGTCTGTACAGAACCAATACGAGCAACAGATAATGTCGACGGTAGCATCGACATTGGAGCTGGTAGTACCATTAATGGAGCACCCTAGTGAAGTGTTCCTAGCCCAGCTAGAGGAAGACGCGGTGAAGCTCATTCTGCAGCGGGGGCAACTCGTTATCGCCGCCTGTATCGCGCTGCTCGCCGCCATCGTCAACAATCTCACGCGGAACTACAAGCTTATTAGAGACGTGTTCAATAAGTATCATGGTACGTTACTCAGCCACCATCAAGTTAATTTTCCGATCCTTGTCTTGCCCGGTTTTAAAATATATAAGACTGTCCCTTCGTGCTTGGAATAGGGATGATGACACTATAAAAGAAAATCAATAAATCCAAATTTTCTACATAAAGGCTCAAATTCTCAATCAAATGGCGAAAAAAGTAATTGAAAAAAATTAATAATTACGTAATTATAAGTCTTCAAAGTTTTAAGAGTGGGTATTTTCTGTCGCTTTTCCGCAAACCTTTACCTTTGTATTGAACGATCGTCATTTACTATGACGCTACTCAACAGTGACGTCACTGTTAAGTAGCACTTTCTCTCTCTAACTACGAACATTCTAACCGTTGTAGCTTGGTTATTTTTTGAGATATTTTAATAGAATTTTCACTATTTGGCATAGTTTTATGTCTTCTTTCTATTGAAGTAATGTTTTTTTTGAGTCAACATCCCTATTGGTGGTTCAGTTGATGTGACCCATACACGTGTTCAGCTAGAGGAGGACGCCACCGCTCCGCTATTAAAAGTCAGTCTACGTGATATTCCGCTATACATCTTCAGGATGACAGACATTGTTTCAGAGCTCAGTAGTAAACTGTAAACATTTTTTTTATTTGCGTTTGACCTTTGTTTTGATGTTAGGTATACTTTTACAATGGAAGTCAAGTTGGCAGAGGAATCCAGATATGACGCGGGCTCTGCACGCGAGGCCACACTTCCGGCGGTCGCTGTTCATTGTAGGGCTGCTGCTGCGATATTTCGACTTCACGGACGCTAAAGTCATTGATGGACTTGCGGTAAGTTACACTCACAAAACCACTAGTCTCTACAGACTATTCGGCACTGCCTGGCTCAAATAATAAGAGACTATGAATCTTAGCTTTGAAGCTTAGGTTAATAAACTATCGTACTTACTTTCAATATTGTATTTATCTAATTTCAACAGGCTGACATAAAAGAACAATTGTTCACAACCCTGATGTTCTTCGTGGGATTGGAAGACGAGGACTTCGTATCACACACACTCAAAGCGCTCGGTTCAGTGTGCGTAAGGCATTACGAATTCATGTTGAGGCCGGAACTGAAAGAGTTTTACCACCAACTTCTTACGTCCGATCTCGCGCCTATAGAAATGAAAGCAGATGTGCTTAGGAATGTCGAAATGTATTTACAAGAAGAGGAACAAAGGATGATCAGACAGGACAAAGAATGTAAGTTGTTTAAGTGTTGTAAACATTTACATTATAATTTGTGTCTACAATGCTAACGTAAAGTTTTAACGACATTTAAAATTTATTTATTTATTCCAAATGCTTTGCTAATTCGATCGCGCTAGTGGATGCCATCAAGTTCAAATTAACCCAGATGATATTCAGAAAATAGCTTTTTCAACAACTCAGGAAACTTGGAGTTCACTAAAATGCCCTTTGGATTCAAGAATGCGCCTGTCTATTTTCAAAAACTAACTAATATTAAGTGGAATTCCAGGCGTGCTCCTACTATACCTACTTACTTAGAACTAATATAAGTAGGTAGTGAAATCCATTTGAATCATTATTAATTTCATTGGTCTTTGATAGGCGGTTTTGCGGAAAAGGGGCAGCCCTCTTAGAGCATTGAAGAAATCTTTATTCTTAAACTATATAATTATTTAATTGAAGATTTACTCTATACTATTTTCTCAACTCAGCTTAGCTAGGAAGCGTATTTATTTACGACGGAATCGAATTAATGTTGTGTTTTTCAATGTACAGGGTCGAAGCGATCGAAGCTGGAGAACTTAAAGGAGATGGGCGACGTATCTTCGGGCATGGCGTCGACGGTGATCCAGCTGTACCTGAAGGAGATCCTGGGCGCGTTTCTGCACGCCAGCACGCTCGTGCGCTCCAGCGCCATGAAGGTCGTACAGCTCGTTCTAGCGCAGGGCCTGGTGCATCCCGTGCAGGTAACCCTCATTCTAATGCCTTAAAGCTCATTTTCACTAGCCGTTAGAGGATCCAGCTGTACCTGAAGGAGATCCTCGGCGCGTTCCTGCACGCCAGCACGCTCGTGCGCTCCAACTCCATGAAGGTCGTGCAGCTCGTGCTAGCGCAGGGACTAGTATCCCGTGCAGGTTACCCTTATTCTAATGCCTTAAAGCTCATTTTCACTAGCCGTTAGTGCGAAATTTTTTACTAGTGGGGAGCTTATATTATCCTTGTTTTTGTTAACTGGGAAAATATGGTCCCCGCATGTGCCCTTGGACTCCACAGACAGACACCGAATAGGGTAGTTGACTCGAGCCAAATGGTGATCATCCTATGAAATATCAAAACTACAACCGTTTTAATGTTATCAGTTAGAGAGAGAAAGCGCTCCAGATCCTCAAAAGTTTTAGTGTTCATTTCAAACTGTTTATTAATTTAGTAATTGATTTTCAGATTGTTCCATATTTGATCTGCATGAGTACTGATTTAGAAGTGACAGTATCTCATACAGCAGACAAAAATTTACAAGAAATAGATAAAAAATACCCCGGATTCATTCATATGAAGGCGCAACTTGGCATCAAGCTGTCCTATCAGTTACAAAAGATAATTCAAAGGAGCGCCAAGAATGACGTTATTCGAGGATTTAGGTAACCATACAGTTCAAATCTATATTTGTCTTGTGTACTTTTAACAAGAAAATATCTAAACTCACTCAATTTCAGGAAAAAAGACCAAGATGAGCTGCCTTCTTCTCTCAATGGATTCTTATATTCATTACTACGTAATACTAGGCCACAAAGGAGAGCGCTGGTTTTGTCGTTACTTAAACAATTCGACGACGTCTCCGTAAGTTTAATTACTTGTAATATTAATTACTTGCCCAAAATTCACACATCTATCACATCTTAGTAAATTTTCCACGGTAACAAATCCTGACTAACTAAAACTTGCTTTCAGACTGCGCCTTTGGATCAAATGTTGTACCTGGCAGATAATTTAAGTTACTTCCCGTTTCAAGTACAAGATGAACCACTTTTTATAATTCACCACATTGACATCATCATTTCGACATCTGGATCAAATTTACTACAAGTTTTTCGAGAGGTAATTTGTTGTAATTTTTAGATTTTTAATCGTGTATGTCAAATCATCAGTTCTCTATTTTCCTTTTGACGCTTGTGTCACAGCATCCCTTCATTTAGGCATGTACGGTCATTCATATTCGTAAAATTTGCTGTCAAAAGTTTCAATCTACGGTTTTCTAAATACAGGCCTTTATTAATTTCACGAGAGAGCAGACTCGTCTCAAGCAATAGTAACACTTCTGTAGACAAAAAAAAACCATCGTAGTTACTTATTTTTATCTAACGCATGCTTAGGGGAAGAATTCCAGCCATTGTACGTCAATATTTATTGTTCTATGAAAAGGTAAATAACAAGAGAAATTTGATTGACCCATAACCCATGTCATTGCCACCTTGCTAGGCAGAGTGATGGCAGGTGGACCAAAAGAGTGTCAAACTGGTGGCCACTTCTTGGCAAAAGGAGCGTCATCCGTCCGCCGGCTCGATAGGTCGACGAAATTAGGAAGATCGCGGGTGTACACTCTTAGGCCTTTGTTCAGCAGTGGGCGGTTACACGCTGAAAATGATGATTATAGCATATGTGACACGATATTATTAATTGCAGGGTCTGGTGAGCACGAACGCAGAAGAGAAGGAGGAGGAGGAAGAAGACGAGGAGGAGGCGGAGGCGCTAGTGGCGCGGCTGCCGGCCAACACGCGGCCGCTGGCCGACGCCATGCGGCAGGCGCGCGGCTGTCTGCTGCTGCTAGTGCTCAAGCAGCATCTCAAGCAGCTCTACGGGTTCACCGACGCGTTAGTACACTTTTGTTTTTAACCTGACTGTAGCTTTATAGGCTGGGCCCAATAAAGCGATAGGAGTGCACGGTTGGACAGAGGCCTGAGGAAAAATCTAAGGTTAAACTCCGACACGACTGGAATACTCTGAGTTTGCGCTCCAGTGAGATTGGTTGAGCGGCTTCAACCGAATTAGTAAGACTAATTTATTTGTATTATGGCCAACATCCCAATGTATAATTATTGTTACAGGAAGATCAACCAATACTCGCCGTCGGAGAGCGTAAAGGTGTATGAGAAGGCGGTGTCGCGGCGGCAAGCGCCGGTGTTCGAGCCGCGCGCCACCATCGCGCAGCTGCGCGACGAGCCCGCCGACGACGAGCTCGACGAGCGCGGCCGCAGGAGGCTCGTCGACGACTACCTCGAGGTTGGTCCGCGTCACATTGGTCGATTTTATCATTTACCATGGACGTTCACAGCACGATAAAACTCTATGGTTTCATTCATAATTAGTGTTTAAGTCTGTAGCCTATAGTCTATTTATGAATGAAACCATAAAGTTTAACCGTGCCGTGGCCGTCGACGATAAAGTATAAAAGGGACCATTTCTCTCCCTAATTTCAACCAGTCTACGCATTATCCGGCAACGATTTTGAACATTTGTCAATTATAGTAGGTTTGTCGGACGTGTCGTTTCCAACCATAGATATAGTATATAATAGTAGTTATAGATGCGCCACGAGCGACCGGGGGTAAGAAAGAATATATAAAATGTATATTACCCAAATTGACCGATTTGTCCAATGTATTGCTTATGGCCTCTTGGGCGTAAACACTTGAATCCTTCGCTACGAACAAGATTTTATTGTAAAATGTTTCGCTTCAGTCAGGATTCAATATACCGCTCTCGCCGTAAATGTATCATTTTGTTCCCTTGAGACGCAATCTACTAGAGTCCCACGCTCTCTCTACTCCGATAAAACTGTACGAGTGTAACATCGCGTCTGTATTTCTCCAGTTCAAGCAACTGATGCTGAAGTTCGACCCTGAGGAGGAGGAGGACGAGGAGTCGACGGCGGGCGGCGCGGGCGCGGCGGCGGCGGGTGCGGCGGTGGCGCAGTCGGCGGCGGCGGCGGCCGCGCCCGCTCCAGGCGCCGCGCCCGCGCCCGCGCCGCCCGCGCCGCCGCCCGCCACCTAGCCCGCGCCCCGGGCAGCGAGCGCCGGCCCGGGCCCGCGCCGCGCCTGACCCGACCGACTGTTCCGACCGTTACGTCGCCCGGAGACGACCCCTTGCATTTGATTCCTGTAGAATCGGCAATTGCAATAGTTCATCTCGGGGGGCATTCCCCACGCGCGGCGCGCGGGCGCGGCCCGGCCCCTGTACAGCGCTCGATGGGCCGGGGCGTCGCTCGCCCGCCGCCCGGTCGATTCCTTGCGTAAGTTATATGAGAAACTCTTTTGTTTATATTAAAGTCTTGTGTGTAGATAATTTTTATGAAGAATATAAAGTATATGTACCTCCCCGGCCTTGAGTTTCTTGACTGTGTCGTCCGGTGTTCCGCTAGATTCGATGTTAACTAGTGTGTGTGCGCGATCCGACGCCGCCGGTTCGAAGGTGTTTACGATTGAGGGTCAATTTTAAATTGTATCGGCCGATATATCTTATCTCGTGACGATTTCGGCACGTTTTATTTATACGAACTCGAACCCGTGTACCGGGTGCCTCCCCGATGTTACCGTGGAGGACGCTGCAATACCTGCATTTCTTATGATTAAGAAGACATTAAAGTTACAAGGCTAGATTTTTACAAATATTATTTTTTATATTTACAACCCTGTTTATTATTCAGAGATTTTATAGCGAGACGCTTACGGATATCACACTTGAGAGTAAATAAATGTAAAATTTAGTAAATATGGTATATACATTTCACGAACGACACGTAACATTATAGAGGAGTGTTCCTAGACGGATATTTTGCTGGCCCTCTCCTCGGAGACGGCGAACTTGTTGCAGAGGAAGAAGATGAGGTTTTCCTTCGTGGGCTTCACCTTGCCCTCGGCCACGAGCCGCTTCAGGTTGCGCAGGCGCTGCTTGTGCGGGTACTCGCCGCCCGGCCGTGTGCCCTAAAATTGTAAAATACTACATTACTTATAGTTTGTACAAAACTCAAGGCCAAATTCTGTCAAACGAACGCAAGCAAAACTCGACTTAGAGCTCTGACTGTTAGGTAGATTTTTGCTTGCGTTAATTTGACAGCTCTTGGCCTTACAGTTGTGTACGAACTATACCAAGGGCGGTAAAACAGAATGTCTCAGATCGCAGGTATTTGACGCCCGAGCCGAAGACAAGGGCGATAAATATGCGATCTGACACAATTTTATGTCATCCTCTGGCCAGGAACCGGGATTTTCCGCGCGCAAGGCTTGCGTTAATTGCCACTTTATGGCCAGGTGTGACACAATATTCTTTTTTTTTTCACCTCTAAAGGTAGGTGTCCACAGTTCCGCATCGCACGCAACGGATATGAAAAGTAGTATTCTTTGTATAGAAAGTCACACAAGTGCGTCCACTCATCCACACCTCCGTACGGTGCAGGTCAGTACAATGTGTTGCGTTCGATGCGTGCGATGCGGAACTGACGCGCCCCTTAAAAGCAAATTTCATACTATACGCAGTTGTACGGATTAGGCTGTGGAGGGGCGCGTCGTCGTGGATGACACGCACTATACACAATTTGAGAAGTATCTTCGATCCACAAGGATACCGGATTACGTGCAAAATGATTTTCCTTCGTACTTTATCGGAAAAGTTCGTATTTATCGTGCTCTCTCAATTAGCTTCAATACCCATCTTACAGCCGTAGGGGTAACTTTGACACTTTGACATTTGACACTAAACAATAAAGTTCCATAATAATGGATATGAAAATAGTTCGGGTGCCATCGTATTCCGATTGAGATCCGAGTTTTCCCGAAAGAAAATCATTTTGCAATACATCTAGGGGCCGATTGAGTGTCGAACGCTCGACTTTTCACTCGAGATCTTTCAAAAAGCTATGAAGATTTGACAGATGTCGAGTGAAAACTCGAGCGTTCGACACTCAAAAATCGGCCCCCTGTACCAAATCTTTTGCAAATTTATAAGAGTACTTCCTGGCGGATTCAAGCCGGAATAATAATAATCAGACAACTGGGTAAGAATCTGTCGCGGATAATTGATCATACTTAAATAAACAAAGATGAATTCGGAAGATCAAAGTCAAGATTCTAAAAAAAGAGATTTAAGAAAATTGCAGTAAATTACTTTGCTTTGACATTCTGTTATTTTTGACTTCATCCCAAATATTCGACTAAATCTGGCACAGCTGTTTATTGTATATCAATCACTCACATTCTCATTGTCGTCAATGTCATCATAAACTCATTGGCATGACGCAAAAACTCGACTCGAAAAGTTAACGATTGCGATTTTTATACATTTTTACATGCCCTAAAGAAACAGTAAGGGGAATATATTTAAAAACCAAAAAAATATCCTTTCAGTTCATAACTCGTCCAAGTGGCCGCAAACCCGCCTATTGACCCAATTACTGAAAACAACTCTCATCTAAGTTTCAAAATTGATCCATGAACGGAAAGCAGAAAATCGTTTTTTAAAACTATGACTTCAATTATAGAATGAATAAACTGCATTCAAAGATATTTAAAAAACCGGCCAAGTGCGTGTCGGGCCACGCGCAAGGTAGGGTTCCGTAGTCGTCCACCCGTTACATTATGTGGACTAAAAAGTTCGCAAACTTATATTTTTTATGTTTTTGACAGAATTAACAACATTATCTAAGGTATCAATGGAAATTGTTCGAAAGTTTGCTTTTGCAAAGTACATTTCTGAAGTTCGATTATTACTCGTTAATTAGTAATGTCTACTTAGCTGTGATGGTTTTCCTTTTAAATTCATTTATTTCATATATACTACTACCATGATTTTTTTCACATGCCTAGGAGCCACCGTTTAGCTGGCAGGGGGGGGGGGGGGGGGGGGGACACTTGACCATAACGAAAATTATCACTTCAAAGCTTAATCCATCCAACCCATTCTTGAATCAAAAAATACTCTTAGAAACCTTATAATATTTTTAAAAGAGCTATCCAACGATACCCCACACGATGGGGTTTGGAAGAAAAAAAATTGCACCACCACTTTACATGTAGGGGAATTACCCTAAAAAAAATTTATTTTCAAGATTTTATTCTACCGTTTTGTTGGCGTCATCAATATCTATACTCGTGCCAAATTACAGCTTTGTAGTACTAACGGTTACTGAGAAAAACGGGGGTCGGACGGACGGACGGACATGGCGAAACTATAAGGGTTCCTTGTTTACTACGGAACCCTAAAAAGGTGTGACATAAAAACAATACTGAATTCACCGACTGGAACACACCTCATCGGAGTTTTCCGAGTGGTCGGGCGGCGGCACGCCGATGATGGAGCTGTCCCACATGACGGGGTGCCAGGGGCGGCGCACGGCCGGCGGCGGCGGCGCCGCGCGCACCGGCGGCCGCAGCGGCAGCTTGCTCACGTCCACGTACTGCTCTTCTTCAAACTCCTCCTGTTCCGGCTGCACATCCTCGCTCCCCTCCCGGCTCATACTGCAGCTGGCAATAGGAGCTGGGATGATCACCCAATTAAAGCCCGAAACGCACTGACAGCGGTAGCGGGTCGGGGCGTCGCGGTGCGGAGGCGGTACCGGTTGTAATATTCGAACTAATATGAAAGGGTCCGCACAAAAAACCGGCCAGGAAAAAGCGTTCTGTCCGGACCCTTTCATATTAGTTCGAACATTACAACCGGTACCGCCTCCGCACCGCACCGCCACCGCTGTCTGTGCGTTTCCAGCTTTAGGCTTGGTCACTGCACTGCGCTGCGCGCCAAAATGTATGAAACCGTCGCGCAGCCTGTGTGGCGTCGCTAACCTGTTAGCATACGCTCCGGCGCGCAGCGGTCGCGTCGCGCGGACGTCGTGCAACGCTGTGTGACCAAGCCTTCCACTTGACCGCCGCAGTCACGTATAGATGACATGAACCGTGCCTACAACGCCCCTGTCATGTATAGATGACAACACGTACAATGTAAAGGCAACCCACGTGCTTTCAAGTAAGGTTAATTTTCCGTCTTTTGCTACAAAGACTGTCGTGTGAAATACAAGATCAAGAGGTTAATAGCATCGTCGCAGTACTCGCAGTTTTATGAATAAGAGATGCAAAGCAGAACATGGGAGTTTATACATAGTTTCTTATACAGCGACGGTGGCAAACAAAAGTACGGCCTGCCTGATGGTAAGCAGACACCATAGCCTCATGGACTCTTGCGACTCCAGGAGAATCGCAAGCGCGTTGCCGACCGTTTATGGGATTGAGGATTCGTTGACATAACAGAGCTAGGCCAAAGCGTCTTATTGTCGGCCTTTATCTATTTTATTTCAAGTATAATATATAGTTACTATTACTACGCTATTCATTCAATGCAATGTGCCTACACCTTATTTATCCGTCACATGACTTGGTATTTTGGCGCTCAGAGGAACCGTTTGATGGATATTTAAAATAACGAGTACAAAAACAACAAGTCTAGGACAGATAAATTCACTGAAATAACTGTTGCATGCTCTAGATCTTCTAATAAAAACTTCGCATTTAGGCCCAGTGTTTCCTACATGTTAGGTACTTGGTAGAGGTGAGACGTACTAGGCAAAACGCGCACTGAGTCTTGCGAGTACGCGTCCACAAAAAGACTAGATCCAAAGACTAGGTCCAAATACTCGCTAAACCGACCCCGACCCGAGGTGCCCCGAAAGAATCCGAACGCGCAGACGAATACGAATAGCGCGGAACATAAAGACCCTAAGGGTCTGACCCTTAGACGTTTCGAGTCTTCCGAGTCGTCGTACGCCTAGTACTCGATACGCTAAAAGACGCGCGAGCGGGATCGCGTACTTACGCGTCCATGCCAAAAGTGCCAAAACCTATTCCAAAAACCTGTTCCCGTAAATACGTCTCACCTCTAGTACTTGGCAATATATCAAAATGTATTTTTTATGGGACGGTTGTAAACATCGCTAGGTATATCTGCGTTACTTGCATCTGGTTGGCTGCATGAAGTAGGTAGGTAGGTATTTCTTTAACTTCATTAGGGTTCTTTTTTATACTACGACGGTGGCAAACAAGCATACGGTCCACCTGATGGTAAGCGGACCACGCAGCCTAATAGACGCTCGCAACTCCAAAGGAGTCACGTGCGCGTTACCGACCCTTTATAAAATTTGAGGTTGCACTGTGTTGTGTGTATGTTTGTTCTTTTCCAAAAAGGTAAAAATGGAACGCCTGTAAGTACCTAATGGAACGACTCCGGCTGTCCGTACTGAATGTGAACTACGTAAATATCGAACTTGTTTAAATCTAACGTTGAAATAAATACCATTCCTTTACCACCGAAGTTTTCCAAGCGAATATTGTGAAATTATAACATTACAGAAAATATATTACCATATCCTTCCATTACACCAGTAATTTAGCACCGAATCCTCAGTGCGAATCTAAAGGCTGATTTACATGTTGCAAGAACTTGCAGACAATTGTAAGACGAAAGACGGTCAAACCCCGCTATGTAATACCCTAATGAAAATCGCATGCAAGTTCTTCTATCGTGTAAATGAACCTTTACTCGCACTTGACCGGGTTGTTCATTTACTCTCGCGCACATTTAATTTATGATTAGGTCCTCTGGCGAAGGGACTCCCAACAAGAGCCAATACGATTGAATTTATTTATTTAGGTACGATTGAATTGTTTTAAGTCTCTTCACATTTCTCAATGTAGTTTGATATAATACAGTAGTAACTCAAAAATATTTTACATTTTCATTAAATCGTTGAAATTACTATGGTACTTACTGTTTATGACGTATATGTAATCACAGTCCTCGTTTATCACAATCCAAACGTCCGCCGCTCAAAACATGCGCTGCCTAATACCAATTTTATTATTGGCTTTCAATCTAAAGCAGATTTATTTATATTCGCGAAACAGTGCCGGCGCACGGTCGGAACACGACTGAAATTAATTACTTTCTCCCGAGTCCGGTTGCGATCGTGCAGAACACAAGTTTCCTTCATGAAGATAACTTGGATAATTCCCAGCAAAAATAGGAACATTAAATCCATTATTGACATCTGGGACGCCGGCCGAAATCCGTGCCAACAATTCCTGATTACAATGACGCTCATTTGGAACATTACCCATGTCTATATGTACCTATATGAATAAACGTAAATGCTACGGGAATAGCCTAAAATTACGCAGCTGAATCGATTATACAGGATGGCCCAAAAAATACGTTGACACGGAATTTGGTGGATATTTTTTATCACGACACGATTACGCGACTTTCATAAAAAAGCGGTAAAAACACTATCATTAAACTAAACAAAATATCTGTCAAATATCCCTTTTTGTCTTTGATTGCAAACTTAACGTAAACTGACTAGCAATATGCCGCACGTATTAAAACGTTATTTTGCATAGGTATAATGCCTATAAATATGGCTAAGCTACACTTTCAGAAACGTCTACATTTCTATATTTAGTAGTACAGGACCTAGTCTCTTAGATAGACGAAACATTATAATCCATTGGATTAAGATTAGGCGAGAATGGTGGCCACGGCCAGTGTTTCGATCTGATTTTCATAAGGGCAATTTTCACGACAATTCAAAATTTTGCCCATATTCATAAGCTGATAAAGCACACCTGACCTGACCTTAATCGATTATACTTAGTATTTGGACAACCTTAAAGACAAGGGCCTGCGCCACTAAACTTAGAAATGTACATTTCTCTGAAAGCAATACTTGGCAAAAAGACCGTACGTTTGCAATTGTGTATCAAAGACAAAAAGGTATATTTGGCAGTCGCGTAGTCGTGTCGTAATAAAAAATGTCCACCAAACTCCGTGTCAACGTATTTTTGGGCCATCCTGTACATTACCGTATTATCAATGTGCTAGTTTCTCAAGCAGTAAGTGTAATCGGTACAGTCGAACTCAAAAATAGCTGGACACTGCTACTTCGTCTAATACGACTACTACACGGGTCTAATACGATAATTATTTATCGTTATTTCTGACGTTTCGACATGGGCATGGGTTTCGCCGGCCGTGCTGGTCTCAGGTCGGACTACCTACTACAGTACTACTCAAAATCGCAACAATGCTATTGATGAACAGGCAAAGTCTGATGTCAAATACATTTATGGTATAGGTATTTATTGCTTGAAAAATAAAACCACTCTAAACGTAAAAATAACATAAAGTAATTTTAATTTCATTGTAACATCTAAAACTAGTTAACAATTAACAATCCAAGGATGAGCATATGCACCCAAAAAAATAAAGGCTTTTGTCTTTCCGTACACCAGTTTGGTGTAACATAAATACTGAAAATTGAGTTATTTTGTTTTGTTATACATTGGTGAACACGTTTGTCAATACTTTCTATTTTTATTTCTTGTCTTTAAATCAGGCGTGAAAATTTCACGCCTGATTTGCTGCAACGGCAAGCATGGCAAACAGTGAAATCTTACTTTGATTACGCAACAAGTACCTGTTACCTTCTGTTCAGGTTTTATCTAAAACGGTGTTGACAACGGACACGCTCTACTAACACTACGTTAGCAAATAACATCAGCCTTAATCTCCTATGCGCCTGCAACTATTTCGTCGAACGAAGCTTCATGCTCTGACCTTGCTAACATGAATTCAGGCAAAGTAACACCTAAAGCCGCGCTGTAGCGAGGCATTGTTTCCGCCCAGTATGCAGCTTTGGAATCGTCTCCCGCGAACTCTTCAGGCGCTAGTTCAGTTTCGTCGGTGATTGCGGCACGAGTTTCAGCCTCGGAGTCCACGCTTCTCCTCAACCGCCGCGCGGCGGTCAGTTGCGGCGCTGCGGGCACGGCGCTAGCGACCGGGCTGGTCGCTGCAGCCACCGCAGCGGCTTGGGTAGCTTTCTTTCCTTTCAGCTTTTTGCCATAACCAGTATTAGCCACTACATATGCGGCAGATTTCTGGGCAGGAGGCGAAACGGTACTTACAACTTTACTCTCGGAACCTTCGTTCGTATTTACCTTTACCGGCGGTGCAGGGGGTTGTGATTGAAATTCTTTCAGTTCCTGGTATGCTAGGTGACTCCTTTTCGGTGCTGATTCCGATACAAACATGCATTCTTCATTCTTTAAGCCATTCTTGTCGACGCATTGGAAGCAGGTCATACCGTTTTTATGAACTTGTTTGCAAGCCGATCTGTCCTTTTTCTTAAATTCGGCTAGTACGTGTTCTACGTCTTTTTTAGGCTCGTTGTCAGTGTAAAACTCGGGCAAAGCTTGCTTGTAGTTGTAGGGTTTAACTAGTGCATCAGATTTTTCTTCGGAGCTCTCGTCGCTCGCCGCGCGCAAGCGTTCACTCGGGGTAGGTTTAGAACTGTGGACATAGTAAGCTTTGTATTTTTCTTTGGGATCGTCCTCCTCGCTTTCTTCCTTGGGAGCTTTCAGTTTTGCGTATTCCTCGGAGGACTTGTCATCCTCTTTCGCTTCTTCATATTTCGCAGACTTCGTAGGTGCCTCAGCTTTCTGGCCCTCCGGCTCATCGGGTTCATCATTGCTGTCGAACTTTTTTTCCTTTGAGTAAGCATATTTATTATTTTTGGGCTCCGCGACATATGAGCAGGACTCATAGTTACCTCCCGTTTTAGGATCCTTGCACACATTGCACGTCATTCCATCCCTGTTTACTTGCTTACAATTTCCAGGGTTTTGCTTAATTTCCGCTGCTTGCTTCTCTGACAATTCTTTAATTCGTTCGTATTCCTTGTGGTCGTAGCCGGAGTCGTAACCTCCGTAGGGGTATTCGTAGTCTTTGTTAGGATCTTTTTCTTCTTTGTAGGCGCTGCTGTAGGGTCCACTGTCGAACGCTTTGGGCCTGGAAACGTACTCAGATTTATAGTTATAGGGGTCATCTTCATCGTCATCACTGCGCTTTTTCAAGTTCTCTCTTCTTCGCTCTCCCGTGTATCGCCGCAAGCGGGGCGGTCCTGCAATATAACCATTGGGCTTATAGTTTTGTTCGGCTTCGGGGTTTTCTATTAATTCTTCCTTGCGGTAGTTAAGCGGGTGTGCTACTTCTAAATTGGTTACTGCGGGCTTAAAGTACGCTGATACTGTAGGGTTTTGTTTTAAAGCGGCTAGGATCTCCTCTCCCTGTTCGATTTCCTCAGGTTTGTACACTTTGTAATCGGCGTCGTGTATCTGTCTGATATCATAATGCGACGGGCTGAGCTGGCGGTAGGGCAGCGGGCGCGGCGCGGGGGCCCGCGGCGCCGGTTGTGCCACGAGCGCCGCCGGCTTTACCGGAGGAAGGAAACTTTGGCTAGCAATCGGATTAAAGCCAAAACTTTCCGCATCGAAAGTCCTATCTTGAGGAGCTACCCGCCTTTGCAAAGAGTCGAGGGAGCTACTGACGACAGTGTCAAATAACTGAGGATATTGGCTCTTGTCTACTTTAAGCAAAGCTTTCGCTATAGGATTTGAAGCCAGGGAAGTAATGCCTGAAAAAACCATATCGATAAGGATTTGGTTGTTAACTTGAAAGCAGAGTTACTTAGTATAAATAAAATATATAAATTGTTTAAAACATGTCATACAAACCATAGTTATCGCCGGCGAAAATTGGAGAAAAATCCAATGGTTGAACGAACCCTTTTTCCTTATCCTCACTGGCGAGCACTGCTTGACATATCGTCCAAATTAACAACTGCAAACAAATAAACATTAAAACACTGATCTTGTACTTCTTTACTTGACGCTATAAACTATTAAACAATCCGTACCAGACATCCGAGTCTAGACATTTTAGAGATGGGTGAAAACCCAAGTGAGAACCCTACACGTCCACTACTCCTCGCTAGTTCGAGCTGCTTTTCTGCTTCTGCTTGGAATGAAAGTAACGCGCCAATATTTCAAAGACAAGGTTTTATAGGCGTGAATATTGCGCAGGTGAAAGATCGGCGCAACCGAGAGCGCGCGCTCGAGCGTGTCTCGGCACAATGTCCGCTTACTCCATCCGCGGGTCATGACCCGCTGGCGCTAGCCCTCCCAGTGCGACGCGACCAGTCGACCACCATTAACGTACAGATATTATTAACAATACATTATACATACCTACATTCCCAATAAGGTCTAGTTTACCCTTGGGTTGGAAGGTCAGATATATGACAGTCGCTTCGCAGTTAGTTTAGTGTATGGTAGGTAGTCGGTTGACTAGTGCCTTCGCCAAATCTTGGAATAAGGTAGCGTACCCTGTGTATCCTTCAGGATGCAACTGTACTGGGATAACGCTAGGAGGATGATGATCTTATTAGTGTAATAGACTCAAGGATCCCACAGTCAAACTGTGCAAACAGTTTTGCGGGACGATGTATTTAGACAAGTTTTTGTCAATTATTTTTAAATAATAAATAATTAACAATAAATGGCAGATGATTATGATTAAATTATATTTCATACATTTCCCATTCCATAAAACGCTGACAGAATCGTAATCCATTATAGGCGTGATACCGAAGCAACTTCATGATTACAGGTATAAGACCCTAAACCTTAGAACCAAGCACGTAGATATAGAAATCGTAAGGGGGGGGACAGGTCATAAATTCACTACATATTTAGATGGAAACGCGAGCGTAGCGAGCGCTAAATTTTACGAACATATTTTTCGACTATGTGATGCAGGTGTAGAAAATAGTTCATACGCATCAAGTCACAAGACATGTAGGTAGCTGAAAACGCGAGCGTAGCGAGCGCGAAAATTTTCTACTATTATGATGCAGGTGTAGAAAATAGTTCATACGCATCAAGTCACAAGACATCTAGGTAGCTGAAAACGCGAGCGTAGCGAGCGCGAAATTTTTCGAGCATTATGATGCAGGTGGGGGAAATACTTCATACCCATAAAGTCATGTAGTTGTAACCGCGAGCGCAGCGAGCGCGAAATTTTTCGAGCATTATGACGCAGTTAAGGAAAATACTTCATACGCATCAAGTCGTCTAGATGGAAACGCGAGCGCAAAATCTTTCGAACAGAACATGAAAAAAAATTTTTTTTTGGTAATTAGGGTACATATCGTTGTTATGTAACTGTTTAAAAAATAAAGCCCATAAAAATAAAACCATGTTCTGATTATATTTTTGCATCCCATCGGCCTATGAACTTCGAATTTGTTCGTACTTAATGTTTATTACTACCTACGTATTTTTTTACTAACAAATACAAATATATCTACCCTAAATGTGCGAAGTCCGACACGCACTTGGCCGGTCTTTCGGTGTGTTATATGGTATGGTTCAGTTAGGGAAGTGTTCATCCAGCAACTTCGAAAAACTTGATTTCGGTAGGTATGTACGAACCACGAGAACATAATATAGACAATTTTTGAAGCGTCATAGCTAGGCTTTAGAGCTGCGGTTATGCTTAACTTACACAAATCGACCTCGTCCAAAACTAAGCAAAGCTTTTACTATGGGTAGTAGGCGACGATATACATATTTATATAGATAAATAGATACTTAAATACATAGAAAACATCTAAGACTCAGAAACAAATATTCGTGCTCATTAGGGACACAAATAAATGCCCTGAGCGAAATTCGAGCACGGGACCCCAGCTTCGTAGGCAGCGTTACCTAACGACTAGGCTAAAGTGGTAGCCCAAAAACAGTGCAAAATCTATAGAAATAAAAGTATTTTATAAATTTTGTAGGCGGTAAACGCCAAGTTTATGACTTAGAAAAATTGCTGTTGATACTGGCCAGGGCCACCATACACATACATATGTAGCTACTTTCTTGTTAGAGGAAAAAATGGGGATCGCACTGATGTTTTTTCTGGCTCTAAGAATCAGTGGTCCATCGAGCCCTAAGGGGGGGGGGGGGGGGGGTGTTGAACCCCCTACCCCCCCCCCCCCCTTATATACGTCCCTGCTTAGAACTTCCCAAACGGGACTCCATTACTTATATCCCACAAGCGGAAAAACATTTACTACAACCATGTAACTTATCTAAGCCAAGATACAATAGATCCGGGAATAGTGAAATTTATTAGTAGGTAGGTACAGCAGTGGCGGCGCGTCAAAAATATTCTTAGGGAAGCCGGAAATAGTTTGCCTTTCTTATTCTTCATGAGCCGTACTAAAAGAACTTGTTTGGCTGAAAATTAGGCAAGCCGGTGGGAATCGAGTTGTATGGACTCTCCGCCACTGAGGTACAGTCAACTGCAAAAGTATGGGTGCATACAACTTGCTCAAATATATGTCCCATAGCTCTTATGTCGGTGAATTAAGGTTTTAGTACCATATTTATGAGAGGATACACTCGATACATATTTTTGCACTTGACTGTACAAATAACTAATTAGGTAAGGGGTACATGTAAGCCCAAAGAAATGTATACTTTTATAAGGAGAACTGTTAATATGTACTCTGTTGGTGTCCCGAATATAAATAAACAATTAGGTAATGTTTTCAATAATATTTTCTTTACCTCGATCCTGATAAATATTATTATACTCTTTGACCTCGATCAAGGTATTTATCCGAAAATAGAGGTTTTGGTGGCCCAAGTGCAATTTGCTTAATAAGTATAGTAATTTATAATCTATTATACTTTCTTTTAGGTAATCAATTAATACATCAAGATAGTACAGGTATATATTACATTTATTACAACAATATATTTCATACGCAGAAATATTACATCTAATACTCTTAATAAATTTTAAATGCATTTCTTAATTCCATGTGTCCTCTTAGTTCATTTTATTTTATCGTTAGTATCAGATCACGCGCTCTCCTGTAGCTTTTGAAATAGTTGTTTGCTTGCTTTGCTATTATCATTCTTTAACGCCATCAGCATAGATTTCTGAAAAAAAAACAATAAATGATAATAATTATGTTCCTATCAGCACTCAATCGAATCGAGAGTTCGCGTGCGAAACAGAAGGTGATTACTCCGTCCCTATCGCACTTGCATCATTATATTAGGTAAATTGGGTACCTATTTATGAAGTATTCGGTATGAAAATTCGAGTGAAAACCTTGTCCTAGTCGACGTGCTTATGACTCGATCGTTGAGAAATACTAAAACGTTTTTTGAAGTAACCTTAGGTAACAACTATACTTACAGACACCCTTTGATTGGAATCCTGTAGTTTTTGCGACAACATCCACAAATTCGCTGCCAGGTTGACCATAGAACCGTTCTCCAAGTCCCCTCGCCGGACGACCCTCCAGAACACTTCGAGGGCGAGATCATACTGCTTCCTGGTTTCTTTGGCGTCACCCAACGCTTTTAATACGACAAGGAGTTCTTGGCATATGTTGGTGGAGTACTTTTCGATGCTCTCTATGTATTCAGTTTCAGATCCATATAACTTGTCGTTTGATAGAACTAAAAGAAGGAAAAATACGTAGATATTCGCATAGGTTGAGCACGGTATAAAGGTATAATATAAACATGAATGTGAGTTCACATAACTGAAGAGACTTTTGCCATAAATCAGCACGGCTAGCGCGAGATAGACTATCCGTCTCTTTCTAATATGAACATTTGGATAGTGACCTGGTTATTTACGTCTAATTCGGGGAATTCATTTTATGTCAAATGATACAATTTATTCTTATGACTAGCTGCTTCTGTGTCTGTTTGACCAAGTAGTAATAATTTTTGAAGTGAAAACTTCCTTAGCGGCGCTGAGCACTTTTTGTGATGGGGAAAAATTGACTCGCGACAGGTCACGTGACCGACAGATTCGACAAGTAAAATAAAAGTTAGTTTATAAAAGTTTATAAAAATTCGTAAGGAGGTCTCAATATAGTGGACGGAAGTACGCCTAGGACGCTCTGCGACCCCTCCTAATATCGTAAGACGGACACGTGACCTGTAGAAGATGGATATTGGTAACAGCGCCACCTATGAACAAACAAGCGAAGTTTATCACAGTGCAGGTTTAATTACCGTGTTAAGTTACAACCGACAGCAGCGTTCTGTATAGTTAATGCCTTGTATTGTTCATAGGTGGCGCTGTTATCAAAAATGTATTAAGTGAAAACTTCTTTATCATGTCATTGAGTTTTCACTTCTGCCGGCACTCCCGGATTGCAACCCGTTGTTTTTTATTCCCGGATCACGATAGAGCCCATTTAAAACTTGAATTACAAACCTCCTTCTATACCATAGGCATAGGTCTCTCTGGTCATTTCACAAAGCAGGTCCAATGTTCGCAGCAGCGACATGTAGTACACCGGATCGGTCTTCCTCCAATGAATCCTCTCCATGGTCTTGATGAAGCCGCTCAGTATGTAAGCTTTCACACTGCTGTCCATATTGTCCTACAAAGTAATACATTAATAATACAGGGTGTAACGAGCGTGATTGCGACCCCCACCGTAAACCACGTTTTTATCAAAAACGAGAATCAGAATCAGAATCATATTCTCGTTTTAAACCTCGTAGTGGGAGATCTACTGCGTTGGACCTTTAAAAATGGTATCAAGCTATGAGCTTCACCAAATCTATTCTCCGAGTAATTCTAAGCATTTCTAGTCCAAGGCACAATAAAAATTATGCCGCTGCGCGGGGTGAGGGGGGTGCCGGTACCGTCCGACCACCTACTTTAAAAAAAAACTACACAATGCCAGCTGGCTACTGTAGCAAGTTTGGTATCATTTTCGTATAAATTGAACATGTAGAATTCATTTCCGGTATTTATTTTAATAATTTTCATAGTAAATTTTTGAATAAATCGTGAAAAAGTGAAAAACTCGCACCTGTTTTTTTGCTTTGGAAGCCAATTACTTTTGAATAAAGCAAAACTTCAAGCAACAAAAAATACTCAGTTATAGCACATTTTATGCAGATTCTAACCGTGTAAATAACAAGAACCTGCTTTTGCAAGAACATGTTAAAAAAAAAATTAACTCTCAGTGGTGGCGACTTACGGACCTTGCGGTGAGAGGCAATCTCCTGTATTATAATTATAACAAAATGGCCCGCATTACTCGCGCCCATTATTATTTTTAATTCCTATGTAGAAACAAATCAGCCAAGTGCAATTCGGACTCGCGCACGAAGGGTTCCATACCATTAGCTGTAAAAATGACAAAAAAATCATGTATGTTGTATGGGAGCCCCCTTAAAAAAATATGTTATTCTGTTGTTTAGTATTTGTTGTTATAGCAGCTACAGAAATACATCATCTGTCAAAATTTCAACTGTCTAACTATCACGGCTAGGGAATTTTAGAATAAATTATAAAAAAGTGAAAAACTGGCAATGTATTTTTTGTTTCGGGAGCCAATAACTTTTGTATAAAGAAAAACTTCATGCAACAAAAATACACAATTATAGCTCATTTAATGCAGATTCAAACAGCGTAAATAATAATAACCTGCTTTTGCAAAAACATGTTGAAAAAAAATCTAACCTCTCAGTGGTGGCGACTTACGGATATAGCGGTGGGAGGCAATCTCCTTTATATAACAAAATCGTCCGCATTACTCGCGTCCACATTTTTTTTTTAATTTGCTAATTTTTTTTGTGCCTTGGACTAGAAATACTTAGAATTACTTGGAGAATCGATGTGGTGAAGCTAATAGCTTGATACCATTTTTAAAGGTTCTGTATGGGAGCGATGCAGTAGATCTCCCACTATCGGGAAACATGGTTAAACGAAGACTACTCACCGGCATTATTAGAAGAGTCGAGAGGAAGTCGCTGATCAGACTGCTAACTTTAAAGTGCGTCATCTTCTTCTGACCATCTTCCATGATGAATTCGGGGATGTCTGGTATTAAGCTGATAAGCGCTTTGAAATTGGCTTCCGCTGAAAATAAGCACTCAATATGATGACAATTCTCAAAGCTTATTGAACCCTCATAAGGTATCATCCCTCGTATATCATTTGTGCCATGTCGAATATAAATTAGGTATGAAATATTTCATCTTCTTTGGAAGTGTTGTAACCTTTCCAGTACACTCAATCGAAATAAGTAGACGTTGTATTTAAATGTACGGCATAACTTCGGAAATCAATGATTTCATAATATATGCTTTATTTGAAAGCTAAAACACGAGTCACGTATTAATCCCAACACTGCAGCATTTACCACAACGAAGGGTAAAAATTGAACAATTCAGGACGGTCCAATATTCAAAAAGAAAAGAGATTATCTAAAATAATGTCGAGTGGAGTTAAGGCACAAAGTAAATAGCGGCGGCGCGCGCCGGAGCAGAGAGTCCGCTCAGTACAAAGTGCCATTTTCGCCGCACGCACACAGACGTAACATTTACAGGCATTCTCGGTTGATTTCGGACGAGCTTAGTCGCGACTGTCACTGTCGCGTCGCGAGTGCTAGTTGTGCGCGCGTTGATCACTTGACGTCCCTGCCGCTACTACACTACACCGCTAGGTACTTTGTGTCACGTACGTCAAAATGAATAACCGATATTATTACAGTTGAAATATATTTTATTGTTTAAATACAACAAAAAACTGTGCCTACACTTTCTTCAAATTTTCAAACGATATTGAAAGGTAAATAAAACGGTTTTCTCATTTTGGTAGTTACAATACCTAGCTACTAGGTAGGTAGGTAATTTTTTGAAACTAGCCGCTTTGATAACGACGATCAACCATTACACATTCATCTTATCGTTCGCTGGTAAAACGCCAGTATTTAAGTACTATGGGATTAGTTAAGTAGGTACCTAATTAATTAGGTACTTATATTCTTTGTTGGCGCTCTCGACCGCCGCCGGTCACAAGTCACAACTCGCAGCGGGTCACGCATCAATTTATTAGGGTTCCGTACCCGAAGGGTCAAAACGGAACCCTATTGGTGTCGCCCAGACGTCCGTCTGTCCGTCCGTCGTCTGTCACAAAATTTGTTCCGAAGAATTTTTAGACTTCTCATTGACCTATGAACTTGAAATTTGGTGACAATGTTCAATATTACGTATATTTTAACAACAAATACTTAATATATTGATAAATCATATTTTTGAGGTTGGTTCGGAACCCGAAATGTGCGAAGTCCGACTCGCACTTGGCCGGTTTTTTACCAAGATACGCTGGTTCATATTTAAATGTCATGTTGAAGAATTTTTATTATAACTACTCCTTTTTAAAATTCAGAATCAATCAGGAATCAATACAGAAGCAACCCTGTGAGTCGGGCAAGTTTAGGTATGTATTTTCAAGAACGGCGGGAACGGACCTTCTGTATATTTTTTATTTTGTGGTTAAGGGTTGCCAGATGGTCGGGATTCGTCTGGATTCTCCCGATATTTCATATCATCTCCCGACTCCCGCCAAAATATAAAGTCTCCCAACAAAATATGAAATGAAACGGCGCGCGCGCGGTTTGTTCAGCAAACCGAACCAGTATTACGTAGTTTCACTAGCTTCTTTTTGTTGTGGCGTCTTGTGATTTAGTCAATAATTTATAAAATCTTATCAATGTGAAATTGACTAAAGTAACGACTGATAAGTCACTACAAAACAACCAGTATAAAATATGAAACGGGTCATTTGTGTTTATACGTACGTACGTATTATTCCTTTGTCCCGACAAAAAGTCAAAATTCCGGACATTAAAAAAAATTGCCCCGATATATTTAGACACCGATCTTGCAACCCTAAGTGGAGTGTCACGTCACCTTGTCCTATGCAGTTATTGAGCAGCGCCGCCTGCCCGGAGAGCAGGTAGAGCTGCGCGCGCGCCAGCGGGCAGTGCAGCGACGGCACTGTCACGAAGCAGTACGCGGCGCATGCGCGCTGCAGCCAGCCGCGCCCGCCCGCCGCGCCGCGCGCGCCCAGCGCGTTCACGCACTGAGAACGTCACGTCATGTCACATGGGCCACAGCAGAGGCATAACCATTAGCCCTCTTTAATTATCCATAAACGTTCATCAAACCTATTTTAGCTAAAATTCTTTTGTCTTTATCTGTCACTTTGACATTTGTGTTTGTGGGAGAGGGACAAAACACATTTTAGTTATCAGAGGTTTGCTGAGTTTATAAATAAGGGAGCTATCTGGCCACATTTATAGTCGGTAAAGGAGACCAACTATTCGGCACTTGATGATTTACTGCAAAATAATAAAATCACTAGGTACCAATATTTTCTTGAAGTTTCATATTTTAAGTATTTTTCTTAAATACAACGAATAATCAATTAATCAATAATCATCTTTGTCCTATTGCAAAGCCTTTTATTTTGAACACAGACTGAGTAATTAATTTTAACTCAAAACATTTACGCATATAACGAGTGGCGTGACTATCGACTAGCGTATCGAAACGAACGTTCCCGATTTATTTATTTAATTTATTCGGAGATAAAACAGAAACATGCAAACAAAATAGGTGGAATTTGCACCCGAACTTAGCCGAAACCAATGATCGGCGATTAGTAGGCCGAGTAATCGACCACCTCAGCGCCGATTAGTCGGCACATCTCTAGTAACTATACCACGCGAGGCCCGAGGGATTATCATTGGATAAGGCTCCTTCCTTAGGTTCCTGGTGTGACCAGACGGTATATCTCTATCGTAACAAAAAAATCTAGACCACTTTCATTGTCCCTCAGCTGGGATTTACTACAAATTGTATCAGTAATAAATGCGACATTAGTTTATTTTCCTTATTTGAATATAAACCGACGAGCGCTCGTGGCCCAGCTACGCCTGCGTACTGCTTGCGGTATCTAAGGTTAAGCAACGTGGGCAGCGGTCAGGACTTGGATGGGTGACCGCTTTGAGTGGTTACTAACTGAGCGCTCCCGTGCTTTGGAAGGCACGTTAAGCCGTTGATCCCGGTTGCTGTCTATGGCAGCAGTCGTTAAGCCAAGTTGGAGGCCTTCGGGCGGCTTGAGAACTTCTAACAGTCAAGTTGCCCACTCACTTGACAAAGCCTAATCCCAATAAGGTCTAATTTCCCCTCGGGGTTGGAAGGTCAGATGGCAGTCGCTTTCGTAAAAACTAGTGCCTACGCCAAATCTTGGGATTAGGTAGCGGACCCCAGACATCCTTCAGGATGCAACTGTACTGGGATAACGCTAGGAGGATGATGATGATTTGAATATAAACCGATATAAACCGACGAAGTATAATATTATTTGACTAACACACACAGTTTAGGCAAAGAATATAGAAAACTAAGAATGCTAACTCTGTACATTGCTAGTTATCTCGCTTAAAACTTATTATCGTCGCTGGTACCTCGTAGTTCAACTTATTATTACAGATGGCGTTGTTTTCAATCTAAACTCGTGTTCTAGCGGCGAAACAGACGCAGCAGCGCTGCGGCGCAGGTGCTATCAGTAGTTTGTTCTTAGTATACACCAAATTTCGGCACGCGAGTCCATTTTGTTTTGGTCGAGTGGTTCGAGTAGTTGATTTCAAATCCTGAGTACTCGGGTTCAAACCCTGTCTCCAGATTTTTGGATTTTTATTTTTTCTGTAGGTACGAAGTGTGCTTCTTTTTTTAGTTACTATTACTGGTTATGGTTAGTGTTTTAAAATGAGTAAGTAGTTTGTAATAATTTCGTAGGTAAACCCCTTCAAAAATTTATTTGCTAGAAAGCCTCATGTACTCACGACACGAGTACACTATACGAGTACCAAAAGTACCAATATAAGTTAGGTATGTAGTGGGACCGAATTATCGACCTGAAGCTTTCGATAATTCTAAATTAATTAATTAATAGTCAAGCCACAATTTTAAAATCATAAGCGTGCATTTTTCGTCGTGAATGATCTAATATAAGTACCTAATTATAATTAGTATGTAATTAGATAAGTCTACAAATCTAAAAAGGTTATGCAGACATATTACAAAAAGTAAGACATGTATAGATTGTGTTTTAACAGAATAAACATTAAAAAAGGCGCGAAATTCATAACTACGCCGCCCTCCCGGGCCGTCGAGGCGCCGCGCACCGCGCCGCGCCGCCGGCGCACGGCGCACGGGAACGGGAACTAAGCGAGCGGTACCTCGCCTCCCGCCTGCCGCGCACGCGTTGCGGTCGTCTAATTCATTCCACATTTATATGTTTACGCGCGCAATACGCATATTACTTTTCTCAAAAATGGCCCGCAAACTGGACTTTAGTCGCTACATATTGGAAGGTAAAGTGTATAGTTTAAGGTCAGATCCAAATTAAAAAGTAAAAAGCATTGCAGGCGAGTTGCAGTCGGCCTGCAATGTCACATATAAATTCCTTTATTTGTCGAGTTATGAACTTTTTAAAAAGTAGAAACTGTCATATAAAAGCAGGCACAGGTCGTATTCAGCCAATTCAGCTCGTATTTTTCTGTTAGAAACGCGACGTTTTTTTATGTCTCGAATAATTTGCGTTTTTCGGCGGAAAATTACACATGCGATTCTGTTAAAAAAAAATAAACGGCGGGAAAGCATGATGTTTTTGACGTTTTAAGGTTATGTTTTTCAAATCTTAATTAAATTTTTGTCGTATTTCCCCCATTTTTGAGAAATTACTTTAGATACTACGATACGAGTGCCTACGAGTAATTACCTAGCATTCATTAATGGGCCAATTTTTTTGGCGTTGTAGTTTTTTTTTATTTCTTAGAATTGCATGAAAATTGGTAGGTTGGGAGAGCTCCTGATTCTGAACAATATGTGCGCGATTTCCTACACTGTCGCACAATTTTTTTCCATTGAGTGACAAAACGTATGAGATTTTCGTAACTCAGTGGAAAAAATGTATGGGAAAAAATGGATGGGAAAAAATTTTTTTTGACGCCTTGTTGTCATATTTTTTTACTTGTACAAAATCAGGAGCTCTTCCAACATACAAATTTTCATGCAATTCTAAGAAATAAAAAAAACTACAACGCCAAAAAAATTGGCCCTAATAGTACATTACTGCAGAGGCCGTGAAGTAAGGGATTGCTGGACGACTGTTGTGGTGTAGACGGCCGAGTCGTAGACGAGGCCGGATAAAACGAGTTCTGCAATCCCTGTTCCGGCCGAGGCTTGTATAGTGCTTTTCTCAAACAATGTAATGTAAGGAAATATTAAAATTATAATAACTACCAGGTAATCAAGTAAATAATAGTTTAAATTTCCTCCTATTTTTTTTTGCGAAAACCGACCCGAACCGATCCGTATTATACTCTATGTCGACTAATTCAGGGATAAGGATTTCAAATTTTATATTTACTTTGAATTTTAAGTAAATAAAAAAAAATTGCGGAAAGTCGTCATTATATTGGATTTCGACTAATTCAGGGGTAAGGATTTCAAATTTGACATTTAATTTGAAGTTTAAGCCAAAAAAATTTTTTTTGCGAAAAATTGTCATTATACTCGATTTCGACTAATTCAGGGGTAAGAATTTCAAATTTGACATTTATTTTGAATTCTAAGCCAAAAAAGTTTTTTTTTTGCGAAAAAACGTCATTTTACTCGATTTTGACTAATTCAGGGATAAGGAATGTCAAATCTGACATTTATTTTAAATTGAAAGCAAAAAAAAAAATTTTTTGCGAAAAATCGTCATTATACTCGATTACAACTAATTCAGGGGTAAGGATTTCAAATTTGACATTTCTTTTGAATTTTAAGACAAAAAAATTTTTTTGCGAAAAATCGTCATTATACTCGATTACAACTAATTCAGGGGTAAGGATTTCAAATTTGACATTTATTTTGAATTTTAAGCCAAAAAATTTTTTTTTTTGCGAAAAAACTTCGTTTTACTCGATTTTGACTAATTCAGGGATAAGGATGTCAAATCTGACATTTATTTTAAATTTAAAGAAAAAAAAAATTTTTTTTGCGAAAAATCGGCATTATACTCGATTACAACTAATTCAGGGGTAAGGATTTCAAATTTGACATTTATTTTGAATTTTAAGACAAAAAAATTTTTTTTTAGAAAAACTGTCATTATACTCGATTTCGACTAATTCAGGAGTAAAGATTTCAAATTTGACATTTATTTTGAATTTTAAGCCAAAAAAATTTTTTTTTGCGAAAAATCGTCATTATACTCGATTTCAACTAATTCAGGGGTAAGGATTTCAAATTTGACATTTATTTTGAATTTTAAGACAAAAAAATTTTTTTTTAGAAAAATTGTCATTATACTCGATTTCGACTAATTCAGGGGTAAGAATTTCAAATTTGACATTTATTTTGAATTTTAAGCCAAAAAAATATTTTTTTGCGAAAAATCGTCATTATACTCGATTTCAACTAATTCAGGGGTAAGGATTTCAAATTTGACATAAATTTTGAATTTTAAGCCAAAAAAATTTTTTTTTTGCGAAAAATAATCCTTATACTCGATTTCGACTAATTCAGGGGTAAGAATTTCAAATTTGACATTTATTTTGAATTTTAATCCAAAAAATTTTTTTTTTTTGCGAAAAAACGTCACTGTAATTCAATCAATCATCTTTATTGCAGACCAAAACGATCCATAGTTTGTTAGCATGTCTTACATAACTACTTATATACTAGGGTTAGGGTGACTAAAAGATAAACATGTCAATACACATTATACTCGATTTCGACTTATTCAGGGATAAGGATGTCAAATTAGACATTTATTTTAAATTTATAGCAAAAAAAAAATTTTTTTTGCGAAAAATCGTCATTATACTCGATTACAAGTAATTCAGGGGTAAGGATTTCAAATTTGACATTTATTTTGAATTTTAAAGCAAAAAAATTTTTTTTTTTGCGAAAAAACGTCATTTTACTCGATTTTGACTAATTCAGGGATAAGGAATGTCAAATCTGACATTTATTTTAAATTGAAAGCAAAAAAAAAAATTTTTTTGCGAAAAATCGTCATTATACTCGATTACAAGTAATTCAGGGGTAAAGATTTCAAATTTGACATTTATTTTGAATTATAAGCCAAAAAAAATTTTTTTTTTGCGAAAAAACGTAATTTTACTCGATTTTGACTAATTCAGGGATAAGGAATGTCAAATCTGACATTTATTTTAAATTGAAAGCAAAAAAAAAATTTTTTGCTAAAAATCGTCATTATACTCGATTACAACTAATTCAGGGGTAAGGATTTCAAATTTGACATTTATTTTGAATTTTAAGACAAAAAAATTTTTTTTTAGAAAAATTGTCATTATACTCAATTTCGACTAATTCAGGGGTAAGAATTTCAAATTTGACATTTATTTTGAATTTTAAGGCAAAAAAAAATTTTTTTTGCGAAAAATCGTCATTATACTTGATTTCAACTAATTCAGGGGTAAGGATTTCAAATTTGACATTTATTTTGAATTTTAAGCCAAAAAAAATATTTTTTTTCAAAAAATCGCCATTACACTGGATTTCAACTAGTTCAGGGATAAGGATTTCAAATCTGACATTTATATTGAATTTAAAGCAAAAAAAATATTTTTTTGCGAAAAATCGTCATTATACTCGATTTCAACTAATTCAGGGGTATAGATTTCAAATTTGACATTTATTTTGAATTTTAAGCCAAAAAAATTTTTTTTTGCGAAAAATAGTTATTATACTCGATTTTGACTAATTCAGGGGTAAGAATTTCAAATTTGACATTTTTTTTTAAATTTTAAGCCAAAAAAAGTTTTTTTTTTGCGAAAAAACGTCACTATAATTCAATCAATCATCTTTATTGCAGACCAAAACGATCCATAGTTTGTTAGCATGTCTTACATAACTACTTATATATTAGGGTTAGGGTGACTAAAAGATAAACATGTAAATACACATTATACTCGATTTCGACTTATTCAGGGATAAGGATTTCAAAGCTGACATTTATTTTGAATTTTAAGCAAAAACAAATATATTTTTTTCAAAAAATCGTCATTATACTTGATTTCAACTAATTCAGGAGTAAAGATTTCAAATTTGACATTTATTTTGAATTTTAAGCCAAAAAAATTTTTTTGTTGCGAAAAAACGTCATTAATGTCATTATACTCGGATTTCAAATTTTATATTTATTTGATTTTTAAGTAAAAAGTGTTTTTTAAAAAAAACGTCATTAAAATTCATAGTTAATATAAAATCTGAAATACTTACTCCTGCATTAGTCGAAATCGAGTATAATGACGTTTTACACTAAAAAAAAACTTTTTTCACTTAAAATTCAAAATAAACATAAATTTTTAAATTCTTGCCCCTGAATTAGTCGAAATCGAGTATAATGTCGAATTTCACAAAAAAAAAATATTTTTTGGGTTAAAATTCAAAATAAATGTCAAATTTGAAATCCTTATGACGAATTAACGCAAAAAAATATTTTTCTGGCTTAAAATTCAAAATAAATGTCAAATTTGAAATCCTTATCCCTGAATTAGTCGAGATAAAGTATAATGACGATCTTCACAAAAAAAAAAAATTTTTTGGCTCAAAATTCAAATTAAATGTCAAATTTGAAATCCTTACCCCTGAATTAGTCGAAATCGAGTATAATGACGATTTTACGCAATAAAATCTTTTTTTGGCTTAAAATTCAAAATAAATGTCAGATTTGAAATCCTTACCCCTGAATTAGTCGAAATCGAGTATAATGACGTTTTTTCGCAAAAAAAAAATATTTGGCTTAAAATTCAAAATAAATGTCAAATTTGAAATTCTTACCCCTGAATTAGTCGAAATCGAGTATAATGACAATTTTTCGCAAAAAAAATTTTTTGGCTTAAACTTCAAATTAAATGTCAAATTTGAAATCCTTACCCCTGAATTAGTCGAAATCCGCTTTAGAGGTGAGACGTACTAGGCAAAACGCGTACTGAGTTTTGCGAGTACGCGTCCACAAAAAGATTAGATCCAAAGACTAGGTCCAAAGACGCGCTAAACCGACCCCGACCGAATACGAATAGCGCGGAACATTAAGACCCTTAGACGTTTCGAGTCTTCAGAGTCGTCGTACGCCTAGTACTCGATACGCTAAAAGACGCGCGGGCGGGATCGCGTACTTACGCGTCCATGCCCAAACCTATTCCAAAAACCAATCCCGTAAATACGTCTCACCTCCGCTTTTAAAGCACACTATCCAACAACTTGAATCAAAAAAAGTCGTATCTTCATAGGGGCCTTACGGCACTTACGTCCTTTTATTTGAGCAAGACAGTTCTCAAACACCCTTACATCCATCTTGTTCAAACCAAAAATCGTTGAAAGTATTAATTAATGGGCACACTTTTTAAATAAACAATTTTTATTTATTTACGACTTTGACAGCTAATATTTCACCAATAATTGACTTGGATCGAAATCTTGTTTAGTAACCTCTATTTCATTTTTAAAGGTTAATCGATAAATATTCAACACGACAATGTGCATTGTAATATTTGAAATTATGTGGAGTGCCCCCTAATATATAATTTTTTCGTACTTTCACCTTTGTAGTGGTTCATAATATAATGTCCTACCAAATTTCATAATTGTACTACTCATACTTACTTCTCAGACTAAATTGATTGTGACATACGGACGGACAGACAGACATGATGAAATGAAATTATAATATAAGGTTTCTGTTTTAGCCATGATGGCTACGGAACCCTAAAAACTAATATAATATATTTGATCCACCACTGGCTGGAGTGGCTGGTATGTGTCATTCACCAGTGTTGCCAATTCATACATAAAAGTAATAGAACAAACAAACAAGTTTAGTATTATTTAAATTCATAGTTAAAGTATAACACAAATAGGAATATCTTGGAATAGTAACCACTTCTAAGTAAAATAAGTTATACTATTAATAACGAATGGCTCAAGTCTAATAATTTATCAGTTAATTTGAATAAAACACAATACATACAATTTTGTAATACACGGAACAGTGGTATGGATTTAGATGTACATTATAATAATACCCAAATTAAGGAAACTGACGCTGCCAACTTTTTAGGTATAACTATAGATAAGAACTGTAATTGGAAAAACCAAGTAGAAAAAGTGTGCAATAAACTTATGAAATTTGTATATGTTTTAAGGCGACTTCGTAACATCTCCGCTTGGAATACGATTTTGATAGCGTATCACGGATATGTTTCGTCGGTATTGAGATATGGACTCCTTATATGGGGAAATTCCTCTGACATCCAAAGAGCATTTATAGCACAAAAAAAATGTTTAAGGGCAATGTGTGGCATATCCCCAAGGGAATCGTGCAAACCTTTATTTATAAAGCATGGTATATTGACACTACCTTGTGTTTATATTTTTGAGGCTGCTGTATTTGTTAAAAAACACCCAACACTATTTAAGACTGCTAAAGACGTGTACCACAGAAATACTAGATTTCCCAATAAACTTGTACTCGATTTCATACCAAATAGTGCCCTCTTCATGAAAAACAGTTATTACATGTGTATGAAAATATATAATGCCACTCCAGAATGTATAAAACCTTTACCTCTCAAACAGTTTAAAACACAGCTTCATCAATGGCTCAAAGGGAAAGTGTTTTATAAATTAGAAGAATTATTTGAAACTTAATATACTATGTAACTTCTATCATATCCAATCACATTTGCATGCTAATGTCTAGCAAAATATGTAATAGTACAGGAATATGTAACAACCAACACCATATTGTACCATATTTTACAGCAAATAAAGATTTTTTTTCATTTTTTTTCATTTTTCATTTTCAACGTAAATCTAAACGCAATTTATTCTTTCATCATGAATGTAGTTTATCCCAGAAGTTTACCCTTTTTCAATAGCCTGGCAACTTCATTACATGATTGTTAAAATTTGCGCCATCTGCCGGAATACAATACAGACACTTGGCCATGTAGTTCACAAAAACTTACGATCAGTTGAAGCAAATCAACTGTTAGAAAAGGGCTATTTTTTATTTTATTATTTTCGTGTTATATTGTGACACACTGTATCAAATTATATTTTATGCTTTATAATGTCTAAATATGTCGATTTAGAATGTTAAAATGCAACATTTTGGCGAAATCAACAATACGTTTTTCATTTTCAGCCTGGTAGCGTCATCTCGCTAGTGCTTTCTGACCTGCTATGATACTTCCAAAGAGTTAGCGTTCTTAGCTTTCTATATTCTTTGGTTTAGGTAAGCGCTTTATCTTGTAAGCAGTGTTTTTTTTATCGTATGCCAATTATTTCGAACCGTGAGATCATCGAGAAGACAGTACGGTTGACAGTTTTTGTTGCATTTTTAGCACCGCCCAGGGGCAGTGTTGACTCACGTGCACAAGCGCCATCAGCACAGCGTCGAGCTTGATGAAGGCAGCGCGGCTCTCGACGTAGAAGTTAAGCTGCTGCTCCGGGTCCTCGTGGTAGCTCACCGCGTGGATGTACTTGGTGATGAGGTCCGCGCACAACTTCACTTCGTCTTCCACCGTCACCGCGCTGCAAACGGACCAATTCAACCCTGGGCCCGTACTCCGAACATTGAAATCCGAACTTCGTATAGTGCCGCCCCTTTCACTCTTGTATTGTAGAATACGAGATTGAAGGGCACGACACGATACGAATTTCGATATTCGGAGTAGATAGACTCTTCTTTAACATGCTAAATGAGGTAAACGAGTCAAACTATCTCACTCGTTAGAGCGTCTAAAGTAAAGCTAAAGTTCAGTTGTATTTTCAGAAATATTAAATAAACGCGTTTTAATACGTTAATGCATACATGAAAATATTATTCGTGTAGCTCGGCGTGGTCGTCAACGGAAATTACGGTCCATACAAAAGCTTGAATTTCGAGCCGCGTTAGGTAGCGGAGAAAATATGTAGTAATTTCTCCGACAAAACTGAATCTACTTTCATATTATTTCTTACATAGATTAATGAAGAGATAAATTTAAATACCTACACTATGCTATGGAACTGTTAGCTTACAAAACCAAGTACCTACGTTAATTAAACCTATCTTACTTGATAGACTCGTGTAGTATGCAGCACAGCCGCATCAAGCTCCCAATCACTATGGGGTCTTCTATTTGTACCAGTTTGTACTTTGCAAAGAATATAGACAGAACTGTTTTCGCCATCATTGTCCGGGCGTTTGAAGTTTGCACGAGCTCTACAAGCGGCATAAATGCGTCCTGCAGAGCATGTTTCATTAGTTAATTTTCGACCCTATGACAAGGAGACCGTACTCAAATCATGACAGCATGGCATTCCAGGAGCATGTCGCTTACGTAACGCGTGTGCACTGTAGGACACCTCCCTTAATAGAATGCAATATCAGACTAAGATCGGCTAGGTAACCGTATTTTCAGAAGTATCTTAAGGTGAGGGGTAGGGCAAGATCTCCATACCTACAAACTTTGTGCAAGTTTTTTTCGTCTGCGTTTGCACTACAGTTATGAGTTTTGGTCAGTGTGCTTATTTTTCTGTTAGCCATGTCCTGTAGGATTTCTTTATATGAACTTTTTTTTTTATTTGTTATTTTACTGGTTTTTTTTGAAAATTTCCACTTCAGGTCCTTCGTCATTCCAATATTTACAACCAAAAAAAATTTGGGAATGCCAAAACAAAATAAAACGTGCACAATGTTTGTATGAAGAGAGCTTGTGCCCTAGTCCTCGCCTTAAAGCGTCACGTAAACTACATTCTCGTCTCAACAATTATTTATGCCTACTTCTGTTTCAATTACTATAGAGTTGAAATGTAATTTTCGTCACCATTAAAAATAGTTCCTCGACATCTGGAATCGAGTTCAGCATCCTCCGAACAACAAATTGGAAATTTCCAGAGAATTCGTCAGCAGGCTTGCCGCATTTAATCATGTATCGGATAGTCCCGCGCAGGATAATGTTCACGTGCTGCGTCTAAAATAAAATGACAAGATATTGTGTTATACTACGTAGGTATTACAATACTGGCTTTTCAACTATACTGGATATGGCCCATGGTCAATACTATACCCAAAGTATATACAACAACCATTGATACAAAAGTCAGAACACAAAGAGACACTGAAACGCGATTTCGGTTTTGTGTTTCGCTATTCCAAAGCTGCTACCGCGAATGCCTGAAATTTACAGTTCGTATTATCTCTGTCTCTTTAACTCGAATGGGGCAAATTCGATAGAGATGGAGATATTCGAAAGATATTTGCGGTTATAGTTATAGCCCAGTAATTCCTAAGCTGGACGCGTTTCAATTTTACTTCGTGCTTAGATCAGCAATTTTATAAAATGTGTAGTGCTATCACATTAAAATACGAAATATAGGTAAATTGCCTATTGTTGGTCAAATCCTTAACTGGCCCCTTCGCAAAAATATGCACAGAGAAAACCAATTGTTGGTATTTCTGCAATTAAATAAATAAAATCAAAATACATGAAGAAATGAAGTCGGTTTTGAACCCAGTTAGGAGCTGACTTCATGTATTTTGTTATGTTAACTGAATGACAAAGTGGTCAGTTATTGGCGATTTATCCTATGTTTGTAAAAGTTAATGTCACATAAAACATTCGAACTACTAAATTTCAAATAAGAAGCTTCTTAAAGTCATTTAGACTGTAGAACAAGCAAACATTTACCGACAGATGTGTACAAGCAAACTGTAACCAGGGCCCCAACACTTGCAGGAAGTTAGTAGTCGACTTCATGTTGTTGGCGATCTTCCACCAACTCTGTATCAGGGACTCAGACGCCACCTGGTGGCAGCTGTCGGCGTCGCACAGATGTTCTCCAAGAGCAGTCAGTATGTCGCTTAGCATTACTGTCAGAAATTTAAAAAAAAGTGTCGCTTTCAGGGGAAATTGGACCTTCGTGCACACTGCGATGTAGTTGGAAATGCCTTATCATAAAGTGAACTAAGATCTTTCCCAGAAGGACAGACTTTGTAAATTTAACCCTTTGGTTGGACGCCCTGCCACACACGCCAAACTCCTTTTTGCGGAGGAGCGAAGATAGACCTTATTTGAGAGCATGCTGAGCATGTAGGACGCTTTGACATTTTATGCATTAACCTATAGGTGTCGCTGGCGCTATGCACACGACGCCAAGTCGTAAACATATTTAAGTGTCGTCTCGCGCGCAAAAGGTTATTCTAGATTATTAATAGGTTATTCACAAAACATACCCATTTTCTCGGCCGAATTCTGTACCATTTCCAATATTTTTGTAGATTTCTTATTGACACTTGTAGAATCAAAAGCGGAAACTAAGCAGTAAAGCAACAACTCACTGAAAAGATAAATAAAAATCATCCATTGTTATCCTTATCAATGCTTTATGGAGTATAGTAGTGGTACATGCTAACTTCACTACATAACATAGGTATATTTATTTAGTTATGATTTTATGAATGACTGAATTAGAGGTAGCATAAAAACATACTTATTTTCCATATTCTCGCATTTTTGTAACAAGTCTTCTAACAGAGTTAACTTGCATTTCTTGGAATTGACCGTCCCATACATCAACCAATCAACTGCTGGCACATAGAGGTTCAAGTATTTGTCAAGAGTCAATAACTGAACTTCATATTTTTTTCTAATTGCTGGTTGAAAAATCTGAAACAAAATAGGTATAACTATATTTTTATGATATGTGTAGTGTGTCGTACTGTACTTACACACACTGTACACTGCATGTCATCTACGAAGGCGCGCCCCTACACATATACCAATCCATACAATTGCGCCAGGTTAGTACGGGATTCACTGTGGAGGGGCGCGTCGTCGTGGATGACACGCAGTTAGGTGTCTTTTGTGTAGATTTTGAATTTAAAAAACAGATAAAATACCATAGATGGCAGGAATAAGTTCCTTAGTTGATAACTTGACGGTTTTTAGGGTTCCGTACCAAAAAGGTAAAAAAGGAACCCTATTGGTTTCACTTTGTCTGTCTGTCTGTCTGTCTGTCTGTCTGTCTGTCTGTCTGTCACATCGCTAAATATCTCAGGAACTACTTATCCTATCGATTTGAAATTTGGAATAGTTATAAACAAGGGTAACCCAGATACATAGAAGATGGTTTTTTTAAATTATTTTATTTTATTTTCTGTGAATAATGACAGATAAAAGGGGGTTCAAAATTTTAAAGTCTGGCAACTATGTCAAGTGGGGTATCATATGAAAGGGCTTGACTTGTACATTCCAAAACAATTTTTAGTTTTTTTTTTCGTTGGGGAAATTTCGATTTACGAGGGAAAATGTAAAAAAAAATACCATTCCCCCCCCCTTATCTCCGAAGTTTACGAAGAAAAAAATTTGAAATTATTACACAACATTAATATGCATGTATATTTTACAGGAAAATTATAGCCATAGCTCTATCTAGTTTTTCTTTTTTTTAATCATCAAAAAACTCTTCTATACTAAGTTTGTAATTTAATCACCTTTGTATATATTTTTGTTTTATATTTAAATTTACAAAATTACGTTGAAAATACCTTCTTTCAAATAAAAAAACAATTATTGAAATCGGTTGATGTGAAAAAGAATTATCCTTGAAAAACCAACATACGTACTAAGTTATTCAGTCGCGCAAATTAGTAACACAATGCGCCGATAGATGGTGCTGTCATGTTTTTTTAAGATTGTTCGGGTCGTGTCGGGACGTGTACACAACTACATATACAAGAACTGTGTACGGAACCCTCGGTACGCGAGTCGGACTCGCACTTGACCGGTTTTTTTTAAATTATATTAAAATTATACACCTACCTGCTGATATTCCTCAAAAAATTCTTTCAAATTATCGTAAAAGAACTCTTCACAATCATTCCCCAATAAATTAGAGGAAACCTTGCACAGGTAAAGTCTCAGATAAGTGGCAACCAATGGGTTACCTATGCCTCTAATCATTTTCGTCAGCCTGGAGATGGCTGGCTGTATTTCGTCTTTAGAAATGAACGTGTAACATTTTAGTAAAGTCATCTCGATGTATAGCCTGGGCAGCAGCTCTCTTATCGAAGCCATTTTGAAGAGCCAGTTCTGACATGTCTCTTTAGCTGCATCATTGATCTCTGAGGGATCAATGTCTTGAACTGTTTTTGATACATTTGCTCTAAAAAAATAAACAAGTTAATAACCAATTCATTAGGATAAAGGCTTCGCCACACCGGCTGCGTGCACGCATGCAGCTCCAACATCGCTGCGTGAATTCACGTGAATGTAATACCTAGTTTGTCACGTCAATGATTACGTAACAGGGATCGAGTGTGAGCGTAACAATTTACACTTGTAGCAAATAGCAATGAGATATACATATATTGAAGCGTCGTAAGGTCGTTATTAAAGACACGAGTGCCTAACACTAGGACATGTTTTCCCTGAAAACTTTAACGCAACCAGTAAAAAAAACACTCACCCATAGCTCCGATCTTTGAGTCTAGCAAAAACCAAATTGCCGAATGTGTCCAAAATATCAGTTATTAGTACAAATTTACTAGGATAAAATTGCATTACATTGACATCTGATAATAATTTGGAACATTGAATTGCGATTTTAAAAGCTTTGACCCTTTGTTCTGTAGCCCAAGCCTAAAATATAGAAAGGACTTAAAATAATTAAGTAAAGGCGCCTGTATACGCAAGCACATGGCAAGCACTCCCCATACAAACTTTGTTTGTGCAAGTTTTTCTTTGCTTGTGTTTGCATTACACTTATGATTTTTGGTCAGTCCGCTTATTTTTTACTTAGCTAGAACGTCATATTTTGCGAATTTTTTTGCTTGTCATTCTTCGTATTATTATTATTTATTTATTTAATAATCAGGGTATAAAAACATAAAATATGGTCTCACAAAACCGTCGGAACATATCTAATATTAACAAGCAAAAAAAAAATTTATGCGGGAGTGCCAAAGCTGACGAATAAAACTTGCACAGAGTTTGTATGGAGAAGGCCTTACGTATACAGGCGCCTTAAAGTGGTATGTGTGAATAATAATGAAACTGAAGATTTAATTTATAAGATAATGAAACTTCGGTTTTATTTGAATTTTTGATGCAAATCTAGTTTATTTTCACCTTAGGTTAGGTAGGTCAAATTAAGGTAAAGTAAAATATATATAACAAGTTAAATATGAGTATTTAAATGGTAATCTACAAATAATAATAGTTATGTGATTGCCCGTTTTGTATTTTTTTTTCCAATATTGCAGATTCAGAGAACATTTATATACCTTTTTAATTTCCTCATTCAAAACATTGATTTTGGTGACATATTCCTGCTGGGACAAGCCCATGGTCTTCCGCACAGTAGCTTCATCAAAATCATCTAACTGTTCAAGCCTGTGCTTCACTTTTTCATTTAAGTTGGAAACCTGTCGGATAAGAGCTGAAAAAGAACTAACTTAAAAAACCAAACAAAAAAAAAAAGAAAAGCACATTAGTTACTAAGACTAAAATTAATCTATTTCAAGTAATTTTAAATTATCTTCCATTTAGGATGAGTATTTTGAATAACTGAAAAATCAATGATACCTTTTTCTCCGCCTGGCAGATAACTGCTGATAATAGTCAGTTTTTCTCCAGTAGTGTATTTGTTGAGAATTACAGCACGCCTAGATATCCAAGCTTTAGAATAATTAGTACTCCCATCTGATATTTCCACAGGTAATGACTCCTGAAGAGGAATAACATTATATTACAATAAAAAAATGGTTTAAAAAAGAAATCTTTGTGTACAGGGTTTTGTCTTTGAAAATATTTACCTCTGCTAAATCCATTTGTTCAAATCTAAGTAGTGGATCAACCTCTTCAAATGCAGAACTCCATTTATTCAAACTTTCAATAAAACTTGTAGTTGAACTTGGTTTCTGTAGAAAAAAAAACAGTTGGGTGAATAGTAATGTTGAATATCTGTATTTAGATTTATATAAGTATTATTATAGAAAAGTCAGCTGTGTTTACAACACACTCAATCACTGGTAGAGAGTCGGAGACCCATTTGGTGTGGTGTTCACTAGCTTTATTGTTATCATTAGCTATATTGTATTATTTTATTTGAGACTATGTACAGTAATTCATGCTAACTTATAGGAAACTTACTGCTGATACGACATTTAATTTAAGTGGATGATTCGTCACTTCAAATATAGGATATTCATGTTTTACACTTTTACGATGTTTCTTTGAAGACCTGCAATTAATAGAAAACAAGTTTACTTTAGTAATAATAATATATACCTTTTAACAATATAATTTGAATTTTTGATGCAGATATATAAGTTTATTTTCAGGCGCAGAAATAATTGTTTTCATTAGATTATTATTTTATTATAAATCAGATGTTATGAAAAGCAATCTTACCATTCATAATAACTGGGCATAATGAATGCTTCCTTTTATTTTACTTTAAATTGCTAAAATATGGTTAATCTTGAGTTTATTTGCGCTAATATTTTTATTTATTATTTTATTACGTTTACGCCTCGTTTTGAGCTGTCAATGTCAAGTGTCAACAACTTGTCAAGTGAACGCTATCTGTTAGTAAATTTTGCGTTCAGATATCACTATATTAACAAAAATATATAACTAATCCAAAAAAATAATTGTTTCACCCTGGATATCACATAAGCTCTGAAATAACACTGTTATAAGAAATTTTGGCTAATTTCCATAATTAGTAATGCCTTTTGCGTGTCAAGTCCGTAGGGGCCTACCGGGAACCGAAAATGAAGTATCTGCCTCTCTTTCGCTCCAATATGCAAGTGCAACAGAGAGGCAGATATTGCGGTTTGTGGTAGGCAAATACGGTAGGCTCTCTGAATGAAATATACGATGTGCAAATGCTAGTAGTATACATAACATAACATATGTACATACTGTGAACTAGTAGTGGTAGGTGGTAGGTAAAACTTGTTACAAAGTATTGTATGGCAGTACTGATGACAGTCATTTAAACTGCTAAAAAGGGTTCCAGGCTTCCAGCACAGCCATATTAGGAAGTTCGGTCAGGCTCAGTCACTCCGGCCTTTGCATACGAGAACCCTTTTATTAGGGTTCCGTACCCGAAGGCTCCAAACGGAACCCTATTGTTGTTGCCCGGGCGTCCGTCCGTCCGTCACAAAACCCTTTCCGAAGAATTTTTAAACTGCCCTTTGAAAACCTACGAACTTGGTGATAATGTATTATTATTTATTACGTATATTTTACCAACACATTGATAAATCACATTTTTAAGGTTGGTTCGGCACCCTAAATGTGCGAAGTCCGACTCGCACTTGACCGGCTTTTATTTGTACATCACGATGGTGGCAAACAACGGCACGGCTTCTAACGGTAAGCGGCCACAGTACAGCATGCTCTAGAAAGCTTCTTTATCTATTTAGCCCAGTGCGAGAATACTGTGCAAATCCCCCACGTTCAAAATCTTCCTCGGCGAGAAGAGGTCCAAAGGAAGCTTCCAAGCGAAAATCCTGGATCCGCCACTTCACTCAGGGCGTAGGAACTCTTACCTCAGACGTATTTCGATTTACTGCCCCGGCCTAGGTAACGAATGTACTATATATTCATTCGATGAAAGACTTGAAAGCGTGAGTCGGTCAGAGGCTATCTGGCAAATAAAATTCATATATAACACCTGTAAAATTTATTTATAACTTTAATATAAAGAAGACTTGATAGCGTGAGTCAGAGGTCAGAGGCTATCTGGCAAATAAAATTCATATATAACACCTGTAAAATTTATTTATAACTTTAATATTAAATAACTAAAGCCAGGTATTCCTTGGGAGAGTTGTATCCCATGACGCAACACGTGTTGGCAGCACGTTGGCAGCGACGTGAGACGCAGTGTCTCAACGTTGCCAAACTTCGCACGACACGTGTACCTAGATGACGACGACGTCGAACGTACAGTCGAGTCGCCCCCAAATACATCGGAGCAAGCAACATACTATATATAACTTTAATCTCTTGACCGCCGCAGTAAATTACGTATGTCGTGTCTCACGCGCTTAAGTCTTTCTAGCAAAAGATGGAAAATGAACCTTAATTAATAGCACGTAGGTTGCCTTTACATTGTACGTGGTGTCATCTATACAGGACAGCGGCGTTGTAGGCGCGGCTCTTTGTCATCTATACGTGACTGTGGCGGTCAAGAGGTTAAACGCTGAGCAAACAGAAAACGAAACAAATGCCTCTCAGGCGCACTTGGATATCCGAGCGACAGATTCGTTTTCGGTTCGCTGCAGGCCCTCTGGACTCTAATGGCTAGACATCGTTCAAATATTTTTGAAAACTAAGTGTAAGTTAAGTGATGGCGACTGAACCACGTGTCGCGCAATATTGCTGACTTCAAAATCTTCAAATATGTCAAACTCACTTAATATAGAAATACTTCTCGAATGGAGCCGGTGCCTTTTGCAAAAAAATTATAGTTGCTTTCTTTAATTACATGACCATTATTTAAGAAGTCTTTGAAAATATATAGTGTACCAAAGAAACAACGATTGCGTCCGATGTCGCGGCCGCCTCTTGTCGCAGGATATTTTTTCCGTAAGGAATACATGACTGAGTACACTCACGTCTTGATGTAATGGTTTTTCATGGCATGACTAATAGTTCGACCACGAATAATACGTAACCTACTTAGTAGTTACTTATGTAACACCTATAAAAAAAGTAATCTTTTTAACAATAGGATATTTCACAACATACAACATTAAACATGTAATTATTAAACACGTAGATAACATAACTTTATTTTACTAAACGGTTAAAACTCACGTATTAATTGTCACTTCGGGCGACATAAAGTTAATAAAGTTATAACATGTCTCGCGAAAGTTTAAATTCACGTAGATAACATGAAAATATGTATTACATACCATCAACTTTAATTTAGTCTACATAATATTATTAAATAAATAATGTAAAAATATCACAGATACATTATTATGTTGTATCTCAAGATTCTCAAGCATGTCTTACTATTTTTTTATATGTAACAATCAGTAACAATATAAAGAAAACTTTTTAAAGAGCTTTGTCACCTTGTGACTATAGTGCTCTGATGATAATACCCTCAATAAATACTAGTATTCAAGTTTATAAATTAGAATAACATATCACATCACACTCATTATATGCTTATTCTACAATTGACCTAGCTACCTGTTTCCTTTAAAAGGCACAGCTGATGTTTCTTTCCCTAATAACCTGCTTCATATATTAATTTTAAGGAGTTTTGTGGCGGCAATGCTTTGCGGAACCTTTTCCTTGTCCAAATGCTTCATGTAGGCGAGGAAGCAGGTCCACACGAGACTGCACATGCTGATGAAAGGCACCCTATTCCGTGCGGGGATGAGGCAGAAGTTGATCATGGCAATCGCCGGCCAAATAGATGCTCCAACCTGATAGTTCATAGTTCATAGTTCATTTATTCAATAAACAATATAAATTGCATTTGAAATTAAAAAAAATAGTTAAATTTAAAAATACAACAATAATAGTAAATAAAATCAATAATCAGAAATTTAAATAATAATAATAATGTCAATCATGTTGCATGCATTAATTAATTATGTCAATTTCAATCTTACAGTACTACAGTTATTACAAGTCAGGTACAAATAACGCTCATATGCACATATGCTCATATGCTCATATGGGTCATATGCAAATAACGTATTGGTATGGTTCGTACATAACTGTTAAGCGGCAATGACACTTCGTCGTTCGCCGCATGCTGCATGCGGCGACCGCAAAAGTGTAAAGAACACGTTAGTCGGCCACATTCTGCGATCGACAGCTGCCAAGTCGCCGTAGTAGGCGGACAGACTAATGTAAAGACGACGTTTGTTGGTCTAAGTAGTTTAAAATTAATTCGGCGACCGCATTAGGTGAACGACGCAGTGTAATTGCCGCTTAAGGCCAAGTGCTGTCAAATTAATGCAAGCAAAAATCTACCCAACAGTCACAGCTCTAAGTCGAGTTTTGCTTGTGTTCGTGTGACAGTATTTAGCCTTAGTTTTGTACAAACTATATTAGTATGATAAACAATAATTTGTGTAACATTCATTGACTGTCTAGCAATGCACATCTTTCAGCCGATATGATGATTATGAATATTCATTAGCTATCAGGACTTATCGAGGCGAGTATATCACTCATCTTCGGTTTGCTGATGACATAGTAGTCTTGGCTGAAACCATGGAGGATTTAAGTACAATGCTCGATGACCTCAGTAAAGCCTCCGAGCGAGTTGGTCTAAGGATGAACATGGATAAGACGAAGATCATGTCAAATGCCCATGTAGCACCAACTCCCGTTACAATCGGACGCTTTACGCTCGAAGTTGTAGACGATTATGTTTACCTAGGACAGACTGTCCAGCTAGGTAGGTCCAACTTTGAGAAAGAGGTCAATCGTCGAATCCGACTCGGCTGGGCAGCGTTCGGGAAGCTACGGCATATCTTTTCGTCCAATATTCCGCAGTGTCTCAAGACGAGAGTCTTTGACCAGTGTGTGTTGCCAGTGATGACATATGGTACGGAAACGTGGTCGCTCACCATGGGCCTCATAAGAAGGCTCAAAGTCACTCAGAGGGCAATGGAGAGGGCTATGCTGGGAGTTTCTCTGCGTGATCGCATCAGAAATGAGGCCATCCGTAGCAGAACCAAAGTAACCGATATAGCCTTTCGAATCGCTAAACTTAAGTGGCAGTGGGCGGGGCACATTGCACGTAGAACCGATGGCCGTTGGGGCCGAAAGGTTCTCGAGTGGCGACCACGGACCGGAAGGCGCAGCGTGGGTAGACCCCCCACAAGGTGGACTGATGACCTGGTAAAGGTCGCGGGAGTCCGCTGGATGCGGGTGGCGCAAGACCGGTCATTGTGGCACTCTTTGGGGGAGGCCTATGTCCAGCAGTGGACGTCTTTCGGCTGATATGATGATGATGATGATCAGGACTTAAGTGAGTCAGGTGTAAATTCTTAACATTGCTATACCTTCAACTTACTAAAAAGATCTTTCACATCCATAAATGTTATGTAAACAACTACTTGTCTTTCCGTAAATCTTAATATATATTTTTTAAATTAAGTACCTTATATGTAGGCCAGAATTTGGATTGGACTTCTGCTATAGCTTCATGAAAAGGCTTCATCTCCAGGAGACTCATACCGAAATAAAAACTACACATTGCACAAGGTGTGTATGTGATGGTTTCAACCATTGTCTGAAATATAAAACAAACTACATATTTTAACTGTTCTGGTCGACTATTTCATTAATTATTCTTTTTAAAAGATATCAAAATTACTCCTGCAAAACTATAAATATGGCAAAATCATGATTTAGATGTGAATTGTTTTGCCCCTTTACATGATAACAGTAAACCTTGAACATTGATTATGCTATATGCAAATACATGACTGATGAGTACAGATTATACAATTTTGGAAATAATTTCTTGACAATAGTAGTATTGAAAAGAATGTGGAGTAAGTGATACACATATACTTATCTAGGAGAACACATTCTTGAGGATTTTAAATATATAACACAAAAAAATACTATTTATTTGAATATGTTATTACCTTAATGATACCAGCCCTTATTGTAGTACCAGGCCACATTATGCTAGCCGCTGTCAACCAAGTATAAAGTGTAGGTGCTACATAACAGGACCCATAGAGTCCGTAACGGGCACATCTCAACCAGTCATAGTTTTCTAAAAAACAAAATAAAATTAATTGTAACCCTTTGTTGTACAATGTCACTGAGTAATTCCGTATGTTGAGCATTCCAAATATTTATATCAAATTTCTGACAATTGATCAATTTTGTTTAATTTAGTAACAAGGAAAAATCCAAGAAGAAGATCCAAAGAAATGTTAAAATATTGCCCTATTTGAAGTAGAAAATGGCCATAATTGTAGGAATTAGCAGACTCCAGCTTCATACATTTAGCGTACCTACTCAAGACTAGGGCTGCCATCCGTCCGGGTTTCCCCGGATTTGTCCTAGTTTGGAGGCCGTCCGGGGGCCGTCCGGGTGGGGTGTCAAGAAGTGTCCGGGGAAAACCCGGACACTTTTCATGTAAGGAAGCACCTCATTGAATTTAAAGGTCTTGTTTTTTAAAAATATTATTTTCGGACTCGTCCGGGGGAAAAATGCGATTTACGCCAAATGTCCGGGTTTTTTTGAATCGTTGTCCGGGTTTGGCGAAATTCGAGATGGCAGCCCTACTCAAGACCAACTTATGAATAGTAGTAAAGTTCACGAATTCCCGGGAAAATCACAGTTGTTAGGAAATCGCTAGTCGTGAGATTTTATGTGCATGTGCTAATAAATTAATTATGGTTTGATGATGTCTTACCTATATCTTTGCCTTCGAATGTTTGCTGTATGAGGCTGGATATGGGCCAGATAACACCATAAGAAGCCATTCCTCGTAAAAGAGGATACTTTTTGAAAAGCACTTTGCATTTACTATACACCGTCATGTTGTATACACGTTGCGTGGGCCTGAATCGCAGTCACGAAACACGGTATTCCTCTTATGTAATTATTCCCATAGAAAAGTAAAACTTGGCCTTTGCTGTTTTCTAATGGGAAACGACCGTGAAAATGAGCAAGGCAGGAAATCATTATAAATATGTCAATTTTGTTTGGTTATATGCCAAACGGGCTAGTCACGAATGTCAATGTCAGTGTCACGAACTCAAGAGTGTCATGATACCACCGGCGCGTGGCCATCAACCATCAAGTATTAGACCGCGGGCCACAATGTTAAAATCGTCAGTCATTTCCTCTCGCACGAAAACTTGTACAGTGATTAAGAAAGATGAATAAAAAATTACTGTGGACGTCTGCCACGATTCCGTTGGTGGGTTGAGGAGCAGCAGCCTCCCAAAGACGTAAAAAAAATAATTAAATTCAGTCATTTCCTCTCGACTGAAACTAGGTTTAAATGATAGTTAAGAAAATACCTTAACGAAAAAAAATCGTCTGCCACTTGTATCGCGGTGGAATACCCGTCTGCCAAGCACGTGAACATGTAAAACAAATTTAAAAAATCAGTCATTTCCTCTAGCATGAAATTTTGTCAGATGATAGTTTATGGACTATTATGAAGAAATAAATTCGTCTGCCACTTGTATCGCGGTGGAAAACCCGTCTGCCAAGGGCCTAAACATTGTATGGGATGAAAAGAAAAAAACAATGCACATCAGCGTGTGGGGTATCTATGGATAGGTCTTTGAAAATGATATAGGGGTTTCTAAAAAACTTTTCCATTTAAGTCAACCGTTGGTGAGATATTCGCTGTGAAAGTCGTAAAAACTTCATCCCCCCTCTTTTATTTCGAAACTGTGAGGTGAAAAATTCTGAAAAAAATTGGGAGGGTGTAAATAAATAAATACTTTCAAAAATATTTGGTTTGAACAAATTACGTCAAACGGTTTTTGAATAAACGCTGAAAAACTGTCTTGTTCAAACAAAACGACTTAAGTGACGTGAGTTTCCCATAAAGTTACGACCTTTTTTGCTACGATTTATTAAATAGTGGTTTAAAATGTGAACTAGTAGGTGTCGGTATGGAACTCTTCATTGTGTGTGATCCCAGACGTACTCTAGGATGGTTTGAAAGCTATTCGATATGCCTCAGGTCGTGTTTTCATAGGAAACTCACGTCACTTAAGTCGTTTTGTTTGGGCAAGACAGTGTTTCCTATGAAGATACGACCCGGGTATTCCACCGCGATACAAGTGGCAGACGATTTTTTTTCGTTAAGGTATTTTCTTAACTATCATTTAAACCTAGTTTCAGTCGAGAGGAAATGACTGAATTTAATTTTTTTTTTTTACGTCTTTGGGAGGCTGCTGCTCCTCAACCCACCAACGGAATCGTGGCAGACGTCCACAGTAATTTTTTATTCATCTTTCTTAATCACTGTACAAGTTTTCGTGCGAGAGGAAATGACTGACGATTTTAACATTGTGGCCCGCGGTCTATAACGATCATGATACGCGTCGGTGCTACGCGACCGAGATACGATACGGTATAAATATACAAGTGTGGACAAGCTTTAAGTTTTGGAATTAATCGTATATAATGACAGTTTGAACGTTAAATATAGTCTGTGGTCTGTGTAGAAGTGTAGAGTTGAGGTATCGCTATCGTTGAAACTTCGATTTTTACCATTGAAAAAAATACATATACACTACAGTGATATCGAAAGCAATGATAAAATTATAACATGTATAATCTAGAAAAATGAAGTTCAAAAAGTTACATAGTTGAAACGTCGAACGTAGGTACTTTAAGAAATCATTATCAAAAATAAAGGTAGTATTTGTAAAATGTCGAGCAATTCTTTATTGTTTTCTCTTAATAATGAGGGCAAAGTGTATGCACTATCAACAAGTGGTTCTTGTTGGAGAGAATTTATGTACCTCGGATTGGAATTCAAGACTTTGTCAGCTGTTCCGCATTTCCTTTGGGCCGTGGGAGGCGACCGGCAAATTTATCTGCACGTTCACGGATTAGAAATCCCCATTAGAGTGCAAGAAGAGTCGTACGAAAATGAACGTTGGCTGCCACTGGAGGGGTTCAGTGGGAGACTCCTGCCTACAGACAGGTACCACTTCTCTTCTCAAGATGGCACTCAAGATAGAGCCATTCAACGCATCCGATTACCCTCCATGGCTTGGCAATGGGAAGGTGAATGGCAGCTAGATCTCACGTTAGATGGACATCCTTTGGACCATGATGGATGGACCTATGCAGTTGACTTCCCGGCCCAGTTTGGACCCACCAAGCAGTGGAAATCATGTGTCAGAAGGAGAAAATGGATCAGGTATAGAAAGTTCAGTGCCATGAACTCCTGGTGTGCAATAGCACCCCTTCACAAAGATCCTACACAAGAACCGTTTATTGATGTAAGCATTGGCGGAAACCAAATACCATTTGCAGGGCCGGGGACCCTCTCCGTGTGGGCCATCACTGCCCATGGAAGAGTCATGTACAGAGCTGGTGTAAGTGCCACATCTCCTGAAGGTTTGAAGTGGACTAACATTAGCATTCCTCCCAATTGTGATATAAAACAAATTTCTGTGGGTGCTACAGGCTTAGTCTGGGCACTGCTTTGGACAGGCCGAGCCATAGTAAGAAAGGGTATTACAAAGGATTCTCCTACAGGAGAGGCTTGGTTAGAAGTAAAGTCACCCAGTGAAACAAAGCTGACTGTCATATCTGTAGGACATAATGCTGTATGGGCTGTGAGTTCTGATAATAAGGTTTGGTTTAGAAAGGGTGTTGATGGCAACACTGCTGGAACATCTGAAGCATCGGCAATGGGCATGGGATGGCTAGAAATCACTGGCAACATGACTCATGTGTCTGTGGGTGTAAATGATCAGGTATTTGCTATAGGAGAGAGTGACAAGAGTATATATTGGCGAAGTGGAATCACACCTGCAGAATTAACTGGTAAAAGATGGAGGATGGTGCAAGCCAATATGCAACTCAGTCGGACATCAAGCTCTGCAAGCATGGTTTCATCAGCATCGAATGCAAAGCACCATAGCTTAACCACGCTTAATGATACAGCTCAACTTAAGTCTCATATTCATTTACAAAATTCTTGGGAAGAATCGCATTCTGCACCAATCGAACATACCCTGCCATTAAAACCCCCTAAAGAACATATTTCTAAAAAAACCACAACTGCTACAGACATTGATCTAACTGGTAAAAGTTATGAAACAACTCTGAAAAATCCGAGAGCATGGAGTCCAGTCCGGAGTGTGGGCTCTGTGGTGGGGATGGAAGCCCAGCCAGACAGTGACAGCAGTGTATTTGATGTGGACTCTGGCATGTATTTTGATGAGGAAGTTAGCCAGACGGCGTGGGGCACATGTGACGCCAATTGGACCTTTGTTGAGGCTGGAGCATGCTGCATTGACCCATTGCAAACCCCGCATTGGTTTACTGATAGCCAAAATTGTGTCAATTCGGACTTGAATACCAATTGGCGCATCCAGATATTAGACTGTTTAAAAAATAGGAATAATAAGGATCTAGACTTATCTGATTATGGCATAGCTATTGATGAGAAAGGTTGGACTCGCAGTTGTGAAGCTCGTTTAATTACTGTGAACAATGCTGGGGAGGATTGTATACTTTCTCTGTACTGGCATGCTTTGGAAAATACAGGAACATTATCAGTCTTTAAACCTGATGGTACAATTAAATTTATTTTGAATCTGGGTGAAGTTACATGTATTATGTCAGCCTCTGAACCAGGAAGCCCTAGAATAGCCATGACAGCTCCACGACAAATTAAAGATGCGATTAAAATACAATTCATGACAGAAATGGAAGAAGAAGAATGGCTCAATGTACTGGTGGATATCACTTCACAAATAAATGGTCTATCTGGAAAACCCTCTACAAGTTCTTTGTGGGCTGTTACTAGTTCTGGAGACATACTGAACTGGGATCCAATGCCAGCCCAACAAAGCACAGAACACAAAGGCTGTTACACCAAGGAATACCAGCTGTTAGGAAAAAATATACTACCAGGGTTTGTAACAACATTGGACAACAATTTTCCACCGGGCACCTCACTGAAAATTGTTGGTAGTCTATTTGATGAAGTTGGCAGATTCCATATTAATTTACAAGGCCCAGAGGTTAAAAAACAAAGACATAAAATTGAAACGGAAGTAACTGAAGTTCATATGCATTTCAATGTCAGATTTGACGAGAATACTGTTGTGTGCAACACCATGACAGCAGGAATCTGGGGCTCTGAAGAACGTCACGAGCTACCACTATCTCCTGGCCAAGAATTTACTATCAACATAATTTGTATTAGAGAGGGTTTTAAGATTATCGTCAATGAGAAGAAATGTTATTTTTATAGACACAGGCTAACTCCTGATAGTATAACATCAGTTTTAATTCTAGGCCCTATGAAATTGTATACAATGGAATACAGCACAACCACTCCTATAATAGGTTCAGATGAAATGTATTGGAGGATGATAGGTGGATATCTCAGGAGAGTAGAGAGTGGTCAAAATGGTGTAGTTTGGGGTATAACACACGACCATAGAGTTTGGGTCTATACAGGAGGATGGGGTGGAGGTGTTTTAAAAGGTAAACCTATCTTTTTTTTTCAATTTAAACTTGTATAAGAACATTTGTGCTACAATAGGGATGATGACACTATAAAAGAAAATCAATAAATCCAAATTTTCTACATAAAGGCTCAAATTCTCAATCAAATGGCGAAAAAAGTAATACAAAAAAATAAATAATTACGTAATTATATTATAAGTCTTCAAAGTTTTAAGAGTGGGTATTTTCTGTCGCTTTTCCGCAAAACGCACCTTTGTATTGAACGATCGTCATTTACTATGGCGCTACTCAACAGTGACGTCACTGTTATTTATTTATCGTATGACATTTATTTCGAACCGTGAGATCTTCGAGAAGACTGTTGAGTAGCACTTTCTCTCTCTAACTACGAACATTCTAACCGTTGTAGCTTCGTTAGTTTTTGAGATATTTGAATAGGATTTTAACTATTTGTCATAGTTTTATGTCTTCTTTCTATTGAAGTAATACAATTTTTTGAGTCAACATCCCTATAGTCCTCCCACTATCAACCTTGTTGTCAAAGGTTTACATTATTCAAAATTGTATGCTTAACATCCCATTTATTTTGTTGACAGGAATAGGCAGCAACGATGGTATAAACTCAATGAATGATACTCAAACATATTGCATATACGAGAACCAGCGATGGAATCCTCTTACAGGCTACACCTCAGTCGGCTTGCCTACCGACCGTTACATGTGGAGTGACATAACTGGTAAACACAAAAGAACGCGAGAACACACAAAGTTGTTAAGTCGACACTGGCACTGGGTATGTATCAAAACAAAAAATATTTGATTTTATTCCTCATAAATATTTACTTATTTATTAATAAACTAACGCTAAAAATCATGGAACTATCCCAATAACAACGGAACTCGTTACAATTTAATCTCTTATATGTACATATATGGTTGACGAAATATAAGCTGCACCGATTCGCCATACAAGTTGTTCGAGGAATCAGTGCAGCTTATATTTCGTCAACTATACCTATGTACAGGTAGTTAAAAGCAGCGCACGCGGGGCGTTCCTCGAGTCCTTATTATGATAATACACTATGCAAATATAAACATAGTAAAGTAAATTATAAACGCAGCCAATACCATACAAAAAAAACACTGTAAATAGAGGTAAGAGGGGGGAGTCGCGGGCGATGGTTCCCTGCCTCCCGCTACCCTTCCGCCCCGACCGATGATGTTATATAAGCATAATATTTATATGATACCTACAAACGCATTTCACTCTTTGAAATCTACTTAAAACCCGAAAAATATCGAAGTTTATACGAGTGTAAACGAGCTAGGAAATTAGAAGAAACCTTTTTAGATGGTGTTATATAAGTATAATTTTTATATGATACCTACAAACGCATTTCACTCCTTGAAATCTACTTAAAACCCGAAAAAATACAAAAATTATCGAAGTTTATACGAGTGTAAACGAGCCAGGAAATTAGAACAAACCTTTTTTTTTTTTCAATTTACAGATATCTGAATGGATGGTAGATTACAATACTCCCGGTGGCGTAGACAGCGACGGCTGGCAATACGCCACCGATTTTCCAGCACCGTATCATGGAAAGAAGATATTCACGGATTGTGTTCGACGCCGACGATGGTACAGGAAAGCGCAAATTATAACAGAAGGTCCATGGGTCCGGGCGGGAAGTACCCCTCTACTGGACATAACTATATGGGTAAGTTGATTATCCTACCATTAACACATTCAGCGCCGAGGACACGATATTGGGTTCTCCGTTCGTAGACAGTTTTCGCTACAAAGCAGAAAAACCATGTTATCGGCTACGAGCGTAGAGCGTAGCACTCGTCGGCAATGAATGTATTAAATATTAGGGAAGTCTATGTTACGAGTATATTACATTTTTAGGCAATTCATCGCGGGCAGAATAATTCTGATAGAATTGTTTTCCTTTTGTTTAGAATGAAGGTGACGAAACATCCGTTTGGGCAGTCACGCTGGGTGGAGATGCTATATATCGGACTGGAGTCACAGTCTCAACCCCCGCGGTAAGTTCAATAAACTAGGCTAGTAAAACTCGCTTGCGAGTGTTTTTTTTTTCAACGCATGTTAAGGGGGCGCGAGCGTTTTAAAACAGTTCCAGTTTATGACTACCTGCTACTCCGGCTGTAAAATTATATTGACCTCATTTGAAAACAAGTGCGTGTCGGGCCACGCGCAAGGTAGGGTTCCGTAGTCGTGCACCCGTTACATTATGTGGACTAAAAAGTACGCAAACTTATATTTACTATGTTTTTGACAGAATTAACAACATTATCTAAGGTATGGAAATTGTACGAAAGTTTGACCATAACAAAAATTATCAGTTCAAAGCTTAATATCACGCCAACCAATTCTTTAATCAAAAATTGCTTTTAGAAACCTTATAATATTTTTAAAAGAGCTATCCAACGATACCCCACACGATGGGGTTTGGCAGAAAAATAATTGCACCACCACTTTACATGTAGGGGAGGTACGCTAAAAAAATTTTTTTTTAAGATTTTATTCTACCGTTTTGTCGGCGTTACTTATACTCATGCCAAATTACAGATTTCTAGTACTAACGGCTACTGAGAAAAACGGGGGTCGGACGGACGGACGGACATGGCGAAACTATAAGGGTTCCTTGTTTACTACGGAACCCTAAAAATGAGTCTTGAGTTTAACACGAATAATGAAAAGTAAATGAAAATATTTTATTGCTTTAACTAATATAAACATAATTTTAAGAATTACAAATAATCAGCGAATTAAAAAAAGTAACATAAGATATAAATATAGCAATTGATAAGTGGTAACTTTAGTGACCTCTCCTTGAGTTACGCTGCGGATTTGCCTCGAGGTTGTATTACCTATTAACAATGTATTATGTAATTCTAGGGTAACCACTGGGAACACATTAGTAATCCACAGCCTTTAATTGCGATTAGCAGGAGTTGCGGCGTAGTCTGGGCCGTAGGTCGTAAGGGCGAGCTTTACTACAGAGAAGGGATTTCCACTGACAACCCTGCAGGATCCAACTGGAAGTTGATTGAACCACCTAAATGCACCATTGGGTTTTCTCACAAGTCCAATGTTACTGCAAAATCGGTTTCGTTATGTGACGGAGCTGCCTGGGTTATCCTTACTAATGGTATCGCAGTCGTAAGATCCGATATATCCAAGACGCGCCCGGAGGGAAAACAGTGGAAATATTTAACAGGTATTAAATTTGTATTTGGATATATAGCTTTTTGTTTATTAAGAAAGCTTTATTGAGTGATTAACCCGTAGTTGTAGCGCTAACTTTGGCCATACAAATATTTCTGAACCTATTAATTGGACTATAATATAGTGAACTGTATATAAGCTTGTATTTAATAACCCTGTTAAAATTTTAGTTCCATTTACGGACGACAAGAGCATGCATTTGGTAAAAGCTTTATCACTGCGATTAATAATGCAAATGTTCGGTAGGTATATTAACCTTTGTGTTGATAAAACTCCCAAGTTCTACAAAATGATTGATCTTTTTTATTGTATTTGTAGATACGGAGATGACGTTGAAGCAGGTGTCAAGCGGGCAGCAGGGGGTGTGGGCGGTGGACTCCGGGGGGGTGCTGGTGCGGCGCCTCGGGGTCTCGGAGCAGAACCCGGCGGGCGTCGCGTGGCAGCCTGTGCTGTCTGGCGCCGGTGGCGGATCTCTTATACACGTCTCGGCGAGAGGACGCCCCCTTTAAACATACTTAACCTTATTATTACCTGTAGTAAGTCTTTTTGTTGACCGATCGGAACAGGCGTACCTTGATTGCGATTTACTAATTATAAACAGCAGTGATTACACATGGAAGAAGGAACGAAATATACAATCCAATACTAATACAGACAAGATATTACAAAAACTAAACCTGGCCCTTTTACATAATGACTTGTAACCAATATTACAAGTGCATTCATTATGCAATAGGCCCCTGATTGGGAATAAACCGATGGTTTTCGTGATGGAGAAAAATATACTCTATAAATGAATAATATATACAGTCTTTATATAAACTGCTAATCGGAACCGGTGAGCAAAAAGGCTTCTATTATATGTAAATCGTGTACGAAAAACTATCGTAAACGTATCCAACGTTGTGGCCGATTTTGTAATACAAATATTTTGTACCAAAGAAATAGCAAATAATGCGGAAAAATGCATGTAAGAAGTATAATGAATCTTCCAAACCACTGCAGCTCCTGGCTCCTGGGATTATATGGTGCACTACCAAGAATGTGACAATCTTGTACAGTTTAATTCGAATTCATGTACTTCGTCGTAAATGGTTGTAAAAAGATCTCTTTAATATTTATATTTAATTTAAACTTCCAGCTCTAAGGCTTATTCCTATTATATTACGCTCATATAGTTTTAAATTAATTTATGTCACACCTGGCCATAAAGCGGCAATTACCGCACGCTCCGCGCGCGGGAAATCCCACTTCCTGGCCAGGGGGTGACATAAAACTTTGTACTTAACACGGGCGGTAATAAAGAAAGCCTCATATCGCATATTTATCGCCCTTGCCTTCGGCTCGGGCGTCAAATACCTGCGATCTGAGACATTCTTTGTTTAACCGCCCTTGTTAAGTAATGTACTATTACGCCCCAACGTTTTAGGCGAGCGATAATTTAATTTAAGTATATTAAAAACGATAATGTAATGAAGTGTATTATAATTGACTGAATGTGTACTGTGTAATATTAACGGCATCTCCATTTCTACAGTATACGAAACCAAAGTAGTCACGTCGCACACCACTTGTACGCAGGCAAACTATATTTTGAGATATACATTATTAATGTTTTAAACGCCAGTGATATTATGTTATGAGTAAATGTATTTCTAGTCATTAAGAAATTGTAATAAGGTCTCAATTTAGCTAAAGTATAGTATATAAATAAGCTTGAGCAGAATTATAATAATAAATGATATGCTTTTTACAACGTGTTATTCCCTTCGAAACACTTTGTCAAATTTTCGCATTATTCTATCATGTAGAATCTACAGGATACGTGACCAATATACAAAACATACGAATATACTCGGAAAATATCACGCTACAACTTATTTTTGTTTCTTTAGGCATTTTTAAAAACTTAAAGACAAAAAATGGACGCTGTTCATAGACAAGTCGTGATGTCCTACACAATTCACACTAAAAGAGTTTTTAAATATCATATACAGTTGCTGATAGTACAAAAATTCAATTTTAAATGTCAGTAATATACCCGTAGTATTGAAAATACATTCCAAAAAGGGGTAACTTCGGGGAAACCCTTACTTGCCAGAATTTCATTTGCCCGAATTTTAACTGTCATACTGTTCAACTGCAATTATGCCGTTTGTTATAATTTCGTATGTCATACTCATTATTTACCATATTAATCAAATGCCAGAATCTTAATTTTCCATAATTTCAATTCCAATAATCTCATGTTCCATAATCATTGTAATCCATAACATAATTATCACATGCCATACTTTTATTTGCCATCCATCTCAACTATTCGAATCGAATAGCTGAGAATGAGAATACATAATTTAATGAAAATCGTTTCCCTTAACCCTATTCAGAGCATTTTTTTACATTTGCTCGAATTGCCTTTTACACAAGAATAAAATTTGACCAACGGGCGAACGAGCGAAGCGAGCGAGCAAAACCGACTGTTAGGTTAGGTTCAGAAGACTAAGGCGGGAGCGAAGCAAAGTGGAACATGCATGCTTGCTTGCTTGCATGAAATGTTTGTTTGCATGCGTGCATGCTTGCATGTAATGTTTGCTTGCTTGCATGCAAGTAGGTATGTTAGATGGCTCATACATTTGCTTGAATTGCCTTTTACACAAGAATCAAATTTGGCTACCGGGCGAGCGAGCCTTCTAGAGAAAAACCGATTAGTAGGTTAGGTTCAGAATACTTACTGGAGTTAGGTTTTTTTTTTATGCGCCTTGTAAAATCATGCATGCTTCCTTGCTTGTTTGCATGCATGCATGATGCAATTATTTTCGAGCGCCTACTGAAATTTAATAAGCAAATACATAGGATTGTTTCTGAAAGAAACTTTATTTAGTATGGCTTTTAAATATTCTGTTAAATAATATTATTGCACTTAATAATATGGTTAACAATACGTATGGCATTCGCATCATTCTGTCATGTATTGTAATATTCGGGAATACAGGAGTATGTCAAACGATTTTTCTAGTACATGAACCATTCGGGCAAATGTTTATCGAGCAATTGAAATTATTCCATATGAATTTCGGGCAAACAATAGACACCCGTAACTCCGCGTTTTTTTCAATCGAGTGAAATTCATCAGGTCATGTAACTGACTGCAATTTTGACTAGACAATATCCTTGTGTAACACATATTTTATTTTTTAATTTTAAAACACTTTATTGTCTCAGATGTTTTTTAAAAACTGAAAAGTGGTAATACCCGGCCTTAATAGTAACAGGTTTTGGGAAGATTAAGAAACGCAGTTTATTATACTCTTTATTCTTAACAATTTCTCACCTAATATGAGTTAAATAACTTTGAAGTTTACTATTACAGGCAGAAAATACATGGTACAGATAATACGATGGAGGTTTTTTTTTATAATGATTTAATGCAAAATTTCATTGAAGTTAACTTACCTATCTCTATTACACAATAAATTGAAAGTGACAAAATATCCAATCTGGCTTGAAATCGTGGCGAATCAACAAGGATCATGTTTTTTTTTTCAAAGGCATGTGTCAATATTGACCTAGAGTAAAACCATTTTTAAAATGAACTCCCATCTCTTTAGTAGAGATTATTTTAATGTGTGAGTTCCTGTGTATTGCGCCTATTTGCTGTCAGATGTGAGCGGAAACCAGCGACCCAACAATCCCTTCATTAGGGTAAGCCTTTCAATGGATAGTCCCTTCCGAATAGGTAAACCAATAAATAACTTATTCATTCGAAGAGAAAACCCTCAACAACCCTTTGCAATCCAATGGTGTGATCTAACCCGTTTGATACGGACTTTAAAAGTCAATTTAATGGGTCTTCTCGAAGATCTCACGGTTCGAAATAAATGCCATACGATAAATAAATAAATTTAATGGGTTATGATAAGAAAGGGTATGGTGAATGAAGCCTTACAAAACTCGCTGAAAGAGATAGCGGCGGGTCCCTGACGGAAACACACTGGAGGCGCGTTCAGTTTCAGATTGGTTTTCATTAATATGTTTAGTCTAAGAAGAAAATGCTAAGTGGTTACCTATGCCTGAAGTCACAAGATGCGTGACCACAATCCTGGGTCAAAACGTCCATCAACGATGAATGACACATTGGCGATACATTGATACCGAACAGATTCCGTAAATGAATAAACAGTTATTTCACATTGCCGTGACGGGGGTCAACTTTCCGATCCCTGTTTTTTTTTTAAACTATAAGTACTGCTCATAGTAAAATGTATGGCGCGTTCATTTGTTTTTTGCATAGATCTTGTATAGCATAGTACTACATAGATAAAAAAGCAGAGTATACCATTGTGTATTCATATATTATTAAATAAACAAGTTGAAACCCCGGCCAGCATCCTTGTCAAGTGGTCACCATCAGATATATTGGAGAATACTATTGCCAGGGTATTAGCGTGTATGTGATTGGCAACTGTACATATATAACGTCAAAATGTCATTAATCGTGAAGCAGGCAGGCATGTTTAGCGTAGGTATATAGGTTTCTTTAAATATCCAGATAACAATTTACACAAAACAAGATGGTCATCGTGGATTGCATAGCCAGAGTTAGTGCCAGTTGCACCAACGTACGAATACAGATCGGTCATCGTCAAATATGGCACCGGCAGCTGTATTCCCATAGAAACTTGTCAAACTTTCCAGACAATCAGGTTTGACGAACACCGCTTACGATTACAGACGGTTTGGTGCGACCCAGCCTTAATAAGGGAATAACGGTTGACACTCAGTTGGAAAAGTCACTATTTGCGACATGTTTCGGACTGCAATTGGAGTCCTTCATCAGGTTGAGTGGTGTTACGATAACCGACCGTCCATCATTTGGAAAATGTTTTTATTCGCTGCAAGAATATTTTGATACTTAATTTACCGTAATCACATTTAATTTTTTATTCAATTTGACATTTGTTTGTTTTTATACATTATATATTTTATTCTTTAACCACGCAAATAATGTATAGTATTATAAAATTTTTGCATATCCATAATTGGGCGAGATATGCTGATCATGAATGACCAAAACTGCATGTTTATAGCAAATAATAGTACATTACTTACCAAGGGCGATAAAACAAAGAATGTCTCAGATCGCAGGTATTTTACGCCCGAGCCGAAGGCAAGGGCGATAAATACGCGATCTGAGGCTTTCTTTATTATCGCCCGTGGTAAGTACAATATTTTATGTCGCCCCCTGGCCAGGAAGTGGGTTTTATCACGCGCGGAGCGTGCGATAATGGCCACTTTATGGCCAGGTGTGACATAAAATTATTTCATTTCATTTTATCACTGCCCGCCGGCGCGCGCGAAGCTGCGAACATGTCGCAACTAGTGACTTTTCCAAGTGAGTGTGGTTAGTGTAAATTTATGGCCAGAGTTGTTGAAATGCTATATCCATTGCCTTATAATTATTATGCCAGTGATTAAAAAAAAAGAAACTTGATAATATCTAATTATTTGCAAATAAAACCATAACTATCGCGACACGCACTATAATACAGCTATTCTTAGTTTTACAGCAAATAATCTAATTCATATCTAATGAAGTGATTGTTAGGATCATTTTGTATCCGCGGGTAGCCGGCCACCAGCGCGTCTTGGCCTCCGATGTAAAGCGTGTTGTAAATTTTCCAGTAAACGTCACGGACTTTTCTTGCTGGGTGGAATAAACCCTGGAAATAAACAGATTATTATATCATAACATTCATAACGTATATAAGAATTTTGATGAAATTTGGTATGTGAGGGTTTTCGGGGACGAGCAATCGATTTAGCTGGGTCTCATGCCCAGATATTATGTATTATTTGTGTTTGCTTGTTCAGTCACGTATACAAATCTTGCTCATAAACGAGACCTGTAGGTGTTAGGACTTTAGGACTAACCTGTAATGCATACTGCAGTATCTTGATAGGTCCGAGCGCGACCCGCATGCCCTCGACGGCGTCCATGAAGGCCTGCACGAGATGCGGCGAGGTCTCGAAGATGTTCGGCCACACGTGGTTCAGCAGGTGCACCAGTGCGTCTTCACAACCGAACCCGTACACGCCGAGCGCCATGTGCTTTATCGCTGCGCATGCGGTTTGTCTGTGCACCAGATCTCTGCAGAACAAAACATATACAGCCTTAGGGTCGGTTGCATTAAAGCGGCAATTACACTTCGTCGTTCACCTAATGCGGTCGCAGAATTAATTTTAAACTACTTAGGCCAACAAACGTCGTCTTTACACTAGTCTGTCCGTCTACTACGGCGACTTGGCAGCTGTCGATCGCCGAATGCGGCCGACTAACGTGTCCTTTACACTTTTGCAAGTGTAATTGCAGCTTTACTTACGATTAGAGACTGGCGCCTCTAGCTGTCATTCCATAGAGATTTGTCAAACTTTCCAGACAATCAGATTTTAACGGACACTGCTTACGAATACCTACAGACTATTGGTGCAACCCACCCTAAGTATAAATACCATCCTTCGAACTAGGCCAAACATACACACTATATACGTATCCATACATACAGAAGTCCTTGTTAATTAAATTATTATTTTAAATTTCCGCACTAAAATAAAGTTGTTGCTTTTTCGTAAAAGCAATGAACACCTAAAAGCATGAAGCAATAAATGGACAGAGTTAATACAAAAATCTAAGAAAAAAAATTACTTCAACTTTTTCTCCATTTTCACAAATACCAAACGGGCCAAGGTAAGTGATCGGAGTGACGGTGATACCAACAAATAAAATCCAACCTGGTTTGGAATACTAACCTGTCCATTAAAGCATCTTCTAGCAACGGGCATACGGCGTAAATGTAATCCTTGCCCATTTCACCGATATATTCAAACAAGAATGATAACGACTTCAGTACACCGTTCTGGACGTTCAACTCCGGCACTCTGTACTCGTTCATCAGGGCGGGCAGTACCGTGAACGGCGAACACGTCTCGGCGACGATAGCAATGGCGACTGTCGTGCATACTCTGAAATTAAGATTTTAAATCATACACATGCATATAGATAATCAAACCAATCAATCATACATTTAGATATACATATGTAATACACCAACTGATGAATTTATTCCGAAAAAGGGTAAGCGTACAGTAATAAGTAGTTGGACACTTCGGTACTTTGTCGCTTTCAGCTGTTGGGAATTTAGTATGACAGTTTAAACTAGATGTAAAAGCGACAAGGTAAAAAGGTGTTTAGCCCCTTGTGAGTTCGACCGTACATGAAATCTAATTTCCAGTGCCACTTCTAGCAATTGTATGTTTAATGTTGCAGAGAATGTGATATCGTGCACGCCCACAACATACTTCAACAAATACTAGAATCTTATGACACCCATGGGACGAAAGAGGTTGGTTCTACTTCATATTCATGATTGTCATTTGCATGATTAGATTACAATTACTAGGCTTGATTTAACACAAGTTTAATCCGTCATTTGGCTCAAAAATGAAATTAGATAAATAAAATTGTAAAAACGGATGTTTACTAACCTGTTTTGTCGCTCCTGTACTTTTAAGTTGTTCAATAAAGTGGCCAACACATCGTGGGGTCCTATAGCTTTGGCAATGTAACCAAAAGTATTTACAGTAGCTCTCCTAATGGCTTTCTTGTGAGCCTTAAGGAGTTCCAACAGCTCGAAACATATTCTCATCCACTCCCTAGCCGACACGAACTCTGGACCTCTGTCTGCGATTCTTCCAACTAGATCAATGCAATTCTCTTGTACTTTTTCGTGTCTGAAAAAGAGGTAGTATTAAATTAAGATACTAACTAAAACATGAATTAAAATAGATTTTAAGCGATATTTTTTTTTAGACCAAACAACAGATAACTGACGTGCGTCAAGAGTTGTGTACAGCGCACGCCTAGATGCGGCTACAACCCCTGACAATTTCGTATTATATTTCCCACTCCTCGCGGACACAACAAGCGCCCAACTAATGTGGTTTAGCAACTAGTTCATAAAACAATTTAATAGTTTTTTTTACTACCTGTTTTTCAAAATGGGTGTTAATCGAGGAAGTAGATCCTTGATTGGTGGCGTCATTTTGGTCATACCGATCACATTTACGATCGCCTTCAACGCCCCCAGGATTGAGCCCAACACTTCAGGGTACTCTTCACCCAAATATTCGTAGAGTACTACGCCAAGATGGCCCATCAATTTTTCCTGGAAAGATAATATAAAACGTTACCATGTTGGAGAAGTAATTTCGGCATAATTTTCATATGTTACGTGAATACAAATACTGTTTAGTATATACTAGCGACCCGCCCCGGCTTCGCACAGGTGCAAATTACCTTCCTCTTGAATCAGTCTATCTATTACAAATAAAACCGGTCAAGTGCGAGTCTGACTCGCGCACCGAGGGTTCCGTACACAGTTCTTGTATATGTAGTTGTGTACCCGTCCCGACCCCATTAATTCAGGAACAATCTTAAAAAAAACATGACAGCACCATCTATCGGCGCATTGTGTTACTAATTTGCGCGACTGAATAACTTAGTACGTATGTTGGTTTTTCAAGGATAATTCTTTATCACATAAACCGATTTCAATAATTGTTTTTTTATTTGAAAGAAGGTATTTTCAGCGTAATTTTGTAAATTTAAATATAAAACAAAAATATATACAAAGGTGCTTAAATTACAAACTTAGTATAGAAGAGTTTTTTGATGATTAAAAAAAAGAAAAACTAGATAGGGCTATGGCTATATTTTTCCTGTAAAATATACATGCATATTAATGTTGTGTAATAATTTCAAATTTTTTTCTTCGTAAACTTCGGAGATAAGGGGGGGGGGAATGGTATTTTTTTTACATTTTCCCTCGTTAATCGAAATTTCCCCAACGAAAAAAAAAAACTAAAAATTGTTTCAGAATGTACAAGTCAAGCCCTTTCATATGATACCCCACTTGACATAGTTGCCAGACTTTGAAATTTTGAACCCCCTTTTATCTGTCATTATTCACAGAAAATAAAATAAAATAATTTAAAAAACCATCTTCTATGTATCTGGGTTACCCTTGTTTATAACTATTCCAAATTTCAAATCGATAGGATAAGTAGTTCCTGAGATATTTAGCGATGTGACAGACAGACAGACAAAGTGAAACCAATAGGGTTCCTTTTTTACCTTTTTGGTACGGAACCCTAAAAACCGGATCTAAATCCGTTGCGTAGTTTTAAAGATCTAAGCATACATAAGGACAGACGGACGGACATACAGGAGGAAGCGACTTTGTTTTATACTATGTAGTGATAATACAAGCAATAATCTTTATTACGATTCAAATAGGTCAGTTTCCACCTCTCGCTTAGACAAGACCTTTGCAGAAATATATAGTTGCCGGCAAACATCTTGAACCTAACCTTATCTGCGCAGTAGCCGATTTACGTACAAATCACGCTACTGCGCAGGTCAATCAGGTTCAAGATGTTTGCCGGCACCTATACATATATCGAGTACAATGTTTACCTCCTGACAAGTCTTCATGACGACGGCGATGCGCGAGATGAGGTCGGCGGCCTGCTGGCGCACCTTGGCCGACTTGTTGTTCATGCGCCACAGGATGATACCGCAAATCTGAGGCAGGTACGGTTTCACGCGCTTGCCTAGCTGGTTCACGATCGTGCCGAATCCGTTCAACATTACCACGTCCTGTACAACAAATAAGGTTAAAACAAATGACGTAATTACCACTAATTACCGTTTAAATTTCGCATGTACGAGTACGTATCCCGTGCAGATGACATCTTAGTGACTACCGCGAAACGTCAAATTTGCGTTTCGCGCTCTGGTTCTAAATTCACTCTTTGCTTTGATTTTAGCTTCAAAGCTCTCTAAATACATATATTTGGATCGGGTCGGAATAGGCTGACACGAGCCCCAAAATGCAAATGTTTTACATATGTTTTTAAATAACCCTTCCATGTAGCTAATTTAGTTACCTCGGTAGTCTGTTCTTGGAACGCATAGAGAATGCCGTCAATAAGAGCCTCCTCGAGCTTTGAGTCGATATCCGCGGCGCCCAGATTGGCGAGGATCTTCTCAATCGATTCCATCACCATCTTTCTGTATTGCTCATTATCATCTTTGAGGTCGTCTACTATTCTGTTTATTATCTCTGAAGCTCCAACCTGATGAAATGTAAAACATATGCATTAGAAATACATTAAAAACTTAGTTTAAAAAACACAAAAAAATAATTATAATTACTGACCTTGTTGGCAATCTCCACAGTAGTGTCAACAAGCTGCCGATAGTTGCGTCTATCGAGAGCCATGCGATGGTTCCAGAAGTGTTTGAAGAAGTGTGGTAGGATTTCATCCATAATATATTGAGGTTCTACACCATCTGTGCCGCAACACTGTTTCACTACCTGAAATGACACAAGTTAAATATGCTGCTCTACAGAGACAAATTTTTAGTAAGCAGTCATGATGTGTTATGATCTAGTGTGTACGCGGATTTGCTTGCACTCCATGTGAAGCATTTTATTTCAACTATATCTATTCCAAATATTAGTAGAAGTATTTTTGAAAAAATGCTGAGTTTCGGATATTATATTAATATTATCTCTTATTCCTATCCAATCTTCATGTTTTATAATATGTAAGCTAAAAAAAGTATAGGTATACCTTTAGTACAATCTTTTTCATTTCCTCATCAGGTGACTGGAACTCACGAATGAGAATGAGCATCACTTCACGAGTATAATAGTTGGCGTATTCCGCGTCCATCAAGGGGATGAGGTAACCAATGGCTTTGAGGAAAGCGGCCAGACCTTTCCCGCGATGGGTTCTGATACCCTTCCACAGGGGCTTCAGGACAGAGTCGAAGGACTCGATACCGTAGGGCGTGGCTGCTTCGGCCAAAGCGGCACTGGCCAACGCAGTTATGGTACGGACCTTTTGTTGCTCATCAACCAGACCTTAAAAAAACAATTTAGATTCCCTGGAGTCAAAATTAGAGCCTTATCACACTAGCGACTTGGAAGCGAGGCGAGCGCGCACGCGCAGTGAGCTCGCCGCTAGCGCGCAGCGAGCTCGCCTCGCTTCCAAGTCACTCGCAAGTCGCTAGTGTGATAGTGTGTAATCAACATATTATATGGTTAAAATAACTCACCATGTTCAATAATTTCGACAAGCGATTTAAGATGTGGCAGTATAGCACAACCCATCAGAATGGCAATCTGCTGCACGATTTTTATACCAGTGTGACGAGCCTGCCATGATTTCTTCGATCGACACACAGCCTTCAAGAAAGGAAGCAGGGATGGTATGCCTGTAATTTAAAATAATCATTGTAGAAGGAGAATAAATTGTTAATTATGGACATTTAGTCCTTGGAACCGGGCCTTTTTAGAGAAGGGGTATTCGAATAGCATTTCTGACAGAAACATAATATAAGCCACGATTCAACACCCCCCCCTTTACCCTTTTACCGCGCGGAAGGGTAGCGGGAGGCAGGGACCCGTCGCCCGCTACCCTTTGACGTCTACCCTCTGCCTTTTACCCCTGTCCCCTCACAGCGAGGACTCACCAAGACGGTCTATAGTTACTTTAACGGGTATTAGTGTTGGGTTAAAGTTGCTTTTGTTGGTTTATATGTATGTATGTATGTAAATAGTTTATTGTACACAAGACAAGAAAAAGAAACAATACAGACAAAACAGATACATGTACAAAGGCGAACTTATCACTGTGTGTGTTTATATGCTGTATTTGAAAAAAGATTTCCAAAGAAAACTATACTCTTACCCAAAGCTGAGGCAACGACGGCAAAAGCCCTGGCCGTAGTGTTTCTTACGTATTCATCAATGTTGTCAATATCAGGTCTCATGGTGGAAATCATGGTCGCTAGACCGGCAGCCTTCGCCAAGTTCGAGATGATCTCACGACCTTCGACACGGGCGTAGTAATCCTCGTCAATTAGAAGTGGTTCAATGACGACCAAAATCTAAAAAAAGATAAGTATTAATAAATCCGTATAAATGATCTCTTAAGGCCTGTTTCTCCCCACACCAAACTCATTTCTAGTCCAAAATGTCCCCATTCCCAACGCGTCCATGAATAGGGAGTGATAACGAGTTGAAATTTGAGAACACGCTAGTTAGATTAAGTTTGTTGGATGAGCTTGGGATTAGGATATTAAGCATGGAATATGGACCAATTGGGTTGGGATTGTGGACGAGTTGATTGAGGAATGTAAGCTAGTTTCTTGTGAGTTGGGAGAGGGGACGAAATTTATTTGAAAATATATTTGATAACAAAACACACCTTGTGCACATAAGGTCGGACCAAGTCATCAAGCTTGTACAGAATTCTGTCAATAACTTTGACCAACAAATGGCGCTCCTGGTCCTCGAGCGTTGGGCTCATGAGCAGCGGCAGGATCTGGTTGAAGAGCGGGCCCGCGCCGAACTCGCGCGCCTTGTCTGTGATCTGACGCAGCGCCGCCTTGCACATGGGCGGGGTGCCGTTCTGTAATAACACAGCCAATTAAATAAAGTTCGAGCGATCCAAGTGCGGAAGTACTTTCCACAGGAACGCAGCTAATAACACTACCGCTTACTCTGTACAGCAGATATTGGTCATAGCGGTGAAAAAGGTTGCTGGGATAAACAGAAACCTTTGAAGTTGCAAGCACCGGAGAGTTACGGTGTTCGCTTACCATCAGGCGTATGTTAAGATTGATGTTCGTTTATACAAATAAGGGGAGGTTATAGTATTTTCACCTTGATCTTGAGTAAAAGCTTCATGATCTTTCTTTCTTTGAGTTCCTCGGGCGAGAGCGTCTCCTCGTCGACGTCTATGAGCAGTTTGTCAAAGTACTGAGCGTCCTCCGGCTTCATGAAGGGCAGTTGCTGGCTCCCCTTAGGCTGCGGATCGAGGAGTCGCGCCGCCGCCGCGGCGGAGCCACCCAGTTCCTCCGTCTGCATGAAAAAGCCGATTGGGGTACCAGCCAAGGGGGTAGGTGTTGCGGTCAGCTTACGAGCCGGGGTCCGAATCGGAACATAACCTGGGCAACAACATAACAAATTAACGATTGTATCTCATGCCATTAAAGACTTATTAAAGAATTAACATCCACACTGAAACTAATACAAGCGATTCATTTCAAAAGCAACTGGTAGTCCAACGGCATGAGACCATAAAGTCCTATTGTCATCAATCATCTGAAAGAAAAATTTTAAAATTAAATAGAGTATTCTGTCTAGTTTTCAATTCGACAACACATGTATTTTTTAATTTCATTACGATGCTCGTTTTCCACATGGTGTTGGCTTTGTTTAATACATGTGTCCTGAAACTAAAGCGGTAATTAATTTTACTACTGTGTTCGCCTTAAAAACTTCTCAATTTCGTTTCATCAAGTATAGTTAAGACAACATTGTAAAAAAAACAGAATTCAAAGCGGCATAAATTTGTTCGGTACGTACCGGCAGGCGGGGGTAAAACCTTGTACCCTGGTGGGAACATGGCATCCAGTTCTTCGTCAGTGTACGGGCGGTTACGCTCGTCTATTTCCTTCTCCCATCGGTACGCTTGCAGCTGCTCAGGAGTCATCGCTGCGACGTGGCCTGGCGTGGGCGTGGCCATAGCCATGGCCTTCATTCCCACTGGCGTAGACTGCAAAATTCATATGCACATCAGTATACATATACTTAATAAAATATTGCAATCAAATTGGAGTAAAGGTAAGATTTTGTCTGTCCACCAGCGCGAAGGACCGACGGTATCTGCCGAACGGCATGTATAGTGCGCGCCATCCACGACGACGCGCCCCTCCACAGCGAATCTCATACTAATCTGTACACAGGTGTACGGCTTGGGCTGTGGAGGGGCGCGCCTTTAAACAGTGGATAAGGTTATCCTGTTCTAACTAGAATGGAATAAAGAATATGTGTAAACAGAAAATATGGCAGTTTTAATAAAAAAAAAAATCTTTATTTCGGAACACTGGGAATCTATAGTTGTGTTAGTAAAATACTTACATCTAAGTACGTTAGTGAAAATTAACCAATGACACAGTAAGAGAGAAATGAAATACTTTATCTAAAAAGTATGCCACCCCTTGATCTGCTTGATCCAATGTAGTAATATTGGGCAGTCATACTTATCAGCAATGACGTTTAGAATTTAGAATGCTGTTGAAGCTTTGTCTGACTCGTCCAAGCAGAGATACTATCCTCAAAGTTCAAAGGCACACATTTTTAAGTGTGACGGATTGTAAAACGATTTGCCTGGATCGTTATATTTGCCTGATCGGCGAGTTCTCTGCTCGGCGCCTCGGACCAGCGACTGTTGCGCTCGGGAGCACACCTGTGACACACGATTCCTAACGTCAGTGATGTCGGTAAGAATGTGTGCGTGCGCTGACGGTACACGCGTCAATGTGTGCGTGTCATTGTCACTGCGTTGCCGCACAGGAATGAGCCGTGACTGATCGGTGACTAAAACGCCGCGCAGGGGCGAGGTAACTGGCCTCGGTGCGAGGCGGTTCGTGTCCGTTCTGTATGTAATACTATTCTGTGTCGGGAGTTTCTGTTATAATTTGAAACTTACTCCTCCAGGTGTAAAGATGGGCGTGTGCGGTGTGGACGGCGTGGCGTGTCCTGGCGTAGAGTGACTGGGCGTGGCGTGGCTGGGCGTCGCATGGCTGGGTGTGGGCGTGGCGGGCGCGGGCGTGGCGCCAGGCGTCTCGTCCCAGCGCGAGCGCCGCTTCGTGCCCGGCGTGGGAGTCTCCTGGATCGTGTCCACGCCGGCGCCGCGGTCTGTGCGCGGCGTCTCGGCCCAGCCGCTGTTGTGCCCGGGAGTTTCTGTGCGATAAATAAACGTAGGTACAGTACAATTATTGCACACCTCAAAACCCGTCCTCTCCCGGCGAAAAAAAAAAACAAAACAAAACATTGTAAAAATATATCTATAAAAACGGCAAAGAAATCATGTCTGTTGTATGGGAGCCCCATCAATATTAATTTTATTCTGTTTTATAGTATGTATATGTTGTTACAGTGGCAACAAAAATACATCATCTGTAAAAATTTCAACTGTCTTAACTATCACGGTTCATGAGATACAGCCTGGAAACAGACGGACAACGGAGTCTTAGTAATAGAGTCCGGTACGGAACCCTAAAAAGACCTTATAACTTCAAATTTAGAAATAAAGGAAAAATTGAAATACTTAGGCACCAAGCAGGATACGAACCTGCAACCTCCCGGCACTCGCGGCCAGTCGCTCTAGCCAACTGAGCTATAGGTGCGATTGCTACCCGGCTTGAAATCCCAAAAAAAAAAATTAATCCTGCTTTGTGCCTAAGTTTTTCAATTTTTCCTTTATTTCTAAATTTGTAGTATGCGTTATTAGCGTTACTGCTTAATACAAAATTAACCGTATAACTTGTAATCATACCTCTGTCAGTTTTGGGCGTCTCGTCCCAGCGGTTCCGCCTCGAGGCGTGTTGGGCGGGCGTCTCGCGGCCGGGTGTGGCGTGTCCCGGCGTGATGTGTCCCGGCGTGGCGTCCCACACGCGCGCCGACGGCGTGGCGCCGGGCGTCTCGCCGCCGCGACCCGCTGCCCCGGGCGTCTCCTCCCAGGCACCTCTCTAACATATTCCATGATTCTTTCATATTTTGATAGTCATATGGCAAGTAAAAGGGAAAGGCAAAAGAAAGTAAGATAGACCACAAACACGATGGGCTAATGACATAACTAAGGTTGCTATACTAAGTTGGATGCAGTTGGCTAAAGACCAGAAAAATGGTATGAGACATAGGAGGCTTTAAGTTTTAAGAGACTTTATGTCACACCTGGCCATAAAGCGGCAATTACCGCACGCGCCGCGCGCGGGAAATCCCACTTCCTGGCCAGGGGGTGACATAAAACTTAACACTTAATTACTTAACACGGGCGGTAATAAAGAAAGCCTCAGATCGCATATTTATCGCCCTTGCCTTCGGCTCGGGCGCCAAATACCTGCGATCTGAGACATTCTTTGTTTTACCGCCCTTGTTAAGTACTATTATTACTATTATAATGTACTATTATTGCACACAATAACAAGTTAAAACACGTACATGTTACAAAATATTGAAGTACACAGTATGTGTACTTCACTGGTAACTATATAAATGAGAAGGATTAAGAGAAAAAAAATACATTCTTAAACATTATCGGGATGTAAATAATATGTTTGTTTACCTCATTATCCCATGAGGGTGTAGCTTGTGAACTTGGAGTAGTCGATACTGGTTTCTTCACAGAAGGAGTATCTTCGGAGCTCTGATCCCACCTGCCTTTGCGCTTTGTAGCAGGTTTAGTGGCTTCCCCATTTGATTGTGGTACAGGCTTCAGGGTGCCCTCTCTTGCCCTCTCAAGCAGCTTTTTCCTCAACTAAAAAGAAAAAAAAAGTTGTACAGAAACCTAAATACAATAAATTTACCAAGCTTATTTCAATGTTAAAGTATGAAAGTCTTGTTCATTACCTCTGTTTCTTCGGCACGCAAATACTGCTCTTTCATAATTTCTGTATAAGTTCTAGATCCAACATCAGGAGTTTTTCCACCTGAAATTAATTCAAACCATATTATATTTGTAGTAATCAATTTATATTAAGAGAACTTTTCTTTAAAAGATATGTTGATATACAGTCATATTGTGAAAGTTTGTATGTTTCTTTACTCAACCGCACAAAAATGGCTGAGTGCATATGGTTGACTTTCTGGGACATGGGTAGTTTATAACCTGTATCTATATAAACCATGATTGGGTTTGTGGTAATTGAGTGTGACAGTTGGCATGGGAGTTCTAACACAAAAATTGCAGACAAACCAAGTGAAATCATAAAAGAATTCTACCTTCCGCAAAAGGATCCATTCGTTCAGGAGATATGATCATCCTACGCCTCTTTTGTCTGTACTCATCTTCCCTATCTGCAATTGTTGGTCGGCGTTTATCTGCAAATGGGTCATAGTCCTTGTCACTCTGAAACCATAGTTTAAAACATTGTTTTAAAATTGCAGTATTACATTTAAGGTTTTTATACATTGGAAGTAACCAATGGATTTCAAACATAAGACTAAAAAAAATTATTGGCATATAAACCCCTTAATTTAACCAAAAATTGCAAAAATCCATAGCTCAAGCCTCGGTGGCGCTGCGTAGACAATCTGGTCAAGAAAAAAATACAAAAAGACTCAAAGATTGTGTCTGGCCGGCTGAACACTACCAAAAAAAATAACCTTAGTAGGTAATTATTGGGAGTTTCAACTCACTTCGTGAGATTGAAACTCCCAATAATTACGATGTAATTTCATATTCAGGTTATCCATGATTTAGAACGCTCAATCGGGTTTACAGTTTATCCATGATTTAGAACTCCCAATCGGTTTTTGAGTTAATCTTCGTGAGATTGAAACTCCCAATAATTACGATGTAATTTCATATTCAGGTTATCCATGATTTAGAACGCTCAATCGGGTTTACAGTTTATCCATGATTTAGAACTCCCAATCGGTTTTTGAGTTAATATCTGGAACTTGCAATCAGCGTGAATCTCAACGTACAATCAGGTTTTGATTTAAAACTCCCAATCGGTTTTTGAGTAATATTTCAGCAAGATTTTAAATACGTATTTAGTGTACCACAAGTGAGCCCAACTAACAAGTGAGCCAGAATCCCCAATAACTTGTAAAGTTAATATTTTAAACAGCAAAAGGGCTCCACGGGTGCCAGGTTAATTTATTTATATTTTTACCACATCCCGGCACCCGTGTGCGGATAAGTTCAAAAGCTTAACACAACACACAGACTAAGGAGGCCAGCCCTCAATTTGTATGCAAGGGTCCCAGGAAGCCGATTCCTGGCATAAACCCTTCATAGCGCGCCAAGTTCTAGGACTCGGATTGACTATGGCGTTTACCGCACAACACTTCTAACGAGTTGATCAAGTTCGTCAGTCGTGATCGCAACCCCCAGGAAGCCGATTCCTGGCATAAGGCTACGGTTTGACGTGCTTTGAGTTTACCCCCTCCGGGTATGGGACCCTATACGCTACCGACCGCATAGGTATAGGAGTACCCCTGATTCGCTTTATCATGGTCAACACTACACACACTCCGGGTGGCCAGTCCGAAATGTATGATTTACGTGAGGGGGTCGTCCGGTCGTCAACTTCCCGACAATCCTTTGCACAAAAATTGTATTTATACAAACGTACGAAAAAACTTCATAAGCGCGTTGTAGACCCGGCACACTGATTGGCTTCTACGCATGACGTACTCGATCGTCATGTTTTACAGTGATATAAGTAATCTGCACTTTAAAATAAAGTAGTTTAAATTGTAAACAAAGTCTTTATTCTAGATTAGTTTTTGTAAATCAAAGGCTATAATAAAGATGTAAGATTCAAATTAGAATTGAACACTAAGATCATATTGCTTTTTACAACAAAGCAATGTAGATCGATGTTATTAAGTTAGCATCGCGCATTTTATTGAAACTTGAGTCATTCTGATACTTCATTTGTTTGCGTTTATCGGGCGCTTAGATATGAGTTAGGTAATCTTTAGGAGAAAATACTAATTATGAACATGAAATGAATCAAATAATCTCTCTTCTATAGCATACACTTAAATCTTAGAATGGTGTTACGAACGAAACGTGCAACTTAATGTTAGGTAATTAGGGTTTCGTTCTGTAAGTAACATTATTATGTATATAAAAACAAATTTTCAATTGAATTACGCATTTATTTCTTTCATTTTTTAACATAACAAATTCAAACCTATTTATTGGACATACATAACTGAAAAGTAACTTAACCAAATCAGTAAATCTAAATGAAATAAAACTAGAACTTAGGTTATGAAATATAATTGTACCTAAAGACTAATATTTACTTTACTGTTCATTAATTAATAACTAATCACATCACTCAACTTTTTAACAATTTTCTCCACTAGGCCTTCGGTTGCATTTAATAACTCATCATAATCATCTTGTACAACATACTGCACCGTTACAGAATTCGCTTCGATATTTGACTGCTCTATATCAGAGATACAAATTTTTATGAGACGCTTCCCTTTTGTCACTTTTCTGATGACATGAGAACTTAGGCCAGCTTCTTTTGCCTTCCTCTTTCCTTTCTTAGCGATTTTCCTAACACTTTTCGCTTGTATTCCTGATAACGGAATTTCTTGAGCGGGATTCAGGAGCGCTTCCTGATATTTTAAATAAGCATTCATGTCTTGGGAGTAATTCAACGAATCATCTGTTTTTTCACTATGTAGCGAATAAAACGGAGTGATTTCATTAACCTCAGCAGCGGAGTTAACGGGTTGTGAACTCTGGAAAATAAACTTGAATTATTTTTATGTTTAAGAACTTTATTTCTCAAATGAAAATTATATTTCACTTAATGAGTAAATGACTTAATATTAAATGGTTTAAAAATACTCGAACAAAGCCGTCGTCTCCCGGCGAAAAAATAAACAATGCCATTCTTTGTTATCTGCCCTGGGATCCCAGGGACTGGTAGACGACGGGTTAAAACTATCAAAAACGCTTTTCACCTAGAAACGATAATAAGATATGAAAATGTTTTAAGAACTCACCATTCTGATTTCAAACATTGAATAAGAAATTGATTAAAACTGTTAATGCGTCCCGCTTGAAATCGCGTACAGATATATTTTTATTTAATAAATGTCATGTTATATATGTTCATATTTTGTGCTGATTCTGTACAACTAATACCTGTAACTAAACATATTATGATTCATGTTAGAACCTGTCACTCTTTTATTAATTGCATCATATAGGTATCTTAAAAGTTTAAATAAACAAATAGCTGTATATAGATATTTTGATAAAGGCACTCCTTTCATATACCTACACTGTGCAATGAGGAAAATGCGAAGATGAAATATTTTATCTTCTTTCTAGTTACAAAATATAGTACAGCTATAATTATAATTATAGCTTGCACTCTGATTGCAGCTTTACGCCAACGGCGGTATCGTTTGATAAGCGGCGGCACTTTGTCGTATCTTGTTTCCGATTTAGTTTTAAACATGATGCCTTTATTTTTCAAGTAATTAGCTGAGTCGAATATTGACTTACAGCGAGCTTCAACCTTTTTAATATACAAAGTATTGTATAGAACTGTGTTAGTTTATATGCAATATTATTTGTTTTAGGTTGTTAACTCATGACTTACATCAGTATTGCTGTGTGGATAAAACCATAGTTTTATTCATTTCTTGTAATATTTTTAGTGAGTGCAAGTGTTGCAGTGTACGTTTTACACCCTCGGAGAAATTCACCTTACAATAATGTTCGTAAGTTTGATTATATTTTATTTAGCTATAATGTTCAATTTTGAGTTGACTAATGATTGATTGTAAAGTTAAGGATTTAATCTACCACAATGATTGTGCCTCTATTATAAAACAGAACACTGATGAATTTTGATTTATTTAACTTTTTTATTTTCAGGTCTGACATTGAGTACAACGCGATTCGGTCCGAGGATGAATCTGAACCTTTAAAGTATGTATTTCATTTATTCTATAGTTTTTTTTATTTAATTCGCATTAATTTATTAGATTGCGCTAATGGATAATCATTATTTATTACAGGACCCAAAAGAAAACAACTAAAAGCTCTTCTAACCTTCTGAAACGCGACGCAGGCTGGCTGGTGGACAGTGATAACGAATTTGTGGAAGAACATGCTGCTAAAAGGTAGGTACCTAATTTATATTTTATTGATTTTAAGTATGAAATGAAAAAGATATATCAGTTAATTTTATTTAGTTTTTTTTTGTTTTTACTGATTATCTAAAAAAGCTGAAAGTAATTTAAACTTTTCGAAATTACAGCAAGAAGACCAAACCAAAAAAAGCTGTGAAAAAACAAAGTGCACGTCAAACAACGCCTGCATTAAAATCCGCTACGCCGCAGATCGACAGCGAGTTTGAAGGATTTGAAACTAACAGGTAATTAGTTTTTTCAATATCTTTATCTATACTTGATCCATATGGTATTTAAATATTTATGTACTATATAAATTAAACTAAAAATTAACTATCAACCCGACTTTGTCTTTATTATTTTTAACTATGAAAGCTAAATAATTTTTTTTAACATTCCAGTTCAAAAGTAAAGTCGCAGAAATCAGCAAAGAAACAAAGTGCTCGTCAAGCATCACCTGAACGTCAACCGGGCTGGTTATCGGACTGGGGCATTGAAGATGTTGAAGCGCAGCGTCGTGCATCCTCTCTGCCGTCAGTACTAACACGTCGCGTTCCCGGCGGCTACGTACGTCGCACAGCTTCATTACCAGGTGATCTTTTTATTGATCTTAAACTGTATAACGTGGTAGATATTGAAAGCGTTCCATCTCAGGATCGATGGGAGAAAGCATTGGTTAGTGTTAAGTATCGCGTGGATTCCAGTTCAAATATAGTAAACGGAATAAATAAGATTCTAAAACTTTGTAAGGACGACTTTTCAGAGGAGGGAACGTTCTTCCCAGATAAAAAAAGTCAATAATCCTAACAGGGTTTTAATTACATTTTAGCTAAACCCAGTCTATTTCAGTGTTAATCGGTAAAATGCGTCATAGCTCGATATTTTGTTCAGTATGTGACATTAGTGTTCCAAGTAAAGCCTTTTCTGCTCACTTACGGACTAACATGCATAAGAATAATAATTCCATTCAGTTAACTCAGGATATTGAAAAAATAAGCAGTGCTTTTCGTAGCAGGATAGCATCATACAGAGTGCGAGGCCCTGAGAGTAGCCTCCATGAAACACCATCTAAGTTTCTGTGCGCTCTCCGCAGGCATGTCCAACATATTCTCGAAGCGAGAAGGGCTGCTTTTGGATCTATAAAAGTTAACTTTGAACTGTTTGCTGAATTTTGTTTACCGAAAAATGAAACATGTGAAATTAAATCATTCGCCACGCAAAATATCATTTTACATCAAAGTTACGAGTTTAAAGAAATATTTTCAACCCTTTTGAGTACATTGAGCACAAAAATTGATGAATTCCAAGAACGGGACAGTGGCTGGTGTTTTCTACGAAATCTATATCTGGAGGTAAACATAAACAAATATAATCCTCTCAGAGCATCTAGATTTATAGAATTACCAAAAATGATAAAACATCGAAGAGCTTGCATAAATATTAGAAACAATGACGATTTCTGTTTTTTATGGTGTATAGTTGCTGCGTTATTTCCTGCACAAAAAAATCATGATCGAACATCATCTTATCCGCATTTCGAAAATATTCTCATCACAAAAAACATGACATTTCCTGTTGGTCTCTCTGATATCAAAATATTTGAGAAAAATAACCAAAAAATAAGCGTTAATGTGTATGGATTAAGAAAAAATGAAGTTGTTGGACCATTATACAAAAGTAAGACGAAACGTAAACATCATGTTAATTTGTTGATGTTGGAAAATGGTGATCAATCGCATTATTGCTTAATAAAAAATTTAGGGCGTCTTTTAAAAAGTCAGTTAACGAAACATAACGGAAAAATATTTTTTTGTGAAGAATGTTTAGTATTTTTTTACACCGCAGACAAATTAAATAATCATGTTTGTGGGGGAGTTGCCACAGTATTACCTGACAGTGGCACACATATCCAATTCAAACATTTTGAAAGAATGCAATTAAATCCGTATGTCGTGTATGCCGATTTTGAATGTATATTACAACCAATAACAGGTGATGAATTAAATTCAAATTGTACTACCACATTACAAAAACACGTTCCAGCTGCCTTTGCATATTATATTGTGTGTTCTTATAATAGTTCTCTGAACAAATTTGTTACTTATCGTGGGCCAGATTGCGTTAGTAAATTTATTTCCCATCTAAAAAGTGATGTAGCAAAGATTAAAAAAATATATGATAACCCTGCTCCACTAAAGCTCACAGAGGAGGAGGAAAAACAGTTTAAAGAGGCGAAATATTGTTTTCTATGTAATAAATTGCTTTTAGGCGACGCTGTTAGAGATCATTGTCATCTAACAGGCCGTTTCAGAGGCGCTTCTCATGCGTTCTGTAATCTTCAATTTCGTTTACCAAAGTTTGTCCCAGTATTTTTTCATAATTTATCAGGCTATGATTGTCATTTGTTTATTCGTGAGTTAGGTGAAATGCCTGGTAGGTTAAAGGTCATAGCAAAAAATAAAGAAAATTATATTTCTTTTACTAAGTTTTTCCACATAGATAAAGACGAATTTGTGCCTGTACGTTTTGTTGATTCTTTCAAATTCTTAGGAACTAGCTTAGAAAAACTAGCAGCTGATTTAAATAATGAAGACTTTGTTCATTTACGAAGTTTTTTTCCTGATCATGACCAATTCGCGCTACTTAGAAGTAAAGGCGTTTATCCTTATGAATTTATTACTTGCTGGAATACTTACGAGGAGAAAAAACTACCACCACAGCATTGTTTTTACAGCTCAATAACCGATAACATTATTTCTAATTCTGAGTATGACCATGCTAGACATGTTTGGAACGTATTTAATGTAAAGACATTGGGCGAGTACACTGACCTCTATCTTAAATCAGATGTGTTGTTATTGGCTGATATATTTGAAAACTTTCGGCATACCTCTATGTTAAACTACAAACTAGATCCTGCTTTTTACATGACAGCCCCATCTTTAAGTTTTGACGCAATGTTACTTATTACCAATGTCAGACTAGAGCTCATAAATGATCTTGAAATTATTCGAATGATTCAAAAAGGAATTCGTGGTGGTGTATGCCTTTGTTCAACTAGATATGCGCAAGCTAATAATAAATATATGGCAGACTATGATGCGTCTGTTCCGGATTCATTTTTATTTTACATTGACTGTAATAATCTATACGGGTTTGCAATGTGCAGTTATTTACCTTTTGCCGATTTCAAGTTAATGAGCGAAGAGGAAATTGAAAAAACGAATTTTCTACAAGTCCCAGATAATAGTCTCCACGGTTACATATTAGAAGTAGATTTAGAATATCCCGAATACCTACACAACTTACATAATGACATCCCATTTTGCCCACAAAAATTTGTACCTCCTGGGTCTAAAAATTCTAAACTGATTCCGAACTTATACGATAAATATGAATATGTTATTCATTATGTGCATTTAAAAACATGTGTGAAACATGGTTTAGTATTAAAAAAAATACATAGAGTCATACAATTTAAACAAAGTCGATTTATACAGCAGTATATTGACTTAAACACTCAGTTGAGAAAAAATGCTAAATCCGAATTCCAAATGAACTTTTATAAACTTCTCAATAACAGTCTTTTCGGAAAAACCTTAGAATCATCAGAAAACAGAACAAATGTAATGTTAGTTAATCAATGGACTGATACTATGAACAAAACGAAGAAAAAAACAAGTGCAGAAATATTAATAGCTCGTCCTAATTTTCATAGTGCTAGTGTGTTCACCGAAAATTTAGTTGCAATTCAAATGAATCCAGAAATTATTATACTCGACAAACCAATTTACATTGGATTTACTGTACTAGAAATATCCAAATCTCACATGTACAACTTTCACTATTCTCAAATGAAACCATTCTATGGAGAAAATCTTAGTTTATGCTATAGTGACACCGATTCATTTTTGTATTTAATAAAAACAAATGATTTATACAGAGATTTAAAATTAAATTTTGATCGTTACCTAGATACAAGTAATTACCCAGCGAACAATATATATGACATATGCCAAAAAAACAAAAAGGTGCCCGGGCTATTTAAAGATGAGCTAGGAGGTGAACTAATTCTTCAGTTTGTAGGACTTAGGTCAAAACTATATTGTATCAAAACCCAAGAAAAACAGATAAAGAAAGCAAAAGGTACAAAAAAACATGCGGTAAGGGATCTTCGATATAGTGATTATGAAAATGTTTTATTTAATAAAGAATTGGTACGTAAAAAGAACTCCATATTTAAGTCTATAAAGCATGAAATTTACACGCAAGCTCTTAATAAAGTAGCTCTATCTTCGAATGATGACAAGCGAGTCATATTAAAGGACAATATTCACACGCTTTCTTGGGGACATGCTTCGTTTTTATAAATATATTACTAATTTAAAGACTGGGTTTAGCTATATCATATTTAGTTAAATCTAAATTCTATGATATCGAGCAAAATGTTAAGTAACAGAAGAGTCTACTATAAATTTTGTATTCTACTATAAGTTTAAACGTGTGTTAGAATTTTTAAGTCACTACTACTTGTACTAAACATGTCTCATCACTTTGATTCTTGTAAAGGTGTATTCTTTAAGGACATGAATCTGGATAAAATACTTATTAACTTGTTACTTTTTAAGTAGTAAATACGTTTGTATTTTTTAATTTTGAAATAAAGCTGTCGAATTTGATTTATTTGTAATTATTGAATCCTGTTTCCATTTCAGTATTTCCTATAGTTTCTCTATTGAATGATGAGTTTATGCAGATCCGCGATAAAACATAAAATAATTATTTTATAAACTCATCAGTCAATAAAAACAAAATAGTAATATTAAAAAAAAGAAAGATATATTCCATTATAACATTTATTTATACAATGAAAGTTAATTACAATTCACTAATTATTTTCGTTCCTATCTAAATACCATTTTTTAATACATACAACATTTTTTAACGCACATTTCTTTTTATGATATACACAATTATAAGTACAATCTAGCACACAATATTTTCTATATAGCTCTAGTAAATTAGGTACTCCTTTTTCAGCCAAATCTAATATAGTACAGTCCGAACATAAGTTTTTAACCCATTCAATTTTTTCCAAACCCTTCACAAAAATCGTCTTGTCCTTTATGTGATTAACAATAAATCGTTTAAATTCACTATAATCAATATAACCTTCATGCCACAGTATACCTAAATGTTTTTCGATCCATCGTGTCTGCCTCTTTTCACTTTCTGTTAATTTTGAAAATGGGAAGGGTGGTTTTATTAAAAACACTTGTGTGTATTCCAACGTGCTGTATGCAAATTCTTTAACAATAAACTCATTTTCCGCGAATTTAAAACCCTGGAGGTCAACAAACAGATAGTGCACCATTTATGAAATTTTGCGGGTAATATTGCTAAGCGGTTTATATTCTACAATACTGTCATTCAAAATAAGACAATAAGCTGAAGTAAGGTCAGGTAAATCTGTTTCACATTCAAATTCAACTCTAACATCCACGGACCCTGTTTTTAAGGTTTCGTTTTGTCGAGAACAGTCGATAACAAATAGAGGTGCAATATCTTTATACTCTTGAGGTGACAGCAACGGCGCTTGGCTACGGTTGTAATAAGACTGTTGGAAATTGGAATACTGTTCGTATAATAAAGCAAACTTTTCTGATGAAAAACTAGCATTCAAGTTTTCGTAGGGAAAATAAGTGCAATTTAAAAACACTTTTACGTCTTTCAAATTACAGTGATCGAAACCAGTTGCATCTTTGAGAGCATCATTTTTTCTGTTCGTTTTGAATCCAATTATAACATATCGCGGTTTTTCTATTTGAGATGATGTTTTGATGGCCCATGAATGTTTTGATGTTTTAGGTAAAAGTGGATATTCGTACAAGTCCCAATTCCTAAAGGCCATTTGAATAACTTGATCTTTTTCCAAATGTTTCAATAATCTCAATCTTTCTCGATCAGAAACCTTAATATGAGGCATACGCCAGACTATCTTAGATATAGTAAGGTTATCTACATATTCATTTGTATTCAGTTTTACGCTATTCAAAGTCGTGTTGGAGCGTAGGAGCACCAATTCGTGCTTGCACGAAATTACTATCTTGCCATACATTTCACAGAAACCAAGAATATTTTTTAACGGAATAGAGACTGAAAATGAACCATGTGTATTTTTAGTGCCTTTGATATCCCATCCCCACTGCTTTGACATTGATGATTCAAGTTCATTCATGGATATGAGAGATTTCATTGTTGTAGTGACCCCAGCATTCTTAATTCTATCTATTTCAATGCCATTCAATTCATACCTAATATCTTGAAACAAATGAAGAATTGGGTTGTTTGTGAAAAGTACACTCTTCACTTGCTGTTTCGTATCTCTGTTGAATACAGCAATTGAGCCCTCTATGTATAAAGTACTTTCTGACGGTAGGACATACAGATCTTGTTGATTAATAGGTATACGAATTTCATCATTTAAATTAAAACTTGTAACGTATGGCTTATACGAATGATATTCAAAACTTTCTATGGAGTTGTCGAAACTGAAACTATCTGTTACTGATAATACACTCATTTTAATAAACCTATTATTTTTAAGAACTGTTTATTTTCACTTGTAAGTTGTCCTTTAGGTGTTATTTTCTTGGCAGCACGAAGAGTACTAGTAGTTTTCTTGCATGGGTTCACGCTTTTATTAAAGACTATCATTTTTACGAAGATGTAAATATATTTGAATTTCTTCACCACGTAAATTTACCAAATGATTCTTTTCATCTAAAATCCTTATTTTAAGAGAGCTCAAACTTTTTTGAGTAACAGGAAAATAGATAACGTTTTTAGGTGTTTCTATAATTCTGTAACCAGGCGGTACATTAGGTACAAACTCATGAATTATATGACTAGGTTTCCCGTTTACAAAAGATCCGCTCACGATATCACATTCAACTCGGACTATGGCTGTTGACAGAATGGATACCGGCAAAGCGGACTCAGTTAATATATCTGCCGAAACAGTTTCTTTCCCGAAACCAAGAAGCCTACCAATAGAGTCTTCTTTATTGAAGTGAACGTTTTTAGAACACAATATAGAGGTTTTTAATGTGTTATTGTTGCATGTCAATGTAAAAGAACAATCTGTCAGTTGACTTTTGAGGTAATCTTCAATATCTTGCAGTTCATATGAGCCTTCAGGTATTTCTACTTCTCCATTTTCACCATAATAAAACTTATTACTTCTCTTGTCTATATTTGGTATCGAATTAAAAGTTGACAAATATAGTAACCCACATTCATAATCACCATCTAATTCTAAAGCAGGTGAGTGATTTGTTAAAAGAGAGGAGGAGCAACCAGTTATAGACAAAGTAAAAGACATTGCGTGAATGTTACATTTTTTATTGATCAGGCGCTTTTAAATGGTTACACCAAAACTGTTTCAGGAATTTTAAACATAAATGTCCACAATTCACAGTATTTAACTTTTGGTAAGTGGTATAATTATATGAAATGCTACAGTGTTTTAAATAATTTATTAATTCGAGCGGTGGTTGAAGATCACCATAACTATTAAAATATTCACAATACTTGTTTACTTTGACATAGGCTACCCAGTGAGTTCCTTGGTTTTCTGAACTATCTAAATTTATGATTGCACATTCTACTTTTTTGGCACGTCTAGGTAAATTATCTCTCATATAAACTCCTCGAAAATGAGGTATATCAGATGAGTGTTTTAAAATGTCAATATTTGAAAGAGCGCGTCTGGGTAACCTCTCATTTAGTTTTTTGAAATTTTCAAACATAATCCTTTTCCATTTTTATATGGTTTAATGTGTAACCCTTTTCCTAACGCAATAGATTCCATCATCTTGTTATGCCTCTCTGATTCAGCTAAACTTTTTCTTGCGGCTTTGTAGTCACCTACAGCTTTAGCGATTCCAGCAGCTCCTCCTGCTAATGATCCCAATGCAGACAGCCCAGCAAAAATAGGTATTAACGGTAAGAGGCCTCCAGTTTTAGGAATTGGTATAAGACGAGGTATCCGTACCTTAGCATTGGTATTAAAAACTTTTTTTGCGGCAATAAGTGCGCGATCAATTATATTACAACCTTTTGTTTTTGGTTTCATTTTTAATTCAGTACGAATCTTAGACACAAAACGTTTAAAAGGTTTTATACCTGCACCAGCCTTTATTTTAGATTTCATTACTTTGCTAACTAACCACGAAGCAATTTTTTCTCCTGTTCCTGCATCTTTCGCCTTTTTTCTTTGTTTCGCCATTTCATATAGTTCTAAATCGGCACGATTAGGGCTTCCAAAATTACGGATTTGTCAATTACGTAATTGATTTCGTAATTAGAACGTTGAATTACGTAATTACGTAATTACGTAACTGACCCGGAGTTCAAATTAAAAATCTCTAAATAAATTGTATTTGTTATAATTATTAATTATAATTAAGGGAAACGATTTTTAACACCATTATTTAAATAAATCGCAGCATCCACGTGTAATTTTCAGAACAAAGAGCTGAACGTATATGGCCAGTCCAGCTTGAGGAACTTCTACCAGTAATACGGTCGTCTTTAAGTTTTATTTGTTGTATTGGCAACCAGTTGTTATTGATCAAGTATGGTAGTGTGGTGGACAGTCTGATTCGAATATTGTGCTGGTCTAAAATCGATGAATTGGTACGATATCCCTTTCGAAGTAGGTATGACACAAATTTACTTCTAGCACTCAATCCAGTTGCTATCATCTGAAAATTTGGGAAAGGACTCCTCTAGTTTCCAAGTAGAGGTATACGCCATCTTAGAGTGTGCGACAACCAATCGGCAAAGCAATTATCTCAATAATATCATTTATATTCAATCGTACAGCCAGGCGGTGCTCTTGAATTGCCGGGAAGCATTAAATAACCTTGGAGCGAAAAACAAGGTTATTTTACGGTGGGTCCCGTCCCAGGGCATGCAGCTAGGTATCGCGGGAAATGAAAGAGCTGACGAGCTTGCACGAGCGGGTGCGAAGGGGAGGCATTGCGGGCCAGAATCGTTTTGCGGCATCCCCATACATCTAACCAAGCTAACCCTGGAAATCTACTGTTTCTACAAAACCATTCAGGCCTAGAGAGAGTTCCCATGTCTGAACCATTCCAAGGCGCTAAAAAGGAGTCCCCTGATGCCTATTGCTAAGCAGGGACCGACTACGCGTGTTTGTAAGGGTGCTTACTAAATAAGCACATGCACACGTTAGGATTGAGTGACACAAGGAGGTGCAGACGCTGCATTGAAGTGGAGGAGACGCTTGCACATATCCTAACTGACTGCCCTAGCCTAATGCAGAGCCGTAGCTCTTTCTTGGGCAAACACGTCATGTGCCCTGAAGAGACTAAATTTCTCGAGTTCAGCAAAATCCTGCAATTCTTTAAGTTTGCAGGACTTTACCCACTTTTAGGATCCCAATAGTTCAGCAATGGTCGCAATTATAGCCACTACCCCCAAATAGTAATATGATATTAATAGGTTTTTGATCTGTTCCGCCATTCCAGCCACCACATCGAACACCCGCCCGGTAAAATAATGCACCCCTGGCCCCTGTCGGGCCTCCTTCTTGTATCTAGTCCACAGACATCAGAGTAACCTAGTCGAAAGGGTTACAACGCAATCCTGTCCATTCTCGCTAGTGATGTGTCGAGGTACCTAGGTACTAACTCCAAATAATATCCCATAATCTTTTATGTTATTTAATAATACGTTAATTTACAATTTCATAAAACCTTTTTCCATTTTTAGACTGAAATAGTAGGCATATTTTAAACAAATAAGTGGTAAAACATAATTCCGTAATTACGGAATTTAACCTTTGAATTACGTAATTATTAGAAGTCAAATATCTGTCCGTAATTACGTAATTCCGTAATTACGTAATTACGGAATGGAAGCCCTAGGCACGATGTCTATCAGCTAAATCAGAATATCTATCATATGCTATGTCGTGTTTCATACACGCCTTATCTAGCGCATTAATTCCTTTATCGCCTCTTTGTAACCTTTTGTGCAATTTTGTTCCCGGACCGCAATAGTTATAACCAGGTTAGTGTAATTCAAATGGTAAATTATTAATAGCGCTGTTTAAGAGTCCTCTTCCTTTCATGTCCCGTAATATAATAATACCGTCATTGATGAGAATGTATATAAATATAACTAAACAACGGCATTTTTATCAATCCAACTGTTTTCGCTATCACTAAGCCCTAACCATTTAACATACAACTTTCTACCCTTCTTTTTAATAACCCTTTCTACGAGGTAAACGTTTGGATGATTGGTTTTCAGAAGTTCTTCTTCATAAAATGTACCGAGTATAGTGTTTCTACGTTGGTCTTGAATATGATACGTAGCAGGTTGAGTGCGATTCACATGTTTAATAGTGAAAAGTTCAGTTGACCAATTAGGTGTATAACCTTTGTGAAAGGCGCTTTTATACTTGCTAATGCGTACACAATCTCCTACATTGAATTTGTTTAATTTATAACGCAAATTAGATTGCGAATTTTCAATATTTTTTGATACCTGTATTTCATTATCAATATTTACATCAATAGGTTTATATTTGATTGTGCTATGTACAGTTTGATTATAAGATTTTACTACATCGTCTAACGGTTTCCCAACCCATTTATAATTACCAACTAAACTGAAATATTTATAGAGTTTGAACTTAAGTGTTTTTATCAGCCTTTCAACAATAGATGCCTTCTTAATTGAATAAGTTGAATAATGATTTACTTTTAGTGATTTTAAATAGCAATCAAATTCATGATTGTAGAATTCTTTTCCTAGGTCTGTTTGTAAATTTTTAGGTCTTCGTTTAGATGTTTTTATTATAAATTCGAATGCATTTTTGACTTCAATTTTAGTTTTAGACTTAATAGGTACACACCATGCATACTTTGAAAAAGTATCAATGACAGTTAAAATATATTTATATCCTCTGTTAACCGTATGTAGCTTTTGTAAATCAATTAAATCAGCTTGCCATAAATCGTCAATTCCTTTTAGTACAACCGATCGTCGCTTAAAATTTCTTCGCGCTGATCGATGGATCTCGTTCACTATTTGTTGTTTTATCATTATTTAATTGTTTAAAGATATCATCTGTCTCCTTCTTCGTGTAAAAGTTCAGTTTTAACTGACTTGCGAGTTGATGAATTTGGTTATTTATTGTGTTAATCAAAGAATCTATATACTTCTTTTCGTATATGTTTTGAATACATTCGTCAACGTACTGCTTGTTAACAGCATCGTCAGAAGACAATGGTTTGACAACCCCTTTTAATCTTAAAGATTTTAAATCAAAATGTCCTGCTTCTGTTCGAAGCAAAGCCTTGTACTTGAGCTCAGAGATTTCACCAGCACGCAAGCGTTTATGAACATGGTGACCAAATTTATCTATATTCATTTTTATACTTGAAAGTCAGACTTCGACTGATGTAAAAAAGAAGAGTATTCATTTATATATTATTTATTAAGCCTGCTTCACGTAATTCTTCAATGATAGATATGATTTCGTTATCTAACCCTGTATTGCCAGCGTCGCGCGATGCAATAAGCAGTTTTAATCGTTCTACTAATTCGTTTGGGTCATCCCAATACACATATGAGATGTCTCTTTTAATTTTTTTCATTGACGGCAAACCTTCACCGGATACATACAATTCTTCACTTACTGTACGTTGTTTGGTTAATTTGAAAAGAGGCCTTATAACATACAAATATTTCATGCCCTTGTTACTTTTTATTGGCTTATTCGGATCGAAGTCACGTCTATGTGCATTAGTTTTCAATAACAATGTTTTATATAAGCGTTTATCATCTTCAGTTACTAATTCTAAGTCAGGTACTTTCTTGAACAATAAATCGTTTAAACCTTGCGTTAAGGAATAGCTTTCTCCGCCTATCGTGAGTGTGTCATCATTCACAGAAATTGGACAAGATCCAAGCATTAGCTTACCACGCTCATTTCGTACACCAAATGGAATGTTCATATTAAAATATTGTTTTTGCCAAGCAGGATCTTCGCGAGGAGAAGCGTACGAGTCTGACGTTCTAAATGAAGCATTATTTGTTGTGTCAGAATCACTTTGATTGTCATTTTCATGAGATATAGAATTTCCGTCATTTAATTCATTTTCACTATAACTTGATTCCGATGATTTTCTCAGTAATGTTTTATTATCAAAACTTTCTTTCATTCCATCTTCGGAAGGACTATATTTCAATGTTTTTACCGACTTGTTCCATTTAAACCTTTCGTTACCAAAATCCGTATCACTTATGTTCAGATTGTTAGCATTATTATTATTTTTTACCATTTCATTAAGTGGGACTGTGATTGGTTTCAACATTGATTCCAGCATTATATTATCGTTTGATTTGACATCACGAATGAGCTGAACTTTTTTTCTTATTGCTTGAGCAGATTGAAGTACTTTTTGTTTAAATAATTTCTCTTCGTTTATTTTATGTTTTATGTCCGAACTATGCGGTTCCATTTTAAGTAATAAGTTTTAAATTAAATACTGTGCTTATATATCCAGTTAATCTAGCATGATAAATGTATCAAAGCCTTTCCTATAACATCCAGAATTTCTTTTACAATCTTTATTTATAACTAAGAAATCGAACGGTAGGTTCCATACTTGACCACACATTTCACGAAACTGGGACCACGACATATCACTTCCTACATGTTCATCATAAACATGTTTCAAATTAATATCATCTTGTTTAAAAAGAATAATTAAATTAGCATTATCTCTTATTAATTGTTTAGGTATTTTACTATACGTTTGATTCAAATAGAAGCTATCTATATTTTTATGCCTTCCCATTGCAAAGTAATCTCGTATATTATTTTGATTTTCACACGCAACATCATCAAATATCATGATTGAATTAATGTTGGCTGCATGGGGGCTTACAATTTCATCATTTTCACTATATTTTTGAAACGAAACTGATGGAACCAGCTTTAAAACTTGCTCTAGAAATTGATACATAGGTTGGAATAATGTTTTGGAGTATACATAAACATTTTGAAAGCGTAGACCTTGTTCGTGTAGCAGCAAACCAACAATTAAATTAGTTTTGCCACAATTCGATGGACCGCATATTATACAGCGAATAGTGTCAGGTAAAAGTGATCCATGCCGAAAACAGCGTTTATTGGACGAAGAACAAACGATATCCAACTGCAATCTCTGAGGTTGTTTTACAAACTTCATGTTTCAGCAAAGAAGACGTGTTGCCAACAGTAAAGTTTTGACATAAATGACACTATAAAGTTGAAAAACACAACTTGTACCTGATTGAGCGTTCTACATCATTATGGATAACCTGAAAACCCGATTGGGAGTTTCAAATCAATGATAAACTGTAAACCCGATTGAGCGTTCTAAATCATGGATAACCTGAATATGAAATTACATCGTAATTATTGGGAGTTTCAATCTCACGAAGTGAGTTGAAACTCCCAATAATTACCTACTAACCTTTTAACCTGTCCTGGAGATGAGAGTGATTTATCTGTGGTATGTTATTTGAAATTGTGTATAAGAACATTGTTTTGAGAAACTTTTGAAAGAATATGTTGGATAAACCTATTAATAAAGAACATGTTCAGGTGCAAAACATTTATAGATGCATATTAAGGCTGATGATAAGCCGCGTATTCACTAAGCGAGTGGCCTTGCGAGGCAGCCCCGTGAGGCAAATCCTCGGTCCGTCAGGACGTGCCTCGCCCGAGGCACGTGCTCGGGCGAGCGTGCCGCAGCCGTGCGTTGTCGGTTTTTGTCCATGCTCAAAGGCACCTCAGTACGTTTGCCGCGCGCACTCGAGACGGTTGTGTTTTGCCTCACAGTGGATAAAGCAAAGCAAGAGCAGTGCCTTCAGTTAATACTACTATATAGTGAATATAGACGATTATGGGATGCGAAATGTCCCTATTATGAGAAGATGCGTGGGGAAATATAAGCCAGAAAATGAATATTCCAGTAGCAGATTTAAAGAAAAAGATGGACTCCTTGCTAGGATCGTACAGGAGGAAAAAGTCAAGAGAAAAGAAAAGCGCTCAATGTTGGCTCAGCCTCACCGTGGCTCGGCTTGCCGCGCGCGGCAGCCTAGTAGTGGGGGAAGTAGTGTCATGAGGTCCACATTTTGGTATCGGATGAATTCACTTGGCACAGATGTAATATACGTAAATCTAAGTTAATTTAGCCCGGTAGCCATCCGCCACCCCCTGGGGGGTAGGAGGGGGGGGCGTTGTAAGTCTCATTTTTCGGTTTTTCATGGAAAGGTCATAAACGGTGATCCATAGGGAAAAACATTCTTAGGCATAAGTAATTTAAATAAAATTATCTACATAAAAGGTTCTATACACTTTGTCGCTAGGATTAATATTTAATGAGATTTTAAAGGGGGAATGTAAAATTATATGAAAATTTAAGTGGCTATTAATTCCTTTGTTTTTCAATATTTTTAAAAACAAAAAATACTATAATTATGCACTCAATGAGCTCTATTCATTGATACCCCACTCGATGGGGTGGGGCAATTTTATTTTTTCGCGCCCCCCTTTAGCTGTATGGGAGCACCCCTTGAAAAGCTATAAAAATATTTTTGAAAAAATTTTATAGCTTTGGGTCAACAAGATGCTTAAATGGTGAAAATTTGAAGACTATAGCTCAATCCGTTACCTTTTAAGGGTGGCCCCCATGCAGCTAAGGGAGAGCATGTATGAAAAAAAAAGGACTACCCCATAGAGCCCCATCAAAAAGCAACATTAATAGTCTTCCAATTTTCACCATTTAAGCATCTTGTTGACCCAAGGCTACACAATTTTTTCAAAAATATTTTTGCCGGTTTTTAAGGGGGGCTCCCATAAAGCTAAAGGGTGGCGCGAAAAAAAAAATTTGACCCACCCCATCGAGTGGGGTATCGATGAATAGAGCTCATTGAGTGCATAATCAAAGTATTTTTAGTTTTTAAAAATATTGAAAAACAAAGGAATGAATAGTCACTTTCATTTTCATATAATTTTACATTCCCCCTTTAAAATCTCATTAAATATTAATCTTAGCAACAAAGTGTATAGAACCTTTTATGTAGATAATAATATTTAGATTACTTATGCCTAAGAACGTTTTTTGCTATGGGTCACCGTTTATGAGTTTTTATGAAAAACCGAAAAATCGGACTTTCAAAGCCCCCCCCCCCCCCTTCCTACCCGCCAGGGGGTGGCGGATGGCTACCGGGCTAAATTAACTTATATTTACGTATATTACATCTGTGCCAAGTGAATTCATCCGATACCAAAATGTGGACCTCCCATACATTGGGTGACACTAATTCCCATACTATAGTGCAGTGTTTTTCAAACTTTTTGGTGTCGCGGCCCTTAATGATACCAGATCTTCTTCGCGACCCCCTGAACAGATCCGACGGACGGACGAACCCCATTTCGTTATTCAATCTAACTATGTATACTTACATAGAAATTTCTTATCGTAAAATATACATTTCTGCGAATGATTTGTGTTTTTGACCGACTTCAAAATATTATTTGAGCAGAGTAGAGCATGAAATCCTGTGTAAAAATATAAATATAGATGTGTGAAAATCGTGTAAGTTTAAATCAATATAAACGACGGATTGTTTATGAACCGATTTGGAAAATTCTTTCTTTTTTTGAAAGAGTATACTCCCAGGTTAATGTCGTTATAATTATGACCAGAAGGCAGTTCTGGTGATGGAATCCAGGAGGAATTGTGGAAAAATTCAAAGGAAACATGTAGCGATTTTAGTATTTTCGGTAACAAATCGAGCATTTGCATTCAGACTGTAGCATTTGGTGAACTGATGAAGAAAACCAAGAATGGTCATCCAGAACTAGGTACCAGTTTTATGGGTAGCGCTGAGATATTTTGATCAAGATATTGAAGTGACTGTGACGAAGCCAATTTAAATGGGTCTGATTTAATGTTACCAATCTGAAAATAAAAAAAAGTTAAAAATAATTGCGTAACTTCTAGTAGCCCACGAAACTTACTTACCTACATTGTTCATTAAGAACCGTAGTATCATATTGAATTGCCACTAGTATGGCAACTATTTTAACTGAAGAGTATTATTTTACGAGAAAGTTCTCCGTTCTATGAAGTCACGATCTCTAAGCTGCATCTCGCGACCCCCCTGGATAAGTGCCGCGACCCCCTTGGGGGTCGCGACCCACACTTTGAAAAACACTGCTATAGTGCAACAATCGAGGCGGCCTCGCGCGGCAAACGTCCGAGGCTGCCTCGCGAGGCCGCTCGCTCAGTGAATACGCGGCTATACAAAATATTACCATAATGTAACTGAAACATACCTGTGCAATATCATTCAGTAGCGATGCAGGAGCTGTATATCCTGGTCTTTTCTGGGAAATAGGAACATTCTCCACATCTTCATCTTCCACCTCATCATTGGCCGCGATGGAAGTCACGTATCCATCATATCTGGACTTGCCAACCTGCCCACTGCTGTCATAAATATCACTGTCATAATATGTTTCACCGAGCGATACTCCTTTGTTGTTACCATTTTCTGCTTGTATTTCTTTCTTCTTGGATTGTATTTCTTTTATTTGAGCTTCAATTGCTGTAACAATGGAGTGAGGTAAAACTTGAAAGGAATTATATGAAAATGTTGTTTAAGACAGATATTGGTTAGTATTTAGGATGTGTAATAGTAATGTTTATTGCGAACCATGGTAATATTACAGCTGTTAAATATAAAAACGAACCACATGGACCCTGGTAGGGTAGAGCAATATTTCTTATGAGCTAAGTTGTTTATATAATCTAGAGGTTAGCTTAATTCTTAAAATTAAAACAAAAAGGACAAATAACATAGCAAGTTATAGAAAGAATGATGATGACAATATGTGTAATTTACATTGAATTTCATGCAATACTACTCCAGAACTGAATGGTCGAACCATAAATTAAACAGACGGATATCATCAAAAATGGGTAGAATTATTGATAAATCCAAATAGTCAGGAATTTGTCAACCCTTTTAGGAAGCCCTTAGCTGTAGTGAGGCCTCTCATGTATTCACTATGTATGTGCAGTCTTACAACGGTTTTCGGTCCTAAAGATCAGTCTATAGATATTAGTAGCAGTAATGTAAACATTATCAAGATTTCTAAATAAAATAAATATATGAACCTAAGCTGGCAAATATGGCTGATTGATAATTCAAAGCAGTGACATCGTACCTTCATGAGTCCTCGGTATTTTCTCCATGATTTCTCATGGAGATTACTCTGAATCAATTACAAAAATCACACCAAAATAACGATTAGCACAAAATAAAATTGTTTTCTATTTAGCACGTTCTAATAAATTACCGATCGCGACGCGTAAGCCCACAGATTATACAAGTGTTACCACAGATTATATTAACAAAGTTGACAGTAAGTCTCCGATTTCTTAATTTATAATAAAAGCAGAAGTGCCAACTTTATAAACCTGCCTACACAAAGCCCTGCCTGCAGGGCCCTGCTTGCAGTGCCACTGCCAAATCGTATTGTGTGTAGGCCGATTTAACAGATAAAAAATCGGTCCTGCATGCCTACACACAATACGATTTGGCAGTGGCCCTGCAAGCAGGGCCCTGCAGGCAGGGCTTTGTGTAGGCAGTTTAAATATTGATATCGAATACTTTCTTTTTGAACGCATCTGACATATTCAACGTGTTGGCAACTCTAGCATTTTTGACATCTTTCTCGCTCGCTCACTTGCTGCAGCACAGGGTACGTGTGTGGCGGAGATTACTTTTTGTTTTCCTCAAAATACTTTATTAATTTGGTATATATTTTCGTACAGGAAGGAGAAAACCCGATCCTGGCGTCGAAAGGATAAACTTTCAGGTTGATTGGCTACAGTACCTTAGGTAAGTTTTGACTTATAATATCGTGACGAGTTCCACGTCAAATGTGTTGGGAGAAAGAAGGTGACACGTATTATCACGAATTCGGGATGCTGATATTCAGTAATTCATATAAGTAGCATTATGAACTAGTATGGAATGTATATGCATCTGAATAACCTAGTTACGTTTCTCTTCTTCACATTGTCTCGTTTCAACTTAAAATGTTTAAAAGCATGTCAAAACAAGAATGTGTGCCATCTCTTGTATGCCTTTATCTGATAACCCGATTCTGCGTGCGGTTTTGTGTCACATTGCTCGTAGTACAACAGCTATGTAATCCTTTAATACCTCTATGGCTAAGCTTCATATCATGCACTTTTAAATTTGAACATATTTCCATAAATTATATGAACGTAAACATATTTCCATGTAAAAATATGTCTTAGATAATGAAAGCATTATCAACATTATCCAGCTTAATTAGAAAGGGGATGTCTATTTTTGCTGTGAGAGTGTTTAAAGTTTTGGTCTAACACATAATGGGTACTATATTTGTTATGGAACTTATTATATCTAGCCTAAAACATTTACATATTTAGCTCATACCATTGAGTATGTTTTGTATTCTATTCTAATCTATGTTTAAGACAGGCAGTTTAAGTTTTGAGAAATTGGGGAAATGTACATTGACTGTCTTATATTATTGGGTGATAAAATGTACAATTGGGTACTTGTCACTTTATGGATAGTACAACATCAAAATATTACAATGAATTGAAAATTATAAACTTTTACCAAGAGGAGAAAAAGATATCTAACATCAAAAATTTTGAAAATATATCATATTTATTGTTATCATCTAAAAGTCAAATAAAAAGTACCAATAGAATGAAAATAATAATATGAATGAATAGAAGTATAAATAATCCTTTGGAGGGCCGCTAGTGTCAAGCTAGGTTTGTTCCTAATTTTTTGCCCTTTATTGTGGTTTAATTGTAGTTGGTCCCATAAAGACATTTGTTCGTCTATGAAAACTGGTTGTAATGGCACCATACCATAAAAAAATTACAAATAGCAAATTGTACAAAATATACATCATACTTTGTGAATGATTACTTTAATTAAATTAAATCTAGATAGAAATATTAAATCCTTTGATAACGATTTTAGGTTATTAACTTTCATAAGATAAGATTATGATTGTGAATGTTATCATAACAGCCAAATAGGTGGTAATTTAATGGCTTATAAAGACATTTTAGCAGCTTTCAGCTTTTTCTGAAAGTCTACTTAAATTGTAATAATTCATTGATAGCAACATGTAGGTTATCAATTAATCTTGTAAGGTCAAGGGGAATCATGATCATTTTACTTTGTAATCATACCTACCCTGAGGTGTAATAATTTCCAATAGCCTGAAATTTACATTTCATGATGGTAGGTTTATAATTATAAACCTATACATTGTGATATGAAGAAAAAAAAATTGTTTGTTTTTTTGCCATTGACACCTATTTTTTTCCAGTCGTCAACTCGTTGAGACGGTTCATACTTAACTTATAGGGCAAGTTAAATAAAAAGTTGTAATCCATCCTTCCATCTCTATTTATGTTGGTCTTTTAAAGTCAATTAATTTATAAGTTAGTCTTTTGTGATTTTATTTTTGATTGGGTCTCAATTCCATAAATTTCAGAGGTCATTTAAGATATACAGATTACTTGTTCAAACTGAGATGTCACAACTACATGATTACACTATTTGCACTTGGATCGTTATTAAATTTTATTTGAACAGTTGTACAAATAACATGTAAAACTTAATGTGCATGTATTGTCATGTGGCTCACTGGTATGTATTGTCTTTGCGCCGTGTAGTACTGTAACGACTTGGCGCGAACAAGGACTGCTGGAGGAGACGAAAATGATGCATCAGCAATCCATGATGGTTGGGGATATGTTGCCGGTTCACCCGGAGATTCCGCACGGCGAGGAAATGAACAACGTGGGATATGAGAACAGCGGGTCGCATGCGTATGACGACCTGTTCCCGGCGCTTCCGCACTCGGCGCCGCCGGTGCAGCGCCACATACAGCAGGCCACCAGCAAGTTGCGCGTCGGCTCCTCGCTGCACACCCAGGTAGCTTTAATTTTAGCTAGGAATGCCCATAGAGGGGGATATATGGGACTCGCCCTTCCACCGGGCAAGGGAATACCCACTAAACCTCGCTGACACCTAGGTACGTGCTGCTTCGCCGCGCAGCCACATGCCGCGTGGCGCTCCGACACGCCGCGAGCTACGCTTACGTAATCGCTATGATATTTTAATTTCGTTTGCGCAATTTACGACAAGTTAAAACAACTTTTCGCTTACGCAATAAAGTCGATTATCGATCGCGTTCACACCGCCGGTATTTCTGCCGTATCGCCTTTCCCGTCAAGTGCATGAAATTGTTTCAACGTGAAACTTGAATTGTTATCTGTTTTAGGTTTTCCATGTGCCATATGAAGAGAGGAAACTGGATAACGCCAACACGTTTGGCGAGGGTGAATCGTTGAGGACATGTCAAGCCATCACCAAGGACACCGGAGCTCACATTGAGATATCAACTAGCAAGGACGGCAGTCTTACTTTCCTTCTTACTGGAAAACATAGTGCCGTACTGGACGCGCGCCGCAAAATCTTGACCCATTTCCAACAGCAGGTACCCATTAACCCTTTGGCTGTTAGTGTTATTTACAATGAGTTGACTTTAGCACAGTATATATATTGTAGTCTTTGTTTAGCACTAAGTTTACAGGGGTAATTGGAATTGTCATGAGAACATAATCTACTATGGAACAACAAAAGAAAACAAAATACGATAACAAATACATACCTACTAATACTTACATACTTAAAACTATAAAATAAAAATTAAAACTAAACTAAATCTAAAAATGCCCCCTGCGGCAGCATTCGCTTGCTGAATAGCTAAACTATTTTTTTTCCGGTCACCGGATGCGTCTTTAAGCCTCTTTGAGATATATTTGAAGAGGCTTAAAGCTCTCCTGGGCAAGTTTACACCACTAGCGGCCCACCATACAAGAAAAATTGGCAGTGAATTTTTAATCTCCTGTAACAGGAAATAGAGTAGAGTTTGTTTTTTTTTTTGTTTTAGAATTGATTTCAATAAAACATAAGCAACTCTTTTCCAATTACGAAGGATATAAATTCCATTGAAGTGAATTTGTCCTAGTATTATCACTTTGAACCTCAGGAGGTTATTGTATTTTGCAGGCTAGCATGCAAATCTCGATTCCTAAAGAACACCACCGCTGGATTCTCGGTAAGCAGGGGCAGAAATTGAAGGACCTGGAAAAAGTGACTGCCACCAAGATCAGTGTGCCAGCCATCGCCGACAACAGCGAGGTCATCACCATCACTGGCACCAAGGAAGGAATTGAGAAGGCTGAACATGAGATCAGAGTCTGCTCGGAGGAACAGGTATACAATAACCTATTTTTCAGTCCTAGTATTTTTCAGTGTTCTTTTCCCAGATATCTTTGGCTTTCTATGCCTGCAACAAAAAAAATACATATTCTTCTTTAGTAATAAATTAATAATAGACAATTACAGGATAATGGATAATTCATTCTCTTAAATCTTAGAAAAAATTCTAAACTTAAACCATTTTTTAATTTAAATAATTGACCACTATGTGAAGTGGTAATGTCACCTAGAAGGTGATTATAGACCTTGCGACCGATGACGGGTGAGTTTCCGAGATTTCGCGAGTATATGGGACACCAAGTCAGCTTTCCGGCTCGTACGTTGCGAATAGGGCCAATGTTCTAAGTAAAACTTTGACATTGAGGACTACTGGCATGATCAAAAATTAATCGTTTCTTTTCCAGTCACGCAAAGCGTTTGAAAGGATCACCGTACCGAAGATCTACCATCCGTTCATCCAAGGCCCGTACGGCGAGCGCGTGGCCGCGCTCACTGCTGAGACCGGCGCCCGCATCCACATCCCGCCCGCCTCCACGCAGAGCGAGGAGATAGTTGTGGCCGGGGAGAAGAATGGTGTACTCGCCGCCAAGGCGCAGATTGAGCAGATTGCTGAGGACATGGTATGTACGCCGAACTTCGAATAATGCCGTCGCTTTCACTGTTATGGTGTATACCACGAGAGTGAAAGGGACAGTACAATACGAATTTCGATGTTCGAAGTCCCTCTGGTGTCGTTCATTGACCTCTCTTAAGATGCCTTGTTGGGACACCTCGCACCGCGCCGAGCGAGGTGTCAGTCAAATGTCACACACGTCCTCGCACATCTCTAATGGAAAGGCCCTTATGGCCGAGTCCGGCGCCCGAAGACACATCCCACTCTCTTCCATGAGACCTGTCTAAACATAACAATGATTCCACTAATTATAATAACAATATTTTAATCTCTGATAGGCCAAGAAATGCTCGACCGTGCGCGTGGAAGTGCCTAAATCGCAGCACAAGTACGTGATCGGCGCGCGCGGAACAACCATCCAGGAGATCCTGAAGGAGACAGGTGTCTCGGTCGAAATGCCACCTCCCGACTCGCCCACCGGCACCATTACCCTACACGGACCTCACAACAAGATCGGCCTTGGTATGTTACTGTAGAATACACAAATTGACATTTTATCATATCTCAGACACTGCATCCATGGGTTGCTTTAGATTTCCTTATGAAGTTTATGGTATTCAAATTTTTTGGTGCGCGGGGCCCCCAAATGCACGGAGCCCGTAGTATTTGCTACTTTTGCTATGTGGCTAATCCGCCACTGCATACATACCCTGAAGACCGTGTCAGAAAACGAAATCCATAGTTCAAAAAGGCATTTCTCGAGAGTGTTTCAACCGCTGTGATTTCGGTGGTCACGTTATTGAAGTCATCACTGCAGAGCGGAAGACCATATCATACCATAGCTATCATCCCTTTCAAAATGGACCACAGAAACCTAAGGACATCGTAAATAATACGAGCACCGAAGTCACGGCGGTTGAAACGTACTGAAGAATGCACAAAAAAAGGTCCTAAAGCTACACAACATTCAAACCCGATAAATAAACACATAACTAGAATATGTGTCATTCTGTTGTTGATTATCTTTGTTTACTCGCTATTATCTGCTCGAAACATGTATTAGTGAAGTGAACTTTACCTACCAATTTATTAAATTAATACTCATTTCACAGCTTTATCGAAGGTGTGCGAAAAAGCTAACTCTGTGAAAACGGCAACGGTTGACGCTCCCACATGGATCCACAAGTACATTATCGGAAAGAACGGCTCTAACATTAAAAAGATTACTCAGGACTTCTCTAAGGTGAGTTTAATTTTTTTTTGCTAGCGTGTAGCACGTGCAATATGATCCAGTTTTATTCTTGGTTCAACCTTGGAATGAGGGATAATCAATCAATCAATAATAATTTATCTCGGAAATGTCCATATCGTATAATAACCTAAAAACTTTGGCGTTCTTAGTTTCTTTGAAACCCAATTGGGGCAAATTGCCTATTGTTGGTCACCCCCATAATAACTTCGCAAAAATATGCACAGAGCTAACCAATTGTTTGTATTTCTGCAATTAAATAAATTAAATTAAAATAAGTGGGTTCAGAGCTGTCTGAGATTTCATGTATTTTGTTCAAGGCGGTCTTCAGTTCACAAATTTCGTGGCTAGTAACTGGCAATTTACCCTATAATGAAAATAATGAAATGATTGTTTTTCAGGTGCATGTTGACATTACGCATTCCGAAGACAAGGTTAAAATTGACGGGCCCCCGGAAGAAGTAGAACGCGCGCAAGTGGAACTCAATGACTTTGTAAAGAATTTAATCGCAACTCTTACATATGTTGAACTCTCTGTCGATCCTAAATTCTTCAAACACATTATTGGCAAAAGTGGAGCTAACAGTAAGTAAACAGAAGTTTGCTTTTAAATGTAGAAATAGTGACCTGTTTCACATGTTGTTGCTTGGGTTTGGAACCCTAGAGCCAAAATTCTGGGGTTTCGATACTAAAAATAACCATTATATTTTTATTTCCAGTTAACAGACTGAAGGATGAGACTGGTGTAGTTATTAATATTATTGAAAATGAAGCTAACAATGTAATTCGTATCGAAGGCAGCCACCAAGGGGTAGCTGACGCTGAAAGGAAGTTAAGAGAAATGGTTATGAAATTAGAAAACGAGAGATCGAAGGAAGTGTATGTTGATCATAGGTATATCAAGTCCCTCATTGGAGTAAGAGGTGATAAGATTAAAGAGATCCGCGAGAAGTTTGAGCGCGTGCTGATCACTCTGCCCGATCAGGGCCAGAAGAGGAGTCCAATCAAACTGCGAGGTCCGCAGGAAGACATCGAGAAATGCGAGAAACACCTTAACAAAATGATCAAAGAAATCGCCGAATCATCCTACGTCCAAGAAGTGCCAATCTTTAAGCAGTTCCACAAGTTCATTATCGGAAAAGGCGGCGCGAATCTGCGGAAAATCCGGGATGAGACTCAAACGCAGATCGATTTGCCGGCTGAAGGAGATGACAGTGACGTCATCACCGTGCGCGGCAAGCGAGAGAACGTAGAGGAGGCCGTCAAGAAGATCCAGCAGATCCACAATGAGAAAGCTAATGTGGTCACGGAGGAGGTTACGATCCCTCCCAAGTACTACAACTCGTTGATTGGCGCTGGTGGCAAGCTTATCCATTCCATCATGGAGGAGTGCGGCGGAGTGCTCATCAAGTTCCCAGCCGCCGATAGCGACAGCGACAAGGTCGTTATAAAGGTAAATATCAACTACTATCTTCTTCAATGCAAAATTAAATGTAATTACATAAAATAATGAAGGTATTCTTCACTCCCACTGTTTCCCCTTGAATTTTCACACCACCTCATCAAACACCATTGAAACCATACTATTGAAACGGTCGTTAACGTAAAATACATAATCATAAAATATATAACTGTATCTTGGATATTTCATTAAAAGTTTAAAGCGGTTTCATAAGTTAGGTTATTATTTCAATATGGCGGTTTGTTTACATAGTTAGCAAGTTCCATTGAATGACACTTTAGTATTAGTATGTTCCTTAATCGTCGCTCGGCTCTAAGGCCCCGGCGAGGACGTAGAGAAAGCCAAAGCACAGCTGCTCGCGCACGCCTCCTACCAACGATCGTCAAAATGTTGTTAAAAGTGTATGTTCTCTAACATGATGTTTTGTAGGGCCCCGGCGAGGACGTAGAGAAAGCCAAAGCGCAGCTGCTCGCGCACGCGTCCGAGCGCGAACTCACCTCGCACACGGCGACCGTGCGCGCGCGCGCCGAGCACCACAAGTTCCTCATCGGCAAGAGCGGCGCCAACATCCGCAAGATCCGCGAGCACACCGGCGCGCGCATCGTCTTCCCAACGGAGAAGGACGAGGACAAGGAGGCCATCTTTATCATCGGTCAGTACCACTTTAGTATCGTATAGGGGTCCTTATAAGTTATAAAACGCTCATCTATTTATTCGTACCGCTTCGCTTCCGTGCGTCCCGCGCCAGCCAAGAAGGTCTGGCGAAGAGATCATAGTAGTTATAGATGCGTAACCAAGCGATCGGGAGTAAAAGAAAGAATATTCATATAAAATGTATACTACGCAATACGGTATTAAACCCCTAGTCAAATCAGCAACTTTTTATTAAGGCGACGTGAGCTCAGCGCTTAGCTGCTTTCGAGGGGGTGAGGTGCGTGGCTTGAGGGGAGCAGGCGCGGGGTTAGCCGCTTGCCACCGGGCTCGCTGCCGATACCGACATGTCACAGTATAGTATATAGCCAGTAGTACAACTCTTAGTCACTACAACTGAACGGGTAAACCATAAATATAATGACCATTGTCAAGACGGCGCCATTATTCTGATGTATATGTCAATAGTTCAGTATAATCGAAACAATGCGAATGGCAACTCGTCATTTTTACATACCTACTTTCATACACCGTAATTAAATATTTTGACACAATGACAACACATCGTGGATTGTAATAAAATAGACTTTTTTATTTTATTCACCCTTATGTTATGATATAATTGTCAAATTGAGTTGATTTACATGTGTGTTTGATCATCTACTTGAAAAACAAAACGAAGTTATTGTTCCTTGCGAAGTATGTCTCAATATTGTTTTTGCATAATTTATTACAATAAAAGTCTTGTGAAATTAAAATATCCACACATAGAAAAATATAATCTATTTATTAATAAGTATTATACTTGTCATAATTCAATATGAGCCACGAGGCGGGTCACCCTATATACAGGGTGGATATTTTTTGGGTCAGTGAGGGCAGCTACCAGATCCCGTCCGGCTACGTGAAAATGGTCTTAGAAGAACTTCCTTCGATTTTGATTTTGAAATAGGCGTTTTCCTCGATTTGCGGCTTTTCTTGTCGGATTTTTTTTGGTCCCATACAAACTTTGGGTTCTGGATAGGAATTGGATCGATTGGCACCAAAAAAAAAAGTTTATCAAAAATGATCTTTTTCTCGTACCCTGTATGTTTGTCCAAAATCTGTAAACGCCAATTTTCATTAATTTTAATTCGAGGGAAGGTCTTCTAAGACAATTTTCGCGTAGCAGCACGGGATCTGGTAGCTACTAGCTGCCCTCACTGACTCAAAAAGAAAATGCAACCTGCATATATACCAATAACATTTACAAAACACTGAATTATTGCGCGCACACGCTTGAAAGAGGCCTGGTACGCAGTTTTAAAACCGGCCAAGTGCGTGTCGGATCACGCACAGCGAAGGGTTCCGTACCGACACCTAGCAGTCCACTAATAAAATTGAAATTGAAAACATTAATAATTTCTACAATATAAAACGTGAAGATTTAAATCAATATATATATATAAAAGGAGAGTGTTAGTGGGTATGTCCGGCCTTTTCTCCATGATCACCAACTGCCACCTTCTCATGGTTGCATTGCAGTGGTAGAAGGCCCTTGGTGTGCACTTGCAAGTAAGGGAGTTTGGTGGCGGTGGGTGGAAGTGGGTGGTAAAAATGGGGTAAATTTTAAATTTTCAATAGGAGTAAAAGAGACAGACGATAAGTGTGAAAGGGATAGACTGTATGTGTAGTACATTCCAATAATGCTAATGCCCTCGAACAGTGCGACAAGGACAGCATAGTTAGAGCGAGACCGTCATATTTTCCAGAACTTTCCGGGGCGTTCGAAATCCTTCTAGAACATGCTCGAAGGGTGAAGATGAAGACTCCATACAGACTTTCTAGACTTCTTCTTCTTCTTTTTTCTAGAAACTTCGATCGCGAACATTCTAGAACCTTCGGTACCTATGCCTATAGCTTGAAAACCCGTTTTCAGGCGGTTTCAGGATCCCTTATATCTGATATCAGTATATGGCGAAATTTCCAGCAGGATACAGCAGGACTGAGATAGCAGCATTAGAACGATATAGCTATACAAAACATACGAAACATTCGAGAAGAGAGTGAGAGAGATAGCAGTAGTAGAGAGAGATAGCTATACTCGAAACATTCGAGAAGAGAGTGAGAGAGATAGCTATACTCGGAACATTCGAGAAGAGAGTGACAGAGATAGTAGTAGTAGAGAGAGATAGCTATACTCGAAACATTCGAGAAGAGAGTGAGAGAGATAGCAGTAGTAGAAAGAGATATCTATACTCGGAACATTCGAAATGAGATTGACAGACATAGCAGTAGTAAAAAGAGGTAGCTATACTCGGAACATTCGAGAAATAAGAGAGTGACAGAGATAAGCACCATTGGAAAGAAACAAAAATTTCAGACGTAAATTTCAGTGCCTTAGAAGCGTTTTAGCAGGCTGAAATGTTATTTCAGGCCGTTTCAGGAGTAGCTCTATCACATATCATATGATCGAAATTTCACCCAAGACGCCGCCGTTTTCAGGCACCTGGGACATATTTTCAGTCCGTTTCAGGAGTAGCTCTATCACATATCAGATTATCAAAATTTCACCCAAGATGCCGTCGTTTTCAGGAGCCTGAAATATGTTTTCAGTCTTTTCAGGAGTAGCTCTATCACATATCAGATGATCAATAAAAGTAGTAGTAAACCGGTGTAACAATTCAACAATTATTGCGAAACTTACACTTAATACGCGAGCGAAGCCGCGGGGCTAAAGGTAGTATTATATAAAGAAAGTCCACTGTGTCTATTTGTCTGTCCGTACACGCCAAAATAAATACCACCGTTAGTAAAAAAATGTATTACGTTGTACGTTGTGTCACGAGTATTGTCCTACTGTTATTCATAGACTGTGTTAGTATGGCAGCGTCAAAGCGTTCCAATAAGAAGGTTTGATATACCTTTACCCACTATAATACGATATTGCATTACACTTACCATAGTTTGTGCAGTTTTCCTTCTATTGGCACCCACAATCTCGAGATGACGAAGTCTAGCAGGTTTCCTTTTATTAATTACCCATTTCTAATATTGAAATGTCAAGTGACGTTGAATTGACGCGCCGCACAGATCCTACCTCGAACGCAGCTCGCTGAGCACTGGACGGGCGGCCGCGCCGGTCGCGTACGAACGAGTTTGCAGAAATGAGTATTATCTTACTACAATTTTTTTTATTTATTTTAGTTAAGAAAAAGTAATCAATGAGTTCCATGAAGTAGAACATTACGCATTTATTGATATAATTTTCATGTTGATAGCTAATGTGCAAAAATAGTTATAACTATTTAGAGGTGTGGTTTAGACGCAAGTTCACGATTTTTTTTATTCAGCGAAAGTTGCGTAATCATGTTTTGAATCGATGTTTGTACTACAGAAAGGTCTCAAAATTGTTGTGCATATTTTTTGAAAACCATATCTTCATCTACAAACGCGTTAAAAGGCTTCAAAAACTCTGTTCTCTAAGCTCACGTCACCTTAAATGTCAAAAACGATTTGTTAATATGAAGTTTGTAGGGAAATACTGTCTTAGTGACGTCACTAAGACAGTGTGAGTAGGTTTGTTCAAATCAGCGTCCTTTTTAAATCTTTATGCTTATAAAATCTTTCAATTAGCTAAAATAAATTAATAATTGATGTTTTTCGAGTATTTTCGTTAGATCTTTTATTAGTCAAGTAAAAAATAATTTATTTTTACCTTAGTTTAATACCCTATTTGACCGGTTGTCATGTACAATTGGAAGTGTGCATGTGCCTATAACCCGACCATCAAAAAATGCTCGGTTGGTGATATAAAGACAAAACGTGGCACTCTTTTCTTTTTCAATAAGGCTCTTCTCTATCAAAGCGTGTCAGGCCCTTGGAATAGATACTGATTCGACTGACAGTTGACATATTGACAGCTGATAGATTTCTCATATCCACACCGACAACTCAGGAAGTCTGCTAAGGAGGAGTCTATTACAAATGGAATCATATTTGTCAAGCGGATGCTTCCGCTAACGAAACTACAATTTCCAATTAAAATTGAAAAATTCAACGCCACAGGTGGGATTTGAACCCACGACCTCTGGAATCCGTCCATTGCTCTAACCAACTGAGCCTTGGAGCCTGCTGCTGCTGGGCCCAATTTTTCACTTTAATTCGAAATTGTAATTTACCACACGAGAAGTAGGGCACAGCAAAATGTCATCTTGCTTGAATTTGGAGCAGTCCAACTGGGGAAGTACCTCCGCCTTGCAGAAGAGCACAGCCATAATAACATTATTTACTATACAAGTATGTAGTGTTGTGTTCCAGGAGGTGAGCAAGGTTGCCAGAGCTCCCGAGGATGCACTGGGTTGAGAGCGATGGACCTAAGTTTGTCCCTTCAACTGTCAACACAGTGAATCCTCAAATTATATATAGGGTTGGCGACGCGCACGTGACTACTTTGGAGTTGCGAGCGTCTATAGGCTGCGCTGCGGTGTCCGCTTACCTCAGGTGGACCGCAGGCTTGTTTTCCACCGTAGTTGTATAAAAAAAAAATTGGAAATCATATTTGATATTGGTTGTTTGCCACAGGACGTGAAGAGCAAGTGGAGGCTGCGCGCAAGCAGCTAGAGGCGGCCGTGGCAGAGATCAGCAATGTGTCGGAAAGCGAAATGGCCGTGGCGCCGCGCCATCACAGGCACTTCGTCGCGCGCCGTGGAGAGGTACATTACATCTTTTTATCTACACCAAGAAGTTTAGATACATACTGGAGGTTGCGTGCTGAACATAAATTTGAAGCTAGAAAATATGACAAATGGGTCAATCAACTTTTTCTTGTCGCTCGTTACCATGGTTACGTCTCCTGGGTCACTCTTAAAAACTGTGATTTTACCGACTTTAATCCTACTAAACATGATATTTAGCGATGATTCGATTATACACCCATTCTGACGTTGCTCATCTCTTGATCATCCTAGAACTCCATATTATAGCATTTTTTCTAAGAAACTCGGTTACTGTTGTCTCCTGGCTGACGGGACAGAATAACGACAAGGAAAAGTTGATTGACCCAAGTATATTACCTTTACCAAACCACTATTATAGGTGAGAATTGTGAAAGAGTAATCAAAGCTCGCAGAATAAATAATGTCTGAATAACGCCTGAGAAAATAGAGGCGGCGTTATTAACAAAGGCTTGGCTTAAAGGACTCGCATCCAGGCCATAATCATAAAAAAAAAATTATAGAGGCGGCGTTAGGCTTGGGCGACATTATTCAACGGGTTTTATTTATTTATAGTTTCGTACGCCACCAGAGGGCCTCGCTAACGCTAAACGTACCTTGGCTTCATAAAAATTTGGTCTTGTCCCGCCGCTGTTTGAAACAGATTTATCCATAATTAATTCATAAATTGATTGATTGATGTCTTTAATTTATGATATAGTGGCCGAAATACAGTACAATCCGCTTACAACGGCTCCGCATATAACATTTGACCGCTTTTAACGACTGCCTGACGTTAGGATACATACCAAACATTTTCAAAGAAAATATGTATGTATGTATGTAATAACTTTATTGTACACAAAAAAACACAAAAAATACAAACAAATAAGGACATTTTGGTACAAAGGCGGACTTATCCCTAAAAGGGATCTCTTCCAGTTAACCTTTGAGCAATTGAGTGGAGACAGGAACCAGAAGATAGACAAACACGTGTACAAAGTCTATATATATATATATATATATATATATATATATATATATATATATATAACTACAAACTACCAAATAATACAATACATATAATAATCATATATATTTAATACATAATAATATATATACATATATATATCCATATATATACAAATAATATATATAAAATGTATCCAATTAAATCACGTGTCATTGGAGAGCCACAACTTTTTCAACTTATCCTTGAATGATGCCACAGACTGGGACTGCCTAAGCGACAACGGTATACCGTTCCACAACTTGACGGCTCGCACCGTGAAAGACCTCGAATAGGTGCGCGTCTTATTAGAGGGTATAGCAGGTGTGAGGTGAAAATCAGTCAGTTTTGTGCAACGCTCTGTTAGTGCGACGTAATATCGCCGGTCCCTTGACTGTAGACTGTATCCGAATATTCCGAATTCTACTGTAACATATGTAATTTTGGTATTGCTAGGTCCTGCGCCGAATCGCGGACGATTGCGGCGGCGTGCAGATCTCGTTCCCGCGGCAGGGCGTGAACAGCGACCGCGTCGTGCTCAAGGGGCCCAAGGACTGCATCGAGGCGGCCAAGGCCAGGATCAACGAGATCATCGAGGATCTAGAGGCTAAGGTCAGTAATGTAACATACAGAATTCAGATTCGTTTTTTTTACAACGACGGGTGGTACAAGCGTACGGTCCACCTGATGGTAAGCGGCCACCGCAGCCTATAGACGCTCGCAGCTCCAAAGGAGTCACGTGCGCGTTGCCGACCTTTTTTACAATTTGAGGATTCATTGTTTTGACAGCAGAAGGGACAAATTTAGGTCCCTCGCTCTCAACACAGTGCATCCTCGGGAGCTCTAGCAGCCTTGCTCACCTACAGGAACACGACACTACAAAAAGAAGTTCGTATTGAAGGAATAATCCAAAAGAACTTGAATGAATAAAAAAGCTGAATAATTTTCACTTGACATAACAGAGTTTCACTGTCCATACTTGGTATAATCCCCCTTTCACCAGTAGTCTTACCGAGTGGTCTTATCTCCAGCATCAGATCAGCTCGGTGGTACTATAATATTGTATTGTCACTGAACTTTCATGAGTATGCCAAATTTTGCTCAAGCATATACTGGCAAGTGGCTGAAAAAACGATTGCAAAATTTGAGGACAACTTACAATACTTACATACGTACTATATACAAGTTAAATTAAAGCTTATAAAAACATTGACCGTAATTAACACGTTCCCTGTCCGGGTGCCCCCAATGTGGGGCCATGAAAGCTTTTTTCAGGAGTCCATGCTTCCACTGTGAGGTCACATCCCCATATTGAATGCATAATCCAATTGTCAGTTGGACTTGTGACATTGTCAAATCATTTTGTATTTTGATAGTGAAACGTGTTAAATCAATCAATCAATCGTGTTTAATCAATTTCACATGTAGAATAGAATAGAATAGAAAGAACTTTATTTCGAAAACATGCTAGGTGTTACAATTGCAATAAAATTACTTAAAACTAAAAACAGTTGCGAAAATGGAGCCCACTCAGCATGTGTCGAGTCACAAAAGGTGTCCCGTATTGTCGTAACATTGTCGACATGTCGTAACTTTCTCCTTTTGTTACAAGGTTACGATCGAATGCGTGATCTCCCAAAAGCACCACCGCACCGTAATGGGCGCGCGCGGCTCTAAAGTGAAGGACATCACTGCGGAGTTCGACGTGCAGATTAAGTTCCCGGAGCGGGACACGGCCGAGGCCGCCGACATCCCCGTCCGGAACGGGGACGACGAGTCCGTCAACGACATCATCCGCATCACTGGCAGGCCGGAGAACTGCGAGGCGGCCAAGAAGGCTCTGCTTGAGCAGGTTGGTACATTATTGTCAAGGCCCGGAAGGCAATTGCAGGCTGGGTATTAGTTAACGGACGGCATGAGTTCGTTTAATAAGTTCCCGGAGCGGGACACGGCCGAGGCCGCCGACTTCCCCGTCCGGAACGGGGACGACGAATCCGTCAACGACATCATCCGCATCACTGGCAGGCCGGAGAACTGCGAGGCGGCCAAGAAGGCTCTGCTTGAGCAGGTTGGTACATTATTGTCAAGGCCCGGAAGGCAATTGCAGGCTGGGTTTTAGTTAATGGACGACATGAGTTCATTTAATAAGTTCCCGGAGCGGGACACGGCCGAGGCCGCCGACATCCCTGTACGCAACGGGGACGATGAATCCGTCAACGACATCATCCGCATCACTGGCAGGCCGGAGAACTGTGGGGCCGCCAAGAAAGCGCTGCTTGAGCAGGTTAGTACATTATTGTTGCAGGCTGGGAATTAGTTCCAAACGGACGACCTTGGGAGTTCGTTTAATTGATAAGTTCCCGAAGCGGGTCACGAGACGTGAGGAGGCCAAGAAAGCTCTGCTTGAGCAGGTATAGGAAGGCAATTGCAGGCTGGGTGGGTTTTAAACGGACGACCTTGGGAGTTCATACCGAAGCCTTCAATTATCACTCCAGCTGAGTCTAATACAGTGGTTTTATCAAAAATGGGGAAATAAGACGAAATTTGAATCAAGGTTTGATAAACATAATTTTGAAAACTTGATGCTTTCCCGCCAACGACGTCATCCGCATTACTGGCAGGCCGGAAAACTGCGAGGTAGCCAAGAAAGCGCTGCTTGGCAAGGTTAGTACATTGTTGTCAAACGAAATTACTACTTTTTTCCGAAAAAACCTGAAACAAGTAGCAGTAATAGTACATTACTTAACAAAAGCGGTAAAATAAAGAATGTCTCAGATCGCAGGCATTTGACGCCCGAGCCGAAGGCGAGGTCGATAAATATGCGATCTGAGGCTTTCTTTATTACCGCCCGTGTTAAGTACAAAATTGTATGTCACCCCCTGGCCAGGAAGTGGAATTTCCCGCGCGCGGAGCGTGCGGTAATTGCCGCTTTATGGCCAGGTGTGACATAAACAGCTTTTTTAAACTGTAACTAAAACACGAACAATTCGCGCAGGTAATATTGCAAATTACAGTCCCCGGCAGATAAGAAATCAATCATGGCACCTGTCACCTCTTCCTTTTATTATAATTATGCTCGTGTAAAATAAACGGCAGGGCTACTCACCGATGGTTCGTCTGAAGCCGTGTTCCGAATCACGCCAACAACGACCTCAGCGTTTACAGTGCTGACGGCCGGTCCGAATCAGTAAGCGTGCTCAAGGCCGCGTGAGTGGTGTTTTGATTCGGACCGGGCATGTTGTGTTTACTGTCATGTTCATATATTAAACGTCAACTTGACGTTTGGTTTAAGGTGCTGACGCCTGGGAGTGTGAGCACTGTAAACGCCAATATGGCGCCGTCCATGACGTCATCAATGACGTCACGACACCTCATGTAAACGCTATGAGCGTGATTCGGTCCGATCGTAAACGCGTTTATAGCGTTGTAAGCGTGATTCGGAACACTGCTTGAGTCGTATATATTTAACCCTGCAATTTATAAATCGCACTTTCTTCATAAGCCGTGTTCCGAATCACGCTTACAACGCTCACAGCGCTTACAGTGCTGACGGCCGGTCCGAATCAAATAGCGCGCTCAAGGCCGCGTGAGAAGTGTTTTGTTTCGGACCGGTATTCGCTTGAGCGCGCTTACGATCGGACCGATTCACGCTCATAGCCCGTGTTTATTGTCATTTTCATATATCAAACGTCAACTTGACGTTTGGCTCATGGTGCTTACGCCTGGGAGTGTGAGCATCGTAAACGCCAATATGGCGCCGTCCATGACATCATCAATGACGTCACGACATCTCATGTAAACGCTATGAGCGTGATTCGGTCCGATCGTAAACGCGTTTTTAGCGCTGTAAGCGTGATTCGGAACATGCCTATAGTTTTTAATCATATAATAACTCAAAATACACTAGATACATAGGTGTAATGTAGATATCAACTTCGGCAAGTTGCATGTTGTTATTGTCTGGCAATGTATTTACCCAGCTGTTCTTGATTTCCATTCGAATTGAGCATTACGCTAATCAATGGCATAAATATGTATACATTTTTGGACCTTATTTCAATGGAACAAGATGAAAACATGCATACATGATGGTGCCCTTGACTGTACTTAAAGTGTGAATTGACTTGTTTAATAAAACTCCATCGGTAACTAGTTGACTACATATCACAACGATAAAAGGAAGTCAACCCTTGCCTAATTAATAAGCATTATGTCGAAATAACAATACTGAACGATTAATATTACAGACTACTAATGTATTCCGCTCATTAATAATCATGAACATTTTAGGCAGAAGGCTTGCATTGTAAATTGTGTATTTTTAGCTTATTCAAAGTCATTGTTATTCCATTGACATACGGATCATACGATATGTTTCAAAATGACATGATAAGGCATGTAGATACTTAAATATTATCAAAAATCAAAACCAATCACGGTACTATAATAATTCATTTCATATTACTATGTCGTTGCTGACCCTGCGTAAAAAACAGGTATTAAGGAGGAAGGAGCTAGGGCCGGCTTCGTATAAGAGTATTAGCTGAGTGCTTAGGAGTTTTGTACGAAAACTGGTCATATTATCACATCAACGGCGTAGTAGACATAATTAAATAAATTAACAGAGAGTGTAAGTGGAGTATTTTTAATTCACTGCAGTAAAATGACGGGCATGGTGGGCACATATTTCACGAGATTACTACGATAAGGTTTCAATATTCAGAATACTTCTTATCAATTGAAGTTATCTAAATTTAATTGGTTCTATATGTTCTCTCATTAGTATTTGTACGAGGTAATGTCAAATCGAATGAAAATTTAGATAAAAAAAAATTGAATGTTTTAATTAATAATGTTAACTTTAGGCGATTGATGGCAATTCCAATCGGGTATCCCTGCTCCATATATTCTCTTATTCTGTAATAAATCTAACATAAGCTATAAGGTCTGCTCCTGAGAGGCATCAACGGTTTTCCATTATACCACCATTGCATTGAAGATCTTATTTAGTATTGCGTTGGTTATTATTTTACTTTAAATAACTATTTACTTCATTTAAAAATCGTTTTATTGTCTCTTTTTGTACATAAGAGCCATTAACAATACGTAGTTACGTATCTAGATAACAATGTTATGCGTATTCTATTACTGACCTCACAGTTCGAGGTGAAATACGAAACGAAACAAACATTACTTACGACTTTAATGTCACCAGGAGATCCTTATCAGTTAAATTTTAGATCTTTACTACAATGAGTTGCAATGAGTTTTAGATTTAAAGTTTACTACAACAATGTTGAACATATTCGTTGGACGGTCTCGAACTCGATTCATCGGCTAGTACATTTCATTCAGCCGTCCATTCAGATTGAATATCTGGCTATAGACCGGGTGTCTAATACAAAACGGCTGTGTTTTGTAAAACGTCTAGCTGTAATGTGCGGCGGATTCTGCAATCCGGCTGCGACATATACCTAATTTAAGAAATTAAACTATCACTTTCACTGCCAGTATTAAATCTTGAATGTACCTCAGAAGCGGTCCTGGCAGTGGTTCCGCCTTCCCCCTTCTTCCATCCGACATCCAGACGTACGGCGGTTACCATCCTTACCTGGTTGAAATTCCTCTTACTCGAACCAAGCGCTTTTCATCATCTTTTACAATGCGCACTGCTAAGGTTTGGAATTCTCTGCCGGCATCTGTATTTCCGAGTTCATATAACCTGGATCTCTTGAAGGCACGAGTGAATACTCTTCTGGGTGAGCTAGCGTCACCGTCAGGCTCATCTTTACCCCCTGGCTAGATGCTGGCCAAAACCAATCCCATTTTTAATAAAAAAAAAAGATTGTTAATGAAGGATGTATAATGCCAGGTCCCGATCACCATCGACGTGGAAGTCCCGAACGAGCTGCACAGACTGTTGGCGGGCCAGAAGCGGCGCGAGCTCATGCAGACCTACGACGTCCATATACTGCTGCCGCCTAACGACGAGCCCTCTGACATCGTTAAGGTAATCTACTTAACTCCTTGGGTCACACATTACAAGTCCCACATTAATCGCCGGACGTCAACAAGGTTACATTTTCAACTCTGTCATAAATGAAGGTGTCATTTACACCTTTGTCAGCTAGCACTTTTTCTCATATATCAGACGATGGCAGCTAAAGGGTTAAAGTAGCTACAAAAAATATATTGTCATGGAACATCATACCAACGCATTTTAAAAACAATAGCAATATGTTAGTTTCACAATAATCACTTTAAATCTCATGTAGCGCTTTATTGTGTTCATTATTCGTCTGCTAATGATTCAAATACTGATAATACGCGAGTTTTATAAATGTGGAATTCCGAATATAATTAATCAATTTAATCATACAGTTATTTATATTAACGTGTTCTTTGGGATTTCCACGAGTTCCGACTATATTTTCGACGAGTTCGTTATAAATACCTAAATGCTTCATGTTGCATTTTGTCTTTTAACAGTAGGAAAGGTATTAACGAAATTACCTCGATCAAAAATATTTACGATATAAGTAGTTTTGGAAATGAAATTATTTATTTTATGATACAGGTGACTGGAACGCCTACGAATGTTGAAAAGGCGAAAGAAGCTCTTGCCGAGAAAGTCGTCGAGATGGAGAAAGAAAAGGAAGACAGAGCTTTAAGGTACTAAGAAATGTGAAATGTGTGTGTGTGAGAAATGTGAATGTGATGGAAAATATATACAGTTTACAACTACATGCAAGAAACCTTCCTTAAGCTTTTCACCTATACGCGTATATTACTACTGTTACTAGCGGCTAACTAACTCTCATAAAGAGCAATGGCGCGTCGTGACAAACATTTGTTTAAAGCAGACGTCACATTGCATGAGCGACTTTGCCCTCATACATATGGATTAAGGCCGCGTAATGGTACGCTCTGCATAATACTTAAATTCTATCTTCACTTGTATTATGTAACTACTGCTTATTTCTACGTAAAAACTGGTAACCGTACTGACTTCTCGAAGATCTTACGGTTCGAAATAATTGCCATACGATAAATAAAATAAATACATTGTATAGGACTGCATTATATTGTATACGAAATAAATCCTAGCTTGTGTTACTGACTGAATGCATGAAAATGTAATTTAAAATGCCTACACATTTTCACTTGTACAGTATGTACATTGCTTTGATTTGTCTATCTTTGAATGCATAAAGATGTAATTTAAAATGTACACATTGTCACTTGTACAGTGTGTACATTGCTTTGATTTGTCTATCTTTGAATGCATGAAGATGTAATTTAAAATGTACACATTGTCACTTGTACAGTATGTACATTGGTTTGATTTGTCTATCTTCTTCATTTTTTTGATATCTAATTATCTATAGAATTCTCATTGGTAGGTAGTTTTCCAATTGTAAACTAATTCAGATTTTGTGTTGATCCGACTAAGACCTAATTAAGAATAGGCTTTACTTATTGCCTTATACCAGCTAATACCAGTTACAAATTACAAGCGGAAGTATCTTTCTATTAAAAGGTATTGAAAAGAGACTTCCGCTTGTAATTTGTAAGAATACGGTATTAAACCCATAGTCAAATCAGCAACTTTTTATTAAATGTCAAAAACGATTTGTTAATATGAAGTTTGTAGGGAAATACTGTCTTAGTGACGTCACTAAGACAGTGTGTGTAGATTTATTCAAATCGGCGTCTTTTTTAAATCTTTATGCTTATAAAATCTTTCAATTAGCTAAAATAAATTAATAATTGATGTTTTTCGAGTATTTTCGTTAGATCTTTTATTAGTCAAGTAAAAAATAATTTATTTTTACCTTAGTTTAATACCCTATTGTAAGTGTAGATTCGAGAAACTGGCCCCCGTCTAAAATGTACAGTCGTCAGTATAAGGGGCGGGGTTTCTTTCTCTGCAGCTGACTTTACAATAAATCCACGCTTATAAAAATGTGGTGATGTGGTAAATAAACCAACTACCAAGTAGTGTTCTAAAGACTCAAGCCTTTTAGTCCAAAATTTAAAGCTCCGAGGCTATTTTTAGGACTGGCTTGATGGTTTGTCTGATTGGTTAAGTCTGAAGGACTAATAATGATTTTGATAAGGTTTCAGTCTTACAGGCTATAGCCATCAAGTACCAAGGTAATATAGTATCAAGTTTACCAACGTCACAAAAACATGTCGTAACTCGCCTCACTTTACAGATCGTACGAGCTGAAGTTCAAAGTGGACCCCGAATACCATCCCCTGGTGATCGGCAAGGGTGGAGTGGTGATCACGAAGATCCGCACAGACTACGGCGTGCAGATCAACCTGCCCAAGCGCGGGGAGCCGGACGATGACGTCATCACCATCCAGGGATACGAGGACAAGGCGCATCAGGCGAAGGACGCCATCATGGCGATTGTACATCAACTGGTGAGTCATCCATACATTTTATACGACGACGGTGGCGAACCGGCGTACTGTCCACCTGATGGTAAGCGGACGCCGCAGCCTATAGACGCTCGCAACTCCAAAAGAGTCATGTGCGCATTGCCGACCGTTTATAAAATTTGAGTATTCGCTGTGTTGACAGCAGAAGGGATAAAAGGTCCCTCGCTCTCAACACAGTGTATCCTCGGGAGCTCTGGCAACCTTGCTTACCTCCAGGAACACAACACTACATACTTGCATGCATATTATAAATACTAAAGTGTGTCGGTCTGTTACCTGTTCACGCTGAAACGATTTTAATGGAATTTTGGTATTGAGATAATTTGAGTCCCGGGACAGCATATTGAGGATATCGTGGTCGACATATTGTGTATGGCAAATTATATAACCGACCGACGGTCTAGCATCGCTAAGGTCAAAGTTCGAATCCATTTCTGCTGTATGTACTAGGCTCTGCTATATTTAAGTGACAGATAATGGAAATATTTGGCCCGTAGATATAACTCTCAAAGATACTAACAACAAACAAAAACTAGAAAGTAAGGGCAGGTGATGGATTCCTGCAAATATAATAAGAAAAGTGTATACTGTGAATTATAAAACTAAATATTTTTATATATTATTTTTCAGTACTAAATTAAACATTAGCTACAAACTTTAAACAATCCCAATCATATATAGCCAAATTCTATTGAGAATAAAAATTCTAATTAAAATCTATTCTCACGGTCACTAAAGATACGAGTAAATCACGTTTCACAACAGATTATTTGGCAACTGTTTCAATTGGCAATCATTTCATTTCACAACTACTGTAAAATTTTCGGGATATTAAAAGTTGTTAATAGCTTTATTTACCAATGATAATATCAACGATATACTCTTTCTATAATCTATAGCTTGGTTAGGTATGGTGGGTCGTGGGTGTGACTGCGAGCCTTGACGGTGGCGGTGATATAACCTTGTCATGACGTGGCTGTCGCCTCCACTGCACTTATTAATCTCATACGAATTTATGTGCAATTATACGGATTGGGCTGTGGAGGGGCGCGTCGTCGTGAATGACACGCACTATACCTAGTTAATGTGTCCAGTACATATGTCATGTCATGTGGATCTCGAGGTAACAAAGTTATACCACTGCCACAACACCCATCGTAAATAGGGATGTTGGCAACAATAAAGATAAAGTTGTCCATAAAGTATTTACATTATCACTACATAGTATAAAACAAAGTCCCTTATCTGTCTGTTTGTCTGTCCCGTTGTATGCTTAGATCTTTAAAACTTACGCACCGGATTTTGATGCGGTTTTTTTTTTGTAATAGAGTGATTCAAGAGGAAGGTTTATATGTATAATTTGCACCCGTGCGAAGCCGGGGCACAGTACATAATAAATAAAACTCACGAAACTCGAAAAATATCACGCTCCAACTTATTTTTGCCTTTTAAAATTTTTTTTATACATGAAGATAAAAAAATTTACCATCTTTGACCTCAGTCAAGTGGTGACGCCACTTGTTGCAATGTCCCAACAAAATTCATACTATCAGAGCGTATTTCACGTTACATAAAAAAAAGTTGGGTAATATCGCTTACCATCAGGTGATTTGTGGTCAAGCGCAAACGTATTTTGAATAAAAAAAAAAGTTGGCGATTTGACTACCAAACATCATTCATTCCTTTTGTTCTAGGCATAAAAAATGACCCAAATAAAGCAATTACTAAGTTATATTTCGCAAAACGAGTTTAGGTCAAACATTAACTGTTAAAATTTGATTAGGACAACCAATACCGCGAGGAAGTGGACATCGACCCACGAGTGCACAGGCGCCTTATCGGGCAGCGCGGGAAGAACATCCGCAAGATAATGGACGAGTACAAGGTGGACATCCGCTTCCCGCGCCAGGGCGACGACAGCATCGTCCTCATCACGGGCGACGAGGACAACGTGCTCGACGCCAAGGACCATCTGCTCAACGTGGCCGAGGAATACGTAAGATTATTACTACCTGCTGCCAACTCTCTGATGTTGCAGTTAAAGAATAACCCCCTTATTCAGTAGTAAGACAGGAATCGGAATGTGGCGTGATTCCTGTCTTAGGCGGTTGTCATACTGCTGCGGTTTCCAGACCTCCGCAGTGCGAGCGGCACACCGCTATATAACACGCATCAGTGTGACAACCACTTTATTCTTTAACTAGAATTGCAACATCAGAAAGGATATATAATATGTATGTATGTATGTACTCTTTTATCAGGAATCGCACTGCAATAAATACCTACTAAATGATTGACATTGTGATTATGTTATGTGCGATTATGTTTTCGAAACAAAATGTAATTGTTTTTTTTTTCTCTCAGCTGCAAGACGTAGCGGACCGTTACACGCGGCCCGCGGCGCCGTCGCTCGGCGACTTCGGCGAGGCGCTCGCCGCCGAGCCCGCCGCCGCGGCCGCCGCCGCCGCCGCCGCCGCGCCCGCCGCCGGCGCCGCGCCGGCCGCCGGCTTCGTGGTGAAGGGCGGGCCGTGGGAGCAGCGCGCGCCCGACACGGCGTCCACGCTCGACTTCCCCACCATGCCGGGCGGCCGCGCCGCGCCGCAGCCGCAGGCCTCGCCCGCGCCCGCGCCCGCCGCCTGGGGCCCGCGCCGCTAGACTGCCCCGCTCGCGGTCCGTGCGACAGTACGTCTCCTTCGTTTGGTTCAATTCTATTCTATCATTCGTCATTTGTATTGAAAAACTTGATCGATCGAACCTCTCCGTTTGTGATAATTAGCAATAACAAATCGTCATCGTCTCTTTCTTCGATCGAAAGGATGCCCGATTCGGCATCAGCCGCGCGCGGCCGTCGGATCGGTCGCGACCGTCCTCGCCTAACTAACCTTCCCGAGCCCGCCCCTGCGAGCTTCCTAGTTGTCCGAGTTACTTTCCTTTACATTAGTAACTCGTGGGACGGCCGGCGCTCGCGGCCGGTCTGTGCGCGAGCGGAAATTTTTTGTTCTAAAAAGATTTACACGAAAAAGGAGCACATCTGATACAATCGAATGTTATATATTTACATATAATTATGTATTTTGTTCTTATTATAGAACGTTTATTTTTATTATCGATTATTATGAAATATATGGTTTTTCGACTCCCCGCGGGCCGCAATGCGACCGGTCGGTGCGTTCCGACTCTGCGCTCGCGCCGGGACGTACGATTACATATTAGATTAGCTGTCATAATTTAGGCGACAATCTATTTTTACGCGTCCAGTGAGATTGCTGCATTTTCCGATAATTCATTTTCGTTCCGAACTTTAGCAACGAAATTGGCTGATCGATTAGTTATTATTTTATCGTATTTGTGTACGCATGATGTTAATTTTAATGAACTATATACCATGTATTGTTATAATGGATGATGCCATTTGACTAAGTTGTTAATATCTTATATTATCTGATAAAATGTACCCATTTTGTTGTAAGAGTCCTCTGAACCGCCTTGAGCTAAGCTATCTTATTGATATACTAATTATTAACGCAGCTCACTCTCGCACCGTTTTGGATAATTTTAAGTATTAAAACGAGTACTATTTTACATGTGTATGTAAAATAATACAGGGTGTAGTAAAGCTATAGATAGTCAACAATATTCCATGATGTTATTTACGCGCACGAGCCACTTGCGTCGTTCTGGAGGATCCTTAAAATACATCTCGTGTTTTGTCCTAGTTGAGTGCATAATTTAATGTTTCTGTGTACTTATTGTTTAAAATTATAGTAAAATGTCTATTTTTTTCATAATAATTTTCATATCTTATTTTTTCTATACTGTGTTTTTAAGTGTTGCCTATAACAATAAATGAATCAGTAATATAAATAACTCGAGAATAAATATTTTTACAAAGTAATTTGTACATAGCAAATTGTGTTTGAAATATATTAATAAATCTTTTACAAGAATTGAAGTGTTGTTTTCTTTTTAAAACGCTATTCCTTATCCTAACACATTTGCCATTTTCCATTTGAAAAGGGCCGAACAAAGGCCGGAAGAAAGAAGGGTATAAGGGGCCTTCCCTCTTGACAAGAAAGAACAGTGAGTTGTTTTTATAATATAATTTGGATGGACTAGATAAAACAACGCATTAGAAATAAGTTTTGAATGATCAATAAAGTTCTGAGTCACGTTTGTTTTGTTCAAGGGGCTGACACGCTTTGATAGAGAAAGATTCTTATAAGAGGAATTAGAAAAGAGTGGCATGTTTTGTCCCTAGCACCGACCGAACATTTTTTCATGGTCGAGTTAATGCAAACGCAAACTTCCATAAGCAATACATTGGACATGCAAACCGGCCAAATTGTAGTACAAATTTTGTATATGTTTTGTATGAATATGAGAAAGTCATAAACATAATAATAGCCCCGGTCGCTCGTTGGCGCATCTATTTGTCTATAACTACAGAGTATATATTATATCTATGGCATCGGTTACACGGTCAATATTATCACGCGATACAGCATTGGCCTCTCTCTCACTCTCATGTAAGTGAGAGAGACGCCAATACTGTATCGCTGTATTTGTATCTGTAATTGATGCCTATGGTTTTGTGCCACTGTTCCATAAAATCGCTGAAATATTGTCATGAAAAAATACATTAAGGCTGTGTTCTCATTATCAGTCGATAAACAATGTATGAGAATATAACCGACATCATATCGGGTGATATGGACAGCGGTTTCCATACATTTTTATCGGTTACGGATCCTACACTGATGTCGTATCGGATAACGGGAGCAGGCCCTTACGTTCCTTGTAAACTTATCGCACCGAATTGGCTTAAAAGAATCGCATCCAGGCTAAAACCAATTTAAAAAAAATACCGAACTGAACTGACAGTGATAGGCACAGGGGTGTCAATGTCAGTGTCACTGTCACCGGCTTGACATCTCATTGCTTAGCTCAAAGAGTATGGCTTAGCTGCATTATTTAGATTATTCTTTTAGTGTTATAATATTACCAATAGTATGTTATCTTATTGTGAATGTATGAATAGGAGCTAAGATGCAAAAACAGTGCCCAGAAATGAATTTGTACGTACATATTCAGACATCATTAAAATATTGTCAGCTTTGAGTCGCGTCTTCTCTATGCCTAAAAAAAAATATTATTATACATGATATTGATAAGGTTAGGAAATTTTAAAAATGTAATAAAATAACTAACTCACCAAACATTCACTTATACCTCATTATGGACATAATGGCTTGCAGAAGAGTTCTTTGATCTTCGATTTTTCACTTAGAGACTAACTTTTACCTCATAAATAAATAAAACAATATTAAGGGGACAATCTTAAACAAATCAAGCTAGCCCCATAGAACTTAATAAGGCTTGTGTTATGGCTTCTAGACAACAACATATTTAAAGTCCCAAAGCTTAAACAAATATTCATGCTCTTCACAAAGTATTTGCTCTGACCGGGATTTGAACCCATGCCCTTTATCTTCGTAGACAGGGTCACTGACCACTCGGCTAATACTGGTGTCAAAAACCCATCATCAACTATCTTTTTTTGCATAGATAAGTGGATTGTAATTTGTACTTTCTTACGATATTGTTGTACAACACATGTAGATATAATTCGTATTTCAGATGTCTGACAATACCCTTCCAATCAGCCAAGACTGCCTCATTAGCTTGTGATGTTTTGAATGTGGACAAGGAATTGAAGGGCAGTGGAGTCTCAAGGGATGTATCAACAAATGACGAAAGTCTTGTAATGTGAGTTTTAAAAGTATTTCAATTATTACATTGACTTTTTACTATTTATGAATATGTATAGTACTTTTTTTTACAGAAATCTAAATGGACAAGATTTGAAAAAACTTAGAGTGTCTGCTAATTCAATCTTGAAGAATATCATTCTTATAACAAAAACATTGAGCCAGTTTGAGCAAAATTGAAGAGTTGTAAAAATGCCAGAACACACCCCAGCACCCACACCTGCCAGATCATTATATGGATTTTTCATGTACTTGTTCAGTAAAACAGTACTGGGAATATACTGTATTTGGGCTTTTGTGCCCAGTGAGTATCTTTATTATTTCAATATATACTACTACCCACAAAAATATTGGGCGACGGCAGTGCCTATCCAATGTTTAGTAGCTCTGACATTATTTACTTTTTTCATATATCCCAGCATCAATTTGTGTATGACCAGTAACATTGATAGTGTAAACACCATAACGGACCCCTACTCCAGTTATCATGTCTGTCAAGTTGATAATAGATTCAAAGTGCCAGATACTTGTGTTTGTACTGCTAAGGACAGTTGCTACAAAAGTAGATACATTGTCACAGATAGGGAAATTAAAGAAAATTCTGTGCCACACCTGCATGACTTGAATATTCGCCAAGTTTGTAAGAAACTTTATTTAAGTAAGTAGGTACTTTGTAAAATGGCATTGTTAATAAATGTTCTGAGAACAGTTGATTGTTTCATTTATGTGCTCCTTGATAATTAAGCTGTAATGCAAATTACACTTTTGTTTAGTTGGCAGTAGCACTTCATTAATTACAGTACCGCCATTTACTAAGCAAGTTGTTTTGTGCATTCTTTTGCTCAGAAACGCAAAACCGAAATATCTTCCTCTGTCGATTTCGCTACAACATACTTCGTGTTCAGTTCGCCGTGCCGTTACTGACAATTTACCGTAGGCGCGCACGAGCGACTTTTTCCCAGCAACTTCCTTTTTGTCTCCACACTTTCATACTAACCCATAGACTTGATTAAGGCATGACTTTTTAGTTTACCTATACTATTGATGAATATTTGGCAGGCCATAGGCAACCTTTTATGTGTCTAGGCAACCTAACATTGGATAGGGTATTTAATAATAATCACCTTTCATTTCATACAATAATGTATTAAATAACAGATGAGGGTAATTTCACTCCACTCGCGGCCCCTTAAAGCCCGGCAACCCCATGATAGTCCTGGGCTGCTTATTGCGTATATTTTACCAACAAATCCTAATATTTGATACATCACATTTTTTGAGGTTGGTTCGGAACCCTTAAAGTCCGACTCGCACTTGGCCGGTTTTTCAAATTCCTTTTGTTATATTCTTTCACCTACTTCTCTATTTTTACGAATAACACATAGGGGTAGTTGTCCCAAAAAAGTTAAGAAGCATTTTTATTTTTTAATAGGGTCAGTCCAGGTTTCAGTTAGGCAACCCCCAAGCAACCCCCCTGTGCAATTTATCAATCTATATAATATATTATTATTAAATAATAACAGATGAGGGTAGTTTTTCATCCGTGCAATCCAACTTGCGCGGCCCCGCGCACAATCTCCTTCCGCGGGCGATCTGACGGGACATATAAGTATACCTATACCTATATTACCTATACCTACTTTATTTGAAGCACGCCAAATACAAATTATATTGTAATCCAACCCAATGTAATGTAGAGAGCTCTGCCGTCCGCTACCGTGACTGTGACTGGGATCCCCGGCCGGATTACAAAATAATGTTTGGTTTTTTCGCTAGCGCCAGTCGTGAATAGTTGGGATTATTTTTTAACGATAAAAAAACCGGCCAGATAGCTAATCCCTAGATTGTCAAACTCAAATAGTACATTACTTAACAAGGGCGGTAAAACAAAGAATGTCACAGATCGCAGGTATTTGACGCCCGAGCCGAAGGCAAGGGCGATAAATATGCGAGCTGAGGCTTTCTTTATTACCGCCCGTGTTAAGTACAACATTTTATGTCACCCCCTGGCCAGGAAGTGGGATTTCCCGCGCGCGAAGCGTGCGGTAATTGCCGCTTTATGGCCAGGTGTGACATAAAATCATTTATTTAAATAGGCCAGATCAGATAGCACTTTTGCAGGTCAACAGTTATTCTAATTTTACGATTTTAGATTAGGTATCTTAAGGTCCACTTACTGTATGGAATGGGTTATTTTAAATATTCGTAAATTATAATTATGTATTATTATTTTTTCACTTTTTAGGGTTCCGTAGTAAACAAGGAAACCTTAAAGTTTCGCCATGTCCGTCCGTCTGTCCCCCGCTTTTCTCAGTAACCGTTAGTACTAGAAAGCTGTAATTTGGCATGAGTGTACATATCAATGACGCCGACAAAACAACTCATTGTCTACCTTCGATATACTTGTAATAGGTACCCTAGCCTAGACGGTACCATGGTATAGGTATTAGGTACATATTTGCCAGGAATTAGTCAAAGTACACATTTTCTTCTGACAATCGTTACATCAAGGACTTTGAGCGGCGCAGTGCTTGCTTGACCTTGACAAACGTGCCGGTGCATCAAGAGGTCCCGAATTTGTTAAAGCTATTCGCGATAGATAGCGGACCTCATAAGCGGTGTGAAAAGCAGTGCCAAAATTATATTCGTCTTGGGCGTAAACAATTGAATCCCTCGCTACGCTTAAGATTCTACTTTATACAATCTTTTGCGTCACTCAAGATTCAATATACCGGCCTCGCCGTAAATATATGTATGTATGTATGACACTTTATTGCACATAAGAAAACATTTACAACAAAACAAATTATAAAATAAAATAATAAAGTACAAAGGCGAACTTATGCCTCTAACCTCTAAGGGATCTCTTCCAGCTAATCTATATATATAAAGTTGATGGGTGACTGATTAATCACCGCCCCGCCGAAACTGCCGGTCCTAGAAATTTGAAATTTACACTATAGTTAGGTTATATAACGGAGGCAAGGGATAAGACGGGATTTTTGGAAATTCCACCCCTAAGGGGGTAAAACAGGGGTGCAAAGTTTGTATGGGGCGCAATAATTTTTTAAAGGTATAGACTTGAAACTTTGTACAAAGACTCCTTAAAATAAAACAAAGAAAGTCATATCTGCGTTTTCAAAATTTTCGTATCCTAAGGGGTTGAAAATAGGGGTGAAATATTGTATGGGGAGCAATTTTTTTTTAAAGTGAGAGTCTTCCTTAGTATAGTAGTAGTTCCTTATAATAATACAAAAAAAGTAATTTCAGCGTTTTTCGAAATTCATCCCCTAAAGGGGTTAAAAAGGGGTTCAAAGTTTGTATGGGGAGCAAATTTTTTTTTAAGTGAGGTACTTCAAATTTCTTACAGAGACTCTCTGTTTAAATAAAACAAAACTAATTTCTGCGTTTTTTGATATTCAACCCCTAAAGGGGTTAAAAAGGGGTTCAAAGTTTGTATGGGGAGCAACATTTTTTTAATAGAGAGACTTCAATGTTTAAATACAACAAAACAAATTTCGGCGTGTTTTTTTAATTCATCCCCTCAATGGGTTAAAAAGGGGTTCAAAGTTTGTATGGGGAGCAACATTATTTTAATTGAGAGACTTTCATTTCACAAAAAGACTTTAAATGATTTCAGGATTTGTGGATTTGGATAGATGTGTGAAACGAAATTTCTACAGGTCCATATTTAAATACGTACAGTAACGAAGAAAAAACGACTAGATACGTGTCAACTGACACAAAAAATAGCCTAAGTAAATGAGAGTTTTCAACCGATAAGTAGGTACCTAAAGGGATTTTTAGAGGGGTTGAGAATTTGGGTTGACCGATTTATATCTGTACAGCATATTAATAATTTGGTCTCACCGGGTAAAAGTACCACAATTATTATACCGTTTCCTGGATATTATATAAGATGTTTTAACTAAAAACCGAGCTCTACGCAGACGAAGTTGCGGGCAACAGCTAGTTTATTCATAAAATATAAAAAATTACATGTGTGTGTGTTCTTGAGATATTTAGCAATGTGACAAAGTGAAATGTTCCTTCTTACCTCTTTGGTACGGAACCCTAAAAAGTGCACCCCCTCCTTCTAATTTTCAAACTATGAAGTTTAAAATTCATAAATAGTTTAACGATTTTTAGTTTGAACTTTGAACACGATAGGTGTAACGGTTTTTGAGTTATCGCTGAAAAACTGTCTTGCCCAAACAAACAGACCCAAGTGCCGTGAATTCCCTAAGACGATACGACCTTTTTTGATTCACTGTGTTGGATAGTGGTTTTAGATGTGGACTAGAATAGTAGGTGGTTAGTACGGAACCCTTAATTGTGCGTGATCCGAAACGCACTTGGCCGGTTTTTTTATTTGGATTCGTTGTCGTTTAGTATGGGTTAACTTTCGGGAAATAAGGCATATTTTTATCAATTTTTATGTTTTTTTTTTAAAACTGACTGTGGCTTTATATGCCGGGCCCATTAAAGCGTTAGGAGTGCGCGGTTGAAGGGTGGCCTGGGGAAAGTCCGGGGAAAACCACCGACACGACCACGCGGGCGATTTAAACTTTAATCATTGGAATACTCTAATGCGCTCCAGTGAGCTAGGTTGAGCGGTTTCAACCGAACTGAAGTGTGTCAGTGGAATCGAGCTACTGGGAGTTTTGTTGCTGGTTCACTAAACCTAGCCTAGCTGAGAAAAGGCCAGCAAGAAACTCACATATACATGTGATACGTAGGCATCTATTCAGACATAATAAAAAATATGTTACTAACGTTCCAATGTTTTTTCCCCAGCACTGCAACTAAAGTAGAAGAAATATTCAACATTATTTTAATAAGGTCTTGTGGCCATTAAAAGCTTTTACACGCTATGGTTTTCTGACATGCAAACTTAATAGTCGATCCATATAATTGCAGCACGTGTTTGCAGCTAATGTAAAAAAAATCTATTACAAAGTGACCATTTTTAGACAGTTTTACAGAGGTTTTAAAATTTTCACAGTAAAAGCATTTTGTTGTCCTAAACTACACAAATTGTTAAAAATAGTAGTTTATCTACACCCATACAGTAAATCCTCTTTTATAAGTTCAAATGCCGTAGATAAGACCCCGCTTTATGATATACTGTGCGGCTGTTGCGTGCGTCCCCTATTAGATCACGAAATATAACACTTAAATGAGATCACGTACAAAATTAAGACACAGCTGCGGGCTGGCGGCGGAGGCGCGGGCCGGCCTGTCGACGCAAACATGGCGCACGCCGGCGAGAAGTGCCCACACGAAACACATGAAAGAGGATTTAATATATGGATGTAGATAAAGTAGTGTATGCAACTGTACATAATTAGGCATTAAAACACTCGTGTGACCTTATTATGAAACTCGCCTTCGGCTCGTTTCATAAAACACACTCGTGTTTTAATGCCCCTCATTATGTACCAGTTGCATAAACTACTATTAGAGTAGTGTAGATAATAGTAGATTGTTTGACAAGGGTCTAAAGTAAGCCATATTATCACGAGATGGTAATTTTCCCGAACGTAGAGAGGGAAAATTGTTCGAGTGGTAATATGGCTTTTAGGCCCGAGTTATACACTCTACTTTTCACTTCGATTGCGAGAAAACACATAAACACAAATTATCCATCTTAAATGAATAATTTAAGTCTTGGCGGGTGTATGTCTAATTTGGCAGCATGTTTTTTTTTCTAAGGCCAGCACCATATGCCTCGCTATGCGTGTTTGCTTGGCGTATTCGCCTCCCTTTCTTTTGCTATATCAAAGAAAGAGATGCATCATGCGCTTTTTTTTTCTTTTAAGAGGAGTAATTGCTTTGACCATAGACACCGCTTAATCTTTAAAGAACTGAAAAACGTCTTTCCTGATTGGTCGATTTTAGTACAGCTGTGTTCTGGTTGGTTGATATTTTTACCAAATATGTTTTAATCTGTCAAATTACTTTTCTGTGATTGGTGGATTTAATCGGTGAAGTATTTTGATTGGTCAAATTAAAATGTTTTGTAAATCATAAATATGTATACATATTTTCCCTAGGGCTTAAATGTACTACTTTAGCCCCGCTTCACAAGTCTAATATGACACACTTTTCGAGCATGAGAAGTGAAATAGTAGTTTATGCAACTGGTACATAATGAGGGGCATTAAAACACGAGTGTGTTTTATGAAACGAGCCGAAGGAGAGTTTCATAATAAGGTCACACGAGTGTTTTAATGCCTAATTATGTACAGTTGCATACACTACTTTATCTACATCCATATATTAAATCCTCTTTCATGTGTTTCGTGTGGGCACTTCTCGCCGGCGTGCGCCATGTTTGCGTCGACAGGCCGGCCCGCGCCTCCGCCGCCAGCCCGCAGCTGTGTCTTAATTTTGTACGTGATCTCGTTAAAGTGTTATATTTCGTGATCTAATAGGGGACGCACGCAACAGCCGCACAGTATATTATAAAGCGGGGTCTTATCTACGGTATTTGAACTTATAAAAGAGGATTTACTATATGGGTGTAGATAAAGATTTTTATGTCACACCTAGCCATAAAGTGGCCATTATCGCACGCTCCGCGCGCGAAAAAACCCACTTCCTGGCCAGGGGGTGACATAAAATTTTGTACTTACCACGGGCGATAATAAAGAAAGCCTCAGATCGAATATTTATCGCCCTTGCCTTCGGCTCGGGCGTAAAATACCTGCGATCTGAGACATTCTTTGTTTTATCGCCCTTGGCACAGAATAAGTAATAGTACAAGTACAGAAGTTTCTCTACTAACAAATTCCCCGTTTAGGTATGCCAAACGTGCCTAAACGTGGCCATCTCTTTCTATCGCACGCAACGCGCTCTTTCGAGGCCCCGCCCTCACCGCTAGGGTTACCACCAGCGAGAACCTATTTTAATATATGTACTTTATTATTATTAGTAGTGTTATTAGTAGTGTTTACAATACAATTACGAATAGTACTTTTAAGGTTCCGTAGCCAAAATGGTGAAAACGGAACCCGTCCGTCCGTCCGTCTTTTCGTCTGTATGTGACAGCCGATGTACTCGGAGACTATAAGCAATACAACTACAATTAAAATATTTAGCAGGAAGGTGTGTTCTGCTCGTATGAACCGCTACGTAAAAGTGATGTGAAATGACGAAAATAGTTATTTGTTATGCAAGGCTGCAAAGTTGATTTTTGGCGCGAGTGTTTGTATTGAGAGCCGAGCTAGCGAAGGATTGTAAGGTTGAACCACGAGCGAAGCGAGTGGTTCAAAAATACAATCCTGAGCGTAGCGAGGCTCTCAAGGCACGAGACGCCGAACAACTTTGCTGCCGAGCGCAACACACAACTTTTCATCTCACCATAGCGAGGAAATACTTTCATGTATAATTCAAGATGTACTCATGTTCTATAAAGGGTTGTTTAAATTTCACCCGTTACAAAGCATTTCGTGGATTATTAACATTTAAATGCATCAAAGAGCCTAATTATTATTGTTGAGTACTGTGGTACGAAATACTCACGGCTAATGGCTAAAACAAATATATTTCACTCATTTCCAAACATCAGGAGTTAAAATTGTAATATAAGTATCTTCTGCACTGAAATCAATTAATTAAATTCATTATTTTGATATTATTCTAACTCAACAACAAAACAATATTTAAACATCTTAATCTCTCGCATCGAGTTTTTTCTTAAAAACTAACTTTTTAAACGGTACGTTCCGAAATTGCACTGAGCGTAAAATGTTGAAACATATAAACATTTCAAATATGTTTCTTCGTGTTATTTCTTTATAAATAAAACTAAATTATTATTGAATATCATCAAATTAAGCTGGAAAAAGTATTATTAATATCATTTTAAAAAACAAAACAATAATAAACTGCGCCATTAGGTACATGATATGTAATATATGTATACTTCTAAACGCTTAGGAATGACCTGTCGTTTCACTTTATAGAAAAAAGTTGGAACTCATGGAACTGCGTAACGTTCGAATTTCAAAATCACTTTCCACGCTAGCGTGGAAAGTGGACTTTTGCACGCAGATTTGAAACGATAAAGAAAGCCTTTCCGAGCGGGTGAGATGAAAAATATTAAAGTAGGGGGAGGGGGCACTCCATACATGTAACCAGGGGATACAAAGTTTTATATTATAATTTTTAAAGGCATCACATTAAAAAATAAGAGACGTTTCTTAGAACCAACGGTTTCATTTTCGTTTTTTTTTTATGTCAACCGTTGGTGAATACCAAACTCAATGACCGTTCTTACATCTACGTTCTTATTATTATTGGTGCAACCTGCTGCAATACAATAATGCTGTGGTTTTGACATTATTATTTAACACGAAACTACACGAAAAGAATTATTTTTTATGATCGTACAAGCGCGTGCGCGTGCGATCCGTAACGCTGCTCCGCAGCCATTGAATAGTCACACAATGTGTGAGCCGGCGGCCGCATGTACTTTGCGCGGCGCGATGACGTCACGGTAGTAAGCCCCTTCTGCCCTTGGTAAGTAATGTACTATTAAATGTTTATAAGGGCTCCCATAATAGGTACATACAGCTAAACGGGCGCGCGAAAAACAAATGGCCTACCCCATCGAGTGGGGTATCGTTGATTAGAGCTCGTAGAGTTCAATTACTGTATTTTTTGTTTTTAAAAAATAGAAAAGCAAATTTTAAAAAAAACGTGTTTTTTGTACTTATTTTGTATGATAAAACAAGTGTCATCTATTATTGGGCACTAAGGTTTCGAGCACTGGAACGATTACCTTACCTACAATGACACTCAGGGGGGCGATTTTTGAGTGTCGAACGCTCGACTTTCCACTCGAAATCAGTCAAAAAACTATGATGCTTTGACAGATAAAGTCGAGCGTTCGACACTCAAAAATCGGACCCCAGTCGTAACAATGGCGCGTAACGTAATCGGAGGTCAGACTTACCTAGGTCAGGCGCTCGGCGCGTTGCGAGGTGTCGAATGTATGAAAACGCATCCTCGCACATCTCTGGTGGAAACGCAGCCTTACACGGGTTCATCCGGGCGAGTTGTCGGTATCGGTATAGCTTGGGTATAGCATTGTGATTCACAACTTGTGAATACCATTATAAGCAAACAGTGTCGAGTAGGTACCTACTCTATAGCAGTAGGTACTGTACTTTAGCGCGCTGTAGACACTGAAGGTAGAGCGCCGACTCTTGGTTAATATTGTACTATATATACGTACGTACCTACTTCCCTCAGGAATAAATTAATTACCTGCAAGTTTGCCAACACTGTTACGACATGGTGCCTGCCATTCGATGAGTCATTGACAAAATAGGGGAACTACACATTGCAGATATCTATTACTATTAGGTACACAGATTTCAAGATGACCGGAGGTAGATATGTTAAATTTAATGAATGTTTTGAACTAAAATTATGGCACAGTACCTAATTTCATAAATAACTTCTCTTGTTCGAATTTGAAGGAGCCTAACTGGGGAAGTACCTCCGCCTCGCAGAAAACCACAGCCATAATAACATTATTTATTCTACCTATTATACAAGTATGTAGTGTTGTGTTCCTGGATATGATCAAGGTTGCCAGAGCTCCCGAAGATGCACTGTGTTGAGCGAGGGACCTTTTGTCCCTTCTGCTGTCAACACAGTGAATCCTCAAATTTTATAAGGGTCGGCAACGCGTCGGCAATGGCTCTTTTGGAGTTGCGACTGCGTTTTACCTACGCTGTGGTGTCCCCTTACCATCAGGTGGAGTGGACCGTACGCTTGCCTGAAAAATACCTACCTACGTGCTTTCATTAATAAAGAAGCTACTTTTTACCCGACTGCGGTAAGCAAAGGAAGGTAATGTTTATTGCTTTTATTGCGTGTGAGCGGAAATAACCCGTTTCTAGCTTGAAATTCGTCGATTTGTAGTGATGTTTGAAACGTTATTTCTTAAAGAATAAATCTACTTAAATAAAACAAACTTCTCAACACGCACGCTGAATTTAAAAGGAAAACTATCACAGCTAAGTAAACGTTACCAGTTAACTTAATGAGTAATAACCGAACTTAAATTTGCGAACATTTAAGTATATACGCATAACGTAACGGAATCCTACATTGCGCGTGGCCCGGGCACGGCACGATACGCACTTGGCCGGGTATTTTAACCCTTTGACCGCCAAGAACCTATAAAGTGGTTCTGTGTCGTCGTGCCCACCTGCACTAGCAAGTCTAGCAACCATAGCCCATTTATTACCAGCGGTATCTACTGGTCGAAAACTGTTTCGTAGCATACTCATAGTCGTATCAGTATCGACAAGATGAAGTAGGTATATCCGGCGGTTGGCTTTCCTCTCCTCTAGCTAGCCTGTAAGGCCAAGCCATAGCCTAGCGTGCACTAAGTTTTTTTTTCGTGCGATAATATTGTCGCATAAATGCAACCTATGGGTTTATAGTCTAAACTCATGCGATTATTTCTGCGACAAAATTATCGCACGACAAAAAATCGTGGTGTGCGCTTGGCCTAATAGCATAGGACATTAGCGCCAAAGACAACAATAAAATTATGATAGCACGGCAGCCCGGTAGACTTATCTACCTCCCAAATTAGATTAATATATGTGTTTTGAAGTGAGGGTAGTAAAATAACAATGACGAGATTCTCCAAAACTACCTACTTTTTTTTCTTTGTAGATATCTGCTATGCTCTAATGGCTTATAATGTATATCTGTTTTTATTGATCTACAGTTTAATTATTAGCACTTTTTCTAAGGATTCTTGGATTGCTAACTTTATGTATATGCATGCTAATTTTAATTAGGGATTCTAACCTTTAGCTCATCATTAATACCTAACGTAAAGTAGGTAGATTCCTAGCCGTGTTTTTTGGGGTCTACCTACTCCATGCTACACAAAAATATTAAATTACTAAGTGAGTTTCAGTTATTAAAACCATAATATATGGAGCTCAATGTTAATATATTTATAAGGATAAAACAACACTTCCCATGATTAGTACAAAATAAAATTAAATATATGGTTAGTTTTATACATAGGTAAAATTTATTTAAAAGTACAGAACATATGAAGGACTACACACTGAATTGAGATAAAATACTTAGTACTGACTTTGAAAATGATGTAAGCCACTTTTAGTATTCACATTATGAACTTATTGCATCGATTAATAATTATTTGGCAGACCAAAAGAGATTTTCCAACAGTGCATAGGTCATTAACCATACATATTATCATATAAGTGAAATTTGGAATAGAAGCTGTAAGAAAATCTGCAATTAGACTAGCCACTACACCTTATATACCGAAACATTATGGCTAAGAAACTTTAATATGTGATGTTCCAGCATACAAGTTCAGCTGCATGCAGGCAACGAAGGGCCAGCATACACCCAAATATAAATTAAATTTAAGTAATAGTTTATAGATAGTAATTTTAGTATATTTTGTACAATAAAATACAATTAAGTACAACTTGTAGCAAAGATATTAAAGAGAGTAATATTTATCTCAAGTGTTAAAGCTGCAATAACGTGTGTGTACGCACGAGGCATATTTACACAGCACACACGCACGGCAACGACACACCATGTGCTGCACACTATAGTACATAATTATTTTATTACTTAAATAGAATATAAAGACACGCCCAAAGCTGAGAACTTCTCTGCTTACTTTACATATTTCAATGCATGATTAGCCAATGAACATGCCTGTACTGTACTCCACTAGCGGATCGCTATTAAATAATACACTGATCATCGCTTAATATCACAGCTAATTATGCTTTGAAAATTATAGACATGTCTAATTTTCACTAATGTAGATAACAATGTAGAGTATAAGTAGATAATCTGAATAAATTTACATTACAATATCATGTCTTTTTCATATGAAAAATTTAAAATTACATTACCAAAAATTAAACAGTGCAGCGCATTATAAATAAATGTGCATTCCTTAATATTTAATTGACTAAATAAATTTGTTGCCTGCAGATCTGACATACTTTAAATATCGAGAGGTAATATCTTAAGAGAAATTTTAATTTCAACTATTGAAAAAAAGTTAAATCCAAATTTAAAAATATTTTGTATCTATTATGACAATTCCCTTCAAATCCACCTAGTATTATGAATGTGAAATATTATCATTCCAAAAGCCGAGTCTCCGTCACACATATTTCACTACCACTATAATGTGGATCAAAAAAGTAAGGATCGAAGAGAAGATGAAGCTAACACTTCACGAGTGTGCATTGCTGTTTACATGAGGTTTCTTGTCCTGAGGATCAGGTGTACGCTGCCCATCACGCCTCGGGGGCATGCGCTCATTGATGGCATCCAAGCCTTTAGCCTCAGCAAATGAAGTGATCTTGTGGTTGGGAGAAAAGCCCTGCAGAGCATTCTTCAGAGATGTCTTGCCACCTGAGAGTGCACCCAGCGGCAGAGCCCCAGTGGGGGTCAACCCCTTGAGCTGCAGAACAGACTCACTCTCTTCACGAAGGACAGAGAACACATGTGCCATCTTTCCAATGGCACGGATTTTATTGCGGATGACTTCTTTTCTGAGATTAGCTTCCTCCAATGCATCTTCACCCTCAGTCATAAGCTCATCATCTGAACAAATGTTTAGGACATTAACCAGCATCTCTGTGACTTTCTCACCCACAAATGGAAGAGACCAGGTGAAGACATCCATGAAGTTGGGTAGCCAGTAGGGGTGCGGCGAGCAGTTGAACTGTCTGATGTTCATGACATTGTTCTCATATTTGAGGACTGCAGCTTTGTTGTTGTACACATCCAGGTAGTTGGGGGCAGAGAAAATAGTGATAAGACTCGGGAAGCCAGTAGTTTGACTTTTACGATACATTCTGTAACCAGCATCTTGAGCTTCATGGGCGCGAATGATGGACAACAAGTTGTTCCTTTGCAGGAAATCACAGCATGCTGCATAGCTATAGAAATATGAACAACCTCTGACAGAGTTGTGCGAGAAATGTTCTGCGTTTTTTTCATTGCCGAAGTCCTCAAGTGGATCAGACCACAGTAGATCGCACATAGCTCCAAATGCAGGTGGTTCTTTGAATCTATCTAGTTTACGGATATCATCTAAGTTGTTAATTTCCGGGGACAGCCCTCCATGCACACATAGGAACTGCTGGTTCATAAGAGCAGCTAGTGGTAAGCAATCAAATGCATCCATGCAAGCATCATACACTTTCTCAGAATACTTGATTTTACATTCCTGTTTGAAGGTAAAATATTCTGTCAAATGTCGGCACTCATGGTTGCCGCGTAATAAGAATAACGTCTTCGGATAACACAACTTCAAAGCCCAGAGGTAAAGAACACATTCTATACTGAAATAACCTCGGTCGACATAATCGCCTAAGAATAAATACTTGGTGCAAGAGGGAGAGCCTCCCACCTCGAACAGTTTCATCAAATCATAAAACTGGCCATGGACGTCTCCGCACACAGTCACCGGTGAATCAATCTCGATCATCGTTTTCTCAGATCGTAATAGGGTGGCACCATCTTGGATGATTCGTAGAGCTGCATTTTCCTCGATTCGACCTTCTAAGATAAAATGTTGCTTCAGTACATCTGGTAGAGGCAGTCCAGTTTTCTCATCGAATACTTCCGACACAGTGAGCTTGTGGCTTGGAGGGAAAGCAACACTTTGGATCATACGCTGCGTAGTCGACACTTTATCATTGCTCCCGGACATATTTGTCACATAAAAAACACTAGGTCTAATCCATACACGCCACTATTTTCAAAATGGCAGAGTAGATATAATACTAAAACAGAATCCCGATTTCACGACAGAGAAACTACTGCGCACTGGAAAACAATGCGCAAACATCTGGCGAGTGGTCAATAAAATAAACAGGGATATCGAGCGCGTTTTATTACATTTGAAAATATCATTAAATAGTAACACTGGGTTTTAGGAACAGTTGCCAGTACGACTATACCGTAATCTAATTTAGGATATTTTATTATAAAAATAATACTATTGTTTAAAATCCAGACATCACAGAAATCATTTTATTTCTGGCCGCTTCTTTTATATGGCAAGGAAAATGAGATTTACGAGATCCTAAAATAACTTGCAAAATCATAGGCAGTTATTGGATCTATGATAATTAACCGCCGATGAGGTATGTAAAGCGAGCTAATATTTACTCTCATTCGTTACATATATACATATGTAATTATCCCAGCTCGCAAAGTAACTAGCCTAGCTATTGTCTAAGATTAGATTAGCTTTCTTCAAGGTATCTCGTAAGGCGGCAAGTTAAAAACAAATGATTAGGTAACTCAGCGCTCGTGTTTACAGTTGAGACGATTTTTTGGTTGAAAAGAGGAATGGTATGGAACAAAAAAGTAATTAAGAAAGCAATATGCAGCAACAATAATAGCCAAAGAAAGTGCAGCCAGATATATTTTTACACAATCAGTCGCCAATTTCAGCGATTAGTGTGTGTGTGGCACGCGGTTACGGCTACGTTTAATGTTGCTAGATTAGAAAAAAAACTACGTCGAGTTGAATCGATGCCATTAAGAGGCATCGATATTTTCATAGCCAACGAGTATTTTATAAGGGGGGCCCCCAAACAAATAAAGGGGGCGAGAAAAAAAAATTGGCCTACCACATCAAGCGGGGTATCGTTGTGTAGATCTCGTTGAGTACATAAATAAAGTATTTTTTGTTTTAAAATATTGAAAAACAAAGGGATGAGACCCACCACTTAATTATCACAAAAATGTAATTTCACCCTTTAAAACCACATTAAATATTAATCCAAGCGAAAAAGTGAATAGAACCTTTTTTGTACCGAGCGACCGAGTATTCTTTCTTCTTCGTAGAGCCGTCGGCAGAAATGTCCTCTGCTCTGCCATTATTGGCCTTAATATCTTTTCGTAGTTCAAATTCAAAGTACTTATTTCTTGGCCTTCCCTTACGGTCTGTGCTTACGGTATTTTACTCATAGTCAAATCAGCAACTTTTTAGTCTTAGTGACGTCACAAGACAGAGTGAATTGGTATGTTCAAATCAGCGTCCTTTTTAAATCTTTATGCCTATAAAATCTTTCAATTAGCTAAAATAAATTAATAATTGATGTTTGCCGAGTATTTTTGTTAGATCTTTTATTAATCAAGTAAAAAATTGTTTATTTTTACCTTAGTTTAATACCCTAAAAATCTTGTATTAATGCTCCTGTCTGGTTTCTGCGTTACAATATTTAGGGCATCAGTTGACAGGTATTCCACCGCTCTACAACAACCAGCTGACGAAATTTATTCCAAGCTCAAGCCACACAGAGAGCGGGCGGGCGGTGGCGGCGCGGGCGCGGGCGGCAGCGGCCTTTGTCGGCAGCCGCCCCCGCCAAAAGCAGCTCCCGCGCCGCCGCCGCCCGCGCCCGCGCCGCCGCCGCCCGCGCCCGCGCCGCTGCCGCCCGCCCGCTCTCTGTGTGGCTTAAGCTTAATGCTCGGCTGAAACTTCACTACTACTACGTCACTAGGATTAACTATCATTTTCACACCTGCTATTGTTGTCCTCGAATGAGGGATCAAAGTCGTACTTTTCTTTTTTTCGAGGGCAACAATGTTTTTTTTCCTTATAGCAGTATTTTGCCACTCGGTAGCAAAATATTTTTTAAGATATGTCATGTTTATAGCAGCGGGCCTCATAGGCGGTGTAAAAAGTATTATGTGTCACACGGTGGCAAAATATTTTCCTTCTTGGGCGTAAACACTTGAATCCCTCGCTACGCTCAGGATTCTATTCTAGAATCTTTCACTTCACCCAGGATTCAATATTCCGCCCGCGCCGTAAATATATCATTTTGCTCCCTTGAGACACAACCTTCTATTGATACAAGTTTCAGTCGACAGGAATTTAAGAGTTTTCAAGTCTTTGGGAGGTTGCTGCTTCTCAACCCACCAACGGACTCGCAGCTGACGTTCACGGGGCTTCATAATATAACTTTCTTGACGAGTACGAATACAATGAAATGTTTTGTTCATCATTGTTTTATTATACACTCTGAACTTAGCTATTATAAATATAACAATCTGAAAAGAAGCCCTACATTCTTAATTAAACTAAGGTATGAATAAAATAAAATAAAATACAACTTTGGCGCACAAACATCTACCTCTCAATGCTCACCCACACAACTGTCTTCATTCATTCATTATTTTAAATAACATATTTTATTCAATCATTAATAATTAAGTTAAATCTTACCAGATAGTGGGGGAAGTAGTGTCATGAGGTCCACATTTTGGTATCGGATGAATTCACTTGGCACAGATGTAATATACGTAAATCTAAGTTAATTTAGCCCGTTAGCCATCCGCCACCCCCTGGGGGGTAGGAAGGGGGGGGGGGGGGGGGCGTTGAAAGTCTCATTTTTCGGTTTTTCATGGAAAAGTCATAAACGGTGATCCATAGGGAAAAACATTCTTAGGAATAAGTAATTTAAATAAAATTATCTACATAAAAGGTTCTATACACTTTGCCGCTAGAGGATTAATATTTAATGAGATTTTAAAGGGGGAATGAAAAATTATATGAAAATTTAAGTGGCTATTAATTCCTTTGTTTTTCAATATTTTTAAAAACAAAAAATACTATAATTATGCACTCAATGAGCTCTATTCATTGATACCCCACACGAAGGGGTGGGCCAATTTTATTTATTCGCGCCCCCCTTTATCTGTATGGGAGCACCCCTTGAAAAGCTATAAAAATATTTTTGAAATTTTTTTATAGCTTTGGGTCAACAAGATGCTTAAATGGTGAAAATTTGAAGACTATAGCTCAATCCGTTACCTTTTAAGGGCAGCCCCATGCAGCTAAGGGAGAGCATGTATGAAAAAAAAAGAACTACCCAATAGAGCCCCATCAAAAAGCAACATTAAGAGCAATAGTCTTCAAATTTTCACCATTTAAGCATCTTGTTGACCCAAGGCTACACAATTTTTTCAAAAATATTTTTGCCGGTTTTTAAGGGGGGCTCCCATAAAGCTAAAGGGGGGCGCAAAAAAAAAAATTGACCCACCCCATCGAGTGGGGTATCGATGAATAGAGCTCATTGAGTGCATAATCAAAGTATTTTTTGTTTTTAAAAATATTGAAAAACAAAGGAATGAATAGTCACTTTCATTTTCATATAATTTTACATTCCCCCTTTAAATTCTCATTAAATATTAATCTTAGCAACAAAGTGTATAGAACCTTTTATGTAGATAATTATATTTAGATTACTTATGCCTAAGAACGTTTTTTGCTATGGGTCACCGTTTATGAGTTTTTTATGAAAAACCGAAAAATCGGACTTCCAAAGCCCCCCCCTTCCTACCCGCCAGGGGGTGGCGGATGGCTACCGGGCTAAATTAACTTATATTTACGTATATTACATCTGTGCCAAGTGAATTCATCCGATACCAAAATTTGCACCTCCCATACATTGGGTGACACTAATTTCCATACTAAGAGCATATACGAGAACAACTCGGAATATTATGAGAGAAAATAATTCAATATTTTGTCCAATGATATGAACTTTGTGAAAAATTCAATGGTAATGACCTATTAGCTTGAGGACTTTTGAGATTCGATTTGCACTGCTAATTAAAAATGTGTCAACATTATAATAAAAGCTGTATTTCTCGGAATATTTAAATACAAGTTTTTAATTAAATTTGTCTATTTTCCCAGTTGTTACTCATGGTTTTTTCTTGAATGAAGAATCACTGTCAGTTTACAGTAACTGAAGGGTCCACAGCTTTGTACTTGGGCTTGCTGTGGGTGAAAGGTAAATACCGGTACTTGATCATATGCTGAAACAAATAAATTAACATTATGTATTATATTAAACATTCAAAATTACAAGGACCAAGGATACCTAGGATTGTCAGTTAGCTGCCAGCAAATTTAGTGAGCCGAGGGATGTTGACACCAAATAAGAAATCAATGTCTAAATTTTCTCGAAAAAGGATCAAATGGCGAAAAAAGTAACTTAAAAGAATGAATAATTACAAAATTATAAGTCTTCTAAGTTTTAAGAGGGGGCATTAATGTCCCTTTTCCGCAGAACACACCTCTAACTATCGTCATTTACTATGGTGCTCTAGGTCAGTGACGTCACTGATCTGTAACGCTTTCTCTCTCTAACTGAAAACATTCTGACGGTTGTAGCTTCATTATTTCTTTGTTTTGGAGTATTAATAAATTTTGAGTCAACATCCCTCTTGGGGATTTTAAAGGACAGACCAATTCAATAACTATAAAATATAAAGCGGCAATTACACTTCGTCATTCACCTAATGCGGTCGCCAAATTCATTTTAAACTACTTAGGCTAACGAACGACGTCTTTACACTAGTCTGTCCGCCTACTACGGCGTCTTGGCAGCTGTCGATCGCCGAATGCGGCCGACTAACATGTTCTTTACACGAACGACGAAGTGTAATTGCCGCTTAAGGCAATGTTGCTGTTTTCTTATTGGCTGTAGAATTGGTAATATCTTTCATTGAAAAACATTGTCCTTTGGACCGTCGTAAACTGTGCTGGTCGCGTAACCAGCGTTAATGATCGACCCGACTATGTACTTATTGTAATTTTTTGCATTTTTTCAATTAATATCAATTTACTAACTTAAAAAGCATATCACATAAAGTGAAAGCCTCAACATGTATAAATAAAAATGGCTCACCTTAATTTGTCTCTTCATAGTAATACAAAACAGAGTAATAAAATACATAACTAAAATAGGCCAGAATACTGGAACATTGAAAGCATCAATGAAGGTGCAACAGAATCCAATTATTGTACTCTTGGTGACAGAAAGCCAGAATTTGAATTCAGGTAACCTCCTTATAAATGGTCTGAATTCTTCGCTGGAACGAGTTGGAAGGGCTGGCCCATTATCATCATCACCTGCAACACAATTCATAAATTATGAAAAATCCTGCATTTTCAATAATCAGGAAAATAAAATAAAAACATCCCCAAATTACAATTTTTGATTGAAACTGGCTTCACACAATACCATTTGAAGCCATTAGATTCTTTTCAAGCTCACAAATTAAAAAAAAAAATTATTATGGTAGCTTGTCATAGTTTCATGTTGTAATCAAATAGTTGGGGGTTCTGGGGGTTTTAATAAAAATGAAAAGGAATTATTCCAACTTTTCAGAAAAAGAATAATTATAAGACCAGCTAAAAATCGAATTAAGACAAAATGGGTAACATGTAGTCCTGCAGACTTAATTATGAAATTCATTGATTTGAAACTTACCGTCAAAATCCATTGCTGGATCAATCTTCGGTGTAAGGAATGCAATGAATAAATTTAAATGGTAGATACCAAGTGCATATGTTACTATGTACCAACCCTGTAAACATAATTAAAATGTGCATGAGTGCTTAATGAAAAACTACTAACAAGTGCCTATCTGCCTATTAATTTTGCTTAAGGCGCAGGGTAGGGCAAGGCTTGACTTGAAGACTTTGTGCACGTTTTAATCGTCGGTTTTGGCACTAACAAATATAATTTTTTTTTGGTTGTAAATATTAGATATGCGAAGATCGTGATGTGAAAATTTTCAAAAAAATTCAAAATTTAAAAATTTAAAAAAAAATTAATCAAAAAAAATTTACATCACGAAATAGCTATCAGAAAAATAAGCATACTGACCAAAAATCATAACTTTAATGCAAACACAAACGAAGTAAATCCTGCACAAATTTGTATTGAGAGAGCTTGCCCTACCCCTCCTCTTAATCTATCATATCATTCTATGTTGTTCAACAGGTTTAAATGGTAATTGAAGTTTGTGATAATAGACCATGATAGAATTATTATTTATAAACATGCAATGCAAGTCTTTGATTAGTTACAATATTAAGGTAAAAAAGGAGGTAAGTAGATATCATTTAGAAACCAGATAATTTAGTGAGCCAGTTTGTGATGGACTAAAATAGGTATTTTTAGATTATTTTAATGGATTGCCATTCAATAACTACCAAATATAATGCATATGATGCACTGTTTCTTGTCAGGGTCTGTAAATGTTAAAATCTTTAAGCCAATATGTTGTCTAAAATGTCCAGGGTTAGGAAATGACAGGTTAATTGAAAACATTGTTCTTCAGATGGTCGTAAGCTGACGCTGATCGCGTAACTGACCTGGTGACCCTTAGGTGTTGCTTGCAAATGCAACATATTTATATCTAGTTTACATCTTTAAGAATAAGAATATGAAGTAATATTAGATACTGAGACAATTATCACTGTATAACTTTACTTTTGAGTAAATGTCTTTAACCTGAACTTTACTTACTTGTTTGGCAAATATTCGAAGCATAAATACTGCAAGTAGAACTATAGTTCCAATCCATCTTCCTCTTGTGTATGGAGTCCATCTATCTAGTGTGCCTTGGTATATCTAAGTACAAAAATGATGTGGTCAATTTTAAGTGGACGCCTATTTAACCCTGACAGAATTGATACTGCTAGAATGCCATTTGATTTAATTATATACCGTTCCTCAAGTAGGTTAGGTACCCATCATGTCGACGAATTAAACTTGTAACAACAACATACGATTTATTTTTATACTCGGAAAATGAGAGTTCGACAACTGTAGAATTACCTGAGATATACGCGTCCATCCTTGTGAAATTATGCCCTTCCGTGGTGTTTCAGACGTTAAATCATTTCCATCCATCATATCGACAATTTCACTTAGTAGCAAGATCCAAGATTGTTGTTAGACTACAGACTAGTTCAAACACATTACAACTGTTATTATAAAAATCAAACTAAGGAATATGAATACTAAATTAAATAATTAATTACTTAATCTATATAAATTTGTTTCCTAGCCGAATTAATTTATCGTAAGGAAGGCCCACAGATAAAACCATGATGTGATGATGATGACATCGATGACATTACACAAGTGTGACAGTCACAGATAAGAAAAATCCAAATTCTACCCGTAATGGTAGATTTTCGACCAATAGTGCATCATTATTTTACCGAATTATAGACAACTACCAATCAAAAATATTTTCGATTCGAACGAGTACGTGGCGTTGTAATCATCTATATTCACTATACTCCATATCGACTAAAGACAATTCGTTCTTTTTTAGGGTTCCGTAGCCAGAATGGCAAAAACGGAACCCTTATAGATTCGTCATGTCTGTCTGTCCGTCTGTATGTCACAGCCGGTTTATTCGTTATATAAATACATATAGTTTGGGACTAGGTTGATTTGTGTAAGATTGTCCACAAATATTTGTTTATTTATTTATTTATTATATGATGTGAAATAAGGAAAAAAAATATTTTAGGGGGCACCCCATACATGCAAACGGGGGACGAAATTTTTTTTTCAATGCAAGTAGTTGTGTGGGGTATTTTTAGATAGGCCTTTAAAAATGATATAGAGGTTACTGAGAAAGTTTCCCATTTAAGTCAATCGTTGGTGAAATATTAGCTCCCTAAGTCGTACAAAATGTGTCCCCCCCACCCCTCTAATTTCCAAACTATGAAGATTAAAATTCTGAAAAAAATTGAGGTGGTGTATAATAATAAATACTTTCAACGAAAATTGGTTTGAACATGAGTTTTTGAGTTATCACTGAAAAACTGTCTTGCCCAAACAAAAGGACGGCACTTAGGTACCATGACTTCCCTATGAAGATACGACCTTTTTTGGTTCAAGGTATTTATAATATATTTAATAAAACAACGTCTTTGACGAGAGAACAGAACGAAGTGATTTTTATTCAAGTATAAGAATTCAAATAAACCACACAGCAAGTAACCAATAGACATAGACAATTATATATAGTAAAGAGGTATATTAGATATCAAAAGTACAACACCCCCACTATATCTAATAAACTCTATATTAGCGCAACACTTTAAATGCAAACCAACTGTCGGTACGGAACCCTCGTTGTGCGTGATCCGACACGCACTTGGCCGCTTTTTTTATACTACGGTGTGTGACACAAACCTGCCTAGCACCCATTATCATAAAATGTGACGGTATAACTAATCGTGCTAGGGGCTAAGATGATCGCTTATATGTCGGACATATAGCATTCGTCCCTTACTGTCAAGTATGTAAGTGCGAGAGGGACAAATGCTATATGTCCGACATATACGCGATCATCTTATCCCCTAGGATAAATGAGACCGTCCATAACAAAAGGGCCCTTATGGCACTTTCTAGTTTCGTAGATATCAGCGTTTTAGTAAAATACGGTAAAATCACATATTTTTTGTTTTTTGCATATTGATAAAGTATAAGGCTAGATGTGTATTTCTAGCTTGGTTTCACACGTATAAGTTAACTATTTCTACCTTAAAATTAGTTGTAAAGTTTAGTAAAAAAGGGCCCTTATGGCAGAGCGCAGATAATAATGATATAAAATAGGTTAATAACTTATTCTAATTAGTTCTAACCATTTTCTGTATTATTTATTTGCCTTTTCTGTTTATTGGATTAGGTGGTACACGTTACAAATACCTATTTCTAGTCGCAAGTCAAGGAAGTTCTAGTCGTGCATGACCATTGCAAAAATTTTTGTTTCTTATTACATTTCCTATTGAATTGTATTTTTAGAGTTCCGTAGCCAAAATAGTGAAAACGGAACCCTTATAGTTTCATCATGTCTGCCCGTCCGTCCGTCCGTGCGTCCGTCCGTCCGTGCGTTAGTCCGTTCGTCCGTCCGTGCGTCAGTCCGTCCGTCCGTCCGTCCGTGCTTCCGTCCGTCCGTATTTCACAGCCGACTATAAGCTGTCCAATTATGAAAACATATGGTAGGAAAGTATTATTCTATGAATTGCTACATAATGTAATAGTAAGGTAAACTTAAAAAAAAATAGGTAGTGCCCCCTCCCCACCCTCTAGTTTCCATATGTATGAAAATTCTGAAAAATAAATGAGGTGGTGTACAGTCACCAGCATTAATATCTGCCAAAACAATGGTGGCATTTAAATATCCGACACAGCTCCATTTGTAGGGCCGTAAGGACGGGTCAGATATTTATGCCGCCTTTGTTATAGCAGATATATAAGGCTGGTGACTGTACATTAATACATACTTACGACGATTTGTGGTTTGATAAAAATACGGCTACTGGTTTTTGAGTAATTGCTGAAAAACTGTTTTGCCCAAAAGGGCGTAAGTGCAGTAAGTTTACTATGAATATACGACCTTTTTCGATTCGACGTATCAGATAGTGGGTTTAAATATGGACTAGTAGGTGTCGGTACGGAACTCTTTATTGTGCGTGGTCCGACACGTACTTGGTCGGTTTTTTTACTAATAGAGTTAAAAAATAATTATTTCTATGCGAAATTGCTTTTTCGTATAATTTAAAAATTACGCAAAATTCAAAAAACTTGTAATGAAAAGATTTATTCGGAATTACGTTCTAATACAAGATTGCTACTTAGATAATGTAAATATTATTATTTACTTACATTTTTGGTTACATTCGTCCATAAGGGCCCTTTTCTCAAATGTATGGAAGTAAACCTTGATTTTCATGTAACTTTAATCGGTCATAAAACTGAAACTAATTGACATAAAAAAAATTAAAACCTGTGTAATGCTTGTCTAGACTTATTACAGGTAAGTATGGTGTACTACACGGAAATTGTTAAATTTATTTGTGACGAGATAGAAAAAATATAATTTTCTATATTTATTAAAAAAAAAATATCACGTTAGTTTTTCGTTTTTATTTTCCATTCGAGGTGTAAAGAAAACTATTTTATCTACACCCATATAGTAAATCCTCTTTTATAAGTTCAAATACCGTAGATAAGACCCCGCTTTATAATATACTGTGCGGCTGTTGCGTGCGTCCCCTATTAGATCACGAAATAGAACACTTTAACGAGATCACGTACAAAATTAAGACACAGCTGCGGGCTGGCGGCGGAGGCCATCCATATATTAAATCCTCTTTCATGTGTTTCGTGTGGGCACTTCTCGCCGGCGTGCGCCATGTTTGCGTCGACAGGCCAGCCCGCGCCTCCGCCGCCAGCCCGCAGCTGTGTCTTAATTTTGTACGTGATCTCGTTAAAGTGTTCTATTTCGTGATCTAATAGGGGACGCACGCAACAGCCGCACAGTATATTATAAAGCGGGGTCTTATCTACGGTATTTGAACTTATAAAAGAGGATTTACTATATGGGTGTAGATAAACTACTATTCTAGCATACACTATGACAAAGATCACAAAATACGAAATAATAATTCACATATTACAAACTTCCTTATTTTTTTACGATCGGCGCCTTGCACTGATCAAAGGCCATTTTTTCTCAACGGGGTAGTGGAATTGAAAAATCTTTGATTGTTTCCTATAGAAGAGAACCTCAGGATTCAGGATCTACCATCATCTATGTAACTTCCCACGGGAACATATTTTAAATGAGTTTTAAACTTCTCTTAGTTATTTCTCTAAAGTGCATTTTTGGGTTGCGTAAATTTGATGATTTAAAAAAAAAAAGTATGGCACCTAGGGTCATGGTTTTTATTGTTTTTGGTAGCTTATGTATTGTAGATTATAGATCCGTGCGTAACTCAATACCGACCATAAGGGCCTCTGTGTGATGGACGGTCACAAATATACTTATTATACTCTTTGCCCCTAGGTAGCATGATCGCGTTTATGTCGGACATATAATTCGTCCCTGGTTACTTACTAGCAAATGCGTAAGTGCGAGAGGGACGATAGCTATATGTCCGACGCTATAAACCCGTTCATGCTAGGCAATGAACGTAAGCCGTCCTCTCCCGGCGAAAAAAATATACAATGCCATTATTTTGTTATCTGCCCTGAGATCCCAGGGACCATCCAGGGACTGGTAGCCGACGGGTATTACACTGTCCTGAATTCAGAATCCCGACTAGTGGAGGGGAGTTGAAGCATCTCGCTCTAACGTATAGGTCCGAACCCTTCTAAGTGTCCTGAATAGGGATGTTGACACCAAATAAGAAAATCAATGAATCCGAATTTTCTCGAAAAAGGATCAAATTCTCTATCAAATAGTGAAAAAAGTAATCCAAAAGAATAAATAATTACATAATTATAAGTCTTCAAAGTTTTAGGAGGGGGCATTTTCTGTCCCTTTTCCGCAAAAGCCCCGTTGTATTGAACGATCGTCATTTACTATGGCGCTCGAGGTCAGTGACGTCACTGACCTGTAGCGTTTTCTCTCTCTAACTAAAAACATTCTAACGGTTGTACTTTCGTTATTTTTTGAGATATTTGAATAGGATTTTCACTTTTTGGCATAGTTATATGTATTCTTTCGTTTGGAGTATTAAAATTTTTTGAGTCAACATCCCTAGGACAGTGTAATACCCGCTATACTAACATTTAATTCAAATATTATTTAAAAAAATTAAATTACCTTGTACCGGTGTCCTTACCAACAGGTGAACGCTTGTTTGCCACCATTTTTGTCCCCATCTCCGGACCCGGGCTGAGATTCCCGGCAACATATCTATTCATGGAAAATGATCGCGGAAATCGCGGTAGTCGAACGCCGCACCTTAACCTTTGTACCGCCATGTCATGGGAATGTCAAACGCGAAGTTGACCATAGGGAATAGTCCCTATAGAACTGCGGTTCATATCGCTCTGCACGCCGTGATAGATTGATCAGTCGCTGGCGTCAAAAAAGTTACAAAAAGGTATTCAAAGACAAATATATAGCTTATTGTTTAAGAAATTTAATGAAATAATTGTTCTAATTACATTTTATACATTGTTATATGGTACATTTTAGTTCTAACAATACTATAATAAAAAAGATAAAATTAGAATGAGAATAATTATTATGCTTTATCTATTCTCTATTATTTCTATTATTGCAGGTTTTATTTACACATTGTATCGAATATCATACAATAGACATTTGATTTGTAGTATCTTATAAATATCATCACCCTTCATATTCAAAGAAAATTTTGGTCCAGCTAAATCCTATACAAAATCAATTTCTAGTGAACAATTGTCGGATATTGCTATATTTTTATTATAACCTATGAATATTTATGGAACATTCACAATGTATTACATACATTATTAAATTAGGTGCAACAACAACAGGGTTAAATGCATTAATAATATGATGTTATACAGGACATAACAAGGAGACTAACGTGCCGTTCTGCCGTGCCACACATTCTGTATATGTAACCCATCATCTATATCATTGTACAGTAGTTTCTCAAGGAATGGGCAGGTTTCAGGGTATAAATTAAATACAATTTTAATATGGTTACTCATATTTGTTTTTATACGTTTCAACAATTTGGAAGCTCAAATATAAAGAGTCCCCACAGCGGAAAAATAATTTAAATACGGTCTACAATACTCGTAGTTATTCAAGAGTTTTCATGTGGCTACTAGTATGTCACTGTAGTTTAATGTTAAAACTTTTACTAACGCACCTACAGAGACAGAGAAGCTTGAAATAATTTCAATGACCTATGATATCATAATCATTAATCAAGTTTAACAATATTTATGTCACACCTGGCCATAAAGCGGCAATTACCGCACGCTCCGCGCGCGGGAAATCCCACTTCCTGGCCAGGGGGTGACATAAAATTTTGTACTTAACACGGGCGGTAATAAAGAAAGCCTCAGATCGCATATTTATCGCCCTTGCCTTCGGCTCGGGCGTCAAATACCTGCGATCTGAGACATTCTTTGTTTTACCGCCCTCGTTAAGTAATGTACTATTTTAGTTCCATTTCATGAACACCAAGTTTAGTATGTAATTACATACAATGTGATAATTGTAACAAGAGAACATAATGACATTAGGGGCCCTATTTTTCTTTTGAATATGGCAAGCGATAACAAAGGGTTCGATATCTTAAGACAAATGAATTGAACACTCAAAAAAAAACTTAATTGACGATACAAACCAACTGCAAGTGATGAAGGAATTCAGTATAACATTAATTAAATTAACGCACTCTTGGTCTTTATTGCCTCATTTTACCTCCTAATTTACAACAACAAAAAAAGCATATCGCAATATAGATGCCTAATGCAAAACCGATAATTACTATACACAATTTTGCTACCAAAGTGTCTTGTAGACTACTAGTGAATAATAGGTTCTATCTAGAAATATTACATTATTTGTAATATTTATTAAAGGTAGTTACAAAAGTAGTATGACCAAAATGCTTACAAATTCTTTATTGGCTTGTAGACTATGCATCTTATAATACATTATGTGACCACTTATAGTTGTATGTAGCTCTGTGCCTCTGCTATTTATAATTACTGGATAGGAACATAATTCGACTACGACATTGCTTGAATTTTGTACGATATAAATCGATCAACCTACTCCAGGTTCATCGTTATAATTTAATATGTACGTATGCGTTGGTTGATAAAAAAAGTGAGAAAACATTGGCCACCAGTCTTAACAACACAATTTTTACATGACGAGTGGCCCTTTTCTGTGAGATGAAGAATGATGAGAAAATTATGAAATGAGTGTCTACTTGACGTAAGTATAATAATGATTGTACACATAATAGCTTAAAAATATAACTTCATGGGTGAAAGAAAAGAAATATGGTAAGTGACATTATCGGAAATCATGAACCAGAAATTTCTTGCGGAATGTATCTCCTCAATAGATTACCTACAGTTCTTGGAGAAGCTATAAATGCAAAGATGGTAATATTTTCATTTAAAGAAAATGTTTCGAAATGAGAATATTTTATTGCTGGCAAAAATATGTCATTCAAACATGGAATACCATAAATTCAATGGCCGTTTATTATATCTAGACCGAATATTATACTGTACAAAGCAAATCGGGGTATAGGAGACTGACGAGGATCGTACAACTCACAGTCTTACTATGTACCCGTAACAATTTTATGTGGGTGGCCACAAATGAATAGTTAATCCAAGGCAAAATAGAGCACTGAATAACTTTTGAAACATGTTATTACTTTTGAAACATATTAACATCTCATTAATGCCATGGAATGCTCTAATAAACCTCCAGTTAAATAATCATTTGGATAAATACATAACATGATAAATTAACTATAACAATGTAGTATTTCTAAAAGATTCATCGTGACCCCCTACTAGAGTGGACTTAGTTTACCTAACATTGATATGTACAATTTCATACTTTATTTTACTGCTGAAAAACTTTGCATTTGGTTGTTGCTATTAGAGGCCACCCATGAACTGAAGACATCCCTGAAAATAAGACAAGTCTTTTATAAAACCCAGTACATTTAAAACTACTAATAATATTTAAAAAATATATATATGTCAGTCTGAGTGGAGCTGGCGTTATAAGGTTTCTTGATATATTTTGTGTGATTGTATCAGAAACAGTATGTTATTTCAGTCTGTTGAAAGTAAGAAGCACTTAGTATTTACCTGCAGTGGCTGACAACACATTCATTAGAGCAATATTCATCTTCCCATTCACTATTGGCTATGGCCGGGTTGGTACAACCCTGACGGATGCACGACGGCGTGCTTCGGTTTTCATTTTGCTGCGGACAATTTATCACATTTGTCAAATGTTTAACACTAATCAAGATCTTTGTAGTAAATAAAAATACGTGTCGAGATTTATACATAATAGCCAATCACTAACAAATAAGATACAAGTATTTTTAGTAATTGGTTAACAAAAAGCCCAGGCTATTATTTGTAAAGCTAACTTTTACCTTATAGCTGCTAGGTGGGATATGGAGACACTGTTCCTATTGCTTTGAATAATTAAAACTATCCTTTCAGGGCCGTTAGGTAAAATTGACGAATTACCTCTGGAGAGTGCTGAGGTGCTGATCCATTGCTGTTCGGAGAATGTGGTTCAGGTTTCAAAGTTTGGTTCTGGGGCTGCTGTTGAGGTTGCGCTGTTTGTTGCTGGATCTGTTGATGTTGCTGAAGTTGCTGATGTTGTTGGATTTGCTGCTGTTGCTGCTGCTGTTGTTGTTGAATCTGTTGTTGTTGGATTTGTTGCTGCTGCTGTTGTTGTTGTTGCTGCTGCTGCTGTTGTTGCTGATGCTGCTGTTGCTGTTGATACTGCATTTGTTGGTGGGACTGTTGTATTTGCTGAAAAACAATGTAATAATTTGAACATTAACAATATTATTGTTTTAATTATTTCAAAGAGAACAAACTAGAGTCAGGCCGCAAAAAATCCTAATAATTTTAATCCTAATATAAAAAATATATAGAACAATAGACAGAACACAATATATAAAACTGGTATGGTACCATTCAATTTATTTGGTCTTATTTATATCTTTTTTTATACAACGATGGTGGCAAACAAGCATATGGACCACCTGATGGTAAGCAGACATCGCAGCCTATAGGCGCCTGCAACTCCAAAGCAATCACATGAGCGTTTACGACCATTTAAAAATTTGAGGATTCACTGTGTCGACATAATAACAATGTTACTGTGTATTATACAACTAACTTTGTTAGACATATCCTTCATACAGGACGGGACGCTTATTGGCATATTATAATACAGTGGAGCGTCGATTATCCGAACTTTGCTCAACCTAACGACCGCTTATCCAACGAACTATTACGCCCGCCGGACCCGCCGCGCGTGCCTCTCTCTGCCGCCTCCCGCGCTACAGTGCTCGCGCAGGACGCTCAAGTCCCCTAATTAGTTCAGATAATCAACACTCTACTCTATACTGAATGAATATATTTAAAATATTTACCTGTTGCGAATGGTGGTATTGCATAGCATTGTGAACTTGTCCCATAGGCGGTGATTGGGATGGCACTTGTCTGTATCCAGGAGGTGAAGCCATGCCAGATGTTGGGGCATAGTGGGAGGGAGACTGCCCAGGGGGGTAATTCCTTGGCGATTGAGTTACATTGGGTGGGCAGGTTTGAGGCGGTGTTGTTGCGTTGCCTTGGTAACCTTGGGGATTCTGCCCTGGAACACCCTGTAACATTGTCCACAAATATTTATTTAATCTTATAATATTAAGGCTTTAGTCTTGATAAGAAAGTAACCCCATGTATGTGGCATTGACATATCAAGTGCACAAATATCACACTACAAGTACTAGTATAGCTAGCATCTGATAGAGTAAGATAATGTTTTACAACCGAGAAATCGCAATGAAACAAAGTCAAAATGGGACCTTAATGACACTTGTTAAAAAATTGACAAATAAATGTAATTAGAGCTCACAATTGTTTCAGTCCGGGTGTAAAGTGTAAATAATCACAATGTTTTACCTGGTATGTAGCAGGATTGTGTGCCATGCTCCCTTGGTAATTCTGTGCAGTCTGCTGTGGGTTTTGTGCATAGCCTTGAGGGGGTTGACCAGTGTAGGCCGCTTGTGGCTGTCCACCAGGGTAGTTCTGTGGGGTGTACCCTTGTGGCGCCGTATTTGGACCATATCCCTGAGGAGAATGACCATTTCCATATGTTTGACCTTGGACTCCTTGATAGTAATTGCCATATGTTGAGTTGGTATTGTTGCCGTGGTTATACATGGCTGGACTTTCTTGCTCACCTCCCTGCAATAACGTTTTTTCTTGTTTAAATAATGGAACATATTTTACTCAATATGCAATTGAGATAATCTGGAACCTATCTGTTACATTATTTAAAATGGATATAAAGCACAAAATTGTAAAGTTACGATCACAAAAAACAAAGTTGTATGATGAATTAATATTATAAACAAAACATTTTTCAACACATAGGTCCATCATTTTAACACACACATTTGATTTATAGTAAATGGCAAGTTTACAAAGCTAACCAAAATAACTAAAACACCAAGAATTACTAAATATCACAAAATTTTATGTATAACTTATGCCAAAATAAAATTGTAACCTTTTAAAATTATGCCGCTTCTTTGTGCTTTGACCGTGTATTCTTATTATAACCTAATAAACACTATCATATTAAAGCACGTAATTAAATGTTGAAAAACACTAATACTGTAACAATTATGTGTTGTAAAATACTTTACCGAATTAAATAAATAAAGAAACAAAAGCTCAAGCACACACTTCCCTTCAAAAGCTTCTACTTTTTAAATTTCAAGGATAGCGTCGCGTCGTATTCGGATTCTAGTTAAGTTGCCAGGCGAACATTGATCGGCCTAACGGCGACGGCGCCGCTGTGAGACAGAGATAGATAGCTACTATATCTCGCTCGGCGCGTCCCCACGGCTCGGCGGTTATTTCGTAATAATTTTCGAGCGAGACAAAGAGAGCCGAGCAAAACTTGTTTCCGTTCATCAGACATGTTCCGATTTATCTCACGAACTTCGTTAAATCGGTATTTCTGCAGCTATTGTCTGCAGTCCTGTAGATTAATATGCTATTGAATCTTACCTTTGATACTAAGCTTGCTCGGTATGCAGCAAGTGCTTTCAGGTATTCCTTCTTAGCTACTTCAGTTTTCTGTTTGTACACCTAAAATAAATAAGCATTATTATATTATCAGTGATATTTATATACTAAAAAAATATTTCATGTTGGATACTATTTTTGTTGACTATGACATCTGCATGGTTAATGCATTTGCAGCTAGATTAATTTTAAGCATGATGTACCTACATACAGTAAGTAAGTAAATGTAAACAGATTCAAACTATCTTGCAACAAGTTCAGTTAAATATAACATTGTGGTTAATATAACTTACACTTTTATGTTCAGAATCAAGGCCATCCCACATGGAAGCAACAATTTTGGAGACCTCCCCAAAACTAGCATTAGGGTTTTGGCTTTTTATTGCGGCTTGGGTATCTCGGAAGAACAATGCATAAGCTGATACGGGTCTGCAAAAGAATGTCAATTATATGAATATAGTGGTATTTGATAGACAGATTAGGAGTAAAGTTAGCATTATATTTTACAGCTGGAGAAACACACTTACTTTTGTGGTTCATTGGGATCCCGTTTTTTCTTTTTCTTTTGTACTTTCGGTTTCTTTTGCATTTGACCTCGGTTCATTCCATTTTCCATAGGTTCAGGTGATGATCTCTTAACACCCATGCTGCCAGCACCCATCTGCAGAGGTATTTGCTTTAAGTATTTATGAATAACTTTGAATCATACATTTGAAATATAGTTCATTGGCAATATGAATAATGTAGTTAACATATTCCTAGAAATATGTATGTTAAGGTATAATGTGAGCCTATACCTGATGAAGCGTAGTTTGTTGCTGCCGGCTCGCTGAGCAATAATGGATAGGCAGAAGGCTTTCCGCATCACCAGGCAACTACCAACAAACAACCAATCCATTAGAATTTTCTATGTGCTACCATTTCTGTCTAAACTTTATTATTCTATGAATGAAGAAGTTGATATGCCAATGAACTATATTAAAATATAAAATAATAAGGAAGACACAAATATGGTTTTCAAGCAAAATTGATGTATTAAAGTAATTAAAATAACATTCATTCAAACCCAAATTGATAACATGTTAATTAAGATGGCGCTATGCAAATGTAGAGATCTGATCCAAGGAGTAAAATCCATGCATGCATACCTACCAAACCGAAACCAAAGATTACACATACATAGTCACATGGAAAATGTATGTTTAAGCATTGTAAGACATTCAAAATACAAAACCAGATTCATTTGGATGATACAATTTATTATATATTGTTTGTAAAGCAATGAAATTTAACGATGGAAAATCTAATACCTGTGAGTGGTGAGAAGGCACACTGTCATCGGAGTCATCACTAGTGGTTCCAGGCGGGGAGGCCCTCTGGGGAGAACTGTACACAGGGGCAGAGTTCTGGGTGGCAGCATTGGGAGTTGGCGGGCCATTCATTACTTGAGATGGTTGCATCATCAGTAGTCTTTGTTGGCCCCCTGGCTGCTGCTGAATCACATAGTTTCCTGCTGGGGCCCCAGCACCGCTGTAAAATAAATCATGGTTAACATGCATTTTAAGCTGAGCTTACACAGTTCAGAATCACTCTTTTTGATTGTCTTGCAAAACATTGTTTAAATCATCCTTCAGTTAAAAAGATTTAAGTACGTAGAAATTGTATTGACATCAGTATTAAATTAATATATAGATTCCAGTTCAGTTAGATTCTTAGGTAAGGCAGAGCTTACCTGTGTGAGGTGACTGGTGTATGAGGTTCCTGCAAATACAGAGGTTGTTGGTACGAAGGGGCACCGCCCGGCGGCGCTAGCCCGTCTTGGGCCGGGTTCATCATCCCCACCTATAAATTATATTGCACATAAGTATTAACTTTACGAAACTTGACTGGGTACAACTCATGCACTGCGATAAAAAAAAGGTTGCAACATAAACGCTCGTTCACATTTAAAATCAAAGATAAAAATATACTTTATGTTAATCGATTCCTAACTGGACACTAAGTCTGAACTGAATATTACTTTAATTATATGTGCAATGAAAAACGTAGAAGCGCCTAAAAAGCGGAAAATATAGTATTTCTTGCAACGAAAGTGAAGATCATAAATCATAAAACAAAACATAAGTAAGAGAGAGAAAAGAAGTGGCATGAAAAGGACAGGCATATGCCATTGCCACCTGTCATTCATCTGTCAACATGACGACACTGAATGAATGAAATCATAGCCATAATAGGGTCTGTTCCCATTATCCGATACGATATGGGTGTAGGACCCGACACCGATAAAAATGTATGGAAAATTAAAGATGGAAAACCTGTGGAAAACCGCTTAGTGTTCACGTTATCTGATACGATGTCGGTCACATTCCCATACGTTTTTTATCGGTATCGGATCCGATATTGGATAATGTAAACACAGTGGGGTTTTATAGACGTTACGATTATAGATGCGAATTTCAAAATAAACTTTATAAACCTCAATAAACCTTCTTAAGGCTGAAACACTTGATTCAAATATTTTATATGTTCATTGCCTTTTGAGTGAGGTATTTTGCTAGATGTATGCGCAGCTTTATATTACCTTTTTCTACGGTATATTAAATACAATTATACTGGTAACATTAAATCAAGATGTCATGTCAGTTTGAAATGAAAACGGGCTCAAAAATAGCTCAAAACCAAAACGGCAGTTGCGACTTGCGGCAGTGGTTATATTCTCTTTGCTCAAACAAAACTCAAATATCAGCCGGCTCCTTGGGTAAGTTTATATTTTAAGCTTTGTCGTTTTTATTAATACTATCGTAATCGTAACTAGCCAACGTTTTCTTCGAGAAGACTGACGCACACTGTGTGAACATTCCCGCTTAATGAGTCGTTTTTCTTCTGAAGAAATGAAAACCATCCGATTTTTTTCATATCTATAGGTACTACTTGATATAGAGCTTTAGATTACACTAAATTTTACCTGCGGGGCTGCATGATGCATTTGTGTATATTGTATGTGAGGAGGTTGGCCTCCGTTTGCATGCTGCCCGTGGATGGAAGGGATGTCGAATTCTTCGTCGCCGAAAGATGGTGTATGAAAGGTCTGTAACAGTAAACACAAGTGAGATACTTAAGTATTGTATTAACGACATAAATAGGTACTGTGGAGGTTGGTTTACAAACCCATAATTATAAAATAACGCAAGAAAGTCTCAAGTCCCTTATCCGATAGGTAAGAACTTAATTATGATTTAAATTCTGTTTTCTATCAATCAATAACAAACACACCCGTCGTCTCCCAGTCCCTGGGATCCCAGGGATCATTACAAAATACCTAATGCTATTGTTTATTTTTTTCGCTGGGAGACGACAGCTTCAGTAAGTAATTGTTGTGGTTTTCATCGGTTCTCGTTTGGAGTAGGTATAGTTATAGTTCATAATATCAAGATATGAAAAGACGGACCTACGGTTTACATGTGTAGGTAGGTATATAATCATGTGTATTAAATGAATAGGATCGTACTTACAGTACGGAATTTTAGAATAGATTTATCTGACGATCTCTCAAAAGTTTCATTCTATTTATTAACATTTTTATAAGATTTTTAACATTTGGAGAAATGTGTATCTGTCACATGTTACAATTTTTAACGCAGTGTCACTCTATGGATAGTAAGTAAGTAGCGAGTAACTTTTATGACGTTCGGCGGTTAAAGGGTTAAATGAGCAATATACCTATTTTCCCATATATTTTCCCATACAACAAAGTTGGTTCGATAACTAAAAAAGGGTAAAAGAGGTATTTCCCTTTGGATATATGGATACTACGAATCATTTTATGATTAATATGTACTGTATCTGCACTCAAGTTCCATAAATTACGTAAAATAGGTATTGAAGTAGAACCGTGTCACTTAGTAATATTGAAAAATTAAAAAAAAAAGTTAATGAAAATCATTTCGAAATTGCTTTTTTGAGGTTAGATATGAGGATATTAAGTATCATTTGTGGTATATTGTACAAAATAAAAATCAGCCGTATCGTGTCTGGAGGACCTCAAACTTGGTATGTTTCGAAAATTATTTTTGATTTAATTAAAAATAAATGGCGGAAATGTAATGATTTGGTATATTTTCAGAATCGCGTCAAAAAGCTCTTTCATATGATACTACACACGATAGGTTTCTGGAGAAAAAAAATGTTTTTCCATACAAAAAATAGAATGTCTCGGCACTCCCCTCCTAAGGGATTTTTTTTTAGGAACTGCGGGTCAAAAACTTTGTTTTGACCTCTAGTATGCGTGTGCCAAACGGCTAAACTGTACATTGATTTGCGGTTTTTTTAATCGTACGGCGTACACTATGTGCTCTAATAGTAGTTTATCCCACACAGGTACGTAGAGATTTGTTTTGACAACCGCTTTACGAAGCTGGAGGTCCCGGGTTCGAATCCCGGCCGGGGCATTTATTTGTGTGACGAGCACGAATATTTCTTCTTGGGTCTTGGATGTTTTCTATATATTTAAGTATCTATTTATCTATATAAGTATGTATATCGTCGCTTAGTAAGTTAGTACCCATAGTACAAGCTTTGCTTAGTTTGGGACTAGGTTGAATTGTGTAAGATTGTCCACAAATATTTATTTTATTTATTTATTTATTTTACCAAATTGAATATAGATAGTTATACAGTTTGTTGGGGCGTAACTTTCTACTTATGCTTTTACCCTCGATCTTCATAGTACGCCAGCTAGTCAGTAGAGGTTCAACGCCAAGGGTTATGTTGCAAAAGGTGGTGTAGATGTTTTTTTTTAAATTGGTATAGAACAAGATTACAGCTTGTATTAACATACAGAACACTTCTTATCTCGAAAATCATCCCTCGAAAGGATGAAACAGGGATTGGAAGTTTATGCGAACGAAGTCGCGGGCAAAGCTAGTAGACGATACTAATGCTGATATAACTCTCTAATTTGTAAATTCTTACGGTTGAGGCTGTATAAACGAGGATAAATTCAAAATTCAAACGCAGATTCTTAAAAATCACGATATTCAAATTTTGTCAAAGTTGAGGAAAACTTCTTTTTTGGTCGAAGGTTTTCAACTATATCGCTTGACCGAATTATTAAGTTATTGTACTCATTAGACGCAGAATTTTATGTTCTTTAACTTGCTAGTAGATAACTTTACGCTAAGATTTATCGTATCAGAATATACGAGAAAAGTTCGAAAATTTCGAGGTTTTGTAGCTATCAAAAGTTGTCCCGAGATATCTCTTGCTACCTTTTTGATATTTACTCAGCAGCATCCATACACACAATTAAAAAAAAACCTCTACACCGCCTTTTGCAAGAGCACCACCTTTTACCCACCTGACTGGCGTAGGTATAGGTTTTATTTAGCGTTTTCTTCCTTCAGTCACAAGATATATAAAATTGATCCCTAAATTCGTATGCGCTGGCCGGTTGCATTGTTCAGTCACTGGATATTTGTGCTGGCTATTGGTATGCTAGCAAGTGCATCTCCATATACGATTCATCTAGATAAATCCCTGCAACTTACTACCTTCACCCTGTTTTGCCCAACCTCAGACGAGCTCAGACAGACAAGGATGACAATAATATTGATCGTCGGCGAAGAGTAGGATAGCTGTTTTATTATACACAAATGCAACTTCATTAAATTTAAACTGAGAGCTCTTATCTACTACAGATACATACTTTTAATTTACATTGAGTATTATACTTTCCTTAGGGGGGTGTTGTTTTGTTTCCGTCTCTCACCTCCGTTGCAGAGCTACACCGTCTTTTGTAAAATTTTGTAATTTGATTGATTGATATTGTAATTTACATGTGTGCAAATTTATATGCAAGACGTTTTTACTAATGATATACATGTAATAAACAGTACTTCATTAGTAAACATTTAAATCTACAGAGCATAAACGCTTGAATGGTAAGTAAGACTTAAGAGCCAAAAGCAGCAAAACATCAAACCGTGGATATTTTTGTTGCTTTATACTATAAAGTTTATAGTATTGTAAGTTTTTAGTACCAAGGGTCGTTACCATTTACCTACCATTAAATGCTGTTAAGGACTGCACCAAATTATATTACTGTTTTCCGTTTTGGGTCTTTATTATTAGTTTGGCTAGAGGTTTAGTATCACTTGATAATTGGGCCAGGTACGACTCTGTTACACAGACTACAAGTTCCGTATAGCCATCCAATATTTCCAAATTATATTTTCATAAATAAATCCAACACATGACCGGTTTTGCAGCTGACTACCAAAAATGTTGGCGCTTTCAAACCGACTACATTTTGCCAGTTACCGCAGGACTTTAGTTAGCTTTTGCCTCGAATCGTGTTTGTAAACCACACCCCATGATGTAAGAAAGACCTCTATGTATTACCATAATTTTTACTCTTCTGTGTCGAAAGTTTTTTTATTATAAAAAACGTTATTGCTCTTAGGCAGCATCTAGTCAGGAGAGGTTTGATTACCTATAATCATAGATAGGTATCCTTTGAGTACAGAACCCTAAAAAAGGCTTATTTAGATGAAACGGAATGCCGAGCATGTATGAAAGCTAACCTTTGTCAATAACACAAGCATTTTCTACTCAATATTAATGGTAATAAAAAGCTCTTGTATAATTGTGCTATTGTTACGTTGTATAAGTAGCAACACAGAATTCTATTGTCATGTTGTGTATAATAAACGCCGCGATACAAGCATAGCAAACAAAAGATAATTGCATAAGGTAATTTATTGTTATTGTTTTAGTACCTACGTGTTACAATACTATAGTATGAGGTTTTAGGACTAAGTTTCGGAAGTTGCAATTGACTTTTCACGCAAACGATCTTCAAAAAATGTAATCATGGTTCATGCAACCTGATGATTGTTTCAGAGAACGTTTGCTATAAGTAGTTGCGGCTTTTTATGGTTACAGAACTTATCTTATATCATTAACAAAACCAAAAATATGAAATAGATTGTATACTTGTTTAGTAAGGGCAAATTTGAATTTAATCATTATGCAATAACCACCATTGTTAACGTTGAAGATGGCCTTTTTAGATGTGTTGTAATGGACTCTACAAAATGCCACCGCTGAACGAAGAAATATACTTTTGTAGGTTATTTTATATATCCTAAGAGCAACATTAATAATTTTCCAAAATCTCCTGAACCACGACTTAGTAAACTGACTCGACTCATTGTGTTGCTTATAATGCTGCCGTGATTTTTTTCGCGTATCAAGAAGTACCTAACCGTTTGTATAGCTAGCAGGGGGTGGGGCACTGGGGACACTTAACTCTAACAAAACTTAGCACCCTACGCAAACAGATCCTTAAATCGAAAAAAATAATTTCATTTCCTATAACAACTAATAATGTTAAACGTGCTATCCAACGGCACCCCACACTGGCGGGTTTTAGGAAAAAGGAAGGCAAATTAATTGCATTTACGCGTAGGGTAGGGGAGATAGACACTTGACCATAACAAAAAATATCACTTTAAAGGTGAAAATACGCAAACAGATTCCTGAATCAAAAAGTGGTTTAAGGCCGGGTTATAGTAAAAATCTGATTTGGTAAACGGTTTTATTTCGAAATACTACATATTAAAAATGTAAAAAAAATACGATGTTATATTTGAGACCTTTATGTCGTCTAGTGCCGTCGGATGTCCGTTACACAATTTGCAAAACTTTGTTCGATAGAAAAAAATTCCAAACATACCTCTATTTTATATCTTAAAACTCATTTTATTTCAATCTTAGGTAACATGATGAGTAAAAAATAATACTAAAATAAACGTATTTGATGGTATGAGGGATGTCGGGATTAATATTGTTAATATAGTAAGCCATGTATTTTTCTCACCCAAAAATGTACTAAAAATTTACGAAAATTACGCGCACTGTTCCGTAGAGAGTGGGATGGTCAATTGCAAACTCACGCGTGTTAGAGCGGGACACTTGCAATGGAAGAACCTCGCCTTAAGTAACCGCTCAATATTTTTTAACCAACGGTACCCCACGCGATGGAGTTTCGAAGATATCGCACCCCCACTTTAAGCAGAGTGTAGGTAGGGTAAGTACCAAAAAAAAATATTCTTATGTTTTGTCGTCGTAATTTCTTTGTATACTCCAGACTCCTGCCCTGCCAAATTACGGCTTTCCGGTAGGGTAGTAACGGTTACTGAGCTAAGCCGCGGACGGACAGACCGACATGGCGAAACTACAAGGGTTTCTTGTTTACTATTACGGAATTTAACAAAACTGGTATAAGTACATACAAAGTATTCTAGGTTAATTAAGAACTTCCTAATTATGGTCAAAAAGTTTTTATTAAGTTATTGCGAAAAATGCATACTTGTCTAACAAAACTACAACTAGAGTGGCATGTTTTTCCGAGGTATAGAAATCCCAAAATATTGGGAACAAACGCATAATAGTACATTGTGCATTAAGGATGGTAAGAAAGGGGTTTATAAACGAAGCCTTTTAATAACTTGAGTTGGCGATCCGCTTGCTGCCCGTGATGCATACAAAATTGTTCATCACATTTGCGAGGAAATAACTAAGTACCTACACTTTGCAGTAACTATTATGAATTTATGTAAACACGGCAATAACATATTCAATACATTGTCAACTTTTTAAATACGTTTAGTAATGATTAACATTGCGTTTAGAAATTCGAAAGGCGAAACTAAATAATATTTACCGATATAATTGCTCAGTACCTACACTGAAACAGTTTAATAACCGGCCAAGTGCGAGTCGGATTCGCGCACGAAGGGTTCCGTACCATTATTGGTTGTATGGGAGCCCCCTTAAATATTAATTTTATTCGGTTTTTTAGTATTTGTTGTTATGGCGGCAACAGAAATACATCATTCTGTGAAAATTTTGAACTGTCCAGCTATCATGGTTCATGAGATACAGCCTGGTGACAGACGGACAGACGGACGGTGGAGTCTTGGTAATAATAGGGTCCAGTTCTCCCGTTTTACCCTTTGGGTACGGAACTCTAAAAATGTAAAAACCAATGCAGTTAAACATATAGCGTAATCGTTTCAATTACGGTTTGTAGAAGTTCGACTATACAAAAAAAACCGGCCAAGTGCGTGTCGGGCCACGCGCAAGGTAGGGTTCCGTAGTCATCCACCCGTTACATTATATGGACTAAAAAGTTCGAAAACTTATACTTACTATGTTTTTGAAAGAATTAACAACATTATCTAAGGTATCAATGGAAATTGTACGAATGTTTGCTTTTGCAAAGTACATTTCTGAAGTTCGACTATTACTCGTTAACTAGTAATGTCTACTTAGCTGTGATAGTTTTCCGTTTAAATTCATCGTATATACTACTACCATGATTATTTTGACATGCCTAGTAGCCACCGTTTATCTGGCAGGGGGGGGGGGGGACACTTTACCATAGCAAAAATTATCACTTCAAAGCTTAATATCACGCTAACCTATTCTTTAATCAAAAAATGCTTTTTGAAACCTTATAATACTTTTAAAAGAGTTATCCAACGATACCCCACACGATGGGGTTTGGCAGAAAAAAAAATTGCACCACCACTTTACATGTAGGGGAGGTACCCTAAAAAATTTTTTTTAAAGATTTTATTCTACCGTTTTGTCGGTGTCATTGATATGTATACTCATGCCAAATTACAGCTTTCTAGCACTAACGGTTACTGAGAAAAACGGGGGTCGGACGGACGGACGGACGGACATGGCGAAACTATAAGGGTTCCTTGTTTACTACGGAACCCTAAAAACCGGCCAAGTGCGTGTCGGGCCACGCGCAAGGTAGGGTTCCGTAGTCGTCCACCCGTTACATTATGTGGACTAAAAAGTTCGCAAACTAATATTTACTATGTTTTTGACAGAATTAACAACATTATCTAAGGTATCAATGGAAATCGTCCGAAAGTTTGCTTTTGCAAAGTACATTTCTGAAGTTCGACTATTACTCGTTAACTAGTAATGTCTACTTAGCTGTGATAGTTTTCCATTTAAGTTCATCGTATATACTACTACCATGATTTTTTTCACATGCCTAGTAGCCACCGTTTAGCTGGCAGGGGCCGGCGGGGGACACTTGACCATAACATTTTAAAATATAAATTAAAAATTAAAAAAATAACAAAAAATATCACTTCAAAGCTTAATATCACGCTAACCCATTCTTTAATCAAAAAATGTAAAGTGGTGGTGCAATTTTTAGAAACCTTATAATATTTTTAAAAGAGCTATCCAACGATACCCCACACGATGGGGTTTGGCAATAAAAAATTGCACCACCACTTTACATGTAGGGAAGGTACCATAGAAAAAAATTTTTTTAAAGATTTTATTCTACCGTTTTTTCGGCGTCATTGATATGTATACTCATACCAAATTACAGCTTACTAGTAATAACGGTTACTGAGAAAAACGGGGGTCGGACGGACGGACGGACGGACGGACATGGCGAAACTATAAGGGTTCCTTGTTTACTACGGAACCCTAAAAAACAAGTTTGTATTAAAACCTCCTTAGTGTGGAATGACGTAATGGGAATAAATAGACTCAACATCATAATATTTTATCGTGTGTGGTCTAAATTGGATCAATAATTTCCATAGTCATAAAAATAATCGTTATCCTTAAATTATAATGATGTAATAACATTAACAGCGCTTAAAGCGGATTTTATCATGGTGGTCGCATATTTTTGAGGCCAGGTTACAATGCAAAGAGGCAAGAACTTCACAAACCAAAAATTTACACGAGTTCATTAGGTGCCTAAGGTACCATCTTCATTGTAATGTATAAATCCGATAAGTATCGAATTTGCGCTACAGGAATTTATTACCTATAACGAGCGGATACACTAAGTACTTATAGGTCATTATTAGAAATCATCATCATCCTCCTAGCGTTAACCCAGTACAGTTGCATCCTGAAGGATGCCTGGGGTCCGACTATCTAGTCCCAAGATTTGGCGTAGGCACTAGTTTTTACGGAAGTGACTGCCATCTGACCTTCCAACCCCGAGGGGAAACTAGACCTTATTCGGATTAGGCTTTGTCATGTGAGTGGGCAACTTGACTGTTAGAAGTTCTCAAACCACCCGAAGGCCTCCAACTTGGCTTAACGACTGCTGGCATAGACAGCAACCGGGATCAACGGCTTAACGTGCCTTCCAAAGCACGGGAGCGCTCAGTTAGTAACCACTCAAAGCGGTTACCCATCCAAGTCCAGACCGCTGCCCACGTTGCTTAACCTTAGATACCGCAAGCGGTACCCGGCGCCGCTGGGCCACGAGGGCTCCCAGGTCGTTATTAGATCATTATTAGAAATATCCGGATATAAATTCGACTTACCTGATCATTCATAGCGTACACACTAGATTTAGTGTCACGGGGAGCTGACAGTGGCAACTCGAGATTGTCTGGTCTCTGCAACAAAGATAAATGCCCTCATTAATAATTATTTATAACAATAACAAACTGCCCCGTGATGTGGAGTAACGATAAAAATTACACTCTTTATAAAAGACTAAAGTCTGCGAAGGTTAGTACTTATACTGGTTATAATCACATACAACAAGATCGTAAGTTTCCAGTATGATAGTTACGATCAATTTCACGTTACTTTTTAAGTTACCAAGGAATCAACTTCCCGACATCATTGCCGGGAAAATTGCTGATTAGATTCAACTATCGGATACAAGAACAAATTATTCGATCCTAGTTATTTACTCTGGTTGATTGAGAATTAGCGTGATTGATCCTTTGAAGGCGGAAGTTTCAATTCGGGTTTGAAGTAAAACGTGGTGCAAATTGAATGAATACTACCTACGTCATAACCGCAATGGCTGTCCAGTTTATAGTTCTTGTCGTGTCTTTGCTTAATGAAAACATAAATAGATAAATAACGACGCGTGAATCTCTTCCGGAAAAAATCTCGTCCGTAGTGCTTTCCAGTACTTTTAATTTCTTAATAGAATGAGAAAGTGAAAATACCAAAAGAATTACGTACCTATAATTGTTACTTATTTCTTCTGGTATCGTGTCGTATTCTTTACATCAAATAAAGATAAAGTTAAAAATAACAGAAGATCCATTCCTGTGAAAGACTGGTGATTCGTGTGAAAGAATTTTTGAAATCGCATGAATAGATTCGGAGATGATCAAGCACAGATATGTCGTACATTGCACTAAAAATTCCCAAACATTATTTAGCTCTCCATAAATAATAGCATTGAAGTATAGTTCGGACACAACTCTAAGGCTAAATTCTGTCAAACGAACGCAAGAAAAACTAGACTTAGAGGTCTGACTGTAAGGTAGATTTTGGCTTGCGTTAAGTTGACAGCACTTGGCCTTACAGTTTTGTACGAACTATACATGTACAATCTTAGAAGCCCCATATTTTTCATCGATTATTAGAAATTATCAATCCGAACCATGAGTAAAAATTTTAAATATAATAATTAATAAGATCGGACTAATTTTCGATACTTTGGTAAGCACTCGGAATTATTTTTTTGACTAACTTATCTAACGATTCCTTGAATTGTTATCGTTTGTTATAAATAAGTATGAAATATATTTTCAACCTATATTTTTCATTTCCTCATATATGCAACCGTTTTTATTTAACATAAGTTTAAAGACAGTATTTGAATTTTCTTTTCATTGGGGAAACATCGGACGTAAATGGGTAGCATCGGACTATGTTGAAAAATGGACTCCGTGCAGTTACGCATATGGTTCGTTTAAAAAAAATCCGGCCTTTATCTGTCAAAACAACAAAAAAACACTAAGTTTTATATTTCACGCTGTCACAGACAACCTGTCGCTTTAAATCAACGCGGCTGACTTGAGGTGTGGGGCTTAACAAAAATGGGGTAGGCAGGTGTGTTGTCAAATCGAAAATCTCTTCTAGTTTAGTAGAAAATTGAATCATCCGATCTTGATCCGATCCGGTCTTATCCCAACATACCTTACATACATTTTTGACTCTTGGTGCTGCAATTCTCGTTCCAGTTTGTATTTCTTAAGATTGCAATATTGAATGGCGTACTTACAGCTGAGCTTAAATGGCTTTCGGTCTCGCAGCATTTGGTTCGAGTCTGATAAATTTATTTACAAGCCGTAGTTTATTGCCGAGCTATCTCTATGCTTCGATCCCTTGTTCCGTATATAAGTCAAGTTTTACTGTCGATATTCATTCCACTGATACATTTTCAACCACATCAAATCTAAATTTTACAGACGATAAGCCGTAAATCGAGGTTTTACTCCATGCGTGCTGCATGCGTTATTTTAAGCATATATATTTAAATAATTTAATGACATAGTATCTATTTATATCAATTATGAATGTTCTCCGCTAAACAAAGTTCACCTGGAAAACATCGTTCTTTAAAGATACAAAATTCAACCCCTTAGGCTTAGGAGGTTAAAAAGGGTGGTAATTTTGTTTGGAAAATAAAATTTTCTTTAAGATAGAAACTTCAAATTCCCCTAATAGACTAAGCATTAAAATGGAAGAAAACAGTTTTCAGCGTTTTTCGAAATTCGCCCTCTAAAGGGGTGAAACGGGGGTTGAATGTTTGTATGGGGAGCCAATCTTTTTTTAACGAGGAGCTTGAAACTTCGTTTGTAGAGCTAGCATTAAATACTAAGAAAACGAATTACAGCGGTTTTTGAAATTCACCCTCTGAAGGGGTGAAAAGGGGGGTTGAAACATTGTACCTATGGGCAACCGGAGTTTTTTAAAGTGAGTGACTGACTTAATACTTGGCTAGTAGACAATAACAGTATACCTACAACAAGACATAAAATTAACTAATATCCACCAAGAATTAGGTAGGTATATTAGTTTGGTCTACTTATATAAACTATTAAATGGTCCGTATTATCGTATCAAAAGAGATTATAAAATAAGTGAAGTAAATGTTTCAGTCGATTCAAAACCCGATTGATCAACATTGTAATAGTGGTACCTTGAGCCACAAGTCGGTCTCATTCCTTTCGGACCGGTTTCGTGGCACACCGGCTGTGCTCACAGCGGGGAACCAGCACAAAATACAATATTATCAATAACCAAGTGAAAGGACATGCTGATATTGTTTCTGTACTATTCGTATTTAGTAAAATAATAGTTTGTAGGTACCTGGCACTCATGCAGCCAGTTTATAAAACCTATAATTATATCCTTTATACAAACCTTTATGCCACGTAATTGCTACAATTACTCAACATCAAGTAACCTACATTATAATAAACGTTAACTTGAAAGGAGATATTATGATAACAAGCGGAGCTATTTTTCTAACCGATGTATCTCAATAATTGTCAATTAAATCTGGCATCCATAATGATACGATGTTTCTAATATGTTTTTAGAGCGTGGAAAGTAGAAAGTTTTGTAATAAGTAGGCAGGTTAGATTAAATCATTCGAAAAGTAGGCTATACCTATAAGGTTAAGTGAATTTAGAGGTAATTTATGATGAATCGTGTAAGTTCGTAAGTAAAATAAATTAACTGCTTAAGTACATGGTTTTTAATGTGTGTATTTAAATGTTACAGCTAGGTTCGGGTATACGATACCGGCAGTGCTTGGAAGTATTCTGTAGCTAGGAGGAGGACATTATAATTGCCGGTCGGTGACCTCGTTCTGCTCCTCCCACTGTAAGAGCGTTAAATCAATTGATGTTATTATTACAAATGGAACGTGTCTTTCATCTAAATCGTAGCGTGCTTGTATTGTCAGAGATATGTAAAAACTCGTCCAGTCGTAGGAAAATAAAAGGATCATACAAGTTTGTAAGAGTCCTTTAAAGTGACAGCTTCCCGTAAAGGATTTACTTTACTTATCTTAATATTCAACATTTTTGATGGCGATTTCTTAAATTTGTGGCATTGACGGGAAAGTTATTTTATTTTAAACTACGTGAAGTCCCAATTTATATTTTACTTATGTTATGAAACGGTTAGAGATATACACAACACAATTAATTAATGACTAGGCCAAATATGTACTTATGTGCCTAAATAATGGATAATGTATTTAATATTATCGATACATAAACTCACCTGCTAAATGGATGTGGTTATCATAACCTAATTTAAAGTAGATAAAGCACAATTTTATGCATTTAATGTAATGCAACTATAAAACAGTACCCTCATAAAAATCCATTATAGCATCAATAAAGTTGGTGTAAGAGGTTTTTATACTTTTTATATGGAAAATGTTCGTTAGAGCTGCCACCTATCGTAACAATTTTGTAGAGACTTATTTCTTTGCCAGCAAACACGAACCTGCTGTACCAGTTTTTAGGGATCCGGGGGATAGTGTAGGGGGCGTTTAAGTTTGTTTTGGTATTTTCGATTTAAGTATTTTTGAACTAGTAGCGTAACTTTTATCGTGTTCGTGGTAGTGGACGGTGTTGAGCGATATAGAGATATTAAAGAATATCGATTGTATGACTAGAATATATTTTATACCACGTCGGTGGCAAACAAAGGTACGGCCCGCCTGATGGTAAGCGGCGATCGTAGCCTATGGACGCTTACAACTCTAGGGGTGTGACATGCGCGTTGATGACCTTTTAAAAAATTATAAACTTCCGTCTTGAATTATACACTCCTTTCTCCTCTAGTCCCTTGGGAAAACCTCGGCAGGGTGCTAATTCCACAGCCAAATCGGGAATTTCATAGTATTTAGACTAAAAATGGGGCTAAGCGCTTGTATGTAGGGATGACGTTTTTCCTATATAATAATAACAAATATTTGTGGACAATCTTACACAAATCAACCTAGTCCCAAACTAAGCAAAGCTTGTACTATGGGTACTAAGCGACGATATACATACATACTTAGATAAATAGATACTTAAATACATAGAAAACGTCCAGGACCCGGGAACTAATATTCGTACCTACTCATCACACAAATAAATGCCCTGACCGGGATTCGAACCCGGGACCTCCAGCTTCGGAGGCAGGGTCACTACCAACTAAGCTAAAGCGGTCGTCAAACGTATATGAAAACGGATACCTAACACATTATGTTAATACGTCATCTTTCAAATCATCATTTCGTATAAAATATAGAAAGCTACGGAACCCACGGAATATTTACAAACGAAAGAATTTATTCAACATTCTTCAAAAAGCCTAGTAAAACAAATAAAAAGATGAAAGTGAACTAAATAGTAGACATTACTACGGCAAAGTTAAAATTGTAATTGGGAAGGTTCAGTACTCTATTCTCATTAAAATACAAATAAGTACGGGCAGTGAAGGAAATTGAAACACATACTGTTTTTTGCTGTCACTATTACAATAAGGGATAACAGGTACAGGTTATTATGTACTTAATTATTATATTAATATAAGTTGCGTGATTGTATGATACTAACAGGAACTTTAGTAGGTTATAATTTTAGATAGTAATGTGTATCTACGACGACAAATATTCATTAAGTAAAGGCATCTTATCTATATCAATATCTTACGTGCCAGTTGCGAGTTAGATAAGTGCTGCTAGTTTATCGAAACTATAAATATTTTGTAATTGTATTTTTAGTACTGACCTCATTAATATTTATTTCTACTTTAAAACTTAGTATACCAATAATTTTGGCTTGAGGAACTACGCTCCGTAAAATAGATGCGGGTAGTAGAGTCGTAGTCCGATCCGACTAACGACAAACGTTCTTAATTAATGATTAAATAGAACAGTACTTGAAATAGCTATGACATCACATAATACATAATTTATTTCACTTAGTCTAATAGAACATATGATCAAATACAATAAACTTTTCATACTTTGCACACAACATATATTATAATATAAAAAGTTTACCTACCATTTAAAAATCAATTACAGCAATATATTCCATCCAGCCGAGGGTTTCATAAATTCCATACGTTAATAATGCGTTCCGATCCCATGTAAGATCTTAATTAATGTATTGGAAGTAAAAAGAGCAATACAATTACGAGCAACTTTAATTGATAGAGCACTGAAGTCATTACACAATACCCTATTAACGGAGTAAAAGATGTAATTGATCACATTAAAGCACTACTTGCACTAATTAAGTCCGGTATTTTTGCACTTGATGTAGTTATTTTGTACGGTTAAAGTTAGTTTGTATTATATGTATCACGTGGAATGCAGGCTACAACACGTGCGGGTAGCGCGGGAAGACTGCGTGGCGTTCGCCGCGGGCCGGGGGGCCGCGTAGTACCGCCGCCGGCCGCCGCCGCCGGGGGCGCCAGCCCTGCCCGCTACCACACCGACGACAAACATACCATCTCAACATCTACCAATACTCATGTTCAGATTGCTTCCAGCCAGACAACAATGTTCCACCACGAAATTCGTGTCCAATTTTCCTCTATTTTCCGTTTCATAGACCTTATCAGGCGTTAGGTGTAAGTAATCATTATACCGACATATTTATAATTCTTATCATGTTCAAATTGTCGCGGCATCAGACGGAATGAAAAATAAACAGTAATTGAGGGAAAGTCTTGTGATAAAATAATGGGCGGTGGTATGTGCGTTGCTTGCGACATAGTTAACGGTACTACTTAAATTGCTTACCTACCCCAGTTTTTCATAAAGTCGCGGTAATCTAATTTACAGTTAGAATGTTTGCACGTATTCCACACTATGTTACTGTTGCTACTTATAGATACACACTCACACAAGTATTTGAAGCGGGCTGAGCAAAACTTTCAGCATTTGTATCAAAATTGGAATCAGAATCTATACAATATTCGCAGGCTATCCATTACTCGCATTTAATTGAAATCGGGAGCTCGTTGTGTGTGTGTGTGTGTTGGGGGGGTTGTACTTATTTTAATTATCTGTCCAATTATATTTCTCACATGAAACATATACTACTCAAAAGAATTCAATTCCAACAAATATTTTTGACAACCAACATGAAAGAGGTTGCATGCTGAAGGATGCGGGACATCAGGCGATATATCGATTGAAAGAGACACCCTTTGTTTTTCGCTCACGACAAAACGGGATGCAACCCTCTCCGAGAATAGCTTTTTAGACAAATCTCGTTAAATATCTGACTGTGTGCAGGTTTATTAAATTTCCTCTTGTCAGTACCGAGATGAGGTAAAATACCATCATATTAACTTAATCGTGTCTTTTAATAATGCGTTGTTTTAGTAGGCTGAGGAAAATAAGTAAAATATAGACTCGACTTTGGATTTATTTTCTATCGAGAAAATTTTAAGCAATCATGTTTCGCTATTGTCAGTACCACAATCATATAGTCAAGAATATCTGATAATCAGCCCCTACTGTTTGCTAGTCTGGGCAGGACAGCATTTCAAAATTTTCAAAGTCTCCAAATTTCTCAGTGTAGCGCCTTAATTAAACACTTATCAAATTATCAATTAGTTTATTTCCGATTACTCGTGGTAAATATTTATTTCATTAAATAAATGAATTCATACTTCCATTAAGTTTCCAATAATCAATAAAATGATAAAACAGCAATTTGTAGTTGGCCCTTATTTTATTTGAGCAGTAACTTATGCGTAATTAAATTTGGGCAACATTCAATAAGCAATTTAGTTGAATTCTCTCTCCTCTCCGGTTTGATTTTCCTTTTTAAACTGTCTATATTTTTGGATCGGAAGTTATTTGCGTATATACGTCTTTTCAGATTAGCCCAAAAATCTTCCATTTGTCGAAGTTGGGGTACGTAACGCGGGTTTGGTGCCACACGACACGACTAGTCGTAATTTTCTCTAACTCCCCTTCGAAGAACTGCTTAAACTGCTTACCTTTTCCGATCCAGATTTTCTAGAAGTTGTTCTTCGAAAGGAATAAGACGACAGAATATTATAAATAGTACTTCTGCTCTCCCCCATTTGTGTGAAATGTTCTACGACTTTCAACTTCATAAAAATTACACAAACTTTCTCGACGTCTTTCTTCCCGATTTGCCATAACGAATTCAATCAAAAATAGACAATCATGAAAATTATGCAAATGACTGACAGATATACCCGGAACGATATTCCCAAATTTCAAATTTCCAGCATTTATTTTTAAAATGTGCCTAAAGACTTTCTCCAGATTTCATTTCGCATACGTTAGGGCTTATCCAGAAACCACGCGAGGTTTTTTTGGGCCACTTTTAAACCCCCCCTCCCCCTTGGTGATCTTTGGTGTGACTCCCCCACCCCCACGAAATTTCACGTGTATTTTTTGTTTTTTTCCCTGTGTAAATAAACAAAAAACAATTTTGTATTGTTAGATCTTGTGTTTATTTTCGTATAAGCGTTATGCCAACGTGATTGCGTAATTTCTGCTATCTCTGAAAAAATATTTTCCTACATGAGAATATATTATTTAGTCGGTTTTGTAGGCAACAGTGGCGGATCGTCCATACAACTCAATTCACACCGGCTTACCTAATTTTCAGCCAGTTCAGTTCTTTTACTATGGTTCATGAAGAATAAGAAAGGCAATTTATTTCCGGCTTCTCTAACAATATTTTTACGCGCCGCCACTGGTAGGCAAAGAAAAAAAATACACGCGAGGACACCCTGTACCCCCCCATCGTGATCAGTGGTGAGGTTTTCGTAACCCCCCCCACCCCTGTGGAGCCTCGCGTGATTTCTGGATAAACCCTTAGGTATAATAAAAAATATCTCGTCAGAAACAGACTCTTGACGAAAATATCTTTCGTTATCTAGAAGGCGGAAAATCTAGAGGGTGGAACTATCATTCCACTAGTTGACGTTACAGCAGCGATAGTCAATCAATCGAATAATCTGCCAAGTTTAATTATCCACTCCTTATTAGCCATTCGTTTCACTTAGAATCCTTGCTAGTCTCATCTAATCTCACATCAAAAGTAACCACGCGTCAAAGTTCTTAACAATTAACTAGGATTGGTATTGCGTAAATTGTGTAAAAAATAGACTATAACGGTAGAAAAAAAAAGATAGGAACACATAGGTAATATTTTTATTAGTGTTCAGAAAAAAAGGAAGGATAGGTACTCGTAATTAGTCTTACCCAGATGAAACGCGTTAGGCGACTTCCTGACTTGGCGGGGTGGGATCGATATGTGACATTTTCTTCTTTGACGTAAACTTACTGACGTCGCAAAGATTCCCACTTGATATAATACTGTCAGTATTACGTTTGCGCAGTAGTAATATCATGCGCAGAAGCGAAGCAGTACCGCCTTCGCATCGTCCCGCTACCGCGCATCCCGCGCCAGTCAGGAAGCACTCATTTAAATGTAGGGGCGTAGTAAAAAATGGTATCGCGTCGACTGACAGCTGACACTGATATTTGACACTTTTCTCATATCGTACTGCCTCCACACCGACAAATCAGGAAGTCGCCTTAGGTACGCGTTTCATTTATGCTCCTGTCAAAATAAGAGTTTAGAAACGAGTTTCAGTTTATTTTATCGTACCTACTTAGATAACATGGGTCCCTCCCAGGAGGGCAATTTATGATAGGCTAAAATTACACTGTAGCGGTCTACTAAAATGAAGCTCTAGTTTTCTTCAACGTTCGGGTAATGGAGGGACAGCTTTGTATATTATAAAATTTGTGTGTTAAACAGGGAACTTCATCATGTTAACGTTTTGTCATAAGTGTGTTGCGGACCCTTTATCGATTACGTACGAAATTCTGTCATCTCATAGAAAATTTTCTATACAATCAAATGTTAGCGAACACCGCTTAGGTACTATTATAGACGACTAGTTTTTTCCCGCGACTTCGTCCGCATGGAACTCGTTTATCGCGTTAGAATATAATTGCTATTTTTTAATATCAGGCGCTTACCTAGTTATCGCTCTTCCACTCCCTTAAGGGATGATTTCCGGGATAAAAAGTATCCTATGTCCTTCCCCGGGATTCAAATTATCTCTATGCCAAAAGAGGTAATAGACAGACAGGTATGGATTAATGCAAACCACCATAAATTGGGATTCGGTCTGCCCGCACACTCGCACAGTTCGACATGCCTTACTAGACCTTACAAGTTATTTTTATTTAAAAATTTGACAAATGCGTTAAAAGGACACGATGATTTTATGAAAGTTTTACATAGTAACATAGCCCTTTTTTAATTTCCTAGTGAATAGAATAATTTAATCGGGAAAAAGCAGTTATTAGTTCGAAAATGGGCGATTTGGAGTGATGTTTGAAAAAATATTTCTTAATGAAAAACCCAAAAATACATTTATCATTAGGTCGCAAAACTCTTGTGCTGGATAGTAACATTTAGAAAATGTCAAAATACTAGTCAATTAAATAGAAAATGGCCTAAGTAGATGAGCGTTTTTTAACTGATAAGGACCCTTAAGCCAAAGTGTCATACAAGCTAATCGAGTAATTGCTTAAGTCGAATAGGGTCTCAGAAAAGAGGCACCTTCATACCAAATTTCATCTAAATCGGTTCAAATACAAATACAAACGCGTTTATTTTTCTCTTTAAATTACAAGCCATCAGCAGTTTATCTATGCACAAAAATATAACAGATATACACGAAGAGACACACACAGAAACACTCAACATAAAAGGCTTATAGTGTGAACAAGAATCAAAGATATTTCTTAGTTCGAGTTTAACTTGTACGCAAGTTTAAAAAGAGTTCATAACTCATAGTCAAATGACTAGAAACCATACTATGAGAAACCTCTAGTGTCTGCTATTTGAGTATTTCAAGAAAATTTTGTAGGTAGGTACCAGTGGCGGTGCGTCAAAAATATTCTAAGGAAAGCCGGAAATAATTTGCCTATCTTATTCTTTATAAAAGAACTGGACTGGCTGAAAATAAGGCAAGCCGGTGGGAATCGAGTTGTATGGACGCGCCGCCACTGGTAGGTACTAATTTGTGCATTTCGTGTCCTGTTTCAGAATGAATACGCGAAATAGTGCTAATTGTACCTATTCAGAATCACGATTAAGATTTATTTATTTCATGAAAAAATTACAATATAGGCGAACATCTCAAATATTGTAAGATTTCTTATCATAATCAAAAAAAATAAAAACGAATTTAAAATCAATACACTAAATGAATGTATCTCCCTCAAGGTATCGCCAGTAACAAATTCGATATTCAGAATCATTGGTTATTATTGATTCCGTCGGGACAAAAAAAGTGTCCAAAATATTTCACATAAATTCTGTTTTCCTTTTATTGTTACCGTACATTACACAAGTATAACAGAAAGTATCAAAACCATTTATGGATCACTTTTTTTTGTGCAAACTTTTCTCGAATATGCCATTTTAATTTTCAACGATAATATAAAAAAAAACCGGCCAAGTGCGAGTCGGACTCGCGCACGAAGGGTTCCGTCCCATTATCTTTAAAAACTACAAAAAAAAACAGGTTTGTCGTATGGGAGCCCCCCTTACGTATTTATTTTATTTTGTTTTAAGTATTTGTTGTTATAGCGGCAACAGAAATACATCTTCTGTGAAAATTTCGACTGTCTAGCAATCACGGTTTTTGAGCCTGGTGACAGACGGACAGACAGACAGACGGACAGCGGAGCCTTAGTAATAGGGTCCCGTTTTACCCTTTGGATACAGAACCCTAGAAATGCAGACCAATTGCGAATTTGTAACAGTCCTGGCGAAACGTAGCTTTTAATATAAGGTTAATTTGTGGCTGCTTATACTTACACCGTGTACGAACCTAGAGGTACGCACTATAAGTAATTATATTATAAAATTTAAAAAAATTATGACTTCCAAATTGCTGGCTAAACGTGTGAAAATGTTCCATTTACCCTTTTTTTTTTAACACATTGGTGCCATCTATTAGCATTTATTATTGTTGTGTTTATTTATTTATAGATGACGTTATAGTGAGCAGTGGTCTAACAGTTAAATACGAATTGAATGGTATACGGATCTTAAAAGTTACGTTACAATGTACCTATAGTATAGACATAGCGCTTATACACAATTTTTAAAACGGTAAATCTAGATAATGTTTAACCATTGCAAATGTCCCGCTCTAACACGCGTGAGTTTGCAATTAACCATCCCGCTCTCTACGGAACTCTGCGCGTAGTTTTCGTAAATATAGTCTGTTTTTGAACGTATACAGTTAATTCGAAACTTATAGAGAACCTAATCAATTCTTGTACGGTCACAGTATCTATGCGTAAAATAATGAAACATTCCCTGGACATAAGTTAGGAAACATGCGTCGCCGGACCCTGGCATTGAAGAGTCTCCAATTGGTAAAATTCTTAATTTATTCTAATTTGATTTGACTATCGGCATCGGTGCATGCCCATGCAACCAAAGCGTTTTCTTTCCAACCTACGTCAGTTCGGGAACAAAATTGCTATTGGTTTTGAGAATATATGTAATAGTTGATTGTGTCTTTTCTTGTGTTGATTCTACAATAGTATCCTGAGCGTAGCGTGGGATTCTTAAATAGAATCTTGAGCGTAGCGAGGGATTCACGTGTATACGTCCAAAACGGAAATAATTTTGCTACCGTGTGGTGTGACACATACTGCTTTTCATACCACCTATGAGGCCCGCTGCTAAAAACATGAAATAATTTCTAAATAATTTTGCTACCGTTTTATATAGTATTATATTTTGCTACGTTCTATTCTATGAGCAAAAGAGTCATTGTTGCCCTCAAATGAGGGAAGAAAAGTACGACTTTGATCCCTCATTCGAAGGCAACAATGACTGTTTTCGGAATAGCAGGTTAAAATAAGTATAGTACGATGTTAACGAAAAGTTGGGAAGTAAATTAGTTTCAAATAGATAATATTCTTGCATTTCTAGCGCGATTTGTTCCATTTGTGGTTCGTGAAATTTGTTCCTGGGGCGCATCAAGCGCCATCGTGGGCAGCGTGTGTAAACCACTGATTCTACCTACTACCTACATCTCCCTCTCTCTCTTTTTAGTAAACTTCCTATTTTTTGGGATATCTATGTTTTACTTACCGTGTACATATACATTTTATAAGCTCTATCCTGGTCGCGGAGTGTCGTCTGAATTGGCTCCATCTTGAAACATCCACTTCAGAGATTGTATAATCTGTCTTTAAATTATTACGGTCCATTTGACAGATTCATTCAATTTGACCCGTGAAAAATTACAACGAGCGAACGCTGACTATGTATTGATAAGAAAGATCACTGCAATTAGACATGCCTTATGCTTGAAAACGCGATTAAATGCCTATTCTATTTGCTATAAGATTAAAGTAAGTACAAGTGTCGGCAGCTACATGCAAGTGCGTAAAGCACCTCGTTAATTTAATAAAAAATAAACATCGTTATTCAAATGATGTAGGCAATTATTGGAATGCGTGTGACAAATGGTATGTCAGGGTGGACGGTTAGTAAAGTTTGTGAACTAATGTGGTTATTTACACATAACAATCGAATATTTGAAAAGCCTAATAGTTGAGTACTACACTGGGATTATTATATCTGATTTGATTATAATATATTCCTATTGTAACCGTTCAAAACTTTGCAATGTCTTCGTGATAAGGCATATCCAAGACGAACGGGAGCGCTGCACGCAAGCAAAAGGCACGTATTGAACTAAATCGCCTGATCATAATTACGTGTAATTTTATCAATGGGGGAGTGCGTAAAAAACTGGAGTTTCGTCTTTTAAGCGAGAGGCCACGTGGGCGACACGCGGGTCCGCGCGACCGCGACGGGATACTTGCGAATCCGCGAGGGAGCGCCCGCCGGAAACCGAGGTGTACCGGGGCTCCTCGAGCACAGAGAAGTGGCGGCCCGCGGCGCGCCGCCCCGCGCTCCCCCCCTGCCGCCCGCGCCGCGCACCCCCGCTCACGCCCGCACATGCACTGACTCCGAGGCCTTCGTCTCCACACCACCCCACTACCATGTTTGCCTTAATCGCGAATTAAGGGGTCCACCAATGTTTTCTATTGAACTTGAGGACTTACGTTTGACGTCAATCCTTCTAGCTGGAATTTTGTAACCAGCTTCCTATGGAAATTGTGAATTCTTGAGGAAACAACTTTCAGTTCAGAAGGTGTGCGATTATCAATTAGCATAATTTAAATGGCCGGGGAAAGGATCAGCTCACTCAATTAACTGATCATTATTTTCCAAAATGTTTGCCTTTCATGCTAAGATCACGTTACTCAGGATGTTAATTTTGCTCATTTCGCTAGTTACCTGTAAGAAAGCACAGAGTTAGTCAGTGTCATTGGGCAATTAAAGAGTTAAAGCTTAACTCATTATAACGACTGTAATGACGTAGAAAAAGAAAATGTCTACAAAACAGTAATTAATTGAGCGTAAAACAGGGCTGTAATGTCCAGAAGTATTTAGACTATTTAGTGGCCGGATGCTACCTGTCTTGACAAAAAATTCACTAATTAGAGTAATTAGGGTGGTGGCGGTCCACCCTTGCTCATAGACCGTATTCAAATTGTCCCCTTCTGTTTAAAAGTATCCATGTCAATCTCGTTTAAATTGTTTCAATTGTTTTTACAAGGGTGACTCGAAAGTGACGCGGTAGAGATTAACATTAGTTCGCAAGTCAAGCATATTCGTCCGCATATCTGGGCAATTGTTCATGATGAGAACGCTCGCTGACAAGGATGTATCACTGTGTTAATGTACTGAGATGGATTGCTGACAGAGTAGACGTCAGTGTGACACAAAAAGGTGGTCAAGTGCGACAGTTACCGACTTGCTGGCGTGCCGTCGCGGTGCGGATGGAGTTGAGTGGGTCGGTCTATTTGTGGTGACAGGAGAAGCGTGGGCGCCGCGTGTACTGAACTGGAGTGGCAATGACCTTGACACTAAGCGAGTGGCCTTGGGTAGCACGTGGCGGCTGACACCCGCTGTCTGTTGTCGGAACGCCGCCGCCGCCTTTCCCAGGGGACCTATTGTGGATACGCCGCCAGATTAACCGACATTGATATTGCGGACACGGAAATATTTGCTAGCGTTGTTTTCATCGCGGTTTTGAAAAAGTACTCTATAGTTTAATACTAGCATTTGGTTATTAATATTCCTAACGTCGAAGTAACACAGTAACTTTCTAATCTAATCAAGGTTGAAGGCATTAGTAATGTACTGTACTGACACAAATAGAGAGAGGCATTTAAAGAACCTTGCTATCTGATCAGGAAAATGTTTTACAATAGGTCACTCTGACAGATAAGTTAGCAGGCAACTATACAATTAAAATGTCAACATATTCTAATAGTAAGGTCAGTGTAATCTAATTTGTTTGTGTATTATGGTATTAGGCACATCTTCATCTTCATTGCTTATTTTTGTCAAACGCATTCAAAATCCAGAACAAAAATTTGATTAGGTACTACTATTAGTTATCATAGGATTATATTATTATAGACCATGATAATACATACAGGGGTAGATTTGTTCAGAGTTTTTGCTCCGATACAAATATAGATTAGATTGGATATATTCTATATTCACGGTACCGTTTTCATCAGAAATTATTATGAGCTGAAGTCTAAACTAAAATGCTAACAAATATTGGGTATATCCATTCTAGTGTTATTGTGTGAATGGGTGCGATTCAGCGCGTCGGCGACGTGCGGCAGCCGGCAGCCGGCGGCGTGTCGAGTGCGGTCGCCGCGGGGGCGGCCAGCGCGCCCCCGCCCGGCCGATACGTTTATGAGCCGACACTAACTTTAACGGTGACCCCGCCCGCAGCCTGCTTTACATCCCGGCTCAATGAAATACGTCACGCTACACCTAACCTCAAGATTGCGTGAACGAACGTGTCCTAGCAACCCACTAGCGTTCCAGCTACTCGATTATCTGAAGAACAGTAATACGCATGTTGAACGTAGATACGCATTGGGTTAAACGAGTTTCTCATATACGGTCTTGTTCAATAAAATGTCAATAGCTGTCAAGCGAGAAGAGGCGAAGCATTGCGGGTAAAGTTATGCTACGATGTTAGTTAAAGGTCTAAGCATTCTAAATTGACCGTCCCATAGTGAGCATTAAAGTACAAATTTAATGACTGGAAGGCTCCATTACGTAGGTACTTACGATTCACCTCAGGTGAGTTGTCATTGTAGTAAATCGAGTAGGCATAACAAAGGTAAACAAAGTATCAGCTGTCAGCGTGCGAGCGGCGAGCGCCCGGCGGCATGAATGGACTCGCGTTTTATCATTATCACCACTTTGTTGGAAGTGACGCGACGATTCCGACTGTAAGTAATTTGCCGCCTTGAGACGCGGAGACGCGTGCCGATGATATTTATCTCTATACCGGGGCGACGAGCGGGCTGACCTAGTGTGGGATTTACCGTCTGTTTATTGAAAACGAACTGAGTTTGATCTTTCGGGTGCCATCAAATTTTTGAATTAATATTGACTACATTACGACTATTTGTAGTTGCACATTACTATTTCACACCTGCTATTCTGAAAAGAGTCAATGTTGCCCTCGAATGTGGGATCTAATCGTACTTTTCACATCACCTATTCGGATAAGGGCTTTTTCTTCCCTGCTAGGAGGGATCAAAATGGCACTTTTCTTCCCTGCTACGAGGGATCAAAGTGGCACTTTTCTGTAACGAGTAATTGTATTGTATCGATTTTGATAGTTAAGTATTGTATCGATTTTGATAAAATAAATGCACAACCATTATTATTTCAGATCTTTTATTATTCTCAATAGGTGATGTGAAAAGCAGTATGTGTCACATGGAAGCAAAATTATTTCCACCTTGGGCGTTAATTCTTGGATCCCTCACTACGCTCAGGATTCAATTTACGCCCACGCCGTAAATATGTAATTTTGCTCCCTTGTGACACAATCTACTATTTCTTCCCTGATTTGAGGGCAATAATGACTCTTTTTTTTAATAGCAGGTGTGAGATGAAGTATCTGTCACTCGGTAACAAAATTATTTGTAATACATTTCATGTTTTTAACAGCAGTCCTCATAGGCGGCATGAAAAGCGATGTGTCACACGGTAGCAAAATTATTTCTGTCTTGGACGTATACACTTGTGAACTCCTCGCTACGCTTAAGATTCTACTTTAGAATCTTGCGCTTCATTTAAGATTTGAATACCGCCCTCGCCGTATATACAGGTGATCAATCCAAATGGGTCAGTAGGGAGAAGTAAGTCAGAAACTATGAGAGATAGCGACACCGGTCTGTTCTTAGGCACCATGGCTTCGATTTTAGTGACAAGAAAAATGCAATAGTAAAATCATTACCTAAACGAGTTGAATATTGCGTTGAAAAACAGGGTCGTTAGTTCAAACCTACTAAATTAAATTAAAGAATATGAAATACAATGCATAATATAAAATGCATGCAATGCATAATATTCATTTTAGATACCATGTTTTATAGTAACATTTACTGCTTATGACCTACACAATCCATGAAATAATGTAAGTTTTTTTTTTTCGGGTTCGATTCTCGTGATGAGTACAGGGTTTTTGTTAAATGTGTGTATGCTGTTTTTATTGTCACTATAATCGACGCCATGGTTCCTAAGAACAGATTTCGCTATCTCTTATAGGGTCTGACTTCTCCATACTGACCCATTTGGATTGATCGCCCTGTATAATATACTAGCGACCCGCCCCGGCTTCGCACGGGTGAAAATTATACATATAAACCTTCCTCTTGAAATCTATTACAAAAAACTGCATCAAAATTCGTTGCGTAGTTTTAAAGATTTAAGCATACAACGGGACGGGACAGACAGCAGGAAGCGACTTTGTTTTAAACTATGTAGTGGTTTTCTTGATATATCTACATTATTATAAAAGAAACCTACATTTTATCCTTAAAATCACACATTGCCCATGTGAACTTTCAACCCTCGCTTAAACCCTGGGGATGAATTAAAAAAAAATGCCATAATCAATGTTTTTCACTGTACATTAGGAGCTTGTGGCCGAAGTTTTAAACTACTTGCTTCAAAAACGAAATTTTTCTGATACAAAATTTCATCCCCTTTTTGAATCCCTTAGGGGATGAATTTTTATATAAACCCAATATCATTTATCTTATAAGTTTAAATTCAAGTATCATTTATCTTGTTTTATAATAAGAAACCTTTGTACAAAGTTTCGAGTTTATAACTTTCCAAATGAACGATTTCCATACAACGGTTCAACCCCTGTTTCACCCCCTTAGGGGTTGAATTTGGAAAAATCCTTTCTTAGTACACGTCTATGAACTCTAAAGAATATATGTTCCAAATTTCATGGTTATGTCTTCAGCGGTTTGGGTTTAGGCTGTGCGCTGTCTGTCAATAGTTGTCTAAGTAACGCAAGAGTTTTATAATATGTATAGATTATATTGCTAATTTTGTTAATTTCTAATATTGTTAATTTCGCAGTGTCGTAGGCTTAAAGCCTGTAAAACTGTGTAATTTTTTGTGATAGTTAATAAAAAAATAGAATTGCAAGTACTGCTACCAATGATTTGAAATAAACAATGAAGTGAGGTTCCAAATTTTCTTTTCTTATGGAGGCTACATTCTGATGGTTGCATACATTACCTATTTATTATAGATAGTTGAGGGAAAACGTGGTGCGTAATATAAAAAAAACTAGTTAGAGTTACCTACTATTTAGTTAACATAATAATTAGGATGAGACGCAGTAACAGTATTGTATGCAACGGTGTATTTATAACTGGTCTAAAAATGTTCGTGCCGTCTATTTGGAGCCTTGGCATATATTATATGGCAAGTAGACACCACGGGCGTTTTTAGATCTTTCTTATACAACAGTTGTAAATACTATTGTTGCTCACCACAAAAATAAAAGAATAAGCTATATACGTAACGGATGACATGTAGGTATTAATTTATGTATTTTATAAACATGCAATTGTGACCACAACGGTTATTACACTAGCAATACTATATTATTCTGTTGATAGTTATTTCATTAAAGATTTTCAAATGCTTAATCATTCAGAATTAATTAACCAACGCGCAAATGGGAAAGCTTTTCAGTGGAAATTAAAATAGTAATTGAGATTTATCATATTTTCCAGAAGCCCGGGATTATCTGCTTTACTGGAATGCTTATATGAAAAGTTAACTGGATTAAAAGGAGAATACTTTTAAAGCAATAAACCTATTTTACATATTTCAGTTTAATTTCGGAATTCTGCAAAACTTTTCGTTTGGACGCGAAGTACAGGGCTCGCGATGCGGGGAATTATTTTATGGCTTTTGTTGGACTCATTACGAAGCATATTTTGAAATAAAAAAAATAGGCGCGATTACAAAGATCTCAATTGAAAGTCATAAAGTGATTGTTTTTTAAGACAGGTATTAATTACCAGTAGACGCACGTATGTTTTAATAGTAGCTACATCATCCTCCTAGTGTTATTCCAGTACATTTGCATCCTAAGGATGCCTGGGGTCCGCTACCTAATCCCAAGATTTGGCGTAAGCACTAGTTTTTACAAAAGCGACTGACATCTGACCTTCCATCCCGAGGGGAAACTACACCTTATTGAGAAAGGCTTTGTCAAGTGAGTGGGCAACTTGACTGTTAGAAGGTCTCAAGCCGCCCGAAGGTCTCCAACTTGGCTTCAGACTGCTACCATAGACAGCAGCCGGGATCAATGGCTTAACGTGCCTTCTAAAACACGGGAGCGCTCAGTTAGTAACCACTCAAAGCGGTCACCCATCCAAATACTGACCGCTGCCCACGTTTAATAGTAGGTACATATAAATACCGGTGAATGTTTCGGCTGGCCTGTAGAATAAAGCTTCCTCCTGAATCCTGAGGTTTACCGAGGTTTTTTTTTATGTTGCCACCATTTTGTACATTATCTGAGCGCAGTAGTTTTTTTCGCTCACTGACAGTAAAGGTTAGAAATGTTAGAATGAACAGCAATTAGGAATGTTTTGCATAAGTTATACCAGTTGATTGATTTCATTGCAATGTTTTGAAGAACTCCGTGAATACGAGTAAAGGCGGTTAGGAGAAGTTCCGGTAATCAGTTCGTAAGGATACGGCCGATCTGAATCTTGTTGTACAAATCTACACCCATAATTCACTTCACTGGTGAGGTTACTTTGCTTTCTATCTATGTTCGATAAGCAATAAGATGAATTATTGCGCAAATATTACAAGAAGTACACCGAACGAAACGATGTACAACGCAACATGCACGCGTTCATTTAAACTTAACCTCTAAAGCGAGGGAGCTTCGTTTTAAAGTTCTTCCTCCACCGATTTTCTCCAAGCGGATGTCAGGAAATTGTGATCTTTGCAATGCAATTGAGTTTTATTATTCAATTTAATATCATGCCCTACTACGTCGAGCGCTTTAAATTTAATTATTTGGGGACATAATAGCGATGGCGTAGAGTAGATATACAGATATACGAATATAAATTTTAGTAGCTTAAGAAGAAAGGGGGGGGGGGGGGGGATAACACGTGTCTATACTTACAAGAAAGCCAGTTTACGTTAAGATTGAGCACACATCTTAAATAGAGCACTAAATAAAGTACTTACATACAATAACAAACCTTATTAGTGCCTAAGTGTAGGTACTTTTATTCGATAGATTTTCTTTATGAATACAAAGTGCTGATACGAGGAGTACATACTTACACGGCATTCTAAATGCGATACGGATAATATAATAAAATAAAATTGCGATGCGAATTCGTGAGAAAATTTAAATAAATAACTTTTCTGTTTGCACATAAAAAGAAATATATTGCGGCACAATGAATGTTGGGGGGGTATGGTGGGGTATGGGGGCAAACGGGTGGACGAGAGACGGTGACGGAGGATGGGGAGGGGGCGGGCGCGGCGGGAAGGGCGCAGGAGGTGACCCACTTTAACGGGACAAGTAATATTACTTTTTACTTTTAGGTAACTATTTCATATTTTATCACGATTATATTACATACGAATACATAACTTTTGCCATTTGACTAAATTGCTATAGGCCTCCAGATATAAATATAATAGGTATATCTTCCTACATTTACTATGTATGGAAACAGCAATAGCAATTCCGCGTTCAATCTTGGCGAATCCCAATTCCCAATAAGAATAGACCCAAACATTGGGATTAAAATATACCTCTTTTATGCTATTTATTTATGCACGGTACTTTCATTTAAGAGGAGGGGTAGGGCAAGCTCTCTCCATACAAACTTTGTGCAGGATTTACTTCGTTTGTGTTTACATTAAAGTTATGATTTTTGGTCAGTATGCTTATTTTTCTGATAGCTATTTCGCGATGTAATTTTTTTTTTTTTTTTAGATTTTTTTTGAAATATTTGAAAATTTTCACATCACGATCTTCGCATATCTAATATTTACAACCAAAAAAAATATTATATTCGTTAGTGCCAAAACCGACGAATAAAACGTGCACAAAGTTTGTATGGGGAAGGCCTTGCCCTACCCTGCGCCTTAAGCTTTTCTATTAAGGCTACTTGGGATGTGAAAAAAAATCATGGTAGTAAGTAGTATATACGATTAAGTTAAAAGGAGAACTATCACAGCTAAGTAGACATTACTAGTTAACGAGTAATAGTCGAACTTAAGAAATGTACTTTCGTACAATTTCCATTGATACCTTAGATAACGTTGTTAATTCAGTCAAAAACATAGTAAATATAAGTTCGCAAACTTTTTATTCCACCTAACGTAACGTAACGGGTTGACTCTACGGAACCCTACATTTTGCGTGGCCCGACACTCACTTGGCCGGTTTTTATTATTATAAACGTACAAATAATCGTACTTAAATTTATAACCAAAGGTTATCATATTTTATTTTAGCAACTTTATGTTCTCTACCTAATTTTACACATAAAATCTGAGTACTTTTGGTAGCAAATGAGAAATTGACGATCACGCTCAACGGAAAAAGAAGCATCTCGACAAAAAATAATCAAAATTTATATTTATATTGTAATGAATATACACCTAGTTGGTTGCTAACTTCTATTACTGTTTATAAATTAGTAGTATATTTATTTTCTGACTATTGATATATGTTACTGAGTAGATTAATTTTTTTTAAAGACAGTCGCATTGCAACATCATTCCTCATAACGTTCGAATTTTCGGATCAATATTTATCATCAAATGCACGCGAGAGATTTTGGTTGATATTGGACCTTATTTTTAATAGTGTTTACGAAGATAGTTCAAACTTTTATTAGGCTTTAGCACACCTGTGACACGCGAAGGAACGTAAGCGCTGTAGTATGTGTGCGTGCGCTGTCTGTACACGTGTCAATGGTTTGAGCGGGTGCGTAGCGCGTGGCGCGGACGAATACGGTATTTTACTCATAGTCAAATCAGCAACTTTTTATTTTATTTATATATATTATGTCAAAAATGATTTGTTAATATGAAGTTTGTAGGGAAATACTGTCTTAGTGACGTCACTAAGACAGTGTGAATTGTGGTATGTTCAAATCAGCGTCCTTCATAAATCTTTATGCTTATAAAATCTTTCAATTAGCTAAAATAAATTAATAATTGATGTTTTCCCAGTATTTTCGTTGGATCTTTTATCAGTCAAGTAAAAAATAATTTATTTTTACCTTAGTTTAATACCCTATTGCGAGGCGCGACGGCACCCGATCGTAACCAGGCGGGTCTCTCAGGGACGAGGTAACTGACCTCTGTGCGGGGGGTTCGCATCCGTTCTGTATGTAATACTATTATACTACCGTATGGTATTTGACACATGTTAAAATTTCCAAATAAGCCATCAAAATATCACAATAAATCGTCAATTATAAAATTTTACCAAAATCATAAAAAGATATTGAATCATCGAAAACTCAGAAAATTATGTAATTTTTTTACCGTCCAAAATTCAAATAAAAGGTATCAATAGAATGCTTATGTAAAAATAAAAAATAAATTTTATTGTATTGCAACTATGTATCTAAACGCATTATTTTACGACTAAAACAGCAAAATACTAATTTTCCCATACAACGGTTGGTCGAATGCTGTGCAAATGACGTCATTTGCCAGGGCAAATTTGTAGGAGCCTTTTTGACGGCCGCTATAGCGTCGAGCTAGGTTTGTCCCTAATTTTAACCCTTTATTGTGCTCTAATTGTTGTTGGTCCCATATAGACATTTGATCGTCTATAAAAACTGGTTCGATTGGCATTATAAAAAAAAATTAGTCAAATAGCGTATTCTGTGGCTTTAGTCAGACGTTCTGTCTTCGTTTTTACACATAAAGTATGTAGTGTCGATATGAACGCCAATTTTCGCGGTTTGAGTTGTCACTTCGTTGCCCCAGTTAAAATTAACGTGGTTTTATGTCTGAAAACTCACGGCACTTACGTCCTTTTTTTAAAGGCCTATCCATGGATACATTGGAGACCCCCCCATACGCCTACGAGTATGTGCATTGATTTTTTTATTTCATCTCTTGCGACGTTTAGAGCACCGGCAAACGCGTCTTCCACCGCGATACAACCGGCAGACGAATTTATATACATATAACCTGTCACCTGAAAAAATTTCGTGTGAGAGAAAATGACTGAAAAAATATATTTTTTTTACATGTTCATGTGAACAGCAGACGGTTTTTATTCCTTAAGATATGGCTTTTTACTAATATTTGATACAAGTTTCAGTTGAGAGGAAATGACAGATTTTTTTGCGTCTTTGGGAAGCTGCTGATCCTTAACCCACCAACGGAATCGCGGCAGACGTCCACCCACAGTAATTCATAATACAACTTTCTTAACTACTGTACAAATTTTCGTGCGAGATGAAATGACTAACAATTTTTGCGTCTGGCCCGGAGACTTTGAAACGCTGTCCTGCCCAGACTAAGCAAACAGTAGGGGCTGATTTTCAGATATGATTCTTGACTATATGATTGTGGTACTGACAATAGCGAAACATGATTGCTTAAAATTTTCACGATAGAAAATAAATCCAAAGTCGAGTCTATATTTTCCTTTTTTTCCTCAGCCTACTAAAACAACGCATTATTAAAAGACACGATTAAGTTAATATGATGGTATTTTACCTCATCTAGGTACTGACAAGAGGAAATGTAATAAACCTGCACACAGATATTTAACGAGATTTGTCTACAAAGCTATTCTCGGAGAGGGTTGCATCCCGTTTTGTCGTGAGCGAAAAACAAAGGGTGTCTCTTTCAATCGATATATCGCCTTCGAATCATGTACATATTGAACTGTACCAAAAACTTAGTAACCAGAACTTAGTACCTACTTATTCTTAAATTATTACTGTTTCATTTCTAAATGAACTGAATGAATAATTTAATTACATACGAGTATTTAATTAATACACACTTACATACTATTTAATTATAGAACATATTTTACTAGTGAAAACCGTATCGCAGTCGTAGATTAAAGATCAATTAAGAACAGTTAATGAGTTTTGGTGAGTAGAATTTCTCTTCCAAGTGAACTCATTAAACTGGAGAACCTACGACCTACTAGTCCTACGACGTAACATCGGTTTGCTTTGGAAAATTTTAAATTATTTTCTTGTATTTTCTTATTCCTGATGCAGATAAAATTCGTCATAAATAAACATAATGGTTATGGATGGCTATTTAAGTGGCTATCATATGTGTTTGATGTATTTTTTATTGCGAAAGGTGGGAAACCCTTGGGCAGTTAAAGGGTCGGGTCTCAGATAAGCTAAATGTTTGAATTGTTGTACTTAAATACGAATGCTTATTAACATTGTTTTACTGTTTGAATAATGTAAATAGCGTTGACAAAGAGGATCTTTGAGATTTTCCAATTAAAATGTAATGTGGAATAATTCGCCTTTCATTTTATTTGTCATGTATTTTCTGCTGATTTCGTAGCAACACATACGAGTAAGTAACTTTAGTCGGCAAATCGAGTTTGAGATTGGTAGAAATAAGCGGAAAATCCCCCATTAACTGTATTGTTACAGTTGTTCCCTACAAACCTTATTGCTCCCAATAAACCCGGTACTTCCGGCAGCTGGGCTCTCGGAAGGTTTTGTTGATTTGACTTATATCACATTTGTATTTAATAGAATATATTTACGTTCTAGTGATTTACTTTAATTACTGAACATTAACTGAAATGTGAAATGAAATAATTCGTTTTATTTAATTAATTGCCTGTGTATACTTTCATGTAAGAAATATTAAAATCTAATATTAACTGCACTTATAGGCCACGAAAATTAAAACCATTTTCAGTGGGTGTGTCACAAATAACATCATTACCACGTTGAGCGACTTAGTAGGATATCACACGTGTGTTACTAACGAATTTTGTATTTAAAACCTGCCTTCTTTATAGTTATTGCTTGTAATTATATATTACGAGTATATATTTGATTGTTCCACGGAAAGATCTTATTCGTAACACAAACATAGGATCAGTCAGATCACACTGGCTCTCAATAGTTGGAAGTGGCTACGTGTTATTCGAACACACTTCCTTTAAAAATGCTTGAGCAATTTCAGGAATGAAACGAAGACGAGTGCTCGTTTATAAGCGTGATTTAACAACTCCGGCATATTGATTTTTACGTCGCCGTGGGCCCGCCTCCTCCCCGCGGGAAGAGTTGCACGGGGGTAATGCTAAAATGCTTGTTCCCCTATTTGAGAGTACATGCCGCGGGGACGTTCAACTGCGTCCTACCGAATTTTCTTTTCCTAATAAGGGTTTATTTAACTTGCCATTTCAGAGTTTATACTCGTATGTATAACGCTCAGAGGCGTAAAGGTACCGGTCGAATTTATGCCTAGGTTGAGTTACTCCTACCTAATACCTAATGCATGCCTCGCGCAAGATGAACGCTCTAAAAGTAACTTATTGGAATGAAAATTATGTGTATTCTAAGTAAAATTATGGAGTAGAAAAGGCTTAATATTCTTTTTTTAGATTTTTGAATCATGTTAGCATAATTTTCTGATAATTATGATTATTATTTTTATATTTGTGACACTGGTGGTGTATTTGTGTATTTTTGGATTGCCTTTTTTCAAGACAATTTAAGTTTAGATAACTAGACTTATCTTAAAAACCCGTTAAGTTTTCATTATTTCGACTACATTACCACTTTTTCCCAGTTTACTTATCGTTAACAGTTTACGTAAGATTTACGACCGGATGCGTCTTCATTCAAACGTGAATGTGACACACTTTCTATCGTAGTTACATTCTTATCTCTCACTTATTGTGTTTTTAACAACTGGTTTACTGACAATTTGTCAAGTTTTATTTCAATCACCCACTTTTCGTGCTGTGAAGTTAACAAATATTTTTATTGCTTTTTACCTTTCTTAATTTATGATTCTTTATTTAAAATAAGGTTGATGATAACGACAACTAGTCACGGCACTAGTTATTTTTATCGAATTAAATACGAGTCAAAAAGCTTAAGGTGCAGGGTAGGGCAAGGCCTTCTCCATACAAACTCTGTGCACGTTTTATTCATCGGTTTTGGCACTCCCGAAAATAATTGTTTTTTTTTGCTTGTAAAAATTGGATATACGAAGAACCTAAAAAAAAAACAAAGTAAAGAAATATGTACAAAAAATTTAAAAAATATTTCTCCAGGTTATGTTATGGCTAACAGAAAAATAAGCATACTGACCAAAATCATAAGTGTAGTGCGAACACAAGCGAAGAAAAACTTGCACAAAGTTTGTATGGAGAGAGTCTGCCCACCCCTGCGCCTTAAAGTACAAATTTCGAAGACGTGATCAAATCCGAAATAGCGAGACGGCAAAATATTAGTTAAATGTATTATTCAAGGGAACATCTTTAAAAATGATGACTTCCTATTTACAAAACCGTAGTCAAATAGTACAAGTAGGATCAAGCAAATCTAACACTAGAAATAATGACATTGGGATACCACAGGGATCGATTTTAGGTCCGGTGTTATTTCTAATATACGTGAACGACTTGCCATCTAACATTACAGATTGGGCACAGACCAGTTTATTCGCTGATGACACCCATGTTGGAGTGAGACATAAAAATATGAACACGATGGAAGCACAATTAACACAAGCCCAGCATATGCTTCAGAAATGGTTCCAGGCCAACGGCATAGTTCTAAATACTGATAAAACTATAATGATAAAATACAACACAAATTCTCGAGCTCAGCAAAATACACCAGAGCTAACATATGAAAGTTCTACGAAATTTTTAGGATATGTGGTGGACTATAGATTAACACATAAAGAACATTTAGAAAAACTTAGCAATAAATTATCTTCGGCAAACTTTGCATAACTAAAGCTAAAACCTTTGATTAACATAGAAACATTAAAAATGGTTTACTACGCATACATTCACTCCTTATTGAACTACGCCATAATTGTCTGGGGGAACGCTTCAAACATTCAAAATATACTAGTAATTCAGAAGCGTTCTATCAGGATCATGTGCGGTATAAACCGACGAGATACAGCAAAACCACACTTTGAGAAGCTGGGAATAAGGACGGTGATTTCATTATTCATTTACAACTCCCTTCTGGAAATACACGGACAAGCGGACTGTCTTCCAAAAATGTCTGAAATAATATACATAGCTATAATACGCGATCTAAACACAAACTAGTATTACCAAAGTTCCGGCTAAGAAAATGCCAAAAACAGGGTGCCCATTTAAAAATAAAAATGTACAATAAACTGCCATCATAAGTAACGTCTTTACAAATTCATATTTTTAAGAAAAAAATATCTAATTATTTCAGGAACCATGCCTTTAACTCAGTGCCAGAATATTTGTCTATTAATATTAGTGCACAACATTTTGAATAATGTTATAATCAGAAATCAGAATTGTTTTATTTGCCAGAATACTTAAGATATATGGTACAGGATGTTAGTGCACAGTGGTACAGTATTCAGTCGTTGAACGACATGCAAAATTCACACTGAAAGAGAGACACGTTATTATAAATTGTATTGACATCAATTTGTTATTTAAGATTATTAATTATACAGATGTCAGTTGATATAAAATAAAATAAAAGTAAATTATCCATGCAATTTAAGATCCAAGAATTCCTTAATACTATAGAAACATTTGTCAGACAACCATTTAGTGATGTTTTTAACAAATATATTGCCATTCAATTGTCGAATTTCATCTGGAAGACTATTATACACAACGATACACATATTGTACGCATTTTTGCGGTATATAGCAGTACGGCAACGAGGTTGATACAATAGTCCCTTGTATTGAGCTCTCTGCTTCCCTATAAAAACGTCAGACCTGTTCAGAAACAGGTCAGGATGGTTTTTGACAAACAAGCAAGCTTTTTTTAGGTACATACAGGGCAAAGGCAATATGTTAAACTTTTTGAATATTGGTATGCAACTATCAGTATGCGACAGGCTAGCTATTGCTCGTAAACACTTTTTTTGCCGAGTAAACACCCTGATTACGTCAACTGAATTTCCCCACAGTAAAAGGCCATAATTCAGTAAGGATGACACGTAACCATGATATGCTGTTAAGAGGAATGCCTAGCTGCGATTTTCCCATACAAACGTTCTCGACTGTTTCCTCCCTGGTTTTTGAACCTAGAGCAATGATTTTTTCAAATAAGTTCAATATCATCAATATCTATGCCGCTACGTTTTGTTTTTTTGGATATTTTTATTTTAAAGAAAGTTACAGCCCTCCAAAAATCGCAAAAACGGCTTAGTTGAATTGGCTCCATAAAAAGGCGCAGTATACAAATATGACAACAAATATCCAAAAAATCAAAACGTAGCGGCATAGATTAGTTCTTGCTCTTGCAGTTTCCAAAATTTTATAATGATTGGTTGCGGTTTGGATGAGGAAACAGTCGAGAACGAAACCTCGATTTTTCAGTTTTTTGCAAGGGAATTTAGTCCGAGCTGCAGTTGTCCTTATCGCACGAATTCGTGGCGGAGTCAGTTTCTAAATATACGTACACAGAAGGAATAGGGATGGGTAACAGTCGTTGACATATATTGTCGATACGCTAGTGGTGAAAAATTATCGATAAATCATTATTACCAGAAAAGTTATTAATCACAAGAAAAACCCTGAGTCACAATGGAAGAATATTGAATAGAAACGTGACCTGGGAACCCTTGTCTTTGATATAGGAATAAATGCTACTTAGTTAGTGGTAAAGTTATTAACGAATCATAGGTTTTTATAACCCACTAGCTTTTGCCCGCGACTTCGTCCGCGTAGAACTCGTATTGTTATTTGTTCTTATTTCTGTTTATTATTTTGTTTAGATGTGTAAAATAAAGAGAGATATACATATTTTTATGCCAAGATAAAACGCTATTATTTTCAATATGATATTGCTAAGTATTTCAAGTTAATAAAGTAAAAAAAAGTTTAAGCGTTATTTTATTTAATTTTCCTATTAATATATTGACGTAAATAAACATTTATTATAAAAGCATTACATTAATTTACTTGGCAAGAAAAATAAAAAGCAAAAAGTTCTGTCAATCTCTGGATTTGAACCATGAACCTCGTGATTGCGTGTCAACCATGTTAACGTCTGAGCTAAAGTGGATTAATTTTAGTTGACGAAATTATTGTACAGTTTTCATAAAGTGCTCAAGGGGGGACTTTTTCTATGGTGTGATCTGTACCTACAGCCTAATTTATCGTATGTTGGATCAGTAAGTAAATTCGCGGGCTCGCTTCTCGCGCCTGTGTGCGTGCGCTCACACATAGACACCGCCCGCTCCCGCTCCCAGCAGCGCGACAGAAACATTATGTCAAAAATTCAAGATTTGAAAAGTTGGTCAGCTAGGCATTCCTCTTAAGGCGGCTTCTACTGAAACAGTCATTTTTAATTTTCTCAAGGCGAATACAAATTTGTCTAACTTGCAACATACAGAATCAACACGTTGCTTCCAGCACAAGTTTTTGTCTAAGTGTAAGCCTAAAAACTTTATGTCATCACAATAGGAAATTTCTATATTATCTAAATTAATATAATAATATATTAATTAATTAATTAGTTAATAGTTATATGTTAATTAGTTATTTTTTAATGGTACTGATTTGGCATTGTAAGAAAGAAATTGAATATAATATGTAATGAAATTGTATTCTACTTTATTTTAAAGTATAATATTTTACTTATAACAAGTTGTATTGACTTACCATGTAATGCTCATATTACTTTATTGTGAATTAAATAAAAAAAATAAAATAAAAAATTTACAGACCTGGGGCCTATTGCATAATAAATTACAACTAATATTACAAGCGGTAGTCTCCTTTCAATTCCTTTCATTCGAAAGAGACTTCCGCTTGTAATATTAGTTGTAATTTATTATGCAATAGGGCCCAGGACGTAAAGTATGCCACTACACACACACACACATATAAACAACAACAACAACCAATACTCTTTATTGCATAACCTCAACAAAAGTAACACATAATAGAACATAATGACAATGAGTAGAGGCAAACAACAGGCGGTCTTATCGCTAATGAGCGATCTCTTCCAGACAACCTTAGGGTAGCGGAGAAACATACTGTATCAAAAGTTATAGTGTAGGGAAAACATGTTCATTGCATTGAATGATATAGAGCCGGAAAAGTGATTTCTGATTCTATCGATCTAATCATTCGAGCAAATAAAAGGTACTACGGAAGAAAAATGGGGAAAAACTGTGAACACGCAGTTGGAAGTCCCCGCGAGTTTGTTCAGCCCCACCCGCGCACTTTTCAGTGGGCCGCCCCGCCGCGCCGCACCCTCCGCTGCACCCCATGTGTTATTCCTCCGGCCCGCGCGGGACGCTCCTTCATCCAACTCCAATTTACAACTGAAAAAATTCAAACAAACATTTCCTAAATTAAATCGAATGTGTAATTTGATGTGTCTCGCGCACGTAGATATGGGATGTCGAAACTCGACTTAATCGCTCTTTTCAGTTAATTGTATTCTAATCGGATTATTCATATTTTAATTGAGGTTGTGTTTTTATTGTGGGGATAAGTATTAACTACAACAGTAAAAGGCACACATGTATGTCTGCAAGATCAATTATGGTAAGAGATCATATATCAATCTACTTACATATTTCGTTATTGCAAAAAAACACAAGAAATAAATTGAATGTGGGTAGTTTCATAAAAAATACATTGATTACGTAAATGAAAGTACCTACATCGTCGTACGAAAATGTATCCACGGCGAAATTTAGTTTGTAATAACAACGAGGGGCGCCACCCCAACCCTACTGAGTTTGAAATGGAAAGCTTTTAAGAGCTTTTTGTTTTGTAATTAATTATGTTTTTTATTTACATTCCTTTACAATGTTCGTGATTTATGTTATGAGGAAATTAATTAAATACAGCATTTTATATTTCATACCTCATACCTACTGATTTGGCAGAACTTAATATTATATCGGAGTGAACTACTTTTGGCATTTCAATATTAAATTTTATGATATTAATTGAATTCGTCATATACATACATAGAAGAAAGTGTTACTTTGTCTCAATCACTGACGTTGATAGTTTCATTGACATTATACAGTTGAACAGCACATAGTTACGCTTTTAGTCGCGTGTAAAAAATAAGCAATATTATCTCACAATCACGGATTGAGGAAAAACGCTTAAATCCTAAAAACTTTAATAAAATATGGGTACGACTAGAGAGAGATGGCAGTAGTTCAGACAACAGGAAAGTTTGTCTGCGATAAATACTCGCGCTAGTTATATAAATTCGTTTGCTCTACCTAATTTATACTTCTTGTTTTAAGTTCGGGTACTGCTTGCTACGTATCTATTAACCACAATATTGTTATTAGTCTAGCTAGTAAGACTTCGTTGTTACTTTGAATTGGTTAAACAAAATTAATCCTATTAATCCAGAACCTGACTATAGTTCTAACGTTCCCTACATTAGAAATACTTCGCGTATGAAGATTTTTTCGGGAAATAGTTGGTCTCTTAGTAGACTGCTTTTCTAAACTTCTTTCACTATGAATTTAGAAATAAAGAAAAAAATGTAGGCAGGCAGGTGCCTAAATTTTTAAAATTCTCCTTTATTTCTAAATTTGTAGTTTGCGCTAGCAGCGTTACTGCTTCATACAAAATTAATTCCTTTCACTATGTTTAGATATGAGAATATAACCAGACATTCGGTATACGTATTTTCAAAACACAAAGTTTGGGCGTTCCGGACAGGAAATGGCTGAATGTTTTTATTATTTTGAAACCACTTGCTGAAATGTAATAGTGTGATATATTTTTGGAATCAGCCCATTAGGTAACTTGATACCCCACTCGATAGGTTTTAGGAGAACAACATTTTTTTTTTTCATGCAAAAAATTGATGACATAATGGCTAGAAAACGCACCAGAGGTTCGTCAGATGATCGCGTAAAATATGTCGGACATATAGCATTCGTCCCTTACTGTCAAGTATGTAAGTGCGAGAGGTATGAATGCTAAATGTCCGACATATAAGCCATCATCTCATCTTAGCCGCTCATGTGACGGATGTCCACCCGAATCTAAAATACTTACTAAACTTTCCCGAAAACAAAATCTCCATACGCGAACTTCCCTACGGGACTAACTATTGCCAGGAATACATGTCTATATTGTTGTCGTTGGAAATCAAATAAATGTTTATAGTATTCAGATCTAAAACTGAAAACATCTACCTACTGGCGCCTTTGTTTTTGTTGCCTTGTCGCCTGAATGGGTTAGTTTGCGTCAAATCCGGTAGTTCTGATTTTTAGCAGACTTGTTTATGATGTTGACCCAATAAATAATCCAAGTTTGTGATCTCGAGCGCCGAACGCTACTTTTTCAAAATATATTAACTATAACCCTAAAGGGCTAGTACTTCTCAGGACGTTTTCAAGGAGACTAAATTTGCTACGATATGAGACTAAAGAATTGTCTCAAAGTTTGCGAAGTTTGGAAAATTTATGAACTTTGAAAGGCTTTTTATTTAGGGTTAGTCCTTTAGGGTTATAATCGTATTTTCGATTATCGACACAGTTGCGTTCGGCGCTCGAGGTCACAAACTTGGATCATTCATTGGGCCAACATCATAAACAAGTCTACAAAAAATCAGAAGTCTGGATTTGACGCAGGCTCTGATGTATAAAGTCACTGGATGAATACATACATACATGTGAAATAATTTATACACAAAAAAACCGACTCTAATTTGAAACTTCGCAATGTCACACAGATGCATATTTTCAAAATTTCTATCCATTTTTGCAATGCGACTTTTACTAGAGGAAATAGCCATGTGGCTTTATATGGGCCACTTCGGTATCTTCAGTTCCAGTTCAAAATGTGTATTTTGATGAACATTATTAGCTACGTCAATGAGATCTCATCGAAATCTGAAATAAACCTGCTTTAAAAGGTACTTAGGTAGGTTTGTTTCATCGAAGAGTTCCATATGTAAACAAGGCATATTTACTTAAGAGCAAATGCATGGTTTACTAAAGAAAATACCAAAATAGCGTGCCTATCGCGTTAGAGTAGTTTCCTTGATTCCTCCTATATCCTATCATCAGACCTTCATGAAATTTACATGGGGCCACCCACTCTAACGGTACCTGCTTCGAAACAAAAAAAACGGATTATCATATTCGGAAAACGTGGTAAGAATTAGCATTCGAAGCTGACAAGCACTTAGTTGGTTTTCAACAGACTTAAAAAAAGGAGGAGGTTCTCGAATCGAACTGACTGTATATTTTTTCGTATGTTTGTTACGCGATTACTCCGTTATGTATGAACTGATTTAGAAAATTATTCCTTTGTTGGAAAGAATAAGCTTTCAGATTGGCTCGGACTAACCAAAGTCTATTCTGATGATGGGATCCATTAGGAATTGAGGGAACTCCTCAAAACTTCAGTTCCCGACTATTTTCGAAGGCTGAATGCCGTCTACGATGCGTAATTGCGTATAAGTATGTCTTATAGCTAAACTTCTTTTGCTTTCTTTATCTGGCTTGTCTTCTTCGTCGTACGGCGGCAGGATCGCCTGTTGGTATCAACGTCGGGACCCTGTAGCAATGGTTAGTTCCTGTCCTTAGATAAGGCAGATTCCCACATAGGTGAGACGAGCCCTGAAGTCAAGATAGTCACTCAGTAGTGATGAATAAAATATAAACAATAAGTCCATAGGCTGCGTTATCCGCTTGCCATCTGGTGGGCCGTACGTTTGTTTACCACCTTCGTAGTATTAAAAAATGCTCTTTATTGCACATCTCACATAAAATACCTATGTATTACCATATTTATAATATTGTAAGTGCACCTAAGTTTCCATAATATAGATACGTTTTATTTTAAATAAATAAGTATTCATGTAAAGACGGTCCGAAATATAATAACTCTTTCTGAACACAATAAGCTATAATAGCATACATTTCCATACATCAAAACTCTTATGGACTAACTAAAGGTTTTAAATTGTTTCTCGATGTTAATAAATTTTAAACAGATAAACCTGTACATCTCGAACCCGCGTCTTAAAAAACGAGTATTGTGAGTATAGAATCCAGACGAAAAAAGTAGTCGCGCAACATTTCACAAGGCACAACGGCCCGCAGCATTGTGCGCCTTAACAATATCCACGAGACGCAGACATCGCAACACAACAAACACAACAACCAACGTCATTTCAACAAATCAAATACCCAAGCAAACAATCTCAAATCGACTATTCCAGCCAATTTCAATTTTATGCCCTTCGCTGTGCACCCGGGTGGGAACAGCATTTTCATACTGAGACTGGGATAGTAAACAGTGGTGTTCAATTCTATACTTAAGCCTTTAAGGTACCTATAATACATTGTGTGGTTCATAAAAATGCTCTTTTGTCCGAAATCTTACGTTTTTAGGGTTCCGTAGTAAACAAGGAGGTTCCGTAGTAAAGTTTCGCCATGTCCGTCCGTCCCCAGCTTAGCTCAGTAACCGTTAGTACTAGAAAGATGTAATTTGGCATGTGTAATTGTGTATACATATCAATGACGACGACCTAACGGTAGAATGAAATTTTGAAAAAAAAAATTGTTTTGCCTGCCCTACACGTAAAGTGGTGGTGCATTTTTTTTCCTTTCAAAACGTATTGTGTGGATTGTCGTTGGATAGCAGAATCTGTTGACCTGATTTTAAGGATGATTCACGCTAAACCGTTCCATGTCCGGGCCGCCCCGTTTTCAAATACAGGACGCGCGACGGCCGTCGATTTCTTGTACTAGAGAACGGGCGGCCCGGACACGGAACGGTTTAACGTGAATCATCCTTTAAGTGATAATTTTTGTTATGGTCAAGTGAAACACCCTATTCATGAGGAAAATGTGTTTCGAATGTTCATCAGTCAAGAGAGTCAAGGGCTCGGGTCACAGCAAGACGCCACAGCCGCGGTCTCGGGGGAGGGGTCACAAACAGGTTATGACCCCGACAAGTTACTTGTCCGAGGCTCCGGACGTGACCACCGAGAAAGGTCCCCGAAGGCCGGGAGCGCCCCTGCGCACGAACACTTGTGGCGCGGGCCCCGCGGGGCAGGGAGGCTCTCCCGATCCGGCCACAGCGCGCACTTTGTCCTGTCCCGAACCAGGATAACATAAAATAATGTTTTGATGTCGTGTGACTTTGAGTTTCACGTGTTGGGATAAAGCGGATCATTGTAGGTCATTAAATCAGTGTATTACAAGTGATTTTTTGCGAATAGTCAATTCTGCGCATGGTAAATTATTTAAAAATTTAATATTTTTTCTAATTGTATATATTAATACTGAAATTCTAACAATCCGAAGGGTTACGTTTATTTTACGTAAATTATTATAATTGACAACATTTTTTTTATTGACTCCTTAAGAGGGCGTAGATGGCATTGCAAAAGTCCCGCTCTAACACGCCGCGTGAGTTTTTTCCCCTCTACGGAAGCTCAGCGCGTGTTTTTCGTAAATATTGATATTTATTCTAAACTATTCTAAACTTTATAATATTTTTTATCAGGTTTGAGAACTTATCATTTTACAACTATTAAACCAAAAATCATTCTTAAAGATGGGAGGGTTTTAAAGATCCAAAACCAAAAACATCGAAAAAAAAAGGAAAAATAAAAGTATCAAGAATTTTTTTGCAAATCGTGTTTTCACTTTTAACAGACTGGAGGAAAATAGTTCAAGATTAATATACTGAAAGGACAGATATTTAATCACTATAGATGTTGAGATCAACACTAAGAAAAAAATCACCACCAGGAATGAAAAAACCGATTTGTAATTGGGGAAAAAATGAAGTTTTACTATTAATTACGGAAGTATTACGGATTTCATAAAAGTTAGCAATTTCTACAAACAGCCTAGTAATCCTAAATCTATTTTCAACAAATGGGCTTTAGTAAATGTAGCATAAAACAAAATTCATTACTTATTTACAAATCACTGTAACTATTATTAAAGTCCCCTATATTTAAGAATTAGTACAATTACTTACCAAGGGCGATAAAACAAAGAATATCTCAGATCGCAGGTATTTTACGCCCGATCCGATTTATGAAATGTTTTTCAAATACTTAAAACTCTTTGCGTCGAGCTGAAGACAGAGTAAAAAAATTAAAAAAAAAATTCAAAAGTAAAAAGCACTAGTGCGGAAAAGTAGCACTTGCCGCACAGTTTGACTGCTTAGAAAGCGCACTTTTCAAGCACATGCATTGTAAATTATATTGTCTATTTTTTTGTTTCTCCAATTTAAAGACTCATCAGTGCATGCATGCCTTTACGTCTATGGGAATAACAAAATTTAGTGCTGTAGAGTATTTAATGATTCGGTATCATTATGATATATGAATAGCTAGTTATTGCTCACGACTTCGTTTATTGCGATAGAATTGAAGTAATTGAATTTCCGGGATAAAAAGTATCCTATGTCCTGTCCCGCACTAAATCTATCTCCGTACCAAATTTCATGTAAATCGGTTTAGCGGTTTAAGCGTGAAGAGGTAACAGACAGACAGACAGACACACATTCGCATTTATAATATTAGTATGCATGTTCGTAACGTTTCACAAGCTGAGAAAAAAAACCAATCCAACATCATCTCAACCAACCCAAAAATGTCTGAAACTTAGCCGAGAGCACCTTAATGAAGGCAGAGTCTCTTATCGTAGATGCTACAAACTACTTCATATTTACATCACTTGGTTTACAGCAGTCCGTTATTTGTTTGGCCACTTTTTCCAGAACGAATAAACGAATATTTTTCCACTATTACCACATAATACTCCATTGTTCTTCAGTTCGTTCATATTTCTCCAACATTTTCAACGGTTGGACGATAGTGATACACGTGCCTAGCGATCCATGAATATGGTATTCATATATTACATTTCTTAATAGCATCAAGACGTAGCTAATATCCATATTTTTTGTTGAGATACTAACTCCTGATTCATTAACTATACACTAAGTCCACGGTCAAGTTCCTGTACATTATACGGACTTTGTAATATTAAGGAACATTAAGGCGGTTCCATGAGTCAGATATGCGAAAATACCCCAAGAATTATCCCATTTTTCTCAGAGTCGTTGATATTTGTAGACGTGGGAAAAATATATATTATTCCTGATTATAATATTATCTTTAATAACACAGCTTTCGATACACGATTCATAACACTTCGCTCGATACAATTAATTCCCAAAGTAACCTCCAATTTGATTTCTTTTTCCAACTTTACTTGTTTTTTTACTATGTGACAGTATGAAACATAAAAAGGAGAAAAATCTCTCATAACTAAAATAGTAATTTGACAGCTTCCGAATTTTAATAATTTGAGGCAATATTTTTAAATAAATAAAATACGACAACTTTTACCGTAACAAGATATGCGGCCTGCAAGTTCTATCTCTGTTACCCTTTCGAAATGTGACAGTGACGGCTGAGCGCTCGATGTTTGATTTCATCTGGGTACATGAACGGCCTTAAGCCAGTCTCACTTTTGCATAATAAAGCTAAGTTTTCAATGCATATGTAGAGCTCTTGGCTCTAACTGTATTGCAGCAGTTATTTTGAAGCTATTTTTAGGGTTCCGTACCCGGAGGGTAAAACGGGACCCTATTACTACACTTGAAATTTTCACAGATGATGTATTTCTGTTGCAGCCATAACAACAAATACTAAAAAACAGAATAAAATAAATATTTAAGGGGGGCTGCTATACAAAAAGACTTAAATAACTTTGCTCGTTGCCTTCATCAGGCGTTGGGCCTCAAAATGTATGGGAAAACTAAAATCCAACTCGCACTTGACCAAAATTTTACCTGATATTATTTAACGTTATTATTTATAAATAATGGCACGGAACCCTTCGTGCGCGAGTCCGACTCGCACTTTGACGGTTTTTAATGCTTCCGTTCCCTACGAATGGAAAAGACGATATAAGTTACAATGATTAAATATTGTAACCTAATTCTGCGTATATCCCATCAGCAACGCTCAATGTTGCAGCCGCGTGAATTTAGAACCGAAGGTTTGTTAGATGTTTTTCTCGAAATCGTTATTTCATTGTAGTAAAATTTGGGATCGCATTTTTCCTCGATCGTGAATTTTGCAGTCGTTTAAATTATTCGGCTACTATTTTAACACAAGTTTTTTTCATTAGTCGCGTTTTTCCGCGAATAACCATTTACTTTACAGTTTTTTTTACCAGAGTTGATTTTCGTGTATCGAAATTCTGCGCAGATTTTTCCGTTGCTTAATTTTTAATAGAAGCAAGTTTTCTTAGTAGATCATTTTCATACTCTCATTCCTCCACATTTGTACGGACAATATCTACATGAAAACGTAAACGATGATACATTGAAATTTCTTGTATGTATAGAGTACCCGACAATAAATAAGTATTGCACGATTTGCACGCCGGTCTTTGGACAGAGACAATTATATATTTATTCAGTTAATAGATTAGTTCAGTTCAGTTAATTAGCTGTTTACGACGATTTCGGAACACCGGCGACCATCCATCAAACGTCTTAATTATTAACTGAACTTTAATATCGACTTAATTATTAACTGAACTTTAACAAGACAAGGAGATTATATACTAACGGTTACAAAACAGTTTAGTTGTTACAAGGGCAATTTTTTTGGTATTAGTAAATAACTACTATTATCAAAAACTGGTTTGTAACCGTTAGTATATAATCTCCTTGTCCTGGGATTCACTAAAACTTACTACACTGGACTTTTTTTACCCTGTGGCTTTATAGGCCGGGCCCATTAAAGCGATGGGACTGCGCGGACGGTTGGAGAGTGGCCTAGGGAAAATCCAGGGGAAACCTACGACACGACCACGTGGGCATCTTAAAGGTTTCAGCCGAATCTGAGGTGTCAGTGGAATCGAGCTACTGGGAGTTATTAGCCTAGCTGAGAAGAGTCCAGCAAGAAACTCAGCTATGCCCGACCTGGGTCGGACTGACTATCCGATTAGTTCACGTCAAACTGAAGACATGTAAACTTAGTTTCTGACAAATGTCACGTAGGTATGTCGTGTGAAACAACGCTCTATTAAGACGAAATTAGCCGAGTTCATTTCCAAAGATCGATGTGCAATACTTATCGCCGGATAAAGTGTATCGTACTTCTATCTCACGAGCGCGGGTTGGCCATTGTTGTAGTTGTGACATATAGACAACATGAACTCATAGCTCCTACGCTGACGGACGGAGCTTTATGTCGGCGGTACCTTATCATTTCCGCATTATAATAACGAGCTCTAAAAATATTAGGTACTAAGTAAAGTTTAATGTTATTCATGACAGAAACTCAGGCACAACACAATTCAATACATCATTGTTTCATGTAGATCTTATCCGTATATAAATTATCTGAATGTGGAGAAATGAAGGTATGAAAATAAACTACTAAGAAAACTTGCTTCTATAAAAAATAACAAGCAATGGAAAAAAAACTGCACGAAATGATGATACATTAAAATACAACTCTGTTAAAAAAACTGTAAAGAAAAAGGCAACTCGCGGAAAAACGCGACTAACGAAAAAAAAATGTGTTAATATAGTAGCTGAATAATTTAAACGACTGCAAAATTCACGATCTAGGAAAAATGCGATCCGAAATTTTGCTACAATGAAATAACGATTTCGAGTAAAACATCTAACAAACCCCCGAGCATTGATATTTAGCTCCGTGATCACCGCTATATTAATGTTTTGTATAAAACAAGCTATGCTTACCTACCTTTTGTCTTCAGGCACACGTTCATTAATAAGTAATTAGTGATGTAAAGCTGATATTGTATGCTAAAGGAATGCATTATCTCAGAGGAGCTTTAAATAAATTATAATACCTAAAGAAAAGTAGAAAACAATTGATATTTAAAATGAGGTTATTATACATACATGTTTCGCCTGTATACTACCTACTTGACTGCACCACACTACCATTGTCTGCCGCTGATTTATTTCAGAAACCCTTTGCATCGATTTGGTTAATTTTTCTTTTTATATGGTTCAGTAATGAGAAGAGGGAGGACAAAGGCTGTTCGGTTTGTTTTGCCCTTATTTACTGCTATTGAATGTTTGTATCCGAGATGAAACTCGCGATTCAGCCTAGTACCTACCTAAATTGGAATTTGAGGGGACTTTATCCAACTTAATATGATGGAAAAGCGGTATTTTCGCCACACATACGATGCACCAAAATATTTTTTGTGATAAATTCCGTAACGGGCAGCCACGAGGGTGCTGCTCATTGCTCAGTGCCATGTTTATACGGAACACTAAGCTTGGGCTACATGGAGTATGTCTGTGTAAATACTACATGATATAATAATATCACATCGCTACATAAATTTGTTCCTAATTAGATGAATCAAATTACGCCGAATATGGGCAATCACCATATCATTATTGTAGTTTTGTAAATTGGTACTGTTGGTTACAGGAGGTCAATATATTAATATATGTTATGTACTATGTCAAAACAGGTGATACAAATTGCAAGTGATCCTATTCAATCTATGATATAATAAACATTTTAAAATAAGTAATTTAAGCTAATATCCCATCCTTTTTAATGAATGGCTATAAAAATGTTCATTTGCTGACTTTACTTGTTAACATTATAAGCACAACATACCAAAACCACCCACTAAAGTGGTCAATAGGTTTTAATATTTAAATTTTTGTGCTGGCACCTAGGTACATGTAAACCAATCCATAAATAATGAAACCATACACAACACACTACAGTGTGCACACCATGTAGAAACGCCATCTGGTGGCCATCATCCAATCAGAAAAAATAAACCCGCTGTGAAAATAAATAAACATAACTTATTAATAGATATCCTCGCTTCGTGTACATAAACTGACATTTCATTTTGAACTTCTAGGTAGGTACGTTAAAGTTTACTTCCTGAGTCGTAGGTATGCGCCGACATTTAATAATGGTTTTATTAATAATGTATCAAACTGGCATGGTAAGTCAAACCGGTCTCATGATCTTAATTGTCACATACCTATGCGTTATGATATGAATTATGAAAGTTCCGTTCAAATACTTTGCACGTATAACCATTCAATGCATCGTACCTGCTCCTACATTAAGTTCGTTTCACAATGTAGATTTCAAAAAAATCAGGAATACCCGGAAATTTTTCAGCGAAAGACTAGTTCGTGGGGGAGATACTGCAATTATTAAAAATGTTTTAAATGCGATACTAACTACTTAGTGCCTCATTATGACTGAAACAGTGCTATTCCAGTATGTTTATGTTCTATCTGTTATCGTAGCTATGGCTTTGTAACTATGCAACAAAAGCTAATCGTACAAACAATGTTTAGTTTAGTCTGAGCGTCATGTACTTATACAAAAATGAAAATAATAAAAAGAAACTAAAAATTGTAGAACCGGTCCTCGGCATCGTGGCTCGGAGAGCGTCGGAGGAGTGACCTCAGTTGGCCTTGACAGCTGCGCGCTCGTCCACCGCCTGAGCCTCCACTCTCTGACTCAACCACCACTAGGCTCACAACATTGTAATATAAAGCTCTCGCTGCAACTATGCGTTCATTACATTACATTACCATGCTCGCACGCTCGTCAAGGAACGCGTTATATTTATTATATCACTATGTCGTCAAACTGTGATTTGTAGACATTCATTAGTGCTGGTAAGAGGACCACTCTTAACTTCGTTTGTCTGTTCATAGTGGGTTTCTTATGTGTCCTACCCATTTGTTATTCTGTCTGAAAAGCAGTGCTGCAGGTTGTCAAGTAATAAATGAGACGAAGGGTCTGTGAAGCATAAAAGTTGATCTTTTTTTTCAATAATGAACTCCAACATAATCACGTTTAGCGTTTAAGCTTAAACTTAAACACGCTAGTTTGTATTTTACGAACTTTTCTAGTTTAGTTCCGAGTTCAATACGGACAAAAGTATTGACATAAGTGGCTTGCCATAACATCATATCGGGGGACAATGGACATTCCATTTATGGCGGGTGGGGAGGGGGGCTTAAAGGGCGCGCGGGGAGGGACCCCTATTGTACCACGTTTTCTAGACATTTAATGAATACTTTACATGCTTCTGATTAAATTTCTTGACAATTTATTGAGTTAGTTGGCTCTCTCGTGATATCCGTTGTTGGTAAACAAATTTATTTTTAGGTAATTATTTTGTAATCTTATATATGTTAAGTATCCAGATTCCACGAAAGCGTTTCATTTTGTAACGTCCGTTTGACGTCAAGAATATTTTTATTAATTACTTACTCGTGTAACGAGACAAACCGACGAAGCACTAGTTTGCACTAACACAAATAATGAATATTCTTTTTAAATCGAATACTTTTGTATTTACCTGCCTATATATCGATATGACGAAGTCGATGAATGAGATGTCATTATAGTGGTAGCCGTCGTACAGGCCCAATTTCAAAGAAAAACCGCAAATCGATGTACAGTTTAGCCATTTCGCACACGCATACTAGAGGTCAAAACAAAGTTTTTGACCCGCAGTTCCTAAAAAAATTTCCCTTAGGAGGGGAGTGCCGAGACATTCTATTTTTTGTATGGGTAAAAAAATTTTCTTCAGAAATTATTTGTGATTTATGTAAAAAGAAATTGCTGAAATGTAATGATGTGGTATATTTTTAGAATCGCCTCATAATGCCCTTTCGTATGATACCACACACGATAGGTCTCTGAAAAAAAAAAAAACAACGGGTTGCACTCCGGGAGTGCCGTTAGAAGTGAAAATTCAATGACATGATTTAAAGAAAATAAATAACAAAGATATTGATATTCATATTCGAATAATCTATCTACACATATACCTTAAAGCATTTAAGACGGGAGCCGCCATTGATATACCCGCCTCTGCCAAAAGCATAGGAGAAAAATCTGCCACGTTATCGACGTGACCTTGCTGGTCATCACGTCACCCATAGAACCATGCTAAATGTTAAGTCTGTCAAAAACTGGCAACCGTACTGTCTTCTCGAAGATCTCACGGTTCGAAATAAATGCCATACGATAAATAAATAAATAGTCTCTAGTCTCTAGACGATGAAAGTAGTAAGTAATTACTATAAGTAGGTAATAAGTAACCTTAAAGTGCCTACTACTTACATGCTCCTTTTTGTCTTTCATAGATAAATTAGGTATGTCGTTGTTGAAATAAAAGGATAAACTATAAATTAGAACAAGTAATTTTCTTAATATATTTATAACTTTATTTACAATAAATAAACAAATACCTACTTATTAGGGTTTGCTCCCGGGAAATACCGGAACCGAAAATACCGGGATTTCCCGGTTTTTTGAACCAAGGTAGGAACCGGTACTACGAAATCGAAATCCCGGTATTTTCGGGATTTTCGGGAAATGTATTTTGCGGCTTAAATTTAGATTTAAATAAGAGTAATATCGATAAAATAACGCAAGCGATGTTTATAAACGGAAACTCCGCTCTAAGCAGCCAATTCACGACCACGGTTGGCCATTACTCAGTCCCGCTTATACAAATCCATCAGCGCCATCGCCTAACCAGTCCTCCACCCGCATAGTTACCGCAACGTGCGTGTTCATTGTTCTACAGCTACACTATCACTTAGTTAGTCGCTCAACTAGCACCCAACCATCACGCTAGCGTTAAGAATATCTGTATATCATTCTTATATCGGTTCCATATGAGTATTAAAGTGTTAACACATGCCTGTATTAGAGCATGCTATAACACCGTTATAACCGCGAAAGAGGCCCACGATATAACATGTAAAGGTTACAGAAGGCCTGTAGAGCAGTGTTATCTTTATCCAACTTTCCTGGTTTTGTTTATTTTTATTTATGCTTTGTTATTTGCTAGTTGTTTTTGACCCGAATAAATATTTCTTATTCTTATACCCGTAGTGTTAACCAACCCTCGACAACCGCAATAATACCGGTTGAAGTGTTAACTGAGAGCTGAGAGTGAATTAACACAGGTACTATAACAGGTACAGCAAGAGTGTTAATTTACCCTCAGCTAACACTTCCACCGGTATTACTGTGGTTGTAGAGGGTTGGTTACTGCTATGGGTTATAGAAGCGCTTGGGCTGACAACTATTTACCACTTTAGACTTTATTACACCTATTAAAATATTTCAAATGAGAATCTTACTTCTTTATTATTATCCTACACGGTCACAATAACATTATGTGACAAACAGCTTACCGAATGACGAAGGAATATTTGTTAGGAGGAGATAAGCAATAACTAATTATTGAAATGATTTTTGTTTGTGAAGTGTAAACAATCTGGCCTCGTGATTTTACGGTTATTTTATACCAATTCACGGCAACAATGATTATGACAGACTGATTCAATTAAAGTTAAAATAATAATGAACAAATTGTAAGCATTTAGTAAACTCTTTGATTTAATTTTGAGTCATTTTTATAAACCGCTAAGATAAAATAAGCAAATTCATTGTGATTTAAAGAATTAATGTGTATTTTGATAACAAAACACGTGTATTTTCTTTTTGCATCCCTGATATTATTATCATATTGCCCAAAAAACGTATTAGGCTAAAACTACTCACGTCTCAAAACCACCACAAGTAATTTCCCGAAAGTACCGAAAATACCGGGAAATCCCGGTTCCTCTTCCGGCTAGTACCGAAAATCCCGGGACTGATAAATGGTACCGGTTCTGCATTCCCTACTACTTATAGATAATTTTTTCCCAATTCTCTTTTCCTGTTCCCTCAGTCCTCAAATCCATTTTTTTCGGAATTCATCCTCTGTTGAAAAACTGAAAAAATCAAATTACTTGAATTTCCCGAAACGTGGGGTAATCTTCAGGGGATTTTTTTATTATTTGTTGATATCCCGAAATCGAATTATAAACCGACTGAATGATGGGACATCAATTCTAAGCTGGCTTCTATGGCAGATTTATACTACGCGATTTGACCGGTTTGTATGTGAAATGTTTGGAGGTTATTTTTGAATTAATTTATATATTTTTCCTATTTCATCAAGTGTCTCATGATATAACTAATGATTTAGCTCAGTAACTTGGTTCCGGTAAGATTTTAGAAATAAACACGGGTCCAAAATGCAACGAAAATGTACTTACGCATGGAATGTAACATCCGCCTTTTTTCGGTCGAGTTTGCTTTTACAGCCCAACACTGAACACCCCACCATGTTTGCACTGAACACCCAAACACTACGGATCTGATAATTGGTAAATTATTATTCATTTAAACCAAACTTATCATTAATTCTCCATTTATAAAATGCACTACCAAATATTGCCAATTTGTTTTGCAATCTTCTTGACACTTCATGAAAGATTGCCTTTACCCCGACCATGAAAAAAAATTCGGTCGGTGATAAGGACAAAACATCGCACTATTTTCTACTTCCTCTCATAGGAATCGCAATAAGGCTATCTTTCTCTTACAAAGCGTGTCAGGCCCTTGGTATTTTATCCATCACTCTTGGCCATTAGGTATTTTGAAGGGAACTGTCACCGTATTTAGGGACAATAAGAACTACTTTCCATGAGAATTTATTTGAAATTATGATCTTTACGGAAATCGGTCAGTCTGGCTATCCGATATTGGACTTTGGAAACGCTTTTTTAGGGACAATAAGAGCTACTTTCCATGAGAATTTATTTGAAATATGATCTTTATGGAAAATCTTAGGATTGTCTTAGAACAGTTAGAACCTTGGCTTTCTAAGAAGACCAGCTGGGGACCCCTCGTAACATAGCAATCACGATAGTAGGAGGGGTCAACTAACCTGGTCATAGAATTTATCGCGAGTTTATACATTTTTCCCCAGTACAAAAGTGCTCAGCGCCGCTAAAGAAGTTTTCAATTCAAAAAAATTTTTTTTCATACAAAAAAAATAATGTCTCGGCACTCCCCTCCTAAGGGAATTTTTTTTAGGAACTGCGGGTCAAAAACTTTGTTTTGACCTCAAACTTTGATTTGCGGCTTTTTTAATCGTACGGCTTAGGGGCTATTCATAAATTACGTCATTTCAAATTTGGGTAACATTGGATGATGGTAGCATGACGTAGGAGGGGAGGGGGGTCAATCCCAAGATGACATCATCTCTCGCATCTTTAAAAAGTGTTTTAATGAGTAAAAAAGGAATGAAATTCGTGTTTCTATAAACTGTTAGTGCTATAAAAAATTACCTACTAAACTTGAATCAACAATAAATTGTTATAATAAATAAATAGCTAATGAAATTGGCTGGAGGCTCTGATCAAGAACCACATGATTCCAGGCCCGATTAGATTCAGAACTTGGAGGTGTGGGTGAAGTCCCCATGGGAAAACACTAAAAACCTGTGGGTTGACGGCGAAAAAAACACAACAAAACAATGTTTTTGTTTACTTGACTTGTTTTCGAGTCACCGGTCGACATGAGGTTAATAAAAATTGATATTTGATATTTAGAGTTGAATCTTAAGTTGTTGTTTTGTTGATTGTTTTAACTTTAAAGAAATAATAATAACTAAATCATTTTAAATAGTTTTTTATTGAAAAATTAAGCTAAGAACGCATTTTTTAGAAATGACATCATTTTATTTGATAGGGGGGGGGGGGGGGTCATTTGAATTATGATGGTTGGATGATTTTAGGGGGGGGGGGGGGGGTCAAAAATCGTCAAAAATAGATGACGTAATTTATGAATAGCCCCTTACACTACTATGACAGCTCAAAAATGCCTCCAAAATACCGGTCTCTGCCAGAGACTCTCTGGACATTAGTTTTAATGAAATTCCGCAACATGGTCTGTGGTCCTATATTAACGGTTTACCTTTTTTCTTAAGAGGAGGGGTAGGGCAAGCTCTCTCCATACAAACTTTGTGCAGGATTTACTTCGTTTGTGTTTGCATTAAAGTTATGATTTTTAGTCAGTATGCTTATTTTTCTGATAGCTATTTCGTGATGTAAATTTTTTTTTATTAAATATTTTTTTAAATTTTTAAATTTGGTTTTTTTTTGAAATATTTGAAAATTTTCACATCACGATCTTCGCATATCTAATATTTACAACCAAAAAGAATATTATATTTGTTAGTACCAAAACCGACGAATAAAACGTGCACAAAGTTTGTATGGGGAAGGCCTTGCCCTACCCTGTGTATCGCCTCACGAAATAAGTATACGTAACGTATACGTATATTAATTGTTCGTATGTATTTATATTAATTTGTTTGGAAACGTACCACATTAATATTAGTTATATTCTAACTGCCAAGGTTTGGAATTCCCTGCCGGCATCTGTATTCCGAGTTTATATAACCTGGACCTATTTAAAGTGAATAGGTAGGCATTTTCTGGGTGAGCTCGCTTCACCGTCGGCCTTATCTTTGTCCCCTGACTAGATGCTGGCAAAGAGCAATCCCATTATTAGTTTAAAAAAATCTCCTTGTTAAAATGCTTAGTTTATCGATATTTTAGAAGAGTCATATATATTTCTTGTCATCATATATGTTTCTTGTCCATCTGTCCACTGTTAAAAAATTTAAATACCTAAGTTTTTTTATATAAGTCAGCATACCAAGGTTAACAGTACGTGTAAGAAAGCGTTATGCCAGTGGATCTAATTAAAATCTACGAACATTTTATATTTCGTATTTTACTCGCAAACTTACAGGACCATGTTTTTTTTTCATCTTGTAGGTATAGTCAACTAATTTGATTTCTGGGCCACTTCGTTTCGTACCTTCTCTCAATGACATTAATATGAAATCTCTTTAGTGACTTTCATATAGATTTTCACTGTGACAAGGTAGGTACTAAGTGGCCCGGAAATCAAATTGGTTAACCGTAAATAAGTTTACGGCACTTTTTTTCTAAAAATGCAAATTTTGGAAATCTGGGCCGTCTTCTGCGATTCCAGTAGGTACCTATAACAACTTAGTGGTGGGAATAACTCAACATTTGATTATGAATTATTGGATGCGTTGTGTTGAGTACTCAAAAGCTTCCCGTATTGTAAGTAAAAGTTATTAAACACGCCGTTGCATGCGGGCGGTTCATTAAACAAATAAATGCAATAGATTAGTTTCATTGAATGCCTACAAACATGGAGTAGGAATGTAAAATAAACGATAAAGATTCATTCGTTCTAGGGAATGCAAAAATCTGTGAAAATCAAAAACCGGTTATTAACCTTTTTGATTGGACAAAAACATGTTAACCGATTTTTTACCGGTTTTTTACAAACTACCTGAAATTGAAGTAGGTATTGGACTATAAATTTATTATTTCTGGGTTCTATTGGTAATCCGGGCATGTTCTAGTGATGTGAATAGGTATAAGTAAGCTAATAAATAAAACGAATTTGGTTTTTATCATCATCTTTATAAACTTCAAAACAAATCGACAATTGACATATAAAATTATGAAACATTCTAATATAAAAAAGGGCAATGTTTGATCAATTTCGGGCCATGCATAACGGTTATAAGTTTATTTATATTTATTTATCGTATGGCATTTAATTCGAACCGTGAGATCTTCGAGAAGACAGAACGATTGCCAGTTTTTGTTGCACTTTTAGAACCACCCAGGGGTCACGTGTAGGGTAGCGGTGGGTACTTTCCCTACGGACGTGGTGCAACTTCGACCCCCCTTTGTCAAGTGAGTGGGCAACCTGACTGTTAGAAGTTTTCAAGCCACCCGAAGGTCTCCTACTTGGCTTAACGACTGCTGCCATAGACAGCAGCCGGGATCAACGGCTTAACGTGCCTTCCAAAGCACGGGAGCGCTCAGTTAGTAACCACTCAAAGCGGTCACCCATCCATGTACTGACCGCGGCCCACGTTGCTTAACTTTGAATAACGCTTGCGGCACGCAAGCGCCGCTGGGCCACGAGCGCTCTGGTTATAGGTTGAACAAGTTATTCACATGTCATCAAAAAAATGTTAAGTGTAAAAGATAGATTTAAGAATGTTTGATCATCTTATTGGCCTTCTACAATCAAATTTCCCATCCGCCATTTGAGAAGAAATCTCTTTACAAAGTGTTATATAAAAAGTAATAATGATTACTTTACTATAAATAAACAACATAATTAAAATTAACATATTTCTCAAAAGCCTGACAAAAACTCCAGGCTGTGCCTGTAAATAATAAGACTGATTAGATACGTTACTACAGGATAGTAGCTGGTAGCAAAACTATCCAAGTAAAACAATAGGGCTTTCCCGGCCATAAAGCCTTTCTGCGCTTTTGACGCGGCAGACTCAAATGAAGTGGGGATATGGGAAACTAACAACATTTTAACATTATGATATTCATGTGCTCTATCCACAGTCGTAAGAAAAAGAAACTAACTTCTTTAAACGTTCATCCTACCATTCTTAAATAACGTGATTTGGAGGTGAAAGAACGCTCTAATCTCCCCATGAAGTTGTTTTTTATACGAAATACAATTTCGGTTAAAAACCGGTTAGTGGTGTAAAAAACCGGTTTTTTACCGAGCTCAAAATGTTCAGGTTAACCGGTTTTTCGGTTAACCGGTTAACCGGTTTGCATTCCCTAATTCGTTCCGGGTTTAGATTCATATTATTATAGCCATAAATTGATACCTCCATTGGATTCAGATTCCGTTTAAGTCGGGGTCGGGACCTATGAGAAATCTAGATCGGAGACAAATCCTAATCCTAATAATATTATAAAAACGGTGTGGATGTTACGACATACTTTCCACTGAATCTCAAAAACTACAGAACTGATTTTCATGAAACTTTCCAGTATTGTAGCTTACACATCAGAATAGGACATAACGCTATAATTTATTTCTAAATGTCTGCTCAGGCGGTTAAAAGGGGGTGGTAATTTTGTATAGCGAACAAAATGATGTTTAAGATATGAACTACTTGGAGGATCGCTACGTTGCATGGGAAGACGGAAGCGGATTGTTGCTCTGGCGACAGGTCGAACTTGGTGTCCCACAGGGATCTGTTTTAGGTCCCACATTGTGGAACGTTGGTTTTGACTGGCTCTTGCGAAGCCCAGTCCTACCGGGCATGATTGTACTTGCTTACGCCGATGACACTCTTATCGCATGCCGTGGCCGCAGCTATGATGAGGCCGCCAGAAGAGCCACGGTTGGGACATCACTATTGATTGACCGAATTAATCAGCTTGGTCTCAAGGTGTCCCTTCCAAAAACCGAAGCCGGAATAAGGGTTAACGGGGAGATTGTGGCTGTAAAAAGCCACATGTAATATCTGGGGCTAGTTCTAGATGGACGGTGGCACTTCGGAGCACACTTTACCAATCTTGCTCCGAAGTTAATTTCTACAGCCGCCGCCCTCAGCCGACTGCTCCCTAACATCGGTGAGCCCAATGCTACGTGTAGGCTCCTCTACTCCAGGGTCATACGCAGCATGGCTTTATATGGGGCCCCCATATGGAGCGACGCTCTCTCTGCTACAAACAAGACCCTACTCCGCAGACCTCAGAGGGCAATCTCAATAAGGGCCGCACGAGGATATCGCTCTATATCCTTTTCAGCGGCAACGATCCTGGCAGCAGACCTCCTCGTGGGATCATGCGGGGGTCAGGGGATACCTTGCAAAGAAGATCCCACAGAACTCAATGCGCCCGTTCCACTGGCGCGTAAAGTTTTGCGGCCCATTACCCTGTGGGCTGGGCGCCGGGACGCACGCCGTCGAATGCCAATAGTGATCCTGCGGCATCCCACTTATCAAGGCGTAGCCGGCATTGGTTGGGGTTTTAGACGGTAGTCCAAGGCGTATGCCGCGGTTAGTCCGTCATACCCGCCCTGGTCCCCCAACCAGGCGGGATGCGTAAACGCATTTCCCCAACGTTACAAAAAAAGTACTTGCACACATACCTATAAATATCTACAAATTTGCGTAATTTACGTTATCCTGCTTGTTTACTTTCTTAAAAACATCGGCCTCCGATCTAAATATTGTGATTAGTGG